>CM077576.1:39200652-39878152 GCA_039657325.1 Stephania cephalantha
ATGCTAGCCTGATAACTGTTGTTATAAGCGAACTCACACAACGATAGGTACTCCGCCCAAGATCCGCCAAACTCCAACACGCATGCCCGCAACATGTCCTCGAGGACCTGAATCAATCTCTCAATCGCCCCGGTTTGGCCGAGGGTGGAAAGCCGTCTTCGAATCGTAGGCGCGCACCGTCTCGCTCTTGCATACTCCGCCACATCCTGGACGTATACGTAGCATTTCGATCTGACGTGATCGTTAATGGTACCCCGTGCAGCCTGATAATCTCTCTCTCGAACAGTATGCTCAGCTGATCGAACGTGTAATGCGATGCCACTAGCAGGAAATGAGCAGACTTCGTCAGTCTGTCAACTATAACCCAGATTGAATCATGTCTCCTCGCGGTCCTCGACAATCCTCTGACAAAATCCATAGAGATGTCTTCCCACTTCCATCGAGGAATGGGAAGCGGCTGTAGTAATCCCCGGGTCTGCGATGCTCGGACTTCACTTGCTGACAGATACCATAGTTCCTGATGAATCTAGACACGTCTGCCTTCATCCCCGGCCACCAGAGATGTCTCCTCATGTCGTGATACATCTTAGTCCATCCTGGATGTACGGTAAATCTGGAACGGTGCGGCTCTGAAGGATCTCATCTCTCAGCTCCGGTACCTCTGGTATCCATAACTCGCCCGTATCTCGGACACATCGATCGTCGTCTCTGTCCAATCTGTACACTCTGCACTCTGCGCTAACTCGCTAAATCTTGAGTACAACTGGTCGGTCCTCTGACCCTCTGACACTCGATGTGTAGACACGGTCTGTAGTCTCATTTGTGCGCAAATCATCACCTGAGTATCGGTAGGAACCTCTGTCTGACATGCTGTCGCCGCTGCTTCGAGTAATCCATACTCATGCATCATGTGACATCTGACCACCTCAGCATCTCTACTTGGTCTCCTACTCAGCGCATTTGCGACTACGTTCGTTTTTCCTGGGTGATACTCTAAGGAAAAGTCGTAGTCCTTCAAGAACTTCAACCATCTGCGCTGTCTCATGTTCAGCTCTTTCTGTGTGAAAAGATATTTCAAACTCTTGTGATCAGTGAAGAGTGTGAATCTCTCTCCATACAGAAAGTGTCTCCAAGTCTTCAGCGCAAATACAACTGCTGCCAACTCTAGATCGTGAGTGGGGTAGTTCTTCTCATGTATCTTTAACTGTCTCGATGCGTATGCCACGACGCCGCTACCCTGCATCAACACACAACCCAGACCCGTATGAGAAGCATCTGTGTACACTAGAAATCCTTGTCCAGCCTCTGGCAGTATTAACACTGGCGCGGTAGTTAATGACCTCTTCAATTGAGTAAATGCAGCCTCGCACTTCTCAGTCCACTCATAAGCAATATCCTTCTGCGTCAGCCTCGTCATCGGGAAACGATCTTCGAGAAATCCTTCACAAATCTACGGTAATATCCTGCTAACCCCAGGAAACTCCTGATCTCTCGTTACTGATGTCGGTGTCGGCCAATCCGTGATCGTCTGAATCTTGGCAGGATCTACTGCAATCCCTGCTGCTCCAACAACGTGCCCCAAGAACTTGACCTCTGCAAGCCAGAATTCACACTTGCTGAACTTAGCGAAAAGTCGGTGTTCCCTCAGTGTCTGCAACTTCTCTCTGAGGTGCTGCTCATGATCATCACGTGTCCTCGAGTATATCAAGATGTCGTCGATGAAGAATATCACGAAGCGGTCAAGATATGGTCTAAGTACTCGGTGCATCAAATCCATGAATACTGCGGGGGCGTTGGTCAGCCCGAATGGCATGACCGTGAACTGGTAGTGTCCGTATCTGGTGCTGAATGCTGTCTTGGACCTATCCTCATCCCTGATCCTAAGCTGATGATACCCCGATCTCAGGTCTATCTTGGAGAAATATTGTGCTCCTCTCAGCTGATCAAATAAATCGTCTATTCGAGGAAGTGGGTACTTGTTTCTGACTGTCACTTTGTTCAACTGCCTGTAGTCGATGCATAGTCTCAAACTGCCATCCTTCTTCTTCACAAACAGAACTGGCGCTCCCCACGGTGACATCGAAGGTGTGATGAATCCCTTCTCCCCTAAATCCTTAAGTTGAGTCCTCAACTCCTCCAACTCCCTCGGAGCCATGCGGTACGGCGGTATCGCGATCGGTCTGGTACCTCGTACTAGGTCGATGATGAAGTCTACCTCTCGTGGTGGCGGTAATCCAAGTAAATCCTATGGGAAAACATCTGGGAAGTCTCGAACAATTGGTATCTCCTCTAGTCTGAGTCCCTGACTCTCTGCTACAACGTACAACGCTACCAGAGTCTCCATCTCTCCACTGGATGCAAGCCGACCTCTCGTGGTGTTGAGTCTCGTGATCGGGGGTGCTGTAGTAGTAGCTTTGGTGACGGGGGCGGTTGAAACCAGTGCAGTCATCTGCGCCGACATGTAAGCGATGATATTTGTGATCTGTCGCTCCTGAGCGGTCGTCTGGTCAGACATCATCTAAAAATTGTCAATTGAAATGGTGGAGGTAGCGCCGCTAGCTCCGTGTCTCCAGCCTCGCGCGAATCCCCCATTGGTGTCTTCAAGTGGATAGCGAACGCGAATCAGTTACTACGTGGCATAACGCATATATATACATATAGAAACTAACACGTATATATAAGAAATCCCATCCCACCTTCACCCAATTCCCAACAAAATAGTTCCTAGGCAAAGATCATCTGGTTTCCACTTCTAAGGTTTGTGTTTTATACGAGTTCATGTTTTTCATATTTATCCCTAAGGTTCTTATACATAGTCTCTGATACCAACTGTGACGTTGGTATCACAATGTCTTAAGCCATGAGATTCTCAAAAATTTTAGGCTCGATACCAACTGTGACGGCCCCTCTCCTAATCTAAGGCACCGCCCGGCCTAATCCCGTAATTAAGCCCTAATCATATCCACGCAGGACTTAATTACGTATTAGTCAGCCTTTACAACCTAGACGTCTGTTTTCTTGTGTTCAGGATAAGTAATACACTAGTCCTACCAGTTTATAAAATTTAAAGTTAATTAAAACTTTTTATTAAATTAATTAATTAGCGGAAATATTAATTATTATGCGGAAGCAATGAGTAACTTATGCGGAAGCCATTTATAAAATCCTAAGTGTGAAAAACCAGGAAATGACATCACATATATAAAGTCCTCAAAATGCATTGAAACAGTAAAATAGTCTAAGTCAAGTCGGGGAACTAACGCTCAACCCAATATAGAACCCCAAATAGTATCTGAAAGACGTATATAACATATACAATCAAAATATCAAAAGAAGACCTACAATCGATGCAGTGACGCGCCGCGGGCTCAGGGATAATCGTCGATCTTCTCCTTCCCCGGTCTGCTACTGCTCGACGGACCTACACCCACCGTCACAAACTAGACGGTGAGTATAGTGATATTTAAGTACTAACATGAGAATTTCATGTCACATTTCCAATTAATCAAAATTGTATTTAAAAGCATAAATGAGCGAAATAAATTGCTGAAACAAGTAATGCAAGTAAATACCACAGTTAAAGATGTAGAGACAGACACAGGCTACGTCGAGATGATCTACGTCCGGTCGGCGGTGAGACCTATCACCTACCTTTTTCCACTACGATATGGAGCTGCGCTCAACATTTCTCACATAAATAGCGGAGCCGCGCTCTACGCTTTACAACATCAATCTCATACTTGCCGACCACCCCGAGTCCCATACCTCGTGTGCCGCGCAAGTGTAGTGGTGAGTGCGGAACCCGGTAGACCTATGTCCCCGTGAACCGCGCATCTCTCGTGCAATGGACACTAGATAATCCCTACTTTCGTTTCAAAAACAAATAATTCCAAAATTCTTGAATTCCAAGACAAGTTAGGCTGCAAAGCCCAAAGGAAATCGAATACAAGGCTATTTAAATCCAAAGTAGTCCATTAGCATGCTTTTCATCAATTGTATTCAAGAACGACATCAAGTGTATGAATTAGAGGCAATGAAATAATTCACAAGGCATCATGTCACAATATTCATCCATGAATAGATACATGAACAACTTGATGTGAGATGACAAATATTAATGTCTACCAATAGACCAATAAAGCAATAAGAGAATGAAATGAAATATAAAATTCTCACAGTTGTACTTACAGTCACACGCTTGTCCTAGTCTAGTCGATTCCTCGACGAATCGAAGTGCGTGCCCAAACGCATGAGCTCCCCCGTAATTCCCTAACATTCAATAATGTCTCATTTAGGCCAAATCGAAGTCGAGACAAATTTCGAAACACTTTTCTTATTTATTTTCGGCCATTCGGCCCATTTCGCGTTTTTCGAGGTAAAACTCTAGTATAACGTCTCGACCGACTTTCGAATTCTTCAATTTTTATGAAAATCTCGAATTTCTTTTGATTTGGGTCACAAATATATTTTTTCCATATTTTTCTCTATTTTTGGGATTTATTTATTAAAAATCAGTTTAATTAATTTAACTCATTAAATATATATTTATTTTATTTTATTTTAGTGGGTCGGGTCAACCCGACCCGATCCAGCCGGATCCGGGTCGGGATGACCCGGCCGAGTCGGCCCGCCCCTGGCCCTGGGCCGGGTCGGGCGCGGCCGACCCGGTTGCTTCTTCTTCCCGGCCAAACAGAGCATCGGCTCTGTTTCTTTTTTTTTTATTTTTTATTTTTATTTTATTCTCGTCGCTGCGGTTGGGCTTCCATCCCCAACCCCAGGTTGGGTCGCCTATGCAGGGGAGACTATTCCCCTGCCTTCCTCGAGTTCGGACGAACTGCCATGGAAGTTCGTCCGAGTTCGCCACCCGCACCAACAGCACGAACAACCACAACATCAACGGAAAATCCACTCACCTTGCGTTCACGTCGAGCTCGGTCTCTCTCTCTCTCTCTCTCTCTCTCTCTCTCTCTCTCCGGTTCCTTCTTCTTCTTCCTCGCTCTCGGCCTCCCTGTGTCTGTATTTTTTTGTGTGTGTGTGTGTGTTTGTGTGGGGTGTAGGTGTAGGTGGGGTGGGTGAACACGGGGTGTTGCATGGGACACATGTATGTGAATTGGACAAGCGTGGTGTAGTTTGATTTTGCCACTTGTGCTGGTGTTAGGTGTGTTGACACCTAACTGTGACACAGCTAAGACACTCGCCCGTGTTTTCGGGCATTTCGACACCCGGTTTCGCGTCCGAAACGTGATATCCGCGTACCGTCGCGTCGTTAGTCACCCAATATATATTCTATATTATTTACTTGACTATATAGGCTTATAAGTAATTCTTTATTTCATATTAATATTAAAGAAGACTTACCAAAATGCTAACTACCCGGTTTCCCGCATGCTACTCGAGGAGTGTGCCCCGCTCTCGTCTCGACGCCTACAACCGTACGAAATGACTTAGTAAGTCTACACAATACATAACACTAGGCATACATCAATACAAAAATACCATATACCTCGGCCACGTGCCTCGGTCGGTGTACGTATCACAGTGTAGGTCCCACGTCAAGGGTCGGTGATCCTGATTAAGGAATTAAAACGGGGTTAGAGATTTGGGCCGTGACATATGCCTAGTGTTATGTATTGTGTAGACTTACTAAGTCAGTTTGTACAGTTGTAGGCGTCAAGACGAGAGCGGGGACACGCCTCGAGTAGCGTGCGAGCCAAAGAGCCGGGTAGTTAGCATTTTGGTAAGTCTTATTTAATACTAATATGAAATAAGGAATTACTTATAAGCCTATGGTTGTGTTTGTTAATGTAAATCAAATTAAATGCCTATAGTTGAGTAAATTAAATGGAAAGCATATGATTGATATAGAGATACACATTGGCCCATCTAGGAACTAGGTGAGTAATGAAATGGTGTCACTTAAGGTTGAGTTAGTGGGAGTTAGTGGAATATATGGCAAGAGGTGGACCATTAGATATTCCTCGGGATACATAAATCCATGGAGATCAAGGGCTAGGAAGGAACATCACCTTAATATATAATATTAGTGATCAAACAACATGCAAACCAAATCACTCATTCATTTTTGCTAGAGAAGAAGAAGGAATTGCTGGAGAGGAGTGAATCATCAAGGTGTTGAAGGAATCCATGGGAGTTGGTGAGAAATTCTCAAGCTAGGGTGCTACATCAACTAGGTACACATCTTTTTAGTTGAAATTAGAACAAGTTCTGATTTTAGGCTAATTTCAGATGGTAGATGATTGAGTATTTGCAATTGATTTATATATTTGGATTCCTCATTTCAATCTGATAATCTAGCTATATTGAAGTTCTAAATTTGGTTTTGAAATCATAAAGATATGAATTTTTGAAGTTGCAACACCAAAACTAGAATTCTGCATGTTGTATTAGGAATCAATCTGGGTAATTTGGTCATAATTTGCTCATTTTAGATCCAAATTGATCCAAACCAGTGGCATTTGAAACATTATTTAAAGAGGAATAACCTTTCTTAAGTGAAGGTATTTTGATTCAAATGTTTTTATTTCCAAACATGCTCTACAAGTAGGTGCTGGAATCATGAAGGAAAATCTTGAAACTAAATTTGTTAAGGGTATAACTCCCTAACTACTTATCCAAATGAGTTGATATTTTAGTATGTTGTATTTGGGTATATTTTCTACCTTGGGAACAAATATCACATTTTTAGGAACCACAAATTAGGAGAAATAGATTTTCTAAATCCGCTGGTCGGATTAAATTCCAATTAGACCTATGTTTAGTAAAATCATGACATCTCTTTCATTTTAAATCAGAATTTTGCAAACTAAACCTTTCCGGAAAGCTAAGAGAGAGACCAACAATAATTGTTCTGATGGAGGATTTCGATATTTGGACCATTTCATGTCTAAAAGTGCATTAAAATGTAGGACTGAAATTGAAACTTAATTTAGTCTTTAGGGACTGATTTAGGAAAATTGATTTAAACTCTATTGAACCAATTTGAATACACAATAAACACCACTAAATTGAGCTTAAACCCACTAGATTTTAACTAATTAGACACCAAACTCAGGAACCTAGAAAAAGGGTACGGGAGAGCGAATACAAGTTTGGAGGATCGGAGGCCAGTAAATCTAGGACTTTACTTTGTTATTGTGAGTATACCCAATGACAACTTTACTTGGCATTTCATTTCTATTAATTGTTGTCCTTGCATAGTCCTTTTGACTATTTTTCCTTTGTATTCTTATATCATGTGTTATGTGTCTATGCTCACTTGATGAGTCTAG
This sequence comes from Stephania cephalantha, assembly GCA_039657325.1. Lineage (NCBI taxonomy): Eukaryota > Viridiplantae > Streptophyta > Magnoliopsida > Ranunculales > Menispermaceae > Stephania > Stephania cephalantha. The sequence continues at coordinate 39,207,942 of CM077576.1, forward strand.
TTTGCATGATATCCATTCATTTGATTTGATTCGTTGATTCTATCCCATGCTATGTCTATTCTTGTTGTTTTAAATGTGAATTGAATGATAAATAGCATGCTATTAGGCTAGTGAATATCTTATAAATGTTTAAGAGGACTTGTATTCCTTATTTGTTTAGGTGTGTAGATGTGCCTATGCCTTGACAATCCATACTTGGTATTTCTTGAAATTTTAAAAAATAGTTTTTGCATTTAGGTCCTGTACTCGATCGAGGTGTATGCGACTCACGGGGTTAGAGTCCTTGGGGATGTCGGCACATGTTACTTGACACTGTATGACACTCGGGGTTAGAGTCCCTGAGGGGGGTCTACACATCGGGGTTAGAGTCCCTGGTAACATTTGGGTTAGAGTCCCTTGTGCTATATGATTATTGAGTCGGAGTGACATGTTTCACTGCCGACCGGACCTAAATCACCACTACTTAGCCTAGTGTCAGTATCACTAGTTTAACTTTGGAATTTACTCGCATATGGTTTATTTTCCAGTTTTCCCATTTATATGCTTTAAAATACCATTTGAATATTTGGAAATGCAAATTAAACTTGTCATCGGGGATTACTATTTTATTCTTGTACTCACCGTCCTTTTTATGACGGTGGGTGCAGAGCCGTCTACCAGCAGGCCGGGCATGGAGAAGATCAACGATTATCCCTGAGCCCGCAGCGCGTCACTACATCGATTGTAGGTATTCTTTTAGTATTTTGATTATATATGTTATATGTCTTTCAGATATTATTTAGGGTTGTATATTGGGTTGAGCGTTAGTTCCCCGGCTTGACTTAGACTATTTTACTGTTTCAATGCATTTTGAGGGCTTTATATATGTAATGTCATTTCCTGGTTTTCACACTTAGGATTTTATAAATGGCTTCCGCATAATCAATAAGACTTTCGTTAATTAATTAATTTAATAAAAAGTTTTAATTAACTCTAAATTTTATAAACTGGTAGGACTAGTGTATTACTTATCCTGAACACGAGAAAATAGGTGTCTAGGTTTTAAAGGCTGACTAATACGTAGTTAACTCCTACGTGGATATGATTAGGGCTTAATTACGGCATTAGGCCGAGCGGTGCCCTAGATTAGGAGAGGGGCCATCACATAAACATGCGGAATGTAAAGACAGACAACTGTAAATGACTCATCGCATGAATAGATAACAGCTAAGCTAACAAATGTGTGTGCTCGCCCCAGATGGACTAGACTATACTTCGGGTCACCAAATTCCCACCAGTGGTCATGCCCAACTGGCCCGACCCTTAGTCCCTCATGGTGTTGGCCAAATCCGCTGAGTCACCGACACGTGCACCAAGGGCAAGCTCACGTTGTCATTCAATGAGGGCCAGGACATACGTGCTACAGTCTTGTGCATCATGAACACACAACCAGGAAATCCGGGGGAGTAACCTCAACCCACATCCAAGTAACATAATGGAATAGTTAAACAACAAGAAAATGATATGAATGAAATTTAAAACAGAATCAAATACACAAAGTTCTTCAGTTGGGTTTTACAAACCTCAAACCGCTCTCCGACCTCTCCGGACTCCCGTATTTGACCTGACAAACTCCTCGACATCGAGCTACAGTCCACTAAGTCCCTGAAGTCCAATTTTATAATTTTAGGTTGTGTACAAGTGTTCAGACATGTATTAAGTTGAAAATCACCAAAACAGCCCTTAAATTCATATTTTATCTGTCATTTGCGCGCTAATGGGTCTATCAAGCGGGCAAGGTGAAGTTAGCGTGCTAGGCAATCTGTCTAGCGCGTTATTGTTCTTCATTTTGAAAAACAGTTGGAAACCCAAAATAATTAGCGCGCTAACCAACCCAGTTAGTGCGCTAATTGCCCTCTGTGACAGAATTCTCAAGTCGAGAATTTTGTCATTCCCCTTTCAATTAGCTACCATAATCTGGTTTACATCCTCTCCATATCAAAGTGACTCCAAAACATTAGTTAGACTCACCTTAGAACAACAATTAAGTTAAAATCCTTAAATCCCAACATTCACTAGTTTTATTTCCCAAATTCAACAAAAATCCCAATTCATGCAAAACCAGTGTTAAATCCTTAATAAAAATGATCATTAAACGCATAATTAATTAAGTTTCTATCAAAAACCAGGAATCTGAATTTTACCAAAAAATACACAAAAATAGGTTCATTGAGTGCATGAGATGGGGAAGATGATTACCTTAGTTTGATTCTCAGTTTTGATCTCTGAAGTGATTGAATTCCAGCTCGAATCCCCTTTTTTTCTTTGGTTTTCTCAGATTGCATGAGAAATTGAGTGGTTTGATCAAAACTCCACTAACTTTCTTTACATCTGTTTGGTTAAGATCAAGTGTGCATACGTATCTCGAGGATTATCTTGTGGTTCATAAACATGTTGTGCCACACCACTTGATGACTCCATTAACACACCCATCTCCTAGAATTACTCACAATGATCATCTTGATGTCCATCTTATGGTCCTCATTATTTAGTTCAAACTATAGGCTTATCATTTATTTGATTTATGTACCTTACATTAAGCCTTATTACACCATATGGCTAGTGTTTTATTTATCAAAATTAACCGGCTCATGGTCCCACTAACCTTCAGCTACCCGATATCTGCTGCCCTACGTTTCGACACGTATTTTGAGGTGCGTCACTGCCTATTATTCAAATTTTAATTTAATTAGCCTATGGTTATCTTACCTATTTCAATTGAATTACTTGGTCATATTTACATGAGTTTATCAAGTTTTTTTAGTGTACCCATACTTCGCCTCTCGATACCGCATTGACACGCATTTTCAAGCGACTACTGTCACACAACCTCGCACGATATAATCATTCATCGTAAACACATGCGATGTATTAATAAATAATTTCATAAAATGCATCGCAATTAAACAATATAACACACAATTTACTATTGTGCCTAGGTCGACGTGTATCATAGCCTACTCGTGGCGTCCACATGGATCCGAGCTGACATCCATGTTTGAAATTACGAAATAAATAACAACGTTAATGAAATGAGTCGTTACAATTCTTCCCAACTAAATAAAATTTCATCCCGAAATTTAACATAACTAAATGTCGTATCGTGAAATAACTGAGGGTATCGTTCTCGCATCGTCGACTCGAGCTCCCAGGTATGTCCCTCCATCCTATGATGCTGCTAATGAACTAGGACCTTAGAGAGCTCCTTGTTCCTGAGAATCTAAACTTTACGGTCAACGATCTCTATCGGCCTCTCCTCGTAAGTCACATCAAGTTGAACCTCAATCTACCCCAAATCAATCATCGGTCTCAGTCCTGACCTACTAGTCTCAACATTGAAATGTGAAATGTTGGATGAACCTCAACTAACTTAGCAGGTAACTCTAGGCGATAAGCGACACTGCCCATTCTCTATGCGATCCTAAATGGTCCAATAAATCTCGGCACCAGTTTCCCCTTAATACCAAACCTCTGCTGACCCTTCCAAGGGAAAACCTTCAGGTATACCATGTCGCCCTCCTCATAGCTCAGACCTTCGTGATACCGATCTGCGTATTTCTTTTGTCTATCTTGTGTGGCTCATAACCTCTAACGGATCTATCTGATCTTCTCTATGTGATCAAAAATTATCTCAGGCCCAACGGTCACTGTATCTTCCGGCTTCACCCAACACTTAGGTGATCTACAGGGCCTCCCATACAACACCTCAAACGGTGACATACCAATACTCGCCTGATAGCTGTTATTATATGCAAACTCACATAAAGGCAAATAATCCTCCCACGAACCCCCAAACTTCAATATCCAAGCCCCGGGCATATCCTCCAAAATCTGTATCAGTCGCTTTGACTGTCCATCGGTTTGAGGATTATAAGCCGTACTAAACTGCAACCTGGTGCCAAACTGCTCCTGCATAGCCTCCAAAGCCTTGAGGTCAACTTGGGATCTCTGTCCGATACAATAGAAATCGGTACCCCATGCAATCTAATAATCTCCCGCTCAAACAATATGCTCAGCTGTGGGAACGTGTATCTCATAGAAACTGGAATGAAATGAGCTGATTTCATAAGTCTGTCAATCACAACCCAAATTTCATAGTGACGCCTCAATGTCTACGGTAGTCCGCTGATGAAATCCATGGTGATATGCTCCTATTTCCATTGTGGAATGGGTAACGGTTGTAGCAGTCTACTGGGTCTCCTTTGTTCAGCTTTCACTTCCTGACAGATGTGACAACTCCTAAGTACGCCCTACATCAGCTTTCATCCCTGGCCACCAGAATAGTCGCCTCAAGTCATGGTACATCTTGGTCCGACCAGGATGAACTGTGTAGCGAGACCGGTGTGCATCATCCAGAATCACATCCCGTATCTCCTGATCCGCAGGTATCCACAATCTACCTCGGTGTCTCAAACACCGATCCATGGTCTTTGCCCAATCAGCGAAATCTGAATCCTGAGCCAAACCACTAAACCACTCATAAAGCCTATCAGCCCTCTTACACTCGGCAACTTGCTCAATTGATACGGTCGAAACTCTCATCTGACAACAAATGTGCTGCTCAGCCGTAGTCGACACCTCTATAATGCACATAACTGCTGCCGCTTGTAACAAGCCATGCTCGTGTGTCATATATCACAAAATAATCTGACTAGCAATCCCGCTCCTGCTCAATGTGTCCGCTACGACGTTCGCTTTTTTAGGGTGATACTCAGTAGTGAAGTCATAATCCTTTAGTAGCTCAAGCCATCTCCTCGGGCACATATTCAGATCCCTCTGAGTGAAGATATATTGTAAACTTTAGTGATCTATATATAATATGAACCTCTCTATATAGATAGTGCCTCTAGGCCTTCAGTGCAAAAACGACTATTGCAAGCTTCAAGTCATGCACTGGATAATCCCCCTCATGGGATCTCAATCATTTGGAAAGGTACGAAAGTGGTCTACCCTCCTGCATCAATAAACATCCAAAACTAATAGTCGACGCATCTGTATAAACTGTCAAAGTCTTACCCGGCTCTGACAATGTCAATACTGGTGCAGAAGTCAACCTCCTTTTCAACTCATAAAAAGCCTGCTCACACTCCTCTGACCAATAAAATCTAACATCCTTATTGGTTAGTCTCGTCATCGGTGTTGTAATCGAGGAAAAATGCTGCATGAATTATCGGTAGTATCCTACAAGTCCAAAAAACTTTGAATATCGGCAACAAACTCAGGTGTCTTCTAGTCAATGATAGCCCGAATCTTCTTTGAATATGTAGAGAGATCCTGATCATTGATGACATGTCCTAAAAATCCCACCACACTCAACTAGAAGTTACACTTATTGAACTTAGTGTACAATTTGTGTTCTCTCAGTGTCGTCAAAACTGCCCTAAGGTGTCTCTCGTGATCCTCACGAGTCCTACTGTAAATTAAGATGTTGTTAATGAAGACTATGATAAATCTGTCCAAATACAATCTCAATACCCTGTGCATCAAATCCATGAAAATTGTAAGGGTGTTAGTCAGTCCAAACGGTATGATTTTGAACTCGAATAGTCCGTACCTCGTGCTGAAAGCGATCTTCTGGATATCCTCAACTGATGATAACCTGAGAGAAGATCAATATTCGAGAAGAATCTGGCGCCTACCAACTGATCGAACAGATCATCTATCTTATGAAGTGGATAACGGTTCCTAACTGTCATCTGATTCAGCTTCCTATATTCTATGCACTTCCTCATTAAACCATCCTTCTTCTTCACAAACAACACTGGAACTTCCGAAGGTGACATACTAGGGTAAATAAAACCCTTCTCCAACAACTCATCTAACTGTCATCTAACCTCATCCTATTTTGATGGGGATATCCTATAAAGCCTACTAGCGATCGGCTGCATCCCTGGTACAACTCAATGATAAACTCAGTAGCTCGTGGCGGTGGCAATCCTAGTAGATCACCCGAGAATACGTCGACAAAACCTCTAACTATTGGAACATCCTCAATCCTGACCTTTTTCCTAACCTCCAACTCAACTATCGCTGTAAATGCCTCCATCTCATGTGTTGTAGTTAGTCGTCCTCTAGTGATAGGTAAGTTAGTCATGGATCCAACTATTGAGAACTCTGGTATCCCAGGAATACAAAACTCAATCCTCTTACCATAACAATCTATCCGTGTATGATAGGGTGACAAACGATCCATCCCGAGAAGAGCGTCAAACTCTAAGTACTATATCACTCAAAGATTTGTCGGTAACTTATGTCCCTCAACCTCTATTATCACATCTCTTCATATCCAGTTAGGGCATATCTTGTCCCCAGCAACCGTACTGAGAACAAGGTGTGTGTCTAATGTTTGAGCAACTAACTCTAACTCTCCAATAATACGCCCAGCAATAAATGATAAAGTACTACCAAATTCAAACATAACATGCATAGGTCTACAAAAAATATGTAACGTACCCTCGACTAGCTGTCTGGTCGCCCCACCATCTGGCTATGCTACTACATGTGCTCCTTCTCTGGCTTGCTCTGGCTCTCGTTATGGTGACGCTGGTCTCCTGTAGTCTATCCTCAAGTGTCTCCTCTGACTACACCTGTGACATCTACAGCCGTCCTGCCTACCAGCCTGTCCTTCTTTTGATCTCGAACCCTGAACCCGGTCTCTCTGACTCCTGTCATATCCCACTTGATCTCGACCCTGATGGTACATCTGTGACGATGGCCTACGCTGATCCATCGCTGCTGGTGCGATGGCGTGAACCGACTTTCTCTCCTCATACTGGAACTGACTGCCCTCTCTGTCTTTTCGCCTCCAATCCGTCTGAGAACTCTGGCCTCTATGTACCACAGTCCCTGTCATACGTCTTCCATCTCTCTACATCAGGTAGGTCTCATGCGCCAAAGCTCTATCAAATATGTCCTGTAGAGTGGGTGCTCCAGATGATACCACTGTCGAAACAATCTTATCCTCAACTCCTATGATGAAATAGTATATTTGCAGACGCTCCGTCCTAGCTACGTCCATCGAGAATTGGAGTAAGTATCAGAATCTCTCCATATACTATCAGGGTCTGAAACTCCTATCTCAATCTCAATCTCACTTTCATGGGTATGTACTGATCATAGAACAACTCCCTAAACTCAGCCCATATCGTCAGCTCTGGATGAGTATCCTGATATGTGGTCCAGTATATTGCTGTGTGGCCTTTCAAGCTTGCCCCGGATAACTGTGCCTGAACATTCTCATCATTCCTCATTAGCTTATGGAAATGCTAATGAGGCACAAACCACTTCCCCGCAACCTTGGGGTCACCACCTCCGTAAAAGAAGCCTGACTGAAACTTCAGAAACTTTCTCAACATTTTCGCCTCTGGAGCCAAGACGAATCCCGATGTAGTAGAGGTAGTAGTGGTAGCAGTCATCTGATCCGTGGTCGTGGGTTGAGGCGTATGAGTCAGCGTTTCCAGTGGAACAATAGCTGTGGTAACTTTTTTTGTCTGTGTCTCTACTGCTACCCTTTCAACGGGTGTTTGGGGAACAACCGTGGCGACGGCTATCCCCGTAGGTACGGTAACCGCTACTGGCTCTCTAGGTGCGACAACTACTGTAGCAAGTAGCGTCAGGACGGCGGTCTGAATCCGTAACAAACATAGTACCTCGGCAATCTGAGTCTCCTGAGCCGAGAGTCGATCCTCCATACTAGCTGTAACCGGGGAATCCCTAGCAGCGTCGCTTGTTTGACCAGTCCCATGAGACGTAGTCGATTATCCATCCATAATTTGCATCGAGAAGCGTGTTCGAATTAGCCTCGGTGTATATACGTATATTATATATATAAAATGAAAATGTAACACACGTATATAAACCTTATCTTTACCCACCTCACAACACTTCCCAACTAAAGTTCTAAGGCGATAACTTCGGGTTTCCACAACTAAAGTTTATTTATTAAATTTTATGTTTTTTTTTTTTTTTTTTTTTTTACATTCCCAAGTTCCTAGAACTCTTGCTCTAATACCAATCGTGGCGTTGGTATTAGGTTAAGGACAACTATGCTTCCTCACATAGGCTCGACCTCTCTCTGATACCAAATGTGGCGGCCCTGGCGCCACGGGTTGATGTGTCTCCGTATACTCCTTGCCCTGTAGGCCCAACTACACGTGTCCGACACCTACCTGTCCACCTCTTGGCTCGAAATTTGTGTCCACATGTATTTTATCAAATTAGTTAATGGATTATCCATATTTTTTAACTTATTCTCTTTAAGTATGTAAAAGTTTATTAAGTTCAATAATTTGCAGTTTATTCTAATTCCTAACCATACTAGTAGGTTGTATCTTACAAGTTAACATAAATCAGCGGAAGCCTTAATTGATACAATTAGAATAAGTAATTTATCATTGTAAATATTATTCATAAGAGCAAATCCTACTGTGGAAAACTCAGAAAAGTACTTTGTATATAAGTGACAGTACCATAAATAAAGTATATATACATGTACCGTGTCATCTCAAGTCCCCCAATACCAAAAATAATACAAAATATCAAAATAAGCACGAACTAGTAGGTCCTCAACGGCGGGCAATCATATATAGTTTCCAAGGATCCCCATGCCCCTACTGGTACTAGGATATGCACTCAATCATTACAAAAAGACAGATGACGAGTCTAGTAAGTAAAATCCCAAGGAACCCCTCTGAGCATTCACATAAATAAAATAAGGAATTGCAAGAAGTACTATCAAGTAAACATGCAGAATGTAAAGACAGAAAAATGTAAATGGCTCATCGCATGAATATATAATAGTTAAGCTAACAAATGTGTGTGCTCACTCCAAATGGACTAGACTATACTTCGGGTTACCAAGTTTCCACTAGAGGTCGCGCCCAACTGGCCTGACACTTCGTCCCTCATGGTGCTGGCCAAATCGGTTGAATTACCGACACGTGCACCAAGGGCAAGCTCAGGTTGCCATTCACTAAGGGCCGACTCACACGTGCTACAGTCCAGTGCATCATAAACACACAACCAGGAAATCCGAGGGAGTAACCTCAACCTACATCCAAGTAACATAATGGAATAGTAAAACAACAAGAAAATGATTCGAATGAAATTTAAAACAGAATCAAATACTCAGAGTTCTCCTGTTGGTTATTACAAACCTCAAACCATTCTCCGACCTCCCCAAACTCTCGTATCTGACCCGACAAACTCTCCGACACTGAGCTACAGTCCACTAAGTCCCTGAAGTCCAATTTTATAAGTTTAGGTTGTTTACAAGTGTTTAGACATGTATTATGTTGAAAATCACCAAAAAAACCCTTAAATTCATATTTTATATGTCATTAGCGCGCTAATGGGTTTACCTAGCGCGCTAGGGGATCTGTCTAGCACACTATTGTTCTTCATTTTGAAAAATATTTAGAAACCTTAAACGATTAGCGCGCTAACCAACCTAGTTAGTTAGACTCACCTCAAAATAATAATTAAGTTAAAATCCTCAAATCCCAACATTCACTAGTTTTTCTCCAAATTCAACAAAAACCACAATTCATGTAAAACCAGTGTTAAACCCTTCATAAAAATGATCATTAAATGCATAATTCATTAAGTTTCTATCAAAAACTAGGGATCTAACCCTCCAACTCGAATTTTACCAAAAAACGCACAAAAATGGGTTCATTGAAGAGTGTATGAGATGAGGAAGATGATTATCTTAGTTTGATTCTCAGTTTTGATCTCCAAAGTGATTGAATTCCAGCTTGAATCCCCTATTCTTGTTTGGTTTTCTCAGATTGCTTGAGAAATTGAGTGGTTTGATTAAAACTACAATAACTTCCTATATATATGTTTGGTTAAGATCAATTGTGCATACTTATCTTGAGGATTATCTTGTGGTTCATAAACATGTTGTCCCACACCACCTGATGACACCATTAATACACTCATCTCCTAAAATTACTCACAACGATCCTCTTGATGTCTATCTTATGGTCCTCATTATTTAGTTCAAACTATATGCTTATCATTTATTTGGTTTATGTACCTTACATTAAGCCTTATTACACCATATAGTTAGTGTTTTATTTATGAAAATTAATCAGCTCATGGTCCTACTAACCTTCAGCTACCCGATATCCGATGCCCCGCGTCTCGACATGCATTTTGAGGCGCGCCATAGGCTATTATTCAAATTTTAATTTAATTAGCCTATGGTTATCTTACCCATTTTAATTGAATTACTTGGTCATATTTACATGAGTTTATCAAGTTTTTCTAGTGTACCCGTACTTCGCCTATCGATACCCGCATTGACATGCATTTCGAGACGACTACCAGTCACAAAACCTCGAACGATATAACATTTCATCGTAAACACATGCGATATAGTATATTTAAATTTAATTTTATATAAAAAAAAGAGTTTAAGTTTCAAGTTTTTCAGTTTGCACTTGATCTTTTGTGTTTTTTCTGGGAGAATTAGTGCATGCATAGTAAAGAAGAGAAATACTTATTGTCTTATGATTCGGAGATTTACAAAACCAACAAGGGAAAGAAAAAGAAAAGAATTAAGATGGTGGCGGATCAAGCGGGGAACCGAAACCAACATTAAGGCCGAGGGAATAACCAACCCGAAGGTGATCTAGTAGTGCAAGATATAGTACAAGGACAAAGATGTCTTTGAGACTACTTCAAATCGAAAGTTCAAGAGACATGCAATGAAGTGATGAGGCTTCCAGCCAACACCACCTAGTGTGAACTGAGACCGTTTCTTTTCAACATGGTGCAGAATAGCTTATTCAATGGGCTAGCAAATGAAGATCCAGTTGCACATGTAGAGAATATTTTGGAGAAGTGTGACACTATTCACATTACTGGAGTTAGAAAGGAGGTAATCATGATAAGATTTTTCCCATTCTCAATGGGTGGAAAAGCCAAATCCTGTTTCCAAGGACTGAATGCAAAGAGTATGACTTCATGAGCGAAAATTAATGAAAGATTTTTAGACAAGTTCTTTCCCTCAGTGAAGGTCAGTGAAAGGAAACCGGAAATCAGCCAATTTAAGCAAGATGATACCGAGTCTCTTGGTGAGGCTTGGGAAAGATTCAAAGACATGCTGAGGTGATGTCCAAAACATGGATATGTGAAATGGGCACAACTGCTGATCTTCTACTATAGAACGAATCACAACACGAGGACATTAATGGATGTTGCAGTAGTTGGTTCTTTACTAACAAAAGATTTAAATAAAGCATTAGATTTTCTAGAAGTTATGTCTCAAAATTCTACAACGGGAACTCGTTCTGCAGTGAGAAAGCCAACAAGAGTATATGAGAATGACTCATAAGCAACGATCATTGCACAACTATCCAACTTGAGTAGTCTAATGGCAAAGCTATAAATGGGACAATCAAGTCCACAAGTGCAAGCGATACAACAACATGTTAATCACCAAACAATGGTGGTTAGTCCATTGCACATGCAACAAGGAATGGTGTTTGAATTAGTCAACTTCATGAACAACCAAAACTATAGAAATAACTTCGAGCCAAGAGGAATGGCTCTTCAAAGGTTTTATCAAGGATACAACAACTCAAACTTCTCATATGTCAATCATGATAATGCACTGAAGTGACCTCCAAGTTTTGATCAACAAGTCCAACAAGGGAAGCTAGGCCAATGTGAAGAAATGACTTCATTGAAGTTAATTGAGAGATTTTTGCAAGCCATTGACATCAACAATAGGGAACGCCATGAGAAGCATGAGAAAGAGATGTAAAATGTGAAGCAAGCTCTGAAGAGGATGGATGATGAAAGAACATAATCCATCAAGAACCAGGAGAGACAGATTGGTAAGCTAGTCAATGCTTTGAATTCAAGGAAAGAATGGGAGTTTCCAAGCAACACAAGCACTAATCTTATGGAGAACGTAAATACACTTCAATTAATAAGTAGCAAAATAATAAATGATCCAGTGCAACCAAAAGATGTAGCAAATGACACAAGGAAGCAAATCAATGAGCAGCACCAAAGGGATGCAAAATACGTGGAAAAGTGACATAAGTAACCAAAAAGAAGTTGCACCCGCAAAAGAATCAGAATTGGCTCAAAAAAAGGTAGGGGGAGACAGGCAGAAAAAAGATGTGGTACCAAAGCTAGTAACATTTCTTGACAATCCACCATTAATAAACCCATCATTATCATATCCTCAGCGATTCAAGAAATCGAAAGATCAAGAATAGTTCGAGAAGTTTGTAGAGATGTTTAAAAAGTTACACATAAACATCATGTTCATTGATGCATTGGAATAGAAGCCGAATTATATAAAGTTTTTGAAAGACATAATGGCAAGGAAAGTGCGAGTGAAAGAATATGAAATGGTAAACTTGACTGAACAATGCAATACTATTTTACAAATGAATTTATCTTAAAAGTTAAAAGACGCAGAAGTTTTTCCATTCCATGCACTATAAGAGTACACTTGTTTGATTAAGTCTTATGTGACATGGGAGCAAGCATAAATTTGATGCCTTTATCAGTATTTAAGAAGCTAGGTTTGGGAGAAGTGAAGTCAACCAACAGGACTTTGTAATTGCAGATCGATCAGTGACTTATCCAAAAGGAGTGATTGAAGATGTATTGGTAAAAGTGGATAAGTTTATTTTTCCTATTGATTTTGTAGTACTGATATGGAAGACGATATCATGAAGATATATATGGATAAATTTTTTGTATTTGGAGCATCTTTCGACTTATGTTTACAAAATCTAGCCTTGGTATTGAAAAGATGTCAAAACACAAATTTAGTTCTTAATTGGTAAAAATGTCACTTCATGGTTTGCTAAGGAATTGTTTTGGGGCAAAGAGTATATGCTCATGGATTAGAGGTTGATAGAGCAAAATAGCATCAATTGAGAAACTTCATATACCAAGAAACATTAAAAATATAAGGAGCTTTTTATGGCATGTGAGTTTCTAGAGAAGGTTTATCAAGCATTTATCAAAAATTAATAAATCATTGTGCACATTGTTGGAAAAAGATGTTTCATTTGAAATAAGTCTCGCATGTGTAAACACATTTAAGACCTTGAAAGTAGATTTGATTTCAGTACCAATAGTGGTAGTATCGGATTGGGAGTCTAAATTTGAAATAATGCGCGATGCAAGTGACTATGCGGTAGAGCAGTGTCAGGCCAATGGAGAGATGGAACATTTAAAGCTATATACTATGCAAGCAAAAGATTGGATCCTGTACAACAGAATTACACTACCACAGAAAATGAGCTATTGGCAATAGTGTTTGCGTGTGACAAGTTTAGAGCTTACATAGTGGGATCAAAAATCGTTGTGTACACTTACCATGTAGCAATCCGTTACTTATTTGCAAAGAAAGATGTCAAACCAAGGTTGACTAGATTGATGTTATTATTGCAAGAGTTTGATTTAGAAATTAAAGATAAAAAAGGGAAATGAAAATATGGTTGCAGATCATCGATCTAAGTTACCTCATATAGAAGGCGATACATGGAAACTGGTAACCGAAATATTTATGGATGAGCACTTATTTCAAATATCTCGAATTAGATTCGGACTAAATGAGCAAAAAAGCATCAGCTAGTGACGTTAAATGAAGCGTTATTGAGAGGCATCCCAGGGGTTCTTAAATTTCATTTATTTGTTTCTATTAGTGCGAACAATCCAAATGTTTTAACATTTTCTAACTTTTGAAAGTTTTGTGATAAATGTGTAGGAAAGACCATTTGCCGATTGACATTTCATCGGAAGGGAGAAGTCTCAACATATGTGGCTTATTCACAAGAGCATCAAAAAGTTATAGGGATTTTTTTCACTTTATTAGTTATTTAAATTTTATGCATTTTTATGTTTAGTTCTTAAATTATATTATATATGTTTGTATGTTAGTATTTTTTATGTTTCAGGCTTATTTTTAAACCTTGAGGACAAGGTTTGGTTTAAGTTTAAGGGTGTCAACACCGTGGGAAGTGGTAAGAAATGATGAAATAAAGATAAAAACTGTAGGTATGATCATAAAATTTTTTTTTTAAAGCAGTTAAAGAGGAAAGAATGGTAGTTTAATCTTTTTCATTTACTTAATATTTGGAAGTGTTTAAGTAATATAGATTAGGTTAATATAATAATATGTAATGAAATAAATAATTCCTTTGCAAAATTCATGTCTTTAATTGAGGATGAGTAAGAATATAAGTATCTTGTTGATATGAAACTCAAGAGAGTATTTAAATTTTTGAAGAAAATATGAAATGTAGCTAACAACAGTATAATTGCATGATTAGAAACCTAGAGTTAGGGAAGACCATAAACTTGAAACAAAAGCAAGAAAAATACTAAAACGCTTATTGTTAAAAATTTAGATCCTTAAGGAATTCTATAACAAGTATCAATCTTACTCGAGTACAAAGTAAATAAAAACTAAGTACTAAAAGGGGAAGAGATATATATGATATTTAATGAAAAGTTGGAGTTAAAACTTGCTTGATAAAGTGAAAGTGAGAAGTGCTAACAAGAGTTTTAAATAAAATAGAGATTTCCACAAGTTCTATAGGAAAAATAGCAGAGAGCTTGATAGTTGGAAAAATAGAGAAAAAATGAATTTCATAAGAAAATAAGCAGGGATCATGCAGCTAGAAAATATGATATATAAGACATAAGTTAGATTAAAACTCTTCAAATGAAAGGATTTAGCTCGAGTACAAGCAACTTAGTTAAGTTAAGTTTTCTTTCCAACTATATGTTACGTCATATGGACTCTTGAAGCATTAAAGTTTACAAAACTAGGATGATCTATGCTTATTTGTGAATTCTTGAGCTTAACGAGGAATCATGAGATCGTAAATTTGCTATATGAGTGTTGAGGTGAAATAAACTTGTGAGTAGTTATAGTTTTGGTTGTGAACTAATTTTGAGTTTCGGAAGTGAATTATATGTGTTGTTAAAGCTACATTTTTTCAAAATATTAGTTTTGCAAAGAAAAACTTTTGAGTAGATTATTAACTTGAACTTATTTGAATTAAATGATACTCCATGAACTATGTAAATTGAATAATGAATTATAAGTAGTAGTAAGAGTACTTAGTAGAATACACTTATGCTTGAGACATGAAAAATCCTAAATTTGGTGGTATTTGATAATGTTTAATTAGACTTATATATAGAGTTAGTTTAGTAGTATATTTGGTATAAATATCCCAGAATGAGCTTTAAATGATAGTATTTATGTGCTTTCAGGCATACAAGGTATAAAAAGAGACAAAGTAATTGTTTTGTTCAGAATTCTGTCCTAACCCTCTCAATTAGCTACCATAACCTAGATTATATCCTATCCACATCCAAATAACTTCAATATAACAATCAAATCATTCAAAAACATCAAATTACTTCAATTTCTCCAAATTCATGCATTTATCACAACTTTCCAATTTCATCAAAATCATCAAATCTAGCTAAACCAGTTATCAATTCTCTACATATATGATCTAACAACATGCAATTCATGACATTTACACCACAAATTAGAGATCTCATCATTAAACTCGAATTTCACTAAACATGTCAAAAATGGGTTTATTGGAAAGTGTTGAAGATGAGGAAGGTAATTACCTTGGTTTGCTCTCTTGATTCGGCCTCTAAAGTGATGAACCTCCAGCTTCAAAGCCTCTTCTTTTCCTGGATATCTCAGATTGAATGACTTATATCAGTGGTTTGAACAAACACTCCACTATCTCCTATATATATGTTTGGTCTTGATCAAGTGTGCATACGTATCTCGAGGTTTATCTTGTGGATCACAAGCATGTTGTCCTACACCTCTTGATGACTCCAATAAAACACTCCCTTCCTAGAGTAACTCAATATGATGATCTAAATGTCCATCTTAAGGTCCCTTTTTATTCAATGCAACTATAGGCTTCCATTTATTAAATAAATGTCACATTACATTATGCCTTATAAAACCATATGGTTAGTGTTTTATTTATCAACTTAACCAACTCATGGTCTCACTAACCTTCGGCTACCCGATACCCGGTGCCCTGTATCTCGACACGCATTTTGAGGGGCGCCATAGTCTATTATTTAAATTTTAATATAATTAGCCTATGGTTACATTACCCATTTCAATTTAATAACTTAGCCATATTTATGTAAGTTTGTTGAGTTTTCCTAGTGTACCCATATTTCACCTATTCAATACCCGCATTGACATGCCTTTCAAGGCGTACACCCGTCACACTAACTCGTCCGATAGCAACATACACACATGTGGTGCAATATATAATAATAATAATCTTAAACACCACATATACACAACCATCATCCATAAATAACATATTTCCTCGATTCTCTTGTCCGAGCCAATCGAGTTGTCCACGTAACGCCTGAATTACGACTATTAATCCTCGAGATTAACGTTAAATCCTAGTTTAATTAATTTTGGTAGCTACAGTTCCCAACTAAAAGAATTTCATCCCCGAAATTTAGATCTCTTGGAATCCCAAATTCAATTCTTCACTGAACTGGAATAGTGGTGGAATATCTGACGTCGCCAACTCAATCTCGAACCCCACTAGACCATACTTCAGTACGTTGGGATCTCACCAGTAGGCCTCTCTAACACGCTCCACTGACCCATCACCCAATAGCCCTCGCGGTGCTGGCCTATCCGCTGAGTCACCGACACGTACACCTTGACAAATCACTTAGGTCGTTATTCACTAAAAATGCCTCGTGCCACGTGCTATGGCCTAATGTATAGCACAACACTGAGTCTTCGTATGAGTAACTAGGAATTAACATATATATGCATAATTTTAAATAAATAACTGACTAATTAAATATATCTGATATCTTAGCCTCAACATGCTATCTGGTCGCCTTTTTGTCCGGTTGACCAACTGCGTATGCTCGCTCACGAGTCTGATCTGATTCTTGTAGTGGTGATGCCATCGAACAATCCACTCTCAGATGTCCGGTCTGACATATCGAAAACATCATCGCATCTCCAACCTACCAACTTGTTCGTCTTTAGATCTCGACCCTAGCCCCGGTCTCTTTAACCCTTGTCATGTCCTCCCTGATCTTTACCCTGATGGTACAGCTGAGGTTGCTGCCTGTGCTGCTCAATCAGTGGTGGTGGTATAGCGCGAACCTACTACCTATCCTCATACTGAAACTGGTTGTCTAAATGATCATCCCTCCGGTCCTTGTCCGAATGATCCCTCCATCTCTTCGGCCTCTGATCTGAACGAGAACTCTGTCCAGTCTGTACCTCAGTCCTAGTAATATGCCTACCTTATCTCTGCATCAAGAAGGTCTCGTGTGCCAACGCTCGATCAAAGATCTCCTGTAGAGTACGTGCCCTAGATGACGCCACTGCCACAACAATCATGTCATCTACTCCCCGAGTGAAGTAGCATATTTGTAGTCGCTCTGCGCCTGCTACATTTATTGAAAATTGAAGTAGGTACCGAAATCTCTCCATATATTGCATCAACTTCTGATTACCCTGTCTCAGGGTCAAGAAATCATCTCTCAAACGCAACCTCACCTCCATGGTTATGTATTGATCATAGAACAACTCCCTGAACTCCGCCCATGTCTTCGACACTAGATGGGTATCCTGATACGTGGTCCACCATACTTCTGCGTGGCCTCTCAAGTATGCTCCGAATTACTATGCTTGAACACTCTCATCATTCCTTATCAGCTTATGAAATCACTGATGAGACACAATCCATTTTCCTGCTGCCTCATGGTAACCGCCTCCATAGAAGAAGCCTGGTTGGAACTTCAACAACACTCTCAACATCTTCGCGTCTTGAGCCAAGAAGAATCCTGATGTAGTAGTAGTACCAGTGGTAGTGGTCAACTGCTTCGTAATAGTGGGTGAAGGCGTAGGAGTCGACATTTCCAAGGGAATAATAATCGTAATAGCCCTCTTTGGTTGTGTCTCCGCTGCTACCCTCCCAAATGGTATCTAGAAATTACCCTGAGCGACAGTTGTCCCCGTTGGTATAGTAACTACTGCTGGCTCTCTGGGTTCTGCTACCGCTGTAGCCAATGCTGTCAACGCGGAAGTCGGATCTCGTAACAATCATAGTACCTCGGCCATCGGAGTCTCTTGCGCTGAGAGTCGATCCTCCATACTAGCTGTAATAGGGGAGTCACTAGCTGCATAGCTGGTCTGACCAGTCTTATGAGGCGTCGTCGACTGTCCATCCATGATCTGCATCAAGAAGCGTGCTCGGATCAGTCTCAGTATATATATATATATATATATATATATATATATATATATATACATATATCATATATATAACAAAATATAACACGTATATAACTATAAGTCTATCCGCCTCACATCACTTCCCAACCTAAGTTCAATGGCAATATCATCAAGTTTCCACAACTAAAGTTTATTTATAAAGTTTTATGCTCTTTCATTTTAAATTCCCAAGTTCCTAGAACTCTCTCTCTGATACCATCTGTGGCGGCCCTACTGCCCTGGGGTGTCGTCTCTCCGTGCGCTCCTTGCCTGGCTTGCCCAACTACACATATTCGGCACCTGCCCGTCCATCTTATGTCTCGATAATCGTGTCCACATATGTATTACTAACTTGGTTCATATGTTCAAACATTTGTAGCTTATGTAAGTCCTAACCATGCTAGTGGTTTGTGTATTACAGAGTTGCGATTAGAAACTTAGTATTTTACAGCGGAAGTCTTAAAGTAACATTAACATGTATTTTCATTAACTCTGAAGTTTTATAGAGCATAACTCCTACCGTAGAAAACCCAAAATAGTACACTGTATATATAAGGCAACAAAAGTGAATATATAGAAGTACACATATCTTACCAGTCTCCTATAAACCCAAAAACATATATATATAGCAAAATGACAAAATAAACACCTACGAATAGTGTTCCGAACAGAGGGTGAGCTCATAGATAGTCGCAAGGATCCCCTTTCCCTTACTCGTAGAAGGATCTGCACTCAGCCATCACAACAAAATAGATGACGAGTCCAGTAAGTAAAATCCCAAGGAAATTCACTAAGCATTCATACGATAAAGTAATGAACTCCAATAAATACTATTAAATAAACACGACGAATGTAAATAGGCAACTATAAATGGATCATCGCATGTGTAAATAACAATAAAGCGCTAACGTGTGTGCTTGTTCCAGTCATACTAGACCATACTTCGGATACCCTCCCCAGGATCCTACTAGTGGGCATACCCAACTAGCCCATCACCTGGTCCCTCTCAGTGGTCGACATAGACCCACAGCGCACCGACACATGTATCGGCAAAGTAGCTCGGGTCGTTATCCACTGAGGACTCCTGATACACATGTTATGATCTAGAATGCATAGACACACCATAAAATATCCGGTGGGAGTAAACTCAACCAATCGTCCCAATAATGACGCATATATAGATAACTGAGTAAATAAGGAATAGAACCAGGAAATAGAGTAAAATGGTAATGAAAGTAAATAAATACTCAAATGACGTTCATGTGGGTTTTAAAAACCTCAAAACGCTTTTGACCTCCTCCGACTCATGTACCCTACCCGTCAAGCTTCCCGACACCAAGCTACGGTCTCCTAGTCCCTGAAGTCCAATTTTATTAGTTTAGGTTATTTCCTAGTGCTTAGACATATATTAAGTGGAAAATTACCAAAACAGCCTTTCATTTCCATTTTTGATCTACAGTTAGCGCGCTATAGGCTTGGTGTAGCGCGCTATGTAGAGGAAACGCAGAACGATTAGCGCGCTAATCATTCCAAGTAGCGTGCTTCGGTCATCTGTGACATAATTCTTAAGTCGAGAACTCTGTTCTAACCCTCTCAATTAGCTACCATAACCTAGATTATACCATCTCCTCATCCAAATAACTTCAATATAACAATTAAATCATTTCAAAACATCAAATTACTTGAATTTCTCCATATTCATGCATTTATCACAACTTTTCAATTTCATCAAAATCATCAAATCTAGCTAAACCAGTGATCAATTCTCTACATATATGATCTAACAACATGCAATTCATTACATTTACACCACAAATCAGAGATCTCATCATTAAACTCGAATTTAACTAAACATGTCATAAATGGGTTTATTGGAAAGTGTTGAAGATGAGGAAGATGATTACCTTGGTTTGCTCTCCTGATTTGGCCTCGAAATTGATGAATCTCCAGCTTCAAAGCCTCTTCTTTTCCTGGATATCTCAGATTGAATGACTTATATCAGTGGTTTGAACAAACACTCCACTATCTCCTATATATATGTTTGGTCTTGATCAAGTGTGCATACGTATCTCGAGGTTTATCTTGTGGTTCACAAGCATGTTGTCCTACACCTCTTGATGACTCCAATAGAACACTCCCTTCCTAGAGTAACTCAATATGATGATCTAAATGTCCATCTTAAGGTCCCTTTTTATTCAATGCAACTATAGGCTTCCATTTATTAAATAAATGTCACATTACATTATGCCTTATAAAACCATATGGTTAGTGTTTTATTTATCAACTTAACCAACTCATGGTCTCACTAACCTTCGGCTACCCGATACCCGGTGCCCTGTATCTCGACACGCATTTTGAGGAGCGCCATAGTCTATTATTTAAATTTTAATATAATTAGCCTATGGTTACATTACCCATTTCAATTTAATAACTTAGCCATATTTATGTAAGTTTGGTGAGTTTTCCTAGTGTACCCATATTTCACCTATTCAATACCCGCATTGACATGCCTTTCAAGGCGTACACCCGTCACACTAACTCGTCCGATAGCAACATACACACATGTGGTGCAATATATAATAATAATAATCTTAAACACCACATATACAGAACCATCATCCATAAATAATAATAATCTGAGCCAACCGAGTTGTCCACGTAATGCCCGAATTCCGACTATTAATCCCCGAGATTAACGCTAAATCCTAGTTTAATTAATTTGGGTCGTTACAACTAGTGTCAAGCGTATATAATAAATTTCCCTTTTATATTATACTTTATATATTTTGTAGTAGTTATAATTGAGAATCATCTCCACGGAGATTTATCAAACTTCTCTAGGAAAAGGACTTTTAAAAGTTTTTTCATTATTTTTTACTTTACTTAATTTAATTAAAAAAATCAATTATACTAACTAATAATTAACTATAATATAATAATAACTAACTTAACTAACTATATTATCTTAACTATCATAATCCAAATTCACGATTAATCAAATAGATTCAATTCAATATTAAATAAATATCTAAACAAACATCCAGAACAATGAAACATAAACCCGTTTGCATTCCAAACATGTTAACTCAATCAACATAGTTATGAGCATACTTTATAAAGTAAGATAGATTATTAAACTCTAATCATAATTAAGTAAATAACCTTTAGCCATCCATTTATTCTCCTTATACTGGTGGAAAAGTCACGTTCTAATTTTATTGAGCTAACCCCTTTAAATATACAAAGATATTAACTTTGCGCAATAAAACCACATTAAAATTAATGAGAACTTTGAACTACTAAATCTAACATCTTCAGAAAGCCACATCAACATTTGATTTAGATCTCAAATTCACCTTAGACATCTAAACGGTGTTTGCCTTTCAAACAATCCTAGTTAATACTTCAAATAGATAATAGAACCAAATATCACAATTTACATTCTAGAATATGGACGCAATACAAAGATCAAGATTAAAATCAATAGATAATAACCTATTAAATAAATGAATCAAAGAATATGATTGGTTTAAAGCATTAAGCACATAATCTACTCATCACAACTACATTGCAAAATGGATCTAGTTCACGTTCTGACTTTGTTTAGATTGATTAACTACTCACTCATAATCAGAAATAACATTGCGATAATATAAATAAAAGGCATAAATAAATACCTCTAGAATAAATACTTAAATCTTCAAATCTTTTCCAAAAATAAAGAACAATAAAGCAATAACTAAAACAATAAAGAATGGATCCTAGAGCGATTGAATATTGATATAAGTACTCAAGGGCAACTAATTTCAAAACCTTAGGCTTGTATTTATAGTATTCTAGATAGTAAACATCATAAACTAACTCAAACAACTCGTAGTTTTCTTAAATTCTCAAAATCTTCTCCAGCAATACTCAGTGATTTGTGTGTAAGTGGAATCGCTGGGAAAATCCATAATTTAAAGCTCTCTAGTTTCACCAATTTGGTCAGCGTGTAATGGCCCGTTTTATTAGCGTCGTTATTTATTTCATAATCTCAAACATAAGTGTCAGCTCAGATCCACATGGATGCCGCGGGTAGGCTAGGACACACGTCGTCTTAGGTACACTAGTTAATTGTGTATTGTATTGCCTATTTACGATATATTTTAATGAATTTATGTACTAATACATCGCATGTGTGTATGTTAGATAGTTATATCGTGCAAGATTGTGTGATGAGTAGCCACCTCAAAATGCGTGTCAACGCGAGTATCGGAGAGGCGAATTACGGGTACACTAGAAAACCGAAAAAATCATGATAAGATGACTAAGTAATCAAATAAAATGGGTAATGTAACCATAGGCTAAGTCAATTAAGTAAGACTAATAGGCTATGGCTTGCCTCGAAATGCGTGTCGAGACGCGAGCACTGGGTACCGGGTAGCCAAAGGTTAGTGGGACCATAAATTGGTTAATTTTGGTGAATAAAAACACTAACCATTTGACTAAAAGAGGATTAATGTAATGTAACTTAAATAAAATAATGATAAGCCTATAGTTTGAACTAAATAATGTGGTTGATGGTCATCTAGATGATTTTAATGAGTGAATCTAAGATAGTGAGTGGGCTATAGTAGAGACCACAAAATAATCCTCGATATACGTATAGCACACTTGATCATGACAAACATATATATACCAAGTGAGTGGGAATTTCCATCTCCACGAACTCATAATACATTCAAATCTGAGAATTTACTAGAGAAAGAGAGAGAAATCAGAGCTGGAAATCAACATTTGGGAGGTTAATCTGAGGATCAAAACTGAGGTAATCTTCTTCTTCGTCTTCTACTCTTTCCAATGAATCCAATTTTAAGCGTTTTTTGTGTAATTCAAATTTGAGGAGTAGATCATTGATTTCTGATGTTGTCTTGATGAATTATATGCTTAATGTCCAATTCTATTGAGAATTTACAACTTATTTTGAAAGAATTATGGTTTTGGTGAATTTGGAAAAACTAGTGAATTCATGAGATTTGAGGATTTTGATTTATTTGATGTTCTGATATAGATTTAACTGATGTTTTGGAGTCACCATTGTGTGGAGAGTGTGTAAACTAGGTTATGTTAGTTAATTGGGATGGGAAAGACAGAATTCTCGACTTGAGAATTTTATCATAGAGAGCAATTATCGCATTAACTAGGCTGGTTAGAGCGCTAACCAGTCTAGGCTCTCAACTGTTTTTCAAAATGAAGAACAGTAGCGCGCTAGATCGATTCCCTAGCGCACTAACTTTACCTAGCGCACTAGGTAGACATATTAGCGCGCTATGTAGAGCTATTAGCGAGCTAATTATAGATGAAACCTGAACATTAAGGGTTGTTTTGATGATTTCCAACTTAATACATTTCTATACTTTTGTAAACATCATAAAATTATAAAATTGGACTTCAGGAATTTTGTGGACCGTAGTTCGGTGTCGGGTAGCTTGTCGGGTTGGATACTGGAGTCCGTAGAGGTCAGAGAGCGGTTTGAGGTTTTTAAAACCCAATTGAAGAACTTTGATTATTTGATTATGTTTTTCATTCCATATTTATTCTTTCCTTGTTGTTTCTACTATTCCATTCCGTTACTTGGACGTGGGTTAAGTTTACTCCCCTGGATTCTCTATTATGTGTTCATGATGCGCTACATTATAGCACCTGTGACCCAGCCCTTAGTAAATGGTAACCCGAGCTTGCCCTTGGTGCACGTGTCGGTGACTCATCGAATTTGGCCAGCACCATGAGCGACCAACATTGGGCCAGTTGGGTGTTGTCACTGGTGGGATACTAATGACCTGAAGTACAGTCTAGTCCATTTGGAGCGAACACACACATTTGTTTAGCTTATATGTTAGTGATTCATGCGATGAGCCAATTACAGTTGCCTGTCCTTACATTCCGCATGTTTACTTAACACTATTTCTTACATTTTCCTACTTTATTATGCGAATGCTCAAAGGGGTTCCTTAGGATTTTTCTCATTAGACTCATCATCTGTCTTTTGTGATAATTGAGTGCAGATCCTAGTACCAGTAAGAGCAAGGGGATCCTAGGATACGACATCTGATTGGCCGTCGTCAAGGACCTACTAGTACGTGCTTATTTTGATATTTTGTATTATTTTAGGTATTAGGAGACTGAGTAACCTTGTACATGTATATATACACTATAATGGTACAGTCGTCTATATACAGAGTACTTTCCGAGTTTTCCACAGTAGGACATGCTCTTATGAATAATGCTTATGATGCTAATTTAATACTTTATTTGCATCAAATGAAGGCTTCTGCTAACTTATTATTAACTTGTAAAATATAAACCACTAGCATGGCTAAGACACGATTAAACTACAAATAGTTGAACTTAAGGAACTTTAATTACCTAAGGAAATAACTAAAGAGAATATGAATAATCAACTCACTATATTGATAATACACACATGGACACGATAATTAAGACATGAGGTAGACAGGTAGGTGCCGGACACGTGTAGCTGGCCCCACCGGGCGAGGAACGCATGACACGGCGACACCCAGGGCGGTCGCTGTTTCCAAATGAAAAGCAATCCACTCTATCGCTGTCTCCAAACTATAATCAGATGTCGACTTCCAAAAAAGTTTAGAGACAATATTTAGAGATCATGAAATGCAGTAACTTGTCAGCGTTAGACTCAGCTAGTCTCACTAGACGGCATAGAGGCATGACTGAAACCTAGTTTCAATCAAACTAGACTCTGAAACAAGCTTATCCCCCTCACTCACTCTATGTACGCATGAGCAAGAATGATAAAATGCAATGCAGACTATGATACAATTACAAGTACATAAATATTCAATCAATAGTAAAGATCACTATAAGGTTTACTTACATCCAAACCAACTCAAAGTTGGTTGCGAAGCCTCACACAATGTTTCCCCGACTTTCATGTACTTCAACAAGTCCTATTAAATCATAAATTCACATTTTAAGAGTTACAACACTATTTAATCATCAATCAATAACATTCATTTTTTTAGCTAATTAATTTAGCTCATTGGTTTTGGCCATTTTCACAACTATTTTTTACCAATTTAAAAGTTGTACCAAGGTCCAATCTTTAGTGCTACTCAAAGTTGGATATATAGGGATTTTAGAAAGTCCAACCTTAGTTAATTTGGATAACAAATACCCATTTAAATCATTACCAAAAGTTGCTAAGTTGCAACTGTCATAAGTGGACAATTCTAGACCATATCAACATGCTATGTTCTACTTTGTTTTTCATTGATTAAACAAATTCCAATGGCCAAAATCTTTATTGATCATCAAAGTAGGTTATACTAAAATTCAAACGAAACTATTTGTAAGTCAATTGGACCCCATTTGATGTCTCAAATCAATTCACCAATATGCCTACTCAAAACAGTAAAAAAAATAACAATGCAGTCCCAATTTTTTTTGCCTTCTTTCCAGCCTTCAAAACACTACCAAACCTTCTCCAAATCAGAATCTGATTCTCACATCTCATAATTAATATACAAGGATCAAAACCTATAAAAGTTCTTAACCAAAAACATATGTTTGATTGCTCCAAATCGCATCCCAAAACAGCTTAAAACTAAGACTGCACTACTAAATTTTCTACAAAAATGCAACCAATTTGACCTGAATTAATCCATGAGACTTCTACTAAACCTCAAGTTGATTCTTAGGGACCTAATTTGATATATAAACATCAAAACCAATGTGAAAGTCCAACCAAATTTGACCGTTTGGCTCCTTCAAACCATAACATAACTCGGCTGAAAATAAAAATAGCAGAACATGAAAACAAGGACTAATGAAACAAATTTAAACTAAACCCATTTAAATGAGTCTCAATATGTCTCCATATCAGTGAAAACATTGAAAAATATTGAAACACAACCAACCACACTGATTTTTAATCAAAACCCTTTGATTTCTTTTTCAATTTCATCAATCAATTCAATACAAACAACAACAAAATTGTCTAGTTTCATCATCCACTTCATCCCAAAACCTACCTCTTAATCAAACCAACTTATTTGCTAATTAAAATAACAACTAAACCCTTTGAATTGATTAACAAATATAAGATTTGAATCACAATCTTACCTCCAATAGTGGTTTGATCCACTTCTCCTCTTCGGCGTGTTCATTAGCCTAGCCGAGAGTGAGAGAGATGGATGAGAAATAATGAGACCAATCGATGCTAAGAGGAGAGAGAGAATAAATCGAGAAAGAGGCGAGGCTTACGAAGTGGGAGAGACGTTGAAGAGGGCATTGAACATAAGAGGGGGACGTAGTGTGATGAAGACGATGACGATGAGGAACGGGTGAGGCGTGTCGACGAAGGGCAATAGCGAGGGTTTAGGATGACGAGAAGGGTATTGACTTGGGGAGGTTTCGATCAAATTGGGAAAGAAACAAAGTTTTTTACTGTTTTATTAAATTTGCAAGCTAATGACCAAAATGCATTTTCCTTATTATCCATTACTTCACAATTCAATTGCCCTTATTGGTCTTTTTGCTTTTATCTTTTAATTTTCTTTATTTTCTTAAGTTTTCACTCATTTCAACCCCGATTTCGAACTCAAAAAATACCCAAATTCGTCAAAAATTAGAAAATTAACTCAACACGTTCGAAACACGCGGACATCGCGTCTACATCTCAACTTGACCCTATTTCGCATTGAATTAAATATATTACATTCACTAGGCACATAACACGCGAAAATAATATTTTCAACTTATGATCTCTGGTCGTAATAAGTGAGTCCCACCTCGGATACTTAATTCCAATTTTTAACCTAAAAATCCATAATTAACATATTAATCAAGTTTATGAAATTCTCGGATTTCACAGTTCCAGCCAAGCTTCTTCTATAGAGGTGGTGACCCTGAGGCAGTAGGGAAGTGCATAGTGTCCTATCAGCGTTTCCATAAGCTGATGAGGAACATTAAGAGTGTTCAAGTGCGGTTATCCGAAGCATGCTTGAGAGGTCACGCAATAGTTTGGTGGACCTCCTATCAGGACACCCACCCAGAGCCGACGACATGGGTTGAGTTTAGAGAGTGGTTCTACGACCAATATATATCCTTGGAGGTGAGGTTGAGATTAAGGAATGAGTTTCTGACCCTGAGACAGGGTAACCGGACACTTACGCAGTATATGGAGCGATTCCAATACCTACTCCAGTTCTCTATGAATGTAGCTGGGACAGAGAAATTACAGATATATTATTTCACCCGAGGAGTCTATGATATGATTGCTGCGGCAGTGGTATCATCTTGGGCACCCACTCTACAGGATATATTTGACCGAGCTTTTGCACACGAGACCTACTTGATGCAGAGAGACGGCAGACGCATATTTGGGACTAAGGTATAGACTGGGCAGGGTTCTCGACCGGATGGAGGCCGAACAGATAAAGGGATCATCGTGATAGAGGTCGAAGGGATGATAGATGGGACGGGGACCGTAGGGATGATCACCGTGACAATCACTTTCAGTATGATGAGAGACACCCGATTCATGCCATAGCACCAGCACCAGTCGATCAACGTAGGCCGCAACCGCAGATGCATTGTTAGGGTAGAAATTAGGGGGAACATTACAGGGGTCAGAGAGATTAGGGGGTCTGAGATCTGGTGATGGGAAGGCTGACAAGCAGGAAAAATGCAGATGTGATCGGTGTGGTTAGCTAGGTACACACCTTGTTCTCATTATAGCTACTAAGGGACAAGATATACCCTGACCGGATATGTAGAGATGTGATGATAGAGGTTAAGGGACATCAGTTACCGGTAGATCTCTGAATATTTGAATACCGAGAGTTTGACGCTCTTCTCGTGATGGATTGGTTATCACCCTACCATGCACAAATAGACTATTTTGGTAAGAGATGTTAGTTTTGCATTCCCGGGATACTAGAGTTCTCACTAGTTGGATCCATAACTGACTTACCTACCACTAGAGGCCGACTAGCTATGACATAAGAGATGGAGGCATTTTCAGCGATAGTTGAACACATGTTGTATGCCAAGTTTAGCAAGTGTGACTCCTGGTGAGTGTAGTGAGATTTTTGGGATACGTCATCAGCGATCAGGGTATCTCTGTGGATTCAGAGAAAATTTGGGCTATCATTAACTGGATGACGCTGGAGTCTTTCACTTATATTCAAAGTTTTCTAGGACTGGTAAGACACTACCGACGATTCATATATAAATTTTCCTCGATTGCAGCACCGATGATGAAACTGACCAGGAAGGATGTTAGCTTTAATTGGTCAGAGGAGTGTGAGTAGGCTTTCTATGAGCTAAAGATAAGATTGACTTCCACACTAGTGTTGACATTACTAGAGTCGGGCAAAATATTATCAGTTTACACAGAGGCGTCAAGCATTGGTCTTAGACGTGTGTTGATGCAGGAGGGTAGACCAGTTTCTTATCTTTCCAGACGGTTGAAACCCCTTGAGGGAAACTATCCAGTGCACGACTTGGAGTTTGCAGCGGTCGTCTTTACACTGAAGGCCTAGAGGCACTATCTCTATGGAGAGAGGTTCATGTTATACATAGATTACCAGAGTCTATGCTATATTTTCACTTAAAGAGATCTCAACATGCGTCAAAGGAGATGGCTTGAGCTACTGAAGGATTACGACTTCGCTATTGAGTATCATCTTGGGAAAGCGAACATCGTAGCTGATGCATTAAGCAAGAACGGGATTGACAGTCAGACCATTTTGCGGCGTATGATACACAAGCATGGCTTATTGCAAGCGACATCAGTTATATGAATGACAGAGGTATCTACTATGGTTGAGAAGTACATTTGTTGTCAAGTGAGAGTTCTAACTGTATCTATTGAGCGGGTTGACGAGTGTTAGAAGGTTGATGAGCTCTATGAGCGGTTCAGTGGTCAGGCTCAAGATCCGAGTGTACTGATTGGACAGAGATAACGGATTGATGTTTGAGACACCAAGGGAGGTTGTGGATAACTACTAATAAGGAGATACGGGACGAGGTTCTAGAAGATGCACACCGGTCTCGCTACACAGTTCATCCTGGCCGAACCAAGATGTATCATGACTTGAGGCGATTGTTTTTGTGGCTAGGGATGAAGGCTGACATGGGAGCACATGTCAGGAGTTGTCATATTTGCCAGCAGGTAAAGAAAGAGCACAGGAGACCTGGTGGATTATTACAGTTGTTGCATATTCCATGGTGGAAAAGGGAGCATATCACTATGGATTTCGTCAGTGGACTAGCATAGACATCAAGGCGACATGATGCAGATTGGGTTATGATCGACAGGCTGACGAAATTGGCTCACTTTATTCCTGTTTCGATGAGATACACATTCCCACAGTTGAGCATATTATTTGAGCAGGAGATTATTAGATTTTATAGGGTGTCAGTCTTTATTATATCATACGAAGATCATAGGTTGACTTCGAGACTCTGGGAGGCTATTTAGGAACATTTTGGAACTAGGTTCCAGTTTAGTACGGCTTACCATCCTCAGACAAACGGACAGTTAGAGCGACGGATACAGATTTTAGAGGATATACTCAAGGCTTGTACATTACAATTTGGGGTTCATGGGAGAATTACTACCTTTGTATGATTTTGCATACAACAACAACATCAGGCAAGTATCGGGATGCCACCATTTGAGGCACTGTATAGGAGGCCCTGTAGATCACATGCCTGTTAGGCAGAGCCGAAAGATACGATGACCGTTAGGCTTGAGATATTTGTTGATCACACAGAAAATCAGGCAGATTCGTTAGAGACTACAAGGCTTACATGATAGAAAGAAGAAATATGTGGATAGGTATCACGAGGGTCTGAGCTATGAGGAGGGCGATATGGTATACCTTAAGGTTTCCCTTTGGAATGGTTAGCAGAGATTTGGGATTGAGCGGAAACTGGTGTCGAGGTTTATTGGACCGTTTAGAGTCGCAGCACGGGTTAGCAGTGTCGTATAATTGGTTAGAATTACCTGCTGAGTTAGTTGGGGTTCATCCGACATTTCACATTTCTATGTTGTTGAGACTGATTAGGTTAGGATCGAGATTGATGGTTGACTATGGACAGATTGAGGTTCAGCCTACCACGACTTATGAGGAGGGGCCGATAGCGATTCTTGACCATAGAGTTTAAGTTCTCAGGAACAGGGAGTTCTCTAAGGTTCTAGTTCGTTGGCAGTATCATGGGTCAGAGGGACACACTTGGGAGCTCGAGTCGACTATGTGAAAGCGATATCCACAGCTATTTCAAGGTACGACATTTAGTTATATTTAAATTTCGGGACGAAATTTCCCTTGATTAGGAAGAACTGTAACGACCCGTTTTATTAACGCCATTATTTATTTCGTAATTTCAGACATGGACGCCACCTCATATCCACGTGGACATCGCGGGTAGGCTAGGACACACATCGACCTAGGTACAATAGTTAATTGTATATTGTATTGCCTATTTGCGATGCATTTTTATGAATTTATTAACTAATTCATCGCATGTCTGTATGTTGGATGGTTATATTGTGAGAGATTGTGTAACGGGTAGTCGCCTCGAAATGCATGTCAACACAGGTATCGGAGAGGCGAATTATGGGTATACTAGAAAACTCGACAAATTCATGATACGATAACTAAGTAATCAAATAAAATGGGCAATTTAACAATAGGCTAAGTCAATTGAGTTAGAACAATAGGCTATAGGTTGCCTCGGAATGCATGTCGAGACGCGATGCAACGGGTACCGGGTAGCCGAAGGTTAGTGTGACCACAAATTGGTTAATTTTGGTGAATGAAAACACTAACCATATGACTAAAGGATGCTTAATGTATTGTAATTTAAATCAAATAATGATAAACCTATATTTTGAACTAAATAATATGGACCTTTGATGGGCATCTAGATGATCCTAATGAGTAAGTCTAGGATAATGAGTGGGCTATTGGAGTTATCAAGCTATGTGTTACAGCATGAGAAAAGACCACAAGATAATTCTCGAGATACGCATAGCACACTTGATCATGACAAATATATATATACCAAGCGAGTGGGAATTTTCATCTCCACTAACTCATAATACATGCAAATCTGAGAATTTACCAGAGAAAGAGATAGGAATTAGAGCTGAAAATTAACATTTGGGAGGTTAATTTGAGGATCAAAATTGAGGCAATCTTTTTTTTCATTTTCTACTCTTTCCAATGAACCTAATTTTAAGTGTTTCGGTGTGATTCGAATTTGAGGAGTAGATCACTAATTCAGATGTTCTCTTGATGAAT
The DNA here is from genome assembly GCA_039657325.1 of Stephania cephalantha. Taxonomy (NCBI): domain Eukaryota; kingdom Viridiplantae; phylum Streptophyta; class Magnoliopsida; order Ranunculales; family Menispermaceae; genus Stephania; species Stephania cephalantha. The sequence goes on from CM077576.1 coordinate 39,239,607, forward strand.
TTTATGCATAATGACCAATTCCATTGAGAATTTAAAACTGATTTTGAAAGAATTGGGGTTTTGGTGACTTTGGAAAAACTAGTGAATTCATGAGATTTGAGGATTTTGATCTATTTGATGTTCTGATATTGATTTAACTGATGTTTTGGAGTCATCATTGTATGGAGAGTGTGTACACTAGGTTAGATTAGCCAATTGGGATGAGAAATACATAATTCTCGACTTAAGAAGTTTGTCACAGAGAGCAATTAGCGCGCTAACTAGGCTGCTTAGCACGCTAACCAGTCTAGGCTCTCAACTGTTTTTCAAAATGAAGAACAGTAGCGCGTTAGATCGGTTCCCTAGCGCGCTAACTTTACCTAGCGCGTTAGGTAGACCCATTAGCGCGCTAATTATAGATGAAACCTGAACATTAAGGGATGTTTTGATGATTTCCAACATAATACATTTCTAAACACTTGTAAACAACCTAAACTAATAAAATTGGACTTCTGGGAATTAGTGGACCGTAACTCGGTGTCAGGGAGCTTGTCGGGTCGGACACGGGAGTCCGAGGAGGTTAAAGAGCGTTTTGAGGTTTGTAAAACCCGATTGAAGAACTCTGAGTATTTGATTATGTTTTTCATTTCATATTTATTCTTTCCTTACTGTTTCTGCTATTCCATTTCGTTACTTGAACGTGGGTTGAGTTTACTCCCCCGGATTCTCTGTTATGTGTTCATGATGCACCAGATTGTAGTATGTATGACTCGGCCCTCGGTGAATGGCAACCAGAGCTTGCCCTTGGTGCACTATCGGTGACTTAGCGGATTTGACCGACCAACATTAGGCCAGTTGGGTGCATCCGCTGGTGGGATTCCTCTGACCCGAAGTACAATCTAGTCCATCTAAAGCGAACACACACATTCGTTTAGCTTATATGTTAATTATTCATGCGATGAGCCAATTACAGTTGCCTTTCTTTAAATTCTGCATGTTTACTTAGCAGTATTTCTTGCTTTTCCTTACATTATTATGCGAATGCTCATAAGGGTTCCTTGGGATTTTACTCACTGGACTCGTCATCTGTCTCTTGTGATGATTGAGTGCAGATCCTAGTACCAGTAGGGGCAAGGGGATCCTAGGGTACGACATATGATTGCCCGCCATCGAAGACCTACTAGTACGTGCTTATTTTGATATTTTGTATTATTTTGGGTATTGGGAGACTGAGTGACCTTGTACATGTATATATACACTGTTATTGTAATGTCGCATAAATACAAAGTGCTTTCAGGGTTTTCCACAATAGGATATGCTCTTACGAATAATGCTTATCATGCTAATTTAATACTTTATTTGCATCAAATTAAGGCTTCCGCTGACTTATTATTAACTTGTAAAATACAAACAACAATCACGGCTAGGACACGAATAAACTACAAATAGTCGAACTTAATGAACTTTAATTACCTAAGGAAATAACTCAAGAAATATGAATAATCAACTAACTATATTAATAACACATATATGGACACGATAATCAAGACATGAGGTGGACGGGCAGGTGTCGGACATGTGTAGCTGAGCCCATCGGGCGAGGAGCGCACGACATGATGACACCCCGGGGCGGCCTCGGGTCCTGGGGTCGCTACATTGTTGTTCTGGTGTCCTTAGGAATCGCTGGGAATTGCTAGTACAAAAATCCAATTTTCCTTGCTTCTTTGATGATGATTCTTTGCATATTTTTTTTACTTGATTAATTCCTTCATAATCATCACTTTTTCGTTCATTTCTTCATATTCTCCATTCATTACATGAAATAACAAAAACAAGAGAAAACCATTGTGTAATATAGTCTTTTACATTTAAAACCGTCCTAAAATGAGCTATAAAATATGTCTAATTATTAACTTATCAAATGCCTCAAAACTCAGCACTTTGTCGTCTCGAGCAAAGGAATACTCTCAATCATATTCCTTCTTTCTTCCCTTATTCGGATTTCATAAATATATACTCCTATTATCAAACAGAAATGATCTTTGAAACAAAAACATATTACCTTCCTAAAAAATAAGTATCATGATATAATAGAAAGAACTAAAGAACACCCTTTTATTTATCATTTCATCCTCCTAATTGTGCAACACACCTCAAAATTTAAAGTTACACCAATCACCAAGGTCAAGGCACTGCATAAGTTTTCTCAATCTCAACTGATAAGCATCAAGCTTACGATAACTAATATAAAACCTCAAGATACAAAAATCACTAAATCAATCTCATTTTTCAAACAATATTTAAAATATCATCATAATCAAAGTTGATAGGAACTTTTTGTTCACCAATAATCATCATTGATTTCACATTCATTTGTTGAAATAAAAAGATATACTTCACTTAACTTAGCTATAAGTACTCGAGCTAAATCTTTTATTTGAAGAGTTTTTTCATAAATTTTCTTAATTTTCTTTTATATATATATATATATATTTCTTTTTTCTTCAATTATATAAATTCATTTTCTTCTTCATATTGTATTCCTACGATTCCCTGCTCCATTTCCTTTAGTCCTTTAGAATTTGTGGGTCTCTCTATTTTCTTTTTTTTTCTTTTAAAAGCTCTTGTTACTTGTTCTCACTTTCACTATAATTAAGGAAGTGTTCTTTCCAACTAAGTAAAACTTATTAGCTATTTCCTATTTTTCTCATTAATTGTAGCATAAGCTCTTTTCAATACATATATATAAAATACTTGATCAATAATCTTTGTATAACAAAATTCTTAAAAATATGTCTTATTTATCTTGTACTATTGTTTTGATCTTCTACCTATTATAATGTGTGACATAAAGTAATCAATTCCCTCTAAATTCCTCTAGTGTATACACAACCTAAGTGAAGTCAAATAGGGTATAATAATTCATTTCCACTATAAAATTTTTATTTTCATGGGTAATAATAATATATCACTTCTCTTTAAACCCAAATTATATTCAATTCCTAACTTAATAAAGTAAAATGGAATGGGAAAATATTACCTGTATTGTGGAAATTGTTTTGAAAAATTCACATCAACTAGATTCTAACTTTCTTTTGTTTCATACTTCGTATCTTCATACTTCACTTCACCTAATACCTCCAAACTCATTCCAAACTTTATCCTCAAAGTTTAAAAATAAAGTCGGGTTTTTCAACAAAAATAAAAATACCTTAGTCCTCCAGGTCTTGTGTCGCTCGGATCCCCCACTTTGAGTCCTCCTGGTCCTGCGTCGCTCGGATCCATAAATGCTTCGGGCAATCTTGTGTTGGTTATGAAACATGAACTCTTGATGTCTCAAAGTTCTCATTTGATCACGCATGATCAAACCCATCATGGCCATTTCAGTTTCCTCCACATACATGTCAGTGAAGTCCTCCGCAGGTGGCTCGTGGCTCTGGTTCGTCTGCTCATTGTACGCGATAGTCTTCATTTCCTCTAAATTTCTTTGGTGTTCTACCCATACTATTCTTTTTTGCATGGTCTCTTTTCTTTATGTGGTGTTTCTCTCACGTTCTTCCTCCGAGTCAACATATCCCAGCACCTTCTTGGTTTTCTCAATGACTTCGTCAGTAATGGTCTTATCCGGGAAAACATCTAACTCGACTCCTATCATCGGGACGCGATCTTGCTTGCCAAATTCAGTAATCATCAAGGGAAAAAGCAGTTTTTCATTTTCCTTATTGGTCATGAAATTCCTAATCAATTCATACATTATTCTGCCAACATTAATGTAGCATTCCCTATCCCGATTAGCGCAATACTCAGCTTAAAACCTTAACTAAGCCATGTTACAATAGACAGACTTAACTTGAGCCAGCAGCCTTACCTTCCAACCTAATATTCACATCCTGTATATCTTGAAATATCGAATAATAAATAAGAACACGCAGTGGAATAAAAACTTTTTTGATTAAACACAAGATATATAAAACAGGTATAAAATTTTAGTCTTAAAATCATATCCCAACCTTGTTTATTGTAAAAAAAGTAATTCAATACAATATGAAGATACAAAAGAGTATATTACATTGGAAGAAATCTCTGAACACCTAAATCTTTCCTTTTCCTCTCTTTATAGCGCTAAATCGTGAACCCAAAATTTTAAGGGGAATGAGCGTTCCATCTTGCTTAGTAAGTGACATTCATTTACCTATCAACTATCTACCAATAATCAATGAATAAAGGAATAACAATATGATCCAATAATAGCTACTCAAGGTAAGAGAAATGATATAAATAATATATATCAAATGCACGTCATTTAGTGAATCGCAACTGTACTGTGACTCTTCATTTTAATTACTTTTTAAAAATGAGAATATTTCTTTCCTTTACGCGAGAATACAACCTAAGGGGTTCTACACTGGCCTAATGTAAAACCTCATAGATTGCATTAACGCCTAACTAAGATTCGGACTCCAAATGGATAATGTATGGACATGGTATCATAATTAGGACTGGAATTAAATTCTAGATACCCTTATTAGAGATAGGTATTTATCCACTCATCTACCTTTCTCCGAGATTGGTACTTATCCACCGCTCTCACGTTAGTCATTAAAGGTTGGTACTTATCTGCCAACTTCAATATCCATTTCAAATTATCACTTTATTAGAGGTAGGTATTTATCCACTTTCCTTTGAGTTTGGTACTCATCCACCAACTCCTACTTCGTTCAAGTTATTGTTTCCCCAATCCATTACACTTCCTAAGTTTGAGTTATAAAATGTTTAAATCATATGAGTCACAGTAAAATGCCTCAAACCCAGTCCATAAGCTACATGAACTAATATACTAATTATGTAGCATAATAGATAAAATAAATGAGTCCTACTTACCTGTATCGACTTTCCTAACTTTTAACGACTTAATTCATGGTCTCTTTAAACCTTTTTCCTCTTAATCAAACACCTAAAATAAACCAGTTGTTGTCAATTCAGGTCAAATACAATGTGTTTAAGACCCTTAAACTATTCCTTAAACCATCATTAAAACTTGGATAAATTATAGCAACTCTGTTGTTTTCTAGGGTGGGAGCGCGCTCCCTCATTTGGTGAGGCGCACTCCAAAAATTAGGCTCCTCATAGTTCTTGATGGGAGCGCGCTTCCCTGCTACAAGGAGCGTGCTCTAGCATCGAGCGTCCCTAAGCGAACGGGGCAGCAACCCCTGTTCAATCAACAACTCTCACAAAACTTACATAAACCTCCCAAAATCATCAAGGAGGGCCTTAAACGAGGTCTTACAATAACAACAATAACTATAGGGAATTCATCACCAACTCATTAATTCAACTTGAAAACCAAATAAAACTTACCCACAGTGATGATCACTGATTTATAGTGGTTTGGTCCATCTAATTCACTTGGTGATCTCTTCTAATCTCCTACCTCAGATTAATAAAACCTTCAGCTACTTTGCTTTCTTTCGATCAAACAGTAGAGAATTGTTGAGGTTTTTAGTTTATATTTTTATTCTACTTGAGATTCGTACTGCACAAATCTCGAGGTAGATCTATTGGTTCAGTATATTCCATTTTATGTTTCGATCTTCCTCGATATATATGTTGCGTATCTCGATGACAATTTTTGTGGCTATTAACAACCCATCAACACCTAATCGCCTTATTCATGATCAAACATATTGATCTCCTCGAGATTCGCACTGCGTATCTCGAGGTATATCTTTATGCTATGAACAAACCATTTCATTAGCCACCTCATCTGACACATGCTTTCCACCTAGCTCACTCCATGTACCGTTTGATCCATCTAGAGATCATAAAACGCATGTCGAGGCATATCTAAAGCCTATATTTTGCCATACATGCTTATGTATACACCACTTGATTTTCATGGAGATGTGTGTAAACATATCTTGAGGCATGACTAATCCATCGATACATCAACGTCGCATGCCTCCTTGCACTATTCACCTCCTCGAGATCCACACACATGTATTTCGAGACAATTCAAAGGTTTAAATAAATAAATTCAAACTATAGGTTATATATATCAACTATACATAAAAAGATATACCTATATATTTTCTCACCTATAAATTCATCAGGCGTACCAACAACCACCCTCAAGCGTGCATAGTGTTGTACATTCCAGTCATGTCACCCCGGCCCCACGTGTCACTAGATACCCACTGATTTATTAATTATTTATTTTATAACTATATGCTTATATTAACTTACAACAATAGCATATAGTATTTTAATTCATAATCAAATCAACCAAACACAATACATTCACACAAAAAACCCACGAACTAATCGAAATACATCGGGCTTAACCATGAGCCTAACTCGGGTTAATTAATGTTTGGATTACGGTTGATCACCTACTTAGGGACACGGATCATTACAATCAATATACCCAATCCCTTGACTATGTGGTATAATAGAGCCGCCCTATAGTTCACTATGTTGTAGTGTTGTAAACTAGGATGTAGGCTCGCGTTCAAGAAAAAGCTCTAAAATTTGGTTGTTTTCCTAAAGTATTTGGATTGTATGTGTTTTGGGTACCCGTTTGAATCAAAACGGAAACTATCCCTCGAAATAGCTTCTAAACCGTTCCTACTAGTCTCATGGGAAAATCCGTGTCTATACATATATTTAGGTTTTGGCTACTCGTTATTCGGTCTCAAATGAACTTCTGATAAATCATAATACCAGTTATTCTCTCGAGTAAGTAATCCACTTGTCTCACTCGGACTATGGCTACTATTTTATGTTCATCGATGTGCCTGTTAGCATAGAATTTTCTCACTAGTATGGAACACCCCATTTCAACCGAGGACCCTGCATCATTATCGCTATAATAATCCCTAGTTAACAACCCCTTATTCCTTTCCCTTATTATGTTTATCATCCTAGGTCTGTACTTAACTTCGTTTTTCATGTTGAAACCCCTCTCCGATATAATCTTTTCATCCTTCTTAATGTCGTTATCCATCTTAAGAATAACTTTGGCATTAATGAGGTTATGGGCATGAAAATAAATAGATGGTGTCTCCTAAATCTATTCCTCTACCGCTGAATCATAGTTAAAACTTAAAAGTGGAGAAAGTTCTCTAGGTACTCTAGTTTGGAGGTTATTCATCAAAATCCATGTTGGCTTAATTGGTTTAAATGGAGCTTTGGATTTTTGTTTGGGTTTCTCTATTAGTTGTACATTTCCCTTCCCTCTCGAGAGCTTCGACCTTTACCTCCTCCAGCCATTGTTTCAACATTCATAATTCACAAGTTCAAGAACTAAAGAAATTTGTAAATGATAGAAACAACGTTGTCGAAAATAGTTTAGTAACATCGAAGACTTTATTCTGAAAAAAAGAAATCTATTTAGAAAACTAATTTGAAATATGTTGTAAATGTAAAATAAAATTAGCATCAAAGTGATAACTAAAATATAAACTTGAAAATAGATTTTCTTAATATCATAAAGCAACTGGGTGACAAATTGTAAACCTCTTTGAAAGTATAGCAAAAATCCTGAAATTATTGAATTTGTAAACCAATGATCAATGTGATCACTATTCCTAGTCTATTGGAATCAATAAAAGCATTTGTACAAGACAATTGAATAAATTCCAACAAAACGATTTCGAAAAATACTAAAAAAATTATGAAAATCACCAAATCAAATATTTGTTAAAGTAAAAAGCTAAGGTGATGTAATTACCTTCAATATTGAAGCTTGCTTTTATTTACTTTTTTGTGAAAAACCATTTGCGAAAATACTCGAAAAATGATTTGTGCAAAACTTGCTTTTATTTACTTTTTTGAGAGTGAATCTCTCAAGATTGAAGCTCTTGAACTCCTTTAGATCGTACCTTCAAGCTCTAAGTCGAAATATCCTAAAACTATAGTTTAGCTCAACACCCTCAAAATTGAGATTTTTAGTTTGAATGAGATTAGGTTGAGGTGGGAATCACTTAAAAACTATGGGATTGAGCTTAAAATGGTTGAATCAAGCAAGAAATTGATATTTTGGTGAAGGGGTGCAATGGTTTGCAAGTGTGATAGTTTTAGTGTGTATGGCGGTTTAGGGTTTTGGTTTTAAAACCCAAAAATTGTGCCTAGCGATTCCTGTGTTGGTGGAATCACTAGGAATCGTTGAATAAATCGGTGGAGTGTAACTTATTGTTTTCACCGATTTCGCCATCGATTCTCCTGTATTGGGGAATCGCTGGGAATCGCCAAGCTCCAATTTTATTCTAATTTTTCATGTGTAATGCAATCGATTTTGCCAGCGATTCCTAGTGTTAATCCAAATTGTTAGGAATTGCTAGTACTGTTTTTTGCGATTTATCTTATAATTAACTTATTCATCATTCATAAAAATTGATATTAAGGTAGAATTGACTAAAAATCTGAAAGTTTGAGTGGGAAGTGTAACTAACTAAATACTTTTATTAAATAAATAAATAAGCAAGTAAATAATGCGACTTGCGTAAAGGCCATATAAAAAAAAAAACAACTCGATCATTCCCCCTCAATTGAAATTACCTCGGAGTTTAAATTCTGAAAATGTTTCCATTACAAGAGTCAAAAAGTTAGGGAATAAAAATATACTAAACTAAACTAAACCAAATTCCTAATAAAATTTAAGAAACATAAAATAAATATAGAATATGAGCCGCCTCCCATATAGCGTTTTTGTTTATCGTCGTTGGCTCGACTTAACCATTCCATAATTAGTTTGGATATCTAAACTTGAATTTAGGACTTTTCACTCTAGTGCCATTCCAGAAAGTGAGTGGTCGGCCATTAGTTGTTAAAGTAATTGTTTTGTCGAGATGCGGGACTTCAGGGACTAGGAGACTGTAGCTCGGTGTCGGGAAGCTTGACAAGTCGGGTACAGGAGTCCGAGGAGGTCGATAGCGTTTTGAGTTTCGTAAAACCCAGAGGAACGTCACTTGAGTATTTATTTACTTTCATTACTATTTTACTTTATTTCCTGGTTCTATTCCTTATTTACTCAGTTATCTGTATCTGCGTCCTTATTAGGACGATTGGTTGAGTTTACTCCCACCTGATATTACATTGTGTATATATTCATTTTAGACCATAGCATGTGTATCAGGAGTCGTCGGTGGATAACGACCCAAGCTACTTTGTCGATACATGTGTTGGTACGTCGTGGGTCTACGCCGGCCACCAAGAGGAACCAGGTGATTGGCTAGCTGGGTGCGCCCGCTAGTGGGATCCTATAGAGAGTATCTGAAGTATGGTCTAGTCTGACTGGAACAGGTACACACATTTGTGTTTTATTGTTATTTACACATGCGATGATCCATTTATAGTTGTCTGTTTACATTCGGCATGTTTATTTAATAATATTTCTTGGAGTTCTTTATTTTATTGTATGAATGCTCAGTGAATTTTCTTGGGATTTTACTTACTAGATTCGTCATCTATTTTGTTGTGATGGTTGAGTGCAGATCCTTCTACGAGTAAGGGCAAGGGGATCCTTGGCGACTATCTATGAGCTCGCCCTCTGTTCGGCACACTACTCGTAGGTGTTTATTTTGTCATTTTTCTATATATATGTTTTTGGGTTTATGGGAGACTGGTAAGACATGTGTACTTGTATATATCCACTTTTTTCGCCTTATATATACAGTGTACTATTTCGGGTTTTCTACAGTAGGAGTTATGCTCTATAAAACTTCAGAGTTAATGAAAATACATGTTAATGTTACTTAAAGACTTTCGCTGTAACATACTAAATTTCTAATCGCAACTTTGTAATACATAAACCACTAGCATGGTTAGGACTTACATAAGCTACTAACAGTTGAACATATGAACCAAGTTAATAATACATATGTGGACACGATTATCGAGACATTAGATGGACGGGCTGGTGTTGGACACGTGTAGTTGGGCCAGCCGGGCGAGGAGCGCACGGAGAGACGACACCCCGGGGCGGCGGGGCCGCCACACGTGTCATGAGACTCGAACAAACTGCATAACAATTCATCCGATGAAGACGATGGGGGATGGGGCTTTGTGTTCCCCTGCCCAAACCTAATAGGGTTGGGCACCCCAATTGATACAAAAAAAGGGAGAACGAAACATAGAAGCTATGCTTCATTGTTTCATCTCAATAAGGGAAGGAAGGAGATGATCACCAAATCGGGGTCGAACCGAGCCGATTCAGGGACCAAACCCCTTCCCATTTTAATTAAAAAATATTTAAATTTAGAATTAAATATAAAAATCCCTAAAAATTAGGAAAATTTATAAAAATAGGTTTTTGGCCAAATAAATGGAAATTGAGGATTTTTTTGAAAAATGTGAAATTTGAGATTTTCTCGAGAATTTATACTGGGGGGCTTTGCCTCGTAATGTGTGTTATGATACTCAAAAAATGCTCGAAAATAAGAAAATTATTTCAAAGCCTATTAAAGGTTACTTTTCGATGTCGAACAATAATTTGGAGTTGAAATTAGGATTCGGACATCCAAGGATTTATTTTGGAGTGATTTTGAAGTTTTCGGGACTAGGCGATACTAATTAATGTGAAATAACTTGGAAAAAATTATGAAATTTTCGTGAAAACTTACCGGACCTATAAATGAATTATAGGACGCTATTGGAACCTCGTGTGGACCAACTTACTGATCCTAAGTGCAAGGAGTTCGCGGTGTTATGTTTGAAGAGTAAGTAAATATCATAGTAACCTTTACATTGTATGAGTATTTTTCGAATATAATTGCATGCATTTTTTATCGTTGCATATTTATTGGTCATGCATTCATGAACACGAAAGGAAGGGGTTATTGGGATCCCATTGTAGTTACTGGCTATATGTGTGGTACGGTGCACACCGTGATTCTCTACGTATGGAGTCACTGATTGTTGTAGACACGTAGGATATTTTAGAAGGATTTGTGATGCCGGCCATGATCATACTCCATTGATAGTCGAGGGCGTGGCTTCTCGAGGACCTTCTTTTTAAAATCATGAATCTTTATTATTGTTTACCTACCACTTTTAGAAGATGTCATTTGATTGTGGTCAGTTAACATAAAAGGGGATGGATTTCATATTTGTATATTTATGATTCCTTGCGATACTATCATTCGTTTAAGTTCTTGGAATACAATGCTTTTGATTATTGCAAGTGCACTAGATAGTGTGGGATTTACTTATCTAAAATCGTTTTACTTTAATGTTGACAATTATAGGGTCTAGTCGCGCGAAAGGAAATGAGAAGCACTCGGATTTTCATTGACTTAACGAGTGTTCTTTTCTTTATATATGTATTGTTTTTAATATATTATATTGTATAAATGGGTTTTGGATTCGTGTGTGATATAGGTTGGATTTTTGAACAGTTGCAATGAATTTGGTGAACCGAAAATACTTTGAAAGTTAGGTTTAAGCTTGTTTAAGGTTTGAAATCATTTTAAAGTTCCAAAAAATTATAAAGGTAGAAGCTTACTGATTAAGTTAACGGTTAAATGTGACAAAGGAGTTACAAGGTGGACCGTTAGTCAAGAGTTGTCTTAAAGTATGAACCTACAAGAACGAACGTTGATAAACGTGTAATAACAATGATGTTAAGATATAATTCCAGAAATGAATACTATGTCTGCTCATTTGTAGCCTCTACAGATAAGTCGCAAGGACTTGATGAGTCATTCATTGATATGTGTAACCAATATGATGACATAGATGGTGTGCTAGTGTTCATACTATAACATATAGCTATCCTTATTCCAACTACTAGTTGGCGATATGGATTTGTTGCTAGATAGGCAAAAATATTTTTCGACACAAATAGACACCATATCACATCTCAACGTGGTTATCATCTTTACTTGTTGGTTAGACGATTTGTGTACACGTAGCAACTTCAAGGGAGATTGCAAAGGAATACCCAGAAACGCATGATGATACAAGGACTTGGCAAGTGGCTAAGGTATAATGACTCTGTTGGGACCTATACGACATAGGCCTTATGAATTTCGGCCTATGGGACGGAAATGATACTATCGAGATGTTAGAGTTAAGATTAATATTTTATTTCACGCGGGGTACGGACATGTTTTGCAGGTGTGGATTTACATCAATTGGGTCCTAAAAGAAATCATTACAAATGGACACGTCGGGCTACGGGTGTATCTTACATTTACTTTCAAAGACGAAAGTTCCTAAAATCATGAATGTTATGATGACCTAAAACCCAAAACACCGTTAATCATGCAACCCTATACTAATTCAACCCTAGTATATAAATCTTATTATAAACTCTAGCCCTTTTTTGCTCAACACACACACACATATTAGGAGAGAATGAGATATGAGAGCTTGAGGGGGTGTTTCATGGACTTCTTAGGATGCTAAGTCAAAAAGAACCCATTTGAAGGTACCCTCTCCTTCCCTATCTCCCCTTCTATTGTTGATGATAAATTGGAAGCTCGAAATTTTTGCAAAAATGGTGGCTTATGAAATTGGTAAGATAATGGCAAATAACACTATTTGGAAGAGGGAAGGGGTGACGCCACCACGGTGCTGCTGAAGGAGGGTGGCGGCATCACCGCCGTCGCGCTGTCCCTTGATGGGGTACCCTTGGGCCACCCCATCACAGCAGCCTTGCTCAGGGGCTGGCCACCCTTAGCTATCCCCAGCAAGGACGCCCCAGCTTCAGCAACGCAGGGGTGCCACCATACAAGGGCGGTGTGGGGTTGCTCTCCCCATCAACGCAGAGGCACGCTCTACCCAGCGTGATACCAGGGGTTAAATTGACCCTAAGTAGGGCTTGTTCGGCCATATACCAGTCAATTGAGGCCAAACCGACACTAGACCGGTCAACAAGGGCCAAAATGGCCCCTGGACCTTAAAAAATATATTATAAAATAATATATATGTATGATAAATAAAAATAATATATATAATAAAATAAAAATGAATTTTTGCCTTCAAATGGGGCGTGTTATCGCGTCTTTGAGGAAGACTGGCCGGGTCTCACCCCTCGACCCTTGCACCGGGTGACGAAGGACCTGCGGGACCCTCACTAGCGGACCCCGAAATAAATCTAATAATAAATTGGAATTAATATATAACTTTTCGATGATGTGATTGTGTCTTCAATTGTCTAAATTCGCAAGGCGGTTTGTATAGGACCTCGAGCGAGTGAGGTAAGTGAGGAGCTTGCTCAATTATCAAATATGACATGTTATTATTTATATGAGGATATTTTTTTTGATAATTATAGACTTAAGAAATGGGTTGCAACTTGTTATTGACTTGATCTTACTTATCTATGGTGGTATGTATGTGATATGAATACTTGTGTTGCTTGATCAAAAGAGTAGGTTTGAGCTGACAAATGAAAAGAGTGAGTTTGAGCCGCCAAATGAAATTAATGTAGTTTGTGCCACTATAAATCTTGATGTATAAACTATTATAATATTTGTGGTTTGTGCCACTTGATTAACAGATTTATTATCAAGCTTACAAGTGGTCACATATTACTGATGGTTTTGAAGGGACTTACTATTGACTTGATGGGATTAATTGGGGACGATTAAGGACTTTCTGTCATCTAATGGTCACCATCACCTCGAGGGTAAGGGATTCAGTCACCGGATTTTTGTCAATAACTAGTATGCATTGAATGAGACCATGACTTTATAGCACTGCTATTTCTTATGGTAATTCTCTTGTGAACCCTATGCATGATGATGAATTTTGACTTGAATATGCTTTATCAATCTTGTTAATGTGGTTTATTAATACTCTATAAATCTATGCGATTTCTTGTTTTAAATGATTATTTATTCAATTTCAATTCAGGCTAATCATTGCATGCTTATTAAGTATTACTTATGTATTTGATGGTTGAGTAAGTTTTCCATTTACTGAGCTCCGTTGTCCCTTTTAGCTCACCCTACTTACATTTTAGGACCATCCACTTTGGTGCCAGATCGTGACAAAGGAAAAGCAATTGTTTGCAGTCTTCTCTTGTTGTGAGCCTTATAATATTATTATCTAGTTATTTGAATTTGAGTTTATTAGATGTATGTTGTATTTAAATAGCTCTTTGGGTAGAATGAACCTTACTCTCCTTTAGTATAAACTACTTGGTTGTATTTGAATGACTTAAGTTGTTTTAAGGATTTGAAAATCCAATTATAATTTCATAGTACTTCATATGGAGTTTATTTTATTTGATTTCGCAATTATTTATCCATATGCACTAGTTTGATATTCTGCAGGTTATTTTAGGCGTGCCATACCGTTTGCTCGGGCCCGATTCGGGTATTAGGCCTGGGTGGCAATCTTGGCGGGCGACCTGATCCTAGGTCAGGAGAGGGTCGTCATATCCAAAAGCTTAGAAATAAAGAAATTCTATTTTTCTTGGTTAGGTGACAATTTCATGGTGATTCAGAGTTAACACGGGAATGAGAGGCTTATATAAGAACATTTTCGTGTCACGGCCCAAATTCCTAATCCTAGTTTAATTCCTTAATCAAGATCATTGACCCTTGACGTGGGACCCGTATTGAGATACGTGCACTGACCGAGGCATGTGGCCGACTTATATTTTTAGTTTTGATGTGATGTGTTCCTCGTGTAACGTATATGTGCAAACTTATTAAGTCATTTCTACTTGTACAGAGACTTCAAGATGTGAGCAGGGACGCACCTCGAGATGCGTACCGACGTGAAACTGAGGTAAAGAGTGATGTGGTAAGTCTTAATTTAAGTTAATGTAACTTAAAATAACTATTCAATTGGTTTATAGTTTAATTTACATAAATGTGGCCTAAGTTTGAAAATTTAAACAATAGCCATTGACATGCCTCGAGATTCGTGTAATAACCCATCACCATGTAAATATGTGTCAAAAAGTGTGTTAACAAGAGTGAATTAGAGGAAGAATGGAGTGATTCATGGCCCTTGATTTACTTAGATGATGGAGAAGTGGCATAAAATTGATGGCCATGAATAGGGAGTAAAATAGTATAAAAACAAACAATTGTTCACAATTATTCATCTCATGCATGAAACTCATAAGAAATACAAGGCTGGAGAGTTTTTGGTTGCTGGAATTCTCTAAATGATAGTGGTAGAGAGTCAGATTTCTTCGACAAATTGAAGAAAACAAGTGCACATCATCAACCAACAACTTTAAGTAATGTCTCTACTTTTCTATGTTTCAAATTCATGGGTCTTAAGCCTTGTTTCATGGGGTTTTTCCTTCAAAATGTATTTGGGAATTTTTTATTATGGTTTATATGTGTTCTTTGGTGTATCAATTCAATTTCTAAGTCTCATTTTTGAAAATTTAAAAGTTGGCTCAAAAATTGTATTTTCAAGCAATGAAATTGATTTTGTCAAATTCTAATTTGAAGATGTGTTTAATTTTAAAAACCATTAGCATTTTTGAATTCCTCATTTCAAGCAATGAAACTGATTTTATCAAATTTATAGGTGTTATAGAGTTTTTATTGAAATGCTTGTACAAATTGATGATTTGATAAATCATGTTTGAAGTGTAAGCTGAATTTGTTGTTGCGGAGGATGTATTGGGTCCCTTGTGGAGGAGAACAGGGATCCAAGGTGACAGAGATAGCCATTTGGAGGAGATAACCCATAAATTCGAGTGCAGAACTTATAGGTTTCTTGTGCATAGCACGCTAGGTGTGCTCGCTAGCGCGCTACATGCATGTGACGCGCTAACAAGTATGAATAGCGCGCTAGGGGTCTCTAGCGCACTAAACACAGTCCCTAGCGTGCTAGGCCTTCTAGACAACACAATTTCTACAATGTTGATTAAAAACTCTTTAACTTATCATAAACCTATGTAAGACCACCTAAACATACTATAAAACATAGTTAATGATATCTGGAGCGTAGTGAAGAGTCTCGGGGTTTTGGGTATGTGTTTTAAGGTTTCGGGAGGCAGATTAAGCTAGAAAATTTGTGTGATTTTTAAGTAAACTGATTGAGATATTGTAGGGGTTTATACGGAGCGAAAGATTCAAAACAATTTTTAAAAAACTCCAACAAGATCGAAAATAAGTTCTATTAAACTAGATCTGTAAAAGTAAACCATACCTTTTTCTATGATTTCCTTTCCTGATTGTTTAATCTCCAAGACGTTCAAGTGCATGTCCCCTATCGAAACACACGAATGGTGACCATATTTTGAAGTTTTAGCCCTAAGAGATATTGAAAACATTTTTCCTTTCTCTCTTGAAATCAATAGAACTCAAAAATATTAAAAACTAAAATTTTATTTCGTTTTAGGGTTTCAACCTCTATTTATATGTGTAGATAAGTTTACTTAAAAAACCTATTAGTAATACAACTATTGCATTTATGCAATTCAAACAAATTACACAAATGTCCCTATTTATAAGTTATCATATAACAAATCATAAAGGCTTTTATGTCATTATTCTGGACCAGTTGAAATTGTGCAAAGCCATTCTTTGTGTGCAACCCAATATTTTCATGCAACATTGACAGTGAACTAAAACCATTTTGGTACATAAGTCATAAGCGGTCTCTAGCAAGGCATTATGACTACCCAAATAGCTTGAATGTCAAAATCAATGCAGCCTAATGAATAATATATATCATATGCTTTTGTCGTGCGATATCCTTTGATTAAATATAAGGCATGAAAAGTCACCCTTAATGTTCAATCGTACTAGTTTCGATATTTAGGTAGAATGAAAACATCTAAATGACATTGATCATATCAATTCACTTGTACTTGACCATTTAATAGTCTAACATATCGAGTGGTCCACTGATATCTCTCTCTATACGAGAGAGACAAATTTTATCTTGATTACACACTTTCACATACTATTCACATGGTAACTAATCATGATCTTTATAATCATCTAGTTAAAGACAACATTTAATTTTGTCAAATTATTATGCTCCTAATATTGAAGTTTATGGTCATCTCAAGTCAAAGGACTAAATGATATACCTATCATTAGTAACGCCTATGACTTAATTAATGTGGTGTTTTCATAGCGAGTCGGTCCAGTACCTTGTTCCCTAACAAGTACTCATGATCTCGATTCGTATCCCTATACGCATGATCATCACATGACCATCAATCAAGATTCACACTAGTCTTAACTATTATAGTTCCCAGTATAATGACCGACTAGTGACATTTAGGATATTTCAACAAATGCTTATGGATCTTATTATAAGGTAAACATGCAATCACTTATAATAAACCAATAAACGAAAACCTCTATTTTATTAACTAATATTATAAGGTAAAAAATGTTTATAGATTGACTTAGGGCACATGCCCCAACATCTCCCACTTGCACTAGGGCCAATCTTCATGTATCTAATACCTAATGTGTGGCATCCCCTAACCCAATTATATGCTCGGCCTGAAACCCTAATTAAGCCCCAAAAATCTTGTTAGACTTAACTAGAGCCAACATCCTCTCCTTTTATCTCATGATAAACATAATTGTATATCGAATATCAATGTAAAACAAATATCAAACACAGCAGAAATTAAAACTTTTTCGATATTTAAATACGATATACAAAATAATTCAAACCGAAATATATCTTGGTTATACAAAACCTCCAATCCCTTGTGATATTACAAAATTGTAATTCTATACCAATATATATATGACAATGGGAGATTCATTACATCGAAGAGAAGATCAAGACTCCTAAATCTTATTTATCCTATAGTCACACCGCTCGTCGATATTCCTGAAATGTTAATTGGGGTGAGCTTTCCAACTTGCTCAGTAAGTAGGGATTCATAAAGCCATAAATATTCTATATAATAATGAACATTATGAAATAACAATATGCACTTATGTTAACTAACAAAATTATGGAAATTATATAATTCAGTAAATAACGGATGCAAGTCAAACTGTCAATTACTGTTACACTGTGATTCCCATTTTATTTATAAAGCTAGGGTCGACTTCCACTGACCCCATTAATGTGATTGCTAGACAAACACATTGGTCGATGTGTTGTCTAGCCAATTCATTAATGTCTAATGGTTCTATTTGAAACTTTTAGTGAATATGTAACCCACGCAACTTATCTAACTGAGTAGGAGCTACATATATGCTGGGAGATCGACCCCGCATCCTATATAACCTGGTCTCAGTTCCAGGAGTTACTCTCGTTGATCACATCAGACACCATTTTTTATTTAGTAAAAACATCACAGTGTACATAGTCCCCCAGTCAGTCCATAAACTATATGAACTGCATATACTAAAATAGCCAGGCAACATTGATAAATAAGCGAATCCATACTTACCTCGGTTCAGGTTTTCGTTTTCAAACTTCTTAAGTTTCTAGGTCACTCACGTTTTCCCAGTGTTCTTACACCTATCACAAGTCATTTATGATCAATATAGGTCTAATTCCCTATGTTTAGAACCCCTAAGTTGGTCCCTAAGACCTTAGGAAATTCTAAATATATCATAGCACAATTTTTATTTTTAGGGGTGGGAACGCGCTTTCTCAATTGGTGGGGCGCACTCCACTAAGTGGGTTCGTCCCAATTGATGAAGGGAGCGCGCTCCCCTGCTACGTGCAGAGTGCTCGACCCTATACTGTCTTGACAGTAAACAGGGCAGAAACCACTATTTATTCCACAAATCATCACAATAACCTCAAACACTCTCTCATATCATCAGGGAGGACCTCTAGTGAGGTTAAAACCCATTTCCAGTCATCAATAACTCCAATTCATAGAGATAACATCTTCTACCTATTGAATTCAACTTAAAACTCAAAACTCAACTTACCATGATGATGATCTCTGATTAAAACAAGGTTTGATCACCTTAACTTCACTGAAAATCTCTCATGGATTGATGCCCTCATGATCAAACCCTCAGCAGCTTGGTTCATCTCATTATCTCGATTGATCGATGCAACAGTGAAGATAAGTTTGATGGTTTTGGATTTATATATATGGATTTTTCTCGAGATACACATCGCACTATCTCGAAGCTGATTAAGTGATTGATGTGTTAAAATGACACTCCTTTAAGTGACACACATCAACACTCACGCTCATCTTGAGGTGATCCAACGATCCATATAACTCAAACCAAACTTATAGTTTTAAATATATATCAAATATATATATATAGTGTATTTTCTCGCCAATAAATTCACCAGATATGCATACGAGTGTTCTCAAGCGTGCACATTCATTTCACGACCCCCTTGTCGCACTTGGTGTACCAGTAATTTATTATTTAATTATTTATTTTTTGATGATAGGCTTGTATATAACTTCTCAATTATTGTGATGACCTTAATTTTAAACAAAATAAGATATAGCATGTTTGTGCATATTAGTTTTGTAGACTAGGAAACCTTAAATATTTAATGGCAAGTGGGACCGACGAGAACTCATTAAACTTGATGTACGTTGAATGTGGACAACTTAGTGTGCGTAGGAGAGAGAGAGAGAGAGAGAGAGAGAGAGAGAGAGAGAGAGAGAGAGAAAGAAAGAAAGAGAGAGAATTAAGGAATGAGTGATTTGGGGAGTAAATTTAGGAACTTGATTGATCTCCCATCAAAACAATAAACTTGTGTGGAAGAGTTTCACACAAAACCGAGAACGCAAGGGAGGGAGAGAGATCTAAGAGGAAGGAAAAGCAAAGTGTAGACTTGGCGATCTAGTGCGCATTGTCACTAGGTAATAACTTTTTAAACTTATTTTTTAGTTTCAATTATCAAATGATAGAATTCATAATTTAAAAAGATTATACGTTCACTTTTGTATAAATCAATAAGGTTTAAATTTTAACATTAATAATGTTTTGATTTCTGAAAAGATTGATGTTGATCAAGATGACAAAAGAAAAATAAATAAATAAAAAGAAAGATTGAGTGGACGCACTGCGCGTAATTGCACAGTTCTGAAAAGAAATTGAGGGGAGCACATCTGTACGCTCCCCTCACACGTTTTAACTGGACCTGGGTTCCAACCCAGGCCTAACCAAAGATGTTAGGTCGATCAGGCCCAACCAATGTAGTTGGGCCTGATGGGTCCAACCCCCAAACAAACTGCGCTGCAATAGCAGCGTAGTTCACAAGGGGCGGGGAATGCACACTCATGTACATTCCCCCACCCAACCCCCAACCAATAAATATATATTTAGTCGATACAATATGTATTGTTATGAGGTGGTAGTCCTTCCATATTTCCACCAAGCTTAGAAGGTTTTGTTGAAGATTTTCGAAGGTCTAATTTTTCGATGTAGGCTTAGAAACAGAGGTGGTGTTGTCGAGAAATTTTTCAGAATTTTGAGGATTATTTAACTAATCTAAATGAACTTTGAGGCTTAAGATTCAATTTAGAATCCTCTGCGTTTGATGAAGTACGACATCCGAGAATTTTATAAACTTGATTAGGTGGCTAATTAAGTATTTTCAAATTAGATTTAAGATTTAGGTATCCGAGATGGGACCTATGTGTTACGGATCGGTGATCATAAATTTAATATTATTTTTGTGTATCGTATGCCTATTTGATGTATTTTATATTATTTCGACACTAAATAGGGTCAAGTTGAAATGTATACACAGTGTCCGTGAGTTTCGGAGCGCTTTTAGAAATTTTCTCTAATTTTTGGTGAAATTTGGGTATTTTCAAAATTTAATTTGGACATAAATTGAAAAGATAATCACGAAATTAAATTAAATAATAAATAAATTGGTGGGCGCTTAGTGACGAGGTCGAGGGTGACACGCGTGGGATATACAATAGTGTGCATATCCGATGATGGTCGTTGGCACGCATGGCGAATATATAGCTGCGAAAATACAAAGGTGTTTATATATTTTTATATGCAATTTATATATATAAATATATAAATCAATCCTATAGTTTAAATCAAATTTAAGTAAGCATTGGATTCGCCTTAAGATATGTTAAGCGTGATCATCGAGGAGGTGAAATAGTTTAACATTACGGTTGGTGAGATGTGTTCACGCCTCGAGATGCGTGTAGTCCAGTTTTGAAGAAAATCAAGTGTTGTGTGGTTACAAAATCATTTGATCTACCTCGAGATACGTGATATGTATCGCAAGAAAATCAATATAATTAATCATAGTGAGTCGGTTAAAAGGTGGTGATTATCTTGTTAATAACCACAAGATCGACTTCTAGATACGCAACACGTACTCGAGGAATATAACATTAAATAATGAAAATGAATAATTAGATTTGCCTCTAGATTCTTGCAATGCAAATCTCGAGCACGAATCTTAAGGAAATCAATTATATATGTCCAAAATTAATACACCGCCTCATTCAATTTTGTTTTGAAACAAAAATTGACCTCAAGATACGTACTTGACCTCTAGATACGTAGTACGTATATTGTTAAGATAATGTTAGCTTAAGGTTTTTAATACTTCATATCAGGTTAGAATGAATATATATATTTTCGTAAATGCAATTTATATTGTTATGGGGTGAATTATGAGTCCTTCGGCATTTCCACCAAAGTTGAGCGGGTATTTTTTTTCGAAGGCCGAGATTTTCGGTGTAGACTTAAAAATATAGGAGGTGCTGTCAAAAAGTTCTTATGAAATTTTGAGGATTATTAAATCCATCTAAACGAACTTTGAGGTTTAAGATTTACTTTAGAATCATATGTGGTTATTAAAGTTTTATAATTGATGATTACAAAATCGTAATTTTAATTGTTTATCGATAGAGAGGTTAAGGCTGCTAGATTATTAAGGGATTAAGGTAATCTAGGTTGGTTAAACACCCTAATTAGGTAGGGTAAGATAATGTTGGTATCAAAGCTTAGGTTTGGCTCAACTGAGGATTTAAAAAAATATTGTTAATTTAAGTTTAGTTAGTGATTAGTTGGGAAGTAACGCAATGAAAGGGTTAAAAAGTTTAAAAACTTCATGAATTATGTTATATTTGTGTTGTATGTATGTATTATCGTTAGGTATGCGATATGAAGTTTATTCTCCTTGTCCGTTCGATACTTAACTTTTAAAATAGGACCAGGAAGATTAGAAACGGATAATAAAAGAGAGGGAGAGAGAGAGAGAGAGAGAGAGAGAGAGAGAGAATAGGTTGTGAAACGAAACTGAGCGTAAATGGATGTGAAATAGACTTGTCAAGTCTAAATTTAGGAAGGTGTAAGTAGTTCAGTACTAATAAAACTGATTAAATTATCAATAATGAAACCAATAAGAAATTGGTTGAAAAGAAAGTCCAAATGATTCATGTACGTATGCGCTGAACATGGATTTCTTGAAAATCGAAAGTATCGAACTGTTACAATTTTTAAACGCTTAGAAAAACATTAAAATAGAGTTAAATAAAGTCTCAAACGATTGAGAATCGTTTGAAAAATGAAATATGAAATGGGGACTTTTGGGAAGCACAAGATATGGATATCTTAGATTTTAGAATAAAGTTAGTACTGGTTACATGGTTAACTCGGTAAAACTTATTCTATGAAATATTAGTTTGATTCATAACCAATTGATGGTTGCTTCTGAAAATAGTCTCAACAAGGAAAAAAGAGACACGTGGTTATCGAAAACGTAAAATGAGAATTGATTAAACAAGTTGAATCTTAACATGGAAATCACAATGAGATTGTGATATGATAAGTCAAGTTGTCTAAGTCGGTTTCTAAGAAAATAAAATACTTTGAAGTAAAGTATTGTCTTTTTTTCGAAACAAATGTCAAGTGAAAAAATGAAATAGAACCATATTTTAAAACAATCAAACGACTTCTAAATAGAAGTAATGAAAACTTCGATTGTTTATTACTCAAGTTACTTATCCATAAGTGACGTCAAGTATAGTGGTTCTATGAATCGAATAAAGTACTAATAAAATGAATGAAAATATACGAGTTAGAAGTAATCTTTGTTAACACCAGATTAGGTGTTGTTATGAAACAAAGATCAGTGAAAATTCTAACTTGAAAATGAAAAATGTAGTGATAAGATCAACGTGTTAGAAGTTAAGGTGTTGGGAAAATGGTCTAATAATAGCTTTGATTAGCTATTAAATAAAACACAAGTAGTTGTGTTTTGAAATTTGAAGTACCCAATAATCACTTCTAACGACATTAAGTTATGATGCTTATCATTACAACCTAAAATATAATAAAAGAAGAGATGGACATACTGATTGAGAATCAGTAAGTGATTTGTATAGATGACAATATGAGTTCCTATATTGCGATGATTTCTATTTGTTGGACTTAAAGGACTGAAATATCATCCTTTAAGAATTTGATTAGTCATTAAGTTAATCGAAGTTTGGAAATTCAAATTCTTCTATCTCTTCAGTTGAACAATAATGGAAAGTTGAATTCATCAAAAATAATTTGATGAATAATAAGATACAAAGTTATCTTACACAGTTTCTTAAAAGGTACCGAATTTCTTTTTAAGAAAAAGAAAAGTCGGGATATTTGAGATTAATGGAAATAACATAAGGCAATAATAAACAGTTAGTCTGTTTGAGTCACAAAATTTCTCTATTTCGAATTAAGCTTAGCTGAGGAAGACTTCGATTCATTAAAAAATAATAAGAAGTCGCACCATCCTTAGCTATATTTTCGAAAAGAGAAGAGATAAAATTACATTTCTAAGTCAAAACTAAGGAGTTGTAAGTAATTTAGGTGTTAAACAGAAGTTTAATAAGTTTGTAAAGGGACTAAGAGTAAGATCAATGTGAGATTAGCTAAGATTGACAAAAACTGAATGAAATAAACTTAATATATAAAACAAAATGAGAAGTTGAGATGACTTGTGACTGCTAGAAGTGTCACGGACGGACTCCTTTAGTCAAGGTAAGGTACTAGAGTAGTTGTGCATGACCAAAAGTCTAAATAACTCCGTTTCATAATCACTATTTATTCACAGTGTAGAAGATCGGTGTGACGCGTCCACCCATCTTTGAATAATCGAATGAATTGGTGACAGTCAGTATAAAAGAGTCTATGAAGTTTCGTCAGGGTCAATTGGAAACTGAAGTATAGGCAACTAAATGGTCAATACATTCTCACATTAATATGAAAATGAAAATTTTAGGTTAACAAGTCCCAATTAAATTAGAATATCAAGCTATAAGTTTGACATAACTTAACATATCTTCACATTGATCTTACAAGGAGTTAAACTCCAAATGTTTAAATTTTTGAACCAAAGTAGTATACAACTAATATCAGTAAATATATTGTACATTGGTTCAAGTGTTGTGCTACACCACCTGATTAGTCAGTGGTAAAATTTGAAGCACTAGTTATTGTAAATTGGAGTTGATATAAGATATACAGATGACGGTGAAGATACAAATGAAGTGAAAATTTACGTACAACTTAAAGCTCGGTTAGTAAGCTTCATCTCTATTAGGTTGGAAATATTGAATAGAGTACAGTCTATCTGACTTGATATGTTTGAAGAATTGAATATTCTTTAATTGTAATTGAGTAGAAATGAAAAAAGAACATATTTATAAACTTGTATGAAATATAAGTTAAAAGTTATACTATGATAGTATAATCATCGAATATGTTGATATCTATGTTAAGAAACATATGTCTACTCAGGTTAAGGATAACTATCTCTATTCAGGTAATGAGAGAAATTGGTGAACAGTAAGTGATTAAGACGTGGGTTTATGGGAGATTTCAGTTAAGTGAAAAGAATGAGGTTTTTGATGAACTCATCATTAGAGAATGATTAGACGAAGTTAGAAAAGCTGATAATTTTTAACCAATTAAAGAAGAAGTTAAGTGAATTGGCTGAAGATTTGGAATTGGTAATTGCTTTCTAGTCCACAATCTAAATAATATTGTGAGTAGACATTTAGAGAATGAGTGAGAGTTACACGACGTGTCAAGTTTCTATTTCTGATCAGATTGAAATTTGAGATATCTTATCATGGGGTGACAGATGTATTATGAGATCTATAGTCATAGGATGACTTGTGTAATAACAGGTTTTTGTTGGGGAACGCTGAAATGGTGATAGATCAGATAGATACGCAACTCTACTTAGTATCTAATGTTAGGCTGAAATATTATTTGCATCAATATGTAATTTTAAATTGATGATAGTCTAAGAATTTGTCGGTCGATAATTTAAATAAAAAGGGATACTTGGTGATGAGAAAGTAAACTGAGATGTGTACCAGAGTTTGATTAGATATGAAAAGAATTATCAACGATTTGTGGAATAGCATTCAGATTAGAATGAGAATTGTGTTATGAAAAGCAAGATAGGCTAGGTCTTGTTATTTATTGATATTTGAATGAGATTTAAGGTATGAGATGAGAAATTAAGTAAGGTTATCAGATATTCCACAAAGTTGATTGTTTAACTCATCAGAAATTCACAAATTGCAAGGATTAGCAAAGTAACGGAGATAACTTTTCATTAAACCAAAATGTTGGAAAATAAAAAGTTAAATTGATTATGATCTCTACCACGCAGTTGTTGAATATAACGAAAGTGATTGGATCCACTTAACGGTTCATCTTGAAAATGGTTTTACAGGTTTGGATTAAAAGAATTATATATAAAGGATCATTTTTTCATATCTCTTTTTGTTCAGTAACTTGTAAATTTAAATTTCGAGGACAAAATTTTTAATTAGTTGATAAGGTTGTGACATCCTAGAATTTTATAAACTTGATTAAGCAGATAATTAAGTATTTTTGAATTTAATTTGGGATTTAGGTATCCGAGGTAGAACCCATGTGTTACGGATCGGAGATCATAAATTTAATATTATTTTTTTGTGTCATTTTTTATGTCGTGTGCCTATTTGATGTATTATATACTATTTTGACACTAAATAAGGTCAAGTTGAAGTGTATAGGCAGTCCGTGAGTTCCGAAGCGCATTGGAGAATTTTCTCCAATTTTTTGTGAAATTTGGATATTTTTTGAAATTTAATTTGGACATAAATTGAAGAGATAATCACGAAATTAAATAAAATAATAAATAAATTGGTGGGCGCTTAGTGACATGCGGGGTCGAGTGTGACACGTGTGGGATGTACAATAGTGTGCACACCCGAGGATGGTCGTTGGCGCGCGTGGCGAATTTATAGCCGCGAAAATGCATAGGTGTATATATATTTTTATATATAATCTATCATATAGTTTAAATCAAATTTAAGTAAGCATTGGATTCGCCTCGAGATACGCATAGGGTGATGAGGTGAAATGGTTTAACATTGCAGTTGGTGAGATATGTACACGCCTTGATGTGCGTGTTGTCCAATCTTAAGGAGAATCAAGTGGTGTATGGTTACAAAATCATTTGATCTACCTTGAGATACGCGATACGTATCTCGAAAAAATTAATATAATTAATCACAATGAGTCGGTCAAGAGGTGGTGATTATCTTGTTAATAACCACAAGATCGTCCTCAATATACGCAACACGTATCTTGAGAAAGATCACATTAAATAATGAAAATGAATCATTAAATTTTCTCAATTATATATATCCAAAATCAATACACCGCCTCATTCAATTTTGTTTTGAAACAAAAATTGACCTTAAGATACGTAGTACGTATCTCGAAGAAAATCAAATTTATATTACGAAATTGAAATCATTTGATTTGTCTCAAGATTCACGTAATGCGAATCTTGAGAAAATCTAATATATATTTTGCTAACAAAACAGAAGCTCCTCACCACCAATTCGACAATTTTGATAGTGAGAGAGAGATCGATTGAGATCGAGAGGGAGGGAGAGAGAATGAGAAAAAGTGACCAAAAAAGAGACCAAAGGATCGAGGCCCATGGTGACTGATGGTTGTTGTTGTGTGGAGTTGGTGTAGGAGACTCCGAGGAAGACAATGGCAAATGAGACTCTCCCCTGCTCAGTCCCAACCCGGGGTCGGGGTTGGGAGGCCAACCATAATGAAATTGAATAAAAAAAAATTAATGAAACAGAGGAACTGGAGATATAAGGAAGATGAGGGTGGTTTGATCCCCAACCAGACCGAACCGGGTCTAGTTTAGGGATTAAACCACAAATAAATATAAAAGAAAAGAAAATGCTAAGAAATTAGGAAAAAAGTTCAAAAAATAAGAAAAAATTCAAAAAAAGATTATACTTTTGGACAAATAAATTGAAATTGTTGATTCTTATAAAAATTGAGGAATTTAGGATTTTTTCGAGGATTTTTACTGGGGTTTTGCCTCGTAGTGCATGCTACAGTACCATAAAATGTTCAAAATTTGAAAAATTGTTCTAAAGCCTAGACTAGGTTGAATTTTGATTTTGAATCACAATTTGAAGTCAAAATTGAGATCTGGACATCCGAAGAGTTGATTTAGAGGGATTTCGTGGTTTTCGGATTGTGGAAGGACCAAAAAACTTATAATAAATTAAAAATTTATATTTAAGCTCAGACAATGTAATTTTTGATCCCAAAAACATAATTTTGAGTCAAAAATAAATCTGGGCATCAAAGAATTTGGAAGTATTTTAGGGTTTAAGACGCGATTGAGTGAATTAAACTACAACTAATTAGGAAAATTATAAACTTATTATGGAAACTTACAAGATGTATAAATGAATTATAGGACCGCGATTGGAACCATGTGTGGGCTAGCTTACCAACTCGGAGCGCAAGGGAATTTTGGTATCGTGTTTGTAAGGTTAAGTAAATCTCATAGGAACCTTTACATTGTATGATTATAATTTCTTGAAAATTGCATTGATCCTTGATATTGCATTTTTGTTGTACATACATACATAGATAGAGAGGATAAGGGCGATTCGAGTCTCCTTATAGTGTATATTATACCGTGGTTATAGAACACTATACTATACTTGAGGGGCTGGAGTCACTGATACTTTGCATTACGTGGTTATCATGAGATCACGTTGAACCAAATCATACTCCCATAGTCTTAAGGAACGAGACTCGTTTAGTTATCATCTCCAAGCATGAGTCCTTATTGTTGTTTACTTACCACTTTCGGAGAACGTTATCTGATTGTACTCAGATAACAAAAGCTGGATGGATCCACATTTGTATTTAAATTCCTTGGATTATATTCTTCGTTTAATCTATTGGATTACTATGTTATTACAAGTGTATTGGATAGTGTGGGATTTACATATCTGACATTATCAAATTTTTATAATTGGATAATGAAAGGTTCTAACTGCGACAAGCGAAAAGGAAAGCTTTCGAAATGTATGTGACTTGCTTAGTTCTTTTCTCTATGTATGTATTGATTTTTGAATATATTATATTGTATAAATGGGTTTCTGGGTTCGAGTGTGATTAGGATCTCCTTTGGAATCACGAGAACGAATTTAGGACTAATGGAGATAATTTTTGAGTTAAGGTAATGTTAGCTTAAGATTTTAATACTTGAGATCAAGTTAGAATGAATATATAATTTCGTAAATACAATTTATATTTTTATGAGGTGGATTGTGAGTGCTTCAGCATTTTCGCTAAAGCTGAGCAGGTTTTGTTGAATGTTTTAAAAAACTGAGATTTTCAGTGTAGGCTTAAAAACAAATGAGGGGCTGTCAAAAAAAATTTACGAAATTTTGAGAATTATTTAATTCATCTAAATGAACTTTGCGGTTTGAGATTCACTTTAGAATCATATGTGATTATTAAAGTTTTATAATTGATTATTACAAAATCTTAATCTTAATTGTTTATCGATGGAGAGGTTAAGGCTGTTAGA
Organism: Stephania cephalantha; assembly: GCA_039657325.1. Classification (NCBI taxonomy): domain Eukaryota; kingdom Viridiplantae; phylum Streptophyta; class Magnoliopsida; order Ranunculales; family Menispermaceae; genus Stephania; species Stephania cephalantha. The sequence continues at coordinate 39,268,368 of CM077576.1, forward strand.
TTATCAGGGGATTAAGGTAATGTAGGTCGGTTAGATGACCTAATTAGGTGGGGTCTGACATGAAGTATTACATTTAATTATCACGAGATATTTATATTGTTTATTTATAGATGGTGACATTAAGGCTGCTAGATTATCAAGAGATTAAGGTAATCTAGGCCATTTGGATGCCCTAATCAGGTAGGGTATAACGATCTCACCACAAGCTTGTGCGGCACACGGGGTATGGAACCCAAGGTAGTCAAAAAGTATATGTGTGTATGTGTGTCATGGCCGTTTGTGAGATGCTTACGCCCTAAATAGTGGAATAAGGCTGATGTGATGTAACTCACGGCTGATCAGCCCTAAATCATTATTACTTAGTCGGGCGTCAATTTCATTTTGTTTAATTGTACTTTTTGGAAATGAGGATAAATGTCTCTCGGTGTTAATTTCTACATTACTGTATTCTCCGTCTTTTTTATGACGGTGGGTGCAGATCCCTCGAGTAGCAGACCGGACAAGGAGAAGATTGATGACTACCTCTGACTCACTAGAGTGCTGCTACTTAAAATTTTGTAGATTTTTTAGATTTTGTTGCATGACTTGTCTATTTATTTTATTTACCTTTGGGTTATATATTTTGGGGTTAAGCAATAGTTTCCTAACCAGACACATGTTAGATATTCTCTTATCGTTAGTTTATCCTATATTTGCATGTGATCGATGTTTCCTGGTTTCCACACATACTTAGGATTTATATTAATGGCTTCCGCTAATTTATTAAGACTTCCGTTGAATAATGAATAAAGTTAAGTTATAAAAATTTTAATTAACTCTAATTTGAATAGTACAATAATGGCGAAATGCTTATTTAAAACGTAACTAATTAGGAGATATGGTTGAGAATGCTAACTAATACGTTGTTAAGTCCTACGTGGATAAGATTATGGCTTAATGACAGGATTAGGTTGTAACGACTTGTGTCTTTAACCCAGTGATTAATGTTAATCCAAAAGTTAATTAACCCGAGTTAAGCTCGTGGTTAAGCCCGACTTGTCTCGATTAGCAGGTGAGTGTGATTGTTGTGATGTATTGTGTTTGGATGGTGTAAGAAATAATCAATATAACTATAGGTGATTAATGTGAATTAATAAAAAACCTATAGTTTTCTAAAAAAACAAATATAAAACCTATAGTTGGAAAATAAATTGACGTGGAAGCAATATGTACACTCAGGTGTATTTATTGGCGTACGTGGCAAATGGATAAGTCGTAAAATATATAGGTGTATATATATTTATATATATTAATATATAAATAAAACCTATAGTTGGAAAGAAAATAATTGGAAAATTATGGGACGCCTAATATTGTGTGTGGGTCAAGGGTGACGCACATTGGTCGTGAGGTAGCCTGCACGCCCGAGTATACGACGAAATTATAAACGCATGAATATATGCGTGTATATACATACATATATATAGTATGTATAAATATATATTGAAAATAATTAATAAATTAGTGAGCGCCTAGTGACACGTGTGGTCGAGGGTGACACACGTGGAACGTACTATAGTGTGCATGCTTGAGGGTGGTCGTTGGCATGCATGGTAAATTTATAAGTAGAAAAATACATAGGTATCTATATTTATATATGATTGATATATATATAAATATATATAACCTATAGTTTGATTTAAATTGTTTAAATCATTAGATTCGCCTCGAGATACACGTAGTGTGGGTATCGAGAAGAAGAATGGTGTTGATTGTTGTATGTTGGATAGAAATTCATGCCTCGAGATGCGCGCAATCACATCTCAAGAAGAATCAATGAACATGTGAGATGGAAGTCACTTTAAGCTCATATTCTTTAGATTGTTCTCGAAATTCGTACGGACGAATCTCCAAAAAAATTATGTATTTCATCATAAGTAAGTAGGTTATGAGGGATGGATTCATCAATAGACATCAAGATCGATTTTGAGATATGCAACACGTCTCTCGAGAAAGATCAAAACATAAATAAAAAAGAATAGAACCATCTTATTTGCCTCGAGATTCGTGATATGAATATCGAAGAAATCTCTTATTTATCTTCTTCAACTAAACACTGCCTCCTCCAAAACTCATTTGGATTGTGACATCGAAATTGAAGGAGAGGCAGGGAGAGCTCGAGACCTATAGGGGAGAGATCTCGTGTCGAAGTAGAGATCGATTATGGGTAAGTTGTTGATTTGTTGTTGTTGTTCATGTCGTTGTTGTTGTTGTTGTTGTTGTTTGAGGAGACAAACTCGAGGATTGGGGAGGCTCGGTTTAAAGGAGGGGACAGCAGGGAGTCGTCTCCCTTGCCCAAACTCGCTTGGGGTTGGGACTAAACCCAACCCCAATAGGAAACAACAATTGTAAAAAAAATTGATCTTGACAAATTGTAACAAAAAGTCGAGAGGAGGAAGAAGGGCGTTTGATGCCCCCGAATCGGTCCGGTTCATGGATCAAATCCTTCTTCTCAAATAAAAAGAAAAAATATGGAAAATGCTAGAATTTTGGAAAAAATCCAAAAAAATAGGAAAATTTATATTTGTGGAGTAAAGCATAGAAATTAGGCATTTCTGTAAAAGTGGAGAATTTGGAAGTCTGTCGAGACTTTATATGAGGTTTTTACCTCGAAAAATGTGAAATGGTCATATTGACCTAAAAGTTGATAAATTGGTTCCAAATTCAAGTGGGACCAGTTTATAGATTTTAATGTGAGGTATTGAATTTGTAATGAACTCAAATGGTTGTGATAGGTTATCAAATACCGGGAAAGGTCGAATGACTCAAGAAGTTAAAAAATTAGAAATGGAATCTAACCGAGGTAAGTATGGATTCGTTTGGTTCTCAACTTTGTCTGGCTATGTAGTATATTTAGTTCATAGTTTATGGACTTTAATGGGAGATATGTGTTGGGGCATGCGCCCTAGGTCAATCCATAAACATTGCTTATATTGTAATTTTAGTTAATAAAATTGAGGTTTTTATTTGTTGTTTTATTATAAGTGATTGCATGTTTACCTTATAGTAAGATCCATGGGTATTTATTGAAATATCTTAAATGTCTCTAGTCGATCATTATACTGTGAACTATAATGAATTTAGACTAGTGTGAGTCTTAATTGATAGTCATGTAAATAATCATGCTTATAGGGATACGAATCGAGATCATGAGTACTTGTTAGGGAACAAGGTACTGGACCGACCCGCTATGAGAACACCACATCGATTAAGTCATAGGTGTTACTCATGATAGATATATCATTTAGTCATTCAACTTGAGATTACCATAGACTTCAATATTAGGAGCATGATAATTTGACACAATCAAAGGTTGTCTTTAACCGAACGACTATAAAGATTGTGATTGGTTACCATTTGAATAATACGTGAAGGTGTGTAATTAAGATAGAACTTGTCACTCTCATATAGAGAGAAATATCAATGGATCCCTCAATATGATAAACTGATAATAGCCAAGTCCATGTGAATTGATATGATCAATGTTACTTGGATGTTTTCAGTTTACCTACAGATCGAGACTAGTACGATTGACCATTAATGGTGAATTTCCATTCCTTATGTTTAACCAAAGGATATCGCACGACAAAAGGATATGATATATGATGTTCATCACGTTGTGTCGATTTTGATATTCATGCTACTTGGGTAGTCATAATGTCTTGCTAGAGACCGCTTATGACTTGTGTACCAAAATGGTTTTTGGTTCACTGCCAACATTGCATGAACCTATTAGGTCACACATAAAGAATGACTTTGCGCAATTTAAATTGGTCCAAAGTAATGAATTTTATATAAAAACCCTTACAATTTGTTAAATGATAACTTATTAATAGGGCGTATGTGTAATTTACTTAAACTGCTTAAATACAATAGTTGTATTACGAATAGGATTTTAAGTGAGGGCTTATCTACACATATAAATAAAGGGTGAAATCATAAAAAGAAATAAGATTTTTGTTTTTTCTATTTTCGAGTTCTTTGGACTTTAAGAGAGAAAGAAAAACGTTTTTTATCTCTGTTTGGGCTAGCACTCCAAATTGTGGTCACCGTTCGTGTGTGGATTTCTGATAGAGGACGTGCACTTGATTGTTTTGAAAATCGAACAATTAGAGAAGGAAATCATGGATTAATGTATGGTTTACTTTTGTAGATTTAGTTCAATGAAACCTATTTTCTATCCTATTGCGGTTTTTCAAAATTGTTTTGAATTTTTCACTGCGTATGAACCTCAAAATCTAATACTATGTACACTGCGATATGTTTTCATGAAAAAAGAAAACGGTGTTTAATGTGATCCACAAGAGTAACTCCTGGAATTGAGATTAGGTTATATAGGATATGGGTTAACTTCCCAGCCTATATGTAACTCCTACTCAGTTAGATAAGTTGCATGGATTACATATTCACTTAAAAGGTTTAGGATAGAACCATTTAGACAATGACAATTGGTCAAACAACATATGCGCGCAATGTGCTGGTCAGGTTATGGTGTCGCTGTAGCCGATGGGTAATCGACCCTAATTTTATAAAAATGGGGAAAATCATAGTGTAATAGCGATTGACTATATGAATTGCATCTATTTATCTATTGGATTATATGATTGCTCATATACCTTGCTAGCTATGATTGGTTCATATTGTTACTGTATTTCATTCTTGATTATTATATGGATTGTTGATAGTTTTGTGAATCCATAATTACTGAGCAAGTTGGAGCACTCACCCCAACTAACATTTCAGGAATATCGACGAGCGCTACACTTATAGGACAAAGAAGGTTTAAGAGTCTTGATCTTCACTTTGATGTAATGACTTTTCCCTTGTATATATATTTGTATTGAATTACAGTTTTGTAATATCACAAAGGTTGGGAGGTTTTGTATAACAGAGGTTTATTCCAGTTGGATTCGGTTTTGTATATCTTGTTTAATATCGCAAAAAAGTTTTTTTAATTTTCGATGCGTTTATTATTTGTTTTATTGTCGATATTCGATATACAATTGTTTTTATCAGATGTAGATGGAGAGACTACTGGCTTTAGTTAAGTCCAGTTGGTGTATCGGGGCTTAATTAAGGTTTCATGTTGAACAATTCCTTAATTAGGATAAGGGTCGTTACATAGGTCGGGCGGTGCCCTAGATTAAGGAATGGGTCGTCACATTCCAGATCTCTTTTAATCCAGTTAAATTTGGTTTCAATTTTAGTTTCGAGGACGAAATTTTATTAGTTGGAAAAATTGTCAAATCTCAAAAAATCTTAAATCTATAATTATGGCTAATCATGGTTTAACAGAGCCTAATTATGTTTTAGGCTGCAAGTCGGGAGCCAACGACTGGTGAAATTGAGATTTACAGATAATTTTATTATTGTATAATGTTTGCCTAGTGTTGTGTACTACAATATTATGTTATTTTGTGAAATCCAAAGTTAACCGAGTAAATTCAAAAATTACAAGGTTTTATCTCAAGATACGTATCGAAATGAGTCTCGGGATAATTAAAGTGTTGACCCAAACTTTGGTTTAGAATTTTGTGAAAAATAAGTGAGTTTAAGTTTAAAGATTCAAATATATGAATGTAAATTGACCTAACGAGCCGACATGGCCTCACACCTCGATTTACGTGCGAGACACGCTATAGGAGAGTTGCAAAGCTTGTTGGTGAATTATCTACTATTTTTCGGGGTTTAATTTGGACAAAAAAAAAGAGATAAATATGAAATAAATAGACAAATACTAAAATGACCTAAAAAGTATTAGGGTTGTAAAGGAAAGGATAAAAAAGGAGGGGCAATTTGGTCTTTTGGGCGACCAACCCTTTAAAATCGAAATTAACTGGGGGAGGTTTTCTCCTTCGTTGCATCATTCCTCCCTTTCACACCTCACTGCCATCGTTTTCTCAATTGTTTTCCCCCCTCTCTCGTATCTCTTTGGTGTGAATTCCTATCTCTCATCGCTGTTTTTCATTGAATTGAGAAAGATTGAAAGACCGCGAGTTATTATTGTTAGTGATGGTTGAAAGGTGAGTAATGGAAATCAAATTTGTTTTTGATTTTAGGGAATGTTGATTAAATAAGGAACTGATTTTTGGTTGATTTAGAAGAGAGAGGTAATTGAGGTTGTGATTGTAAGATGGATAGGAGTGGAATTCGTTGTCGATTGGTTGTTGTAAATTGTTGAGAGAGAGAGAGAGATAAGTTGAAGGGTCGATTGAAAAGAAAAAAAAAAGACACCGAAGAAGACGATGTGGGAGCTTTGTGCTCCCCGGCCCAAACCTTATAGAGTTGGGCACCCCAGTTGATACAAAAAAAAATTGGAAAACGAAACAGATTCTCCTCCTTTATTTCGTCTCGATGAGGGAAGGAAGGGGATGATCCCAAACCGGCGCCGAATCAGGCCCGGTTCAAGGATCAAACCCCATCCCATTTTAATTAAAAAAAATTATTTTAAATTTGAAAATTAAATAAAAGAATCCTTAGAAATTAAGAAAAATTCAGAAAATAAACTTTTGGCCAAATAAATGGAAATTGAATATTTCTATGAAAAATGAGAAATTTAGAATTTTCTCAAGAATTTATACCGAAGTTTTGCCTTATAATGCGTGTTACGATACTCGAAAATGCCCAAAAATTAGTAAATTATTTTAAAGCTTAGTCAAGGTTAATTTTCAATGTCAAACAATAATCGAGAGTCGAAATTGGGATTCAGACATTCAAAGATTTATTTTGGAGTGATTCTTGGGTTTTCGGGACGAGGCAGTACTAATTAGTGTGAAATAGATTGGAAGAAATAATGAAATTATTGTGGAAACTTACTAGACCTATAAATGAGTTGTAGGACCGCAATTGGAACCCAGTGTGGACTAGCTTATTGACCCGGAGTGCAATGAGTTCGCGGCGTTGTGTTTGTACAATAGGTAAATTTAATAGTAACATTTATATTATATGAGTATTTTTTTTAATATAACTGCATGTACTGTTTATCGTTGCATATTTATTGGTTATGCATTCACAGACACGCGAGTGAGGCTCTTGGGGGTCTCATTGTATTCACTGGCTATATGTGTGGCAGGGTGAACACCGTGGTGCTCTTTGGATGGAGTCACTGATTGTTGTAGACACGCATGAGATTTTAGGAGGATTTGTGATGCTGGCTAGAATCATACTCCATTGATAGTCGAAGGCATGGCTTCTCGAGAGACTTCCTCTCAAACTGATGAATGTTGTTTATTATTGACCCACTACTTTTTGAAGAAATCATCTGATTGTGGTAGCTTAACGAAAATGGGATAGATTTCACATTTGTATATTTATGATTCTGTCACGGCCCGAATTCCTAATCATGTTTAATTCCTTGATGAGGATTAAAGACTTGTGACATGGGACCCGCATCAAAATACGTGCACTGACCGAGGCAATGTGGCTGAGGCATATGTTAGATTTGTTGTGATGTATGTCTAGTGTATTGTATATGTGTAGACTACTAAGTCACTCCTACTTGTGTTTAGGTGTCTAGACGTGAGTGGGTCGTGCCTCGATATGCGTGTCGGTGTGGGATCGGGGTAAAAAGTGATGTGGTAAGTTGATTTAAGTTTAGTGTAGCTTGAATATTAGTATTAATGTGGCTATAGTTAATTTTATATTAAATGAAACCTAAGTTAGCAAGTTAAAACATTAGTCATTGATACTTCTCGAGAAATGTGTTACTACATCAAAAGACCAATTAAGATCCATTTGGTGTTAGTTAGATGGAGTTAGTGGGGAGTTAGTGGAAATGTATCAAGATGTAGGCTATTAGATTAGTCTCGAGATGCGTGTGTACATAAAGATCAATGCCATTAATCAAGCTCATCATTTACATATATAAAGCATGAGATCAACCTATGCAATTCATTTCAATTGAAAACTTAGAAGCTAAGGTCGCTGGAGAAGAAAGATCAGAGAATATCAACAGCTATGGAGGGATTCTTGTTGATTTAGGAGTTAGTTGATCAAGTTGTTGGTGTTCATCAACTAAGTTATCCTACTTATACTATTAGTTTAGTTTAATTGGATGAATTTATGAAATATATGAGGTGTGGCTGATCTTGTGGTGTTAATGGGTGTCCTGGGGTCTCTGGTAGGTGAGGAAGGAGATCCCAAGGTGTTGGAGTGGTCTATATGCAGAGAGAATTCAAAATTCCAAGTGCAAAATTCTGGGTTTTCTTGCACATAGCGCGCTACACATAATAAATCTGACTAGCGCGCTAATTAGGTCACTACCATGCTAGACATAACACCCAGCGCGCTAAGTGCTCTGACAGCACAAAAATAGCAATTTCTTAATTTCAATTTCAACATTCTAAACAACTTTAATACCTTAACTAAAGGTCTAAACACATTCTAAAACATATGAAATGACACCAGGAACGTAGGGGGTTCGGATACTTGTTTCGAGGAGTCGGGAGGCCGGATTAGCTAGGAAATTTGCGTGGATTGTAAATAAAATGATTGAGATATTTATTTACATTTTATTCTTGTTTTGCTATTCATTTTTAGTTATTTGAACTGAATTATCCTTTGTACTATACATGCCATGACTTCTTGTCTCTTCTCGTTTTGTAAGTTTACTATCGTGGCACTGGTTTTTAATTAAATGGTTTCATTGACTCCAAATCATGTGTTATGTTGTTTTTTATTGTTGGCATATTTAGTCAAATGAAATAGCATGCTATTAGATAGGTGTGTGATGATGTAGTAATCTATTTTTCTTTATGCATTAAATATACAATTATATTTGTTGGATTCCTAAACCATGTCATTTATTGGGTTATGAAAGTAGTTCTTATCTAGGGCCATGATATGATAGAGATGTGCGCGACACACGGAGTCACTGAAATTTCAGGGTTGTCGGGATCTCACCACTAGCTTGTGCAACATACGGGGTATGAGACCCAGGATTATTGGCAAGTATACATCATATGTGAGGGGCACTTGTGAGTATTTATATATGGGAAGGGCATTTATAATGATGTGAAGGCATCTTAAAAGAATTGATTATGCCCTAACTAGTGAAAAAAGTTGATGTGATGTAACTCACAGTCGACCGGCCATAAATCATTACTACTTTGTCTAGTGTCAGTTTCATATTACTTAACTGAAGTATCTTATAGCATGACTTCTTTCAGCATAGTTATTGTTATGCTTTCATATATTTGTTGTATATTTTGGAAATGTGAACAAATGTCTCTCAATATTACTCTTTAATTTCTTGTACTCACCATCCTTTTTATGACAGTGAGTACAGATCCATTGAGTAGAAGACCAGGCAAGGAGAAGATCGCGACTACCTCTAAGTCAGTGGAGTGTTGCTACGTCAGATTTTGTAGGTTTTTTATTTTGTTGTATGACTTCTATATACGTCTTTGTATACTATTGGGGATGTATACTATAGGTTGAGAAATAGTTACCCGACCAGACACGTGTTGATATATAGTTGTCGTCATTTGTTATATATATGCATGTAATCTTTGTTTCTTGATTTTCCATATACTAAGGTTTTATATGAATGGCTTCCGCTAATTTGTCAAGACTTCCACTGAAAATCATTAAATTGTGTAAAATTTTAATTTACTATGAAATACTATTAAGTTTAAGAAATGGTGTAAGGTTTATTAGAAAATTAGCTGTTGAGGTAAGTGAATTAGAAAGGCTGACTAATACGTTGTTACGTCTTACATGGTGGAGGTTGAGGGCTTAAAGATGGGATTAGGCCGAGCGATGTCCTAATTTGAGAAGGGGTCGTCACAGGTGGTATAAGAGCCTAAGTTTATAGAGCCTAGGAATTTGAGTATAGTTTATTCTATAAAGTGATACCAACATCACAGTTGGTATCAAAGACCAACTTTTCTAATAATCAACCTATGAATTTCCAAAAACACAAATTTAGATGTGGAAACCAAATGATTATTGCCTAAAAATCATTAGTTAGGAAGTGAGTGAAAGTGAGATGGGGATTTCTTATATGTATATGTTAGTTTATATATATATATACATATGTGTTATTTACGTAGTAGTTGATTCGCATTCGCTAACAACATGTAGACACTAATGGCTGATTCACGCGATAGCGGGGAGGCCGATGCTAGTGCCAGCCAGCTTACTATTCCATCTGCTGGGGATTATCAGAGCCTATCTGACCTAGTTGCTGCTCAGGGACAACAGTTAGTTGATTTCATTCCTATGATGACAACACGTTTTGCTCCACCAGCACAAACATCGACCCTTACTACAACTATTATTACTACTACTACTTCCACATAACCGGCACCAGAGCTTCCTACTACTACACTAGTCGCTCCGATAGTACAAAATGTACCGATAGTGACAACACCAGCCATAGAGACAGTTTATATGTTGTCTTTCACCCCTACATCTTCTAGCTCGACAGCAGAGGTTCAATTGGTGAAGGATTTCATCAGATTGAAGCCATTTTACTTTGATGGTGAAAGAGACTTTGAGAAGATTGAGAAATGGGTATTGTCTCAAGAGAAACTACATAGAGTCTTAAGGATTGAGGACAAACTTTTGGCTGAGATTTCGTCGTATACACTGCATAGAGACGCTGATATTTGGTGGCGTGCGAGGATAGCTTTTGATGGATATTTTAAATCATAGGATGTTTTCTTGATGAAGTCTTATCAGTAGTATTTCCCACTTGCAGTGATCAAGAGGTTAAGAAATGAGTTCATGAACCTGAGATGGGGAGCTGATGAGTTGGCGATGAGTTACAAAGATAAATACGGCTATTTGAAGTAGTTTGCTGGAGATTTGGTGAGAGATGATTCAGAGGATTTATATCATTTTAGAGATGGATTGAGGCCACATATAAGGTTTTATATGGTTAGTTCAGGTGCCAGGAATCTAGGTGAGATTTATGAGCGTGCATTCTCTCACGAAACCTATTATTTGAGATTTATTACCAATGTTGACACATGATCAAAGTGCAGAGTTTGAGAGGAGGAGACAGAAGTGCAAGGGACATAGGAGATAGAAGAGAGGTTCTCAAGGATCATGGATAGCTACCTTAGTTGTGCCCTATGTATCAACTCCTACGCTATTACAGATTATAGTTGGTAGACCTCCTTTGCCACCACCAGTCAGACCTGTACTGCCAGCACTTACTACTTTGCCAGCTCTTCCAGCACTACCAGCACCAATTCAGCAGCAAGAGGGTGGTAGTGGTCGAGGCAGAAGTAGAGGTAGAGGTCGAGATGGTTCTCGACAAGGACAGAGATAGGGACAGGCCCACGATCAGGCACATAGTCTGCGTATGCCGATTACTAGCTATAGGTGTGGTCAGGTTGGACATATGATAAGAGATTGTCTATAGCCGGTAGTAGGATTACCATCATAGAGTTACGATGGGGTACACATGGTAGTACAGCCAGATGCCGACTCCACGCGAGAACTCATTGAGGATATGGTTTCGATTTGTGGTATAGATTTATATGTTTTGTTTGATTCAGGTTCTATAGTATCTTTCATTTCTAGTCGCATGATAGGCATCTCCGGGTTGACACCGGTTAGAGTTAGCGTACATTTGATTTTGAGTACAGCAACTGAGGATAGTGTTTAATTGTCTTGTTGAGGGATGTTCAGTAGAGATATGAGGGGTAAAGTTACCTGCAGACTTTAGGGTGCTCATGTTCTTAAATTTTAACGCGTTGTTAGGGATAGATTGGCTAGCAGCGTATCACGCTCATATCGACTATTTCAGTAAGACAATGATATTTGAGATCTCAAGGTGTCTGATGTTTAGATATAGTGTTAGTACACCGAGAGCCTAGGCTACTAGAGGTCGACTTACGACTAGTGGAGTGATTGAGACTTTAGTATCGTTATACACGGTTGCAGAGAGTCAGGGACCCAGACTTGAGGAGATTCCGGTTGTATGTGGATTTTTTAATGATTTTTCGAAGGACTTACATGGTTTACCACCACCGAGGAAGATAGATTTCATTGTTGAGTTGGTACCAGGCATTAAACCTATTTCTACAACATCATACCGCATGGCTCCGAGAGAGTTGGAGGAGTTGAGGAGTCAGCTTCAGGATTTGGGACAGAAGGAATTCATTACACCTTTTATGTCGCCATGGGGAGCACATGTCCTGTTTATGAAGAACAATGACGGTACTTTGAGACTGTGTATCGACTATAGATAGTTGAATAAGGTCACATTCAGGAACAAGTATCCACCACCGATGATTGATGATTTATTTGATCAGCTAAGATGAGCACAATATTTCTCCAAAATAAACCTGAGATCAGGGTATCATTAGCTTAGGATCAGGGATGAGGATAAGTCCAAGACAACTTTCAGTCCGAGATATGGACAGTATCAGTTTACAGTCATGTCGTTTGGTTTGACTAACACTTCTGCCATGTTTAAGGATTTGATGCATCAGGTGATGAGACCATTTCTTGACCACTTCGTGATAGTCTGCATTGATGATATATTGATATATTGATATATTCGAGGACTTGAGAGAGCACAGACTCTACGCCAAGTTTAGCAAGTGTGAGTTTTGGTCGACAGAGGTCAAACTTTTAGGTATGTTATTGGAGTAGCGGGTATTGATGTAGATCCAGCAAAGATTCAGGCTATTATGGATTGGCTAGCACTAACGTTAGTCACAGAGATTCGGAGTTTTTTGGGATTAGCAGGGTATTACCGAAGATTCATGAAGGATTTCTCGAAGATTGCTTCACCGATTACTAGATCGACCCAGAAAGACATCAATTTTGAGCTGTCTGAGGAATGCGATAAGGCATTTTCTCAGCTGAAGAGGTTGTTGACCACCGCACCAGTGTTGATAATGCTAGAGGTTAGACAGGGATTCTTGGTATATACATATGCTTCTCATACGGTTCTATGCTTTTTGTTGATGCAGGATAAAGATAATGTGGTTTATGCCTCTAGATAGTTGAAGATGCATGAGAAGAAGTATCTCACTCATGACATAAAGTTGGCAGTGGTGGTGTTTGCTCTGAAGATATGGAGACATCATCTATGTGGAGAGAGATTCATATTTTATACTGATCATAAGAGTTTGAAGTACCTTATCATACAGAAAGAGTTGAACATGAGAGAACACATATGGTTATAGTTTTTGAAGGATTACGACTTTTCTCTGGAGTATCATCTAGGAAAAGCTAACTTAGTTGCTAATACGCTAAGTAGGACATCTATTGGAGATTGTGAGATTGCCAGATGTCATATGATGCATGAGTACGGATTACTCAAGGCTATGGCAATGAAGAGTCAGTCAGATATTCTAACAGACACTCGGGTGATGATTTGTGCACATATGAGACTTTAGATAGTGTCTACGCAGAGACGACATTCTGTACCCGAGGTGAGTTAGCTCAAAGTGATGATTAAGTCAATTAGACAGAGACGACAGATCAGGGTCTGAGATTCAGAGGCAAAATGTGGATACCGTCAGTGGCAAAGCTGAGATATTATATTCTTCGGGATCCACACCGTTCCCGGTTCACTGTTCATCCAAGAAGGACTAATATGTACCATGATATGAGAAGACATTTTTGGTGGCCTAGGATGAAGGCGAACATATCGAAGTTTATTAGGAACTGTGGGATTCGCCAGCAGGTGAAGGCTAAGCATCGTAAACCTTGAGGATTGTTGCAGTCGCTTCCCATTCCACGATGGAAGTGGAAAGACATTGCCATAGACTTTTTCAGGGGATTGCTGAGGATTGTCTATTGACATGATTCCATCTGGGGAAATTGTGGACAGATTGATGAAATATGGCCATTTCTTACCAGTTGCAACTCACTACACATTTCACGTATTGAGCATATTGTTCAAGAGGGAGATTATCAAATTGCATGGGGTACCATTGACTATTACATTAGACAGAGATGTTATGTATACGTCCAGGATGTGGCAGACTATGTAGGAACAGTATGGTATGCGCCTACAGTTTAATACAATCTTTCACTCTCAAACTGATTGATAGACTTAGAAGTTGATTCAGGTTCTCGAAGACATGCTCAGGGCTTGTGTACTTGAGTTTGGAAGATCTTAGGAGGAGTACCTATCATTGTGTGAGTTTGCATACAACAACGATTTTCAGGCTAGCATTGAGATGGCTCCATTTGAGGCTTTATATGACAGACCATGTCACTTGCCATTTTGTTAGGCTAAGCTAAAAGACTGGGAGCTAGTGGGGCTTGAGATTGTTGTTGATCACACGGAGAAGGTACGACAGATTCGTCATAGGCTTAAAGGAGCCCAGGATAGGTAAAAGAAGTATGTAGACACTATCACAACAATCTCACGTATAATGAGGGAGCGTTTGTGTATTTGAAGGTTTCTCCTCGGAAGGGTCTTCACAGATTTGGTTTGAAAGGCAAGTTAGCAGCGAGATTCATCGGGCCTTTCAAGATCGAGAGACGGTCGAAAAGGTTGCATATGAGCTTGAGTTACCTCCACAAATGTTGAGGATTCATCCAGTCTTTCATATTTATGTGCTTCGACTCGCTAAGTCGAAGGCGGGTGTACGACCGATGGTGGATTTGAGTCAAATTGATCTAAACGAGGATGTGTCTTATGAGGAGCAGCCAGTACAGATCCAAGACCGCAAGGTACAGCAGTTGAGAGACAAGTCTATCCCAATGGTGTTAGTCAAGTGGCAGTTCCATGGTAACTCCGAACTAACTTGGGAGCAGGAAGACTATATGCGAGATAGTTTTTCGTACATTTTCGAGACAAGTATAACCTCAATTTAAGTTTAATTTCGAGGACAAAATCTCCATTAGTTGGGGTGATTTGTCACGACCCGAATTCCTAATCCTAGTTGAATTCCTTAATTAGGATTACAGACCCGTGACGTAGGACCCGCATTGAGATACGTGTACTGACCGAGGTGATGTGGCCGAGGTATATGTTAGATTCGTTGTGATGTATGCTTAGTGTATTGTATATGTGTAGACTACTAACTCACTCGTACTTATGTTTATGTGTCGAGACGTGAGTGGGGACGCACCTTGAGATGCATGTTGGCATGGGACCGAGGTAAAAAGTGATGTGGTAAGTTGATTTAAGCTTAATGTAGCTTAAATAGTAGTATTAATGTAGCTATAGTTGATTTTATATTAAATGAAACCTAAGTTAGCAAGTAAAAACATTAGTCATTGATACTTCTTGAGATACGTGTTGACCCATCAAGAGACCAATTGAGATCCATTTGGTGTTAGTAAGATGGAGTTAGTGGTGAGTTAGTGTAGATGTGTCAAGATGTAGGCTATTAGATTAGTCTTGAGATGCGTGTGTACATAAATATCAATGGCCATTAGTCAAGCTTATCCTTTACATATATAAAGCATGAGATCAACCCATGCAATTCATTTCAATTGAAAACTTATAAGCTAAAGTTGCTCGAGAAGAAAGATCATAGAATATCAACAGTTATAGAGGGATTCTTGTTGATTTAGGAGTTAGTTGATCAAGTTGTTGGTGTCATCAACTAAGTAATCCTACTTACACCATTAGTTTAGTTTAATTGGATGAATTTATGAAATATATGAGGTGTGGCTGATCTTATGGTGTTAATGGGTGTCTTGGGGTTTCTGGTAGGTGAGGAAGGAGATCCCAAGGTGTTGGAATGGTCTATTGTAAAGAGAATTCACAACTCCATGTGCGAAATTATGGGTTTTCCTGCACATAGAGCTCTAGATGAGCTAACTAACGCGCTACACATGACTAGCATGTTAATCAGGTCACTAGCATGCTAAACAAAACAACTAGGGCGCTAAGTGCTCTGACAACACTAAAACAATAATTTCCTAATTTGAATTTAAACATTCTAAACAACTCTGATAAAACACACTTTAAAACATATGAAATGACACCAGGAACCTATGAGAAAGTCTCGAGGGTTCGGATACTTGTTTTGAGGTTTCAAGAGGCTAGATTAGTTAGGAAATTTGCGTGGATTGTAAGTAAATTGATTGAGATATTTATTTACATTTCATTCTTGTTTTGCTATTCATTTTCAGTAATTTGAACTTAATTATCCTTTGTACTCTACATGTCATGACTTGTTGTCTCTTCTCATTTTGTGAGTTTACTATCATGGAATTGGTTTTTGATTAAATAGTTTCATTGACTCCAAATCATGAATTATGCCATTTTTGTTTGTTGGGATATGTAATCAAATGAAATAGCATGCTATTAGGTAGGTATGTGATGGTATATTAATCTATTTTCCTTTTTGCAATAGATATGCAATT
The DNA here is from genome assembly GCA_039657325.1 of Stephania cephalantha. NCBI lineage: Eukaryota > Viridiplantae > Streptophyta > Magnoliopsida > Ranunculales > Menispermaceae > Stephania > Stephania cephalantha. The sequence continues at coordinate 39,284,703 of CM077576.1, forward strand.
ACATTTGTTGAATTCCTAAACCATGTCATTTATTGGGTTATGAAAGTAGTTGTTATCTAGGACCGTGATATGATAGAGATGTACCACTAGCTTATGCAGCACACAGGGTATGTGACCCGAAGTTGTTGACATGTATACTTCACATGTGAGGGGCATTTGTGAGTATTTATATATGGGAAGGGCATTTATAATGATGTGTAGGCATCTTAAAAGAATTGATTATGCCCTAAATAGTGGGAAAAGATTGATGTGATGTAACTCATGGCCGATCGGCCCTAGATCATTACTACTTAGCCGAGTGTCAGTTTCATATTAATTAACTGGAGTATCTTATAGCATGATTTCTTTTCAACATAGTTGTTACTATTATGCTTTCAGATACTTATTGTGTATTTTAGAAATGTGAACAAATGTCTTAGTGTTACTTTCTTCTTTTTTGTACTCACCATCATTTTTACGTCAGTGGGCAGATCCATCGAGTAGCAGACCGGGCAAGGAGAAGATTGGCGACTACCTCTGAGCCAATGGAGTGTTGTTATGTCTGATTTTTAAGGTTTTTGATTTTGTTGTATAACTTTTATATATGTCTTTGTATACTCTTAGGGATGTATAATATGGGTTGAGAAATAGTTACCCGACTAGACACATGTTGATATATAGTTATCGTCGTTTGTTATATATATATATATAAATATGATCTTTGTTTCCTGATTTTCTACTTAAGAGGGTTTTATATGAATGGCTTCCGCTAATTTGTCAAGACTTCTGCTGAAAAATCTTTAAATTGTGTAAAATTTTAATTTACTCTTAAATACTATTAAGTTTAAGAAATAGTGTAAGGTATTTAAAAAAGTAGCTGTTGAGGTAAGTGTATTAGAAAGGCTAACTAATACGTTGTTAAGTCCTACGTGGTGGAGGTTAAGGGCTTGATGACGGGATTAGGTCGGGTGATGCCCTAATTTGAGAAGGGGTCGTCATAGATTCGTTGCGATATTTTTGTTCCTTTAAGGTATTGGAACATAATGCATTTGATTATTACAGGTGTACCGGATAGTATGGGATTCACTTATCTAAAATCGTTTTATTTTAATCTTGGCGATTACAGGGTCTAGCAGTGGGAAAGGAAATGAGAAGCTCTCATATTTTCTTTGACTTAACGATCGTTTTGGGTTCATGTGCGATATAGGTTATTGTTTTGAACTTTTGTAATAAATTTGGTGACCAAAAATACTTTAGGAGTCAGGTTTAAGCTCGTTTAAGATTTGACATCATTTTAAGTTTCTAAAATAGGTTGGAATGAACGTGTATATATATATATATGTTTTGACGAATTATATTGTTATGGGTTGATTGTGAGTCCTTCAACATTTCCATCAAGTTGACCAGGTTTTGTTTAAAGATTTTTAAGGGCCGAGTTTTTCGGTGTAGGCTTAAAAAAAGAAGTGATCTTGAAATATTTAAGGAATTTCGAGGATTATTTAATCAATCTTAATGAACTTTAAGTTTTAAATTAACTTTTACGATCCTTTAAGGTTGATAAAGTTTATATCGAGTGATTATGAGGTCGAGGATTTGTTTATTATTTTACGGAGAGATTAAGGTTGACTAGATTATCAGGGGACTAAGTAATCTAGGCCATTCAGATGGCCTAAATAGGTGGGATCCGGCAGTGGAAGCCTACATAAAATGGATCAACATGTATATCTGGTGATAACAACAAATGAGAGTATAACATACATGATCTGCATCTCTTAAAATCCAAGTAAGTCTACCCCAGTGTATCAAAACATCAAGTATATAGATAAATACAACGTAATATGAATCCACAAAATCGCAAAGGGAAAGCTTGCTTTAATGTCCTCAGAGATAGTCACCAGTTATCGATGCCTTGCCTTTGCTCGTCTATGGATCTGCAATTGTCACCAGAGGAGATGACCCCAGTGAGCAAAACCAGAAAGATATAAATAGTACTTTAAGAGTTAATAAGTAGTCTAAAAATCATGCAGGAAAGTAAATGAACTGGAAAAAAAACAAATGCATGATAATGAGATTGTGAAATAGAAACAAAAGTGAATAAGTTTTAACGGAGTTAAAGGAGAGGAACTGACACGTGTCGAACTTGTACAATAAGTTTCTCGTATTCCTTATGATTTTTAGTAGTGATAAGTGGGATCGTCTCCATAGGGATTGGTCAAACTTCTCTAAGAAAAAAGTCTTTTAATGGTTTTTATTATTTTTTAAATTAATTTAATTAAAACAAAAATTAAAAATCACTAATTCAATTTATAATATATTATAATAATTACCTAACTAATTAAACTAACTTAATTATCACAATTCAAATTCACTAATATTCAAATTAATTCAGTTCAATTATAAACAAATATCTAAACAAACATCCATAACAATGAAACATCAATTCGTTTTGCATCCAAACATGTTGCTTCGATCACATAGTTATGAAAATACTTTATAAAGTATCATTGATCATTAAACTTTAATCATAAGTAAACAACCTTTAGCCAACCATTAGTTCTCCTTGTAGCGGTGGAAAAGGCAAGTTCCAATTTTATTGAGCTAACCCGTTTAGATACACAAAGACATTAACTTCACGCAATAAAACTACATTACACTTATTGAAAACTTCAAACTACTAAATCTAATACCTTCGGAAAGCCACTTCAACATTAGATCTAAAATTCACATAGAACAACTAAATGGTAACACTTTTCAAACAATCTTAGTTATTACTTTAAACTAGATAATGAATCCAAATATCACAATACACATTCTAGACTACGCATGCAATATAAAGTTCATGATTAAAATCCTCAAAAAAAGATTTATTAAATCAAAGAAACAAAGAATACGATTAGTTTAAAACATTAAGCACATATTCATCTTAGCATAACTATATAGCAAAACAGATCTAGTTCATGTTCAGATCTTGTTTAGATTGATAAACTACTCACTCATATTCATAAATAACATTGCAATAATGTAAATAAAAGACAAAATAATACCTCTTGAAGAAATACTTTAAATCTTCAAATCTTCTCCAAAAGCAATGAACAATAAAACGATAAATTAAAACAATAAACAATGGCTCTAAGTGCAATGAAATATTGATTAAAGTACTCAAAGGCAACTGCTTTCATAGCCCTAGGGTCGTATTTATAGTATTCTAAGTAGTTCACATCCTAAACTAACTCAAACATCTCTTGGTTAGTTAAAATTCTCAATATTGTACCAAATGATTCCTTAGCGATTGCATTTAAGTGGAATCGCTAGGACAAAACTTAAAAATGTAGTCTCTGTTTCCACTGATTTGAGTAGCAATTCCTGTGTATAGGGGAGTCGGTCAGGAATCGCTAGACTTGAATTCCAATTTTTCCTTCACTTATTGATGATTCTTTGCATGCTCTTTCCATTTGATCAATTCTTTCATAATCTTCTTTTTTTACTCCATTTCTTCATATGTTCGAGTTATTACCTGAAATAACAAAAACAAGAGAAAATCTCATGTAATATAGTCTTTTACATCTAAAATCATCTTAAAATACGCTATAAAATATGTCTAATTATTGACTTATCAAATACCCCCAATCTCAACACTTTGATGTCCCGAGCAAATGAATACTCTCAATCATATTCTCTATTATTCCCTCATCTTGATTTCATAATTATATACTCTTATTCTCAAATAAAAATGATCTTTAAATAGAAACATATTACCCTCATAAAAATAAGAATCATGATATAATAGAAATTTTTAAAGAAAAACCTCTTTATTTGAAAACTCAACCTCTAATTGTGTAATACACCTCAGAACTCAAAGTTAAACCAATCACCAAGGTCAACCCACTATAAAGGTTTTCTCAATTTTCACTGACAAGCATCAAGCTTACAATAACTAATATAGAATCTCAAGATACAAAATCATTAAATCAATCTTATTTTCAAATAATATTTAAAATATCACCACAATCAAAGTCGATAGAAATTTTTTATTCACCTATAATCATCATTTCATATTCATTTGTTGGAATAAAAAGATATATTTCAGTTAACTTTGCTATAAACACTTAGCTAAATCTTTTATTTGAAGAGTTTTCATAAACTTCCCTCTATTTTCTATATCTCACTTTCTTTTTTCTTTAATTATATATTCATTTTCTTCTTTATTTTGTATTCCTATGGTTTCATGCTCCATTTCTTTTGGAATTCGTTATTCTATTTTTTATAGGAATTCTTCTTCTCAATTTTTCCACCACTAGATTCCCTGCTCCATTTACTATGGAATATGTGGGTCGTTCTATTTTTTCATTTAAAAACTTTTGTTAGCTCTTCTCACTTTCATTATAGTCAAGGAAGTATTCTTTCCAACTAAGTAAAGTTTATTGGCTATTTCCTATTTTTCTCTTCAATTGTGGTATAATTTTTTTTCAATACATATATATTATACTTGATCCATAATCTTTGTATAACAAGATTCTTAGAAATCCGTCTTGTTTATCTTGCACTATCATTTTAATCTTCTGCCAATTATAATGTCTAACACAAAGCAATCAATCCCCTCCGAACTCCTCTAGTTTATACACAATATAGGTTAAGTCAAATAGGGTATAACAATTCCCTTCCATCATTCAATTCCTATTTTCATGGGTAATAATAATATATCACATCCATTTAAATCCAAATTATATTCAATTCCATATTCCTAACTAAATAAGGTAAAATGAAATGGAAAAATATTATCTGTATTGTGGAAAATTCTGAAAAATTCACAATGTTCAACGTTCAAATAGATTCTACCTCTTATTTCTTTCATACTTCACATCTTGATACTTCACTTCACCTAATACCCTCAAACTCATTCTAAATCTTGTCCTCAAGGTTTAAAAATAAAGTCGAGTTTTCAACAAAATAAAAATACCTTGTGAAGCATAAACGAATAAATTAAATAATTAACTAACTAACATAAGAATGAATTGTATAAGTAAAGAAATTTTGATAAATTGGTAAATTTCCAAGCATCATAGGATAAATTGAGCATATCAAACCATTGTATCAAATGTACCCACCATAGTAAATGTATCATAGTAACACACCACATCAAATATATCGAATGATTACAAACAAAGACCTCTCACAATAACACTCAGAAAAATATTACACTGAGAAGAATGAAAGATTAGAATCGCCATCTAGACGTGGCATTAATTGTCACCATCATCCCCTTGGTCTGGCTGTTGAGATTGGAAGCTCGTTGTAGGATCATAGAACCTGTAATCCACTCCCGCCACTGGATTATCTTCTGAAAAGACTCTTTTGGTTGGGCATTCTCAGTTGGGTGGATATGATTTGAATGTTAGCTCCTACCCATTGCATCCCGTGGTCATGCGTTGCTCGGACCCATAGATGCTCCTAGCGATCTCGAACTGGTTCTGATACATTAACTCTTGATTTCTCAGAGTTCTCATCTGGTTATGTAATGGCTATTTTTGTTTCATCAGCATACATGCTAGAGAAATCCTCTGCAGGTGACTTTAGGCTCTGGCTCGTTCAATCATAATACGCAGCAGTCTGCATTTTTTTCAAATTTTTTTGTTATATGCCCGTATTCTTCTTCTCTCTGTGGTCTCTCTCCTGTGTATTTCATTTCTTTCCCCTTTTTCCTTCAAATCTATATATCCCAGTACCTTTTTTGGTGTTTTCAATGACTTCATCGGTGATAGTCCTATCAAGGTAAATATTTAGCCCTAGACCTTTCATTGGAACTTGGTCTTGCTTGCAAAACTCCGTAATCATTAAGGGAAAAGGCAATCTTTCATTTTTCTTGGAGGTCATGGCATTCTTGATTGAATCGTAAATTATCTTACTAACATCAATATAGCCAATCCCTTAAACTAGTGGTATAAAAGAGTCGCCCCTGTAGCTCGCTATCTCATAGTATTGCAAACTAGGTTCTAGGCTCGCATTAACAAAAAAAACTTCAAGCTTTGGTGGTTTTCCTAAAGTTTTTGGTTTGTATGTGCTTTGGGTACCTATCCATGTCAAAAAAGATCCATCCCCCCGGAACTGCTTCTAAACCATTTCTAATGGTCTTGTGGGGAAATTCGTGTCTAAACCCATACTCAGATTTGGGTACACATTGGCTTGTCTCCTATGAAATTTCGGTAAACCATAATACCAAGTTTTTCTTGCAGGTGAGTAGTCGTCCACTGGTCTTCCACGGACTATGGATACTGTCTTATTGTCATCTTCGTGCCCATTTGTATAAAAATATCTTACTAAAATTTAATAATCCATCTCAACCGAGGACCCTACGTCATTATCGGCGTAATAGTCCCTAGTTAACAACCCCCAGTTATGTTCCCTTATTATGTTCAAGATTATAGGCCTATACCTAAGTTCATTTTTAACGTTGAAACCCCTTTCTAGTATGATTTTCCTATTCTTACTAATATCGCTCTTAATTCTATCAAGAGCTTTGGCATTTGTAAGGTGTTTGGATAAGTAATGAATTCTTGGTGTTTCCTAATCTCTTCCTTTCCTTCCGACTCATCGATAAAACTTAAAATTGGAGAAGGTTCTCTTGGTACTCTAGTCCGAGAGTTATTCATCGAAATCCGAGTTGGCCTAATGGGTGTGGGTGGGACTTTATATGTTTGCTTAGGTTTCTCAACTAATGGTGCCTTCCCCTTCTCCTCTCGTGAGCTTCTACCTCAACCTCCTCCGACCATTGTCTTAATTTCAAAAACTCACAAGTCTAAAAATAAATAAACATGTAGATCATAAAAACAAAGTTTGTCGAAAATAATTTGATAAAATTCAAGACTTTATTTTAAAAGGAGAAATCCATTTGGAAAGCTAGCTTGAAATTCATTGGAAACTTTAAATAAAATTGGCATCGAAATGTTAACTCAATTGTAAACTTTAAAATCGATTTTCTAAACATCGTAAGGCAAATATGTGATAAATCTTAGGCCTTTTCAAAAACAAAACAAATTAAATTAAAACAAAACCAAACCAAACCCCCAAACTCATTTTAAACTCGATTTTTCAAATTATTTGCAAATGCGTTTAAATATAGCAAAATTTTGAAATTGTTGAATTTTTAAACAAACGATCAATATAATCGCAATGCCTAGTCTATTAGAATTAATGAAGTCATTTGTTCAAGTAAATAAAATGAATTCCAATAAAACAATTTCAAAAAATATTGAAAATTCGCAAAAATCCTTCAAATAAAAAATTTGTTAAAGTAAAGAGCTAAGGTTGATGTAATTACCTTCTTGAGAGTGAATCTCTCAAGATTTAAGCTCTTGAACTCCTCTAGACCATTCTTCCAAGCTCTAGGCCAAATTTTCTAAAACTCTAGTTTGGCTCAACACTTCCAAAATTGAAAATCTTGGGTTGAATGAGGCTAGGTTGAGGTGAGAATCACTTAAATATTATGGGATTGAGCTTAGGATAGTTTAATCTATGCAAGAAATTGAGATTTTGGTGAAGGCTTGCAATGGTTTGGTATGTGAATGAGTTGGTGTTGTGTGGTGATTTGGGGTTCTATTTTTAAAAACAAAAAATTATGCCCAGTAATTGTTATGTCATGTGCCCTAGGTCAATCTACAAACATTATTTATCTTATAATTTTAGTTAATAAAATTGAGGTTATCATTTGTTGTTTTATTATAAGTGATTGCATGTTTACCTTATAGTAAGATCCATTGGTATTTGTTGAAATATCATAAATGTCTCTAGTCGATCATTATACTGGGAACTATAATGAATTAAGACCAGTGTGAATCTTGATTGATGGTCATGTGATGATCATACGTATAGGGATACGAATCGAGAACATAAGTACTTGTTAGGGAACAAGGTACTGAACCAACCCACTATGAGAACACCACATGGATTAAGTCACAGGCGTTACTCATGATAGGTATATCATTTAGTCATTCAACTTGAAATTACCATAGACTTCAATATTATGAGCATGGTAATTTTACACAATCAAACGTTGTCTTTAACCAAACGATTATAAAGATTGTTATTGGTTACCATTGAATAATGTGTGAAGTTGTGTAATTAAGATAGAATTTGTCACTCTCTTATAGAGAGATATCAATGGATCATTTGATATAATAGATTGATAATGACCAAGTCCAAGTAAATTGATATAATCAATGTTACTTGGATGTGTTTAGTTTTAAATAATTGTTATTATGTCACTAACTTGAGTAGAAACTTCATTTCAATTTCATATTTGGATTGGATGGTCTTAATTTCATTATTGCGAATAATAAATGCTCAATTTCTCGTTAAGACGTTTTCTATGCGAATGTTATTTGTGTGACGGACTTTATATTTTAAACATGAAAAGGTCCACAGATACTCTTATTCTTAACGTAAATACAAAGAAATTCAATTAAAATAATTTAAGTCAAACCTACCTTTAGCATTGTCGTCTTGGCCACATAAATGAGAAATACATTTCTAAACTCCATAAAGATGGAATTTTAGATTCATTTGATTTTGAATCATATGAAACATATTTATCTTGTTTACGAGGCAAGATGACTAAGAGTCTATTTACTGGACACGGTGAGAGGGCAAGTGATTTATTAGGTCTAATACATACTGATGTATGCGGTCCTATAAACACAATGGCTAGAGGTGATTATCGGTACTTCATTACATCCACTGATGATTTCAGCAAATATGGTTACGTGTATCTCATGAAACATAAAGGTGAATTTTTTGAGATGTTTCGAACATTTTAGAATGAAGTGCAAAACCAACTTGGTAAAACTATTAAAGCACTTTGATCAGATCGAAGTGGTGAATATTTGAGCCAAGAGTTTGATGATCATCTTAGAAGTTGTGGGATTGTCTCACAGTTAACTCCCCAGCAATACCACAACGAAATAGTGTTTCTAATAGGAGAAATCGAACTTTATTGGATATGGTTTGATCTATGATGGGTCATGCAAGTCTTCCTATTTCCTTTTGGGGTTATACCTTAGAAACCGCTGCATTTACACTGAATCATGTTCCTTCTAAAGTGGTTGATAAAACACCACATGAGATGTGCTTTGGGAAAAGACCAAGTGTGTTTTTCCTTAAGATTTAGGCTGTGAGGTTTTCGTATGCGAGGAATCTCAGAAAAAATTATTAGCCAAATCTACCAAGTGTGTATTTGTAGGTTATCCTAAAGAAACTAGAGGATACTAATTTTATAATCCCACTAAGAACAAAGTGTTTGTGGCTCGGAATGGTGTCTTTATGGAAAAAAGAGTTCATTTCAAATGACAACAATAGGAATAAAATAAGTCTTAAATAAGTTCAACAACCACAAATAAACATTCTATCGCCAGTGGGAGATCAACAAAGTCTTGTACTAGTTGAACCTCCATAGGTATCACAAGGCCCACGTAGGTCTAATAGGGTAGGACATCAGCCTGAGAAATTTGGATTTCTTATTATTGATAGTAGTGAAGTGTTGCTTATGGATCAAAATGAACCTACTACTTATCAGGAGGTTGTGTCTAGCCCTGAGGCAGATAAACAGCTTAATGCCATGAATTCTAAGATGCAATCTTTGTATGATAACCAAGTTTGGAACCTAGTTGATTTACCTGAAGGTGGTAAGACCATTGGATGTAATTGGGTTTTCAAGAATAAAACTGACATGGATGGCAATATGCATACTTACAAAGCACGGCTAGTAGCAAAAGGTTTCAAACAGACTCAATGTGTCGATTATGATGAGACTTTTTCTCTTGTAGCTATGCTTAAATCCATTAGAATTCTAATTGTCATAGCCGCATATTATGACTATGAGATATGGCAAATGGATGTTAAAACAGTTTTCCTAAATGGAAAGGTACTTGATGACGTGTATTTGATACAGCCTGAATGGTTTGTTCATCCTGAGAATTCTAGGAAGGTGTGCAAGCTTCAAATACCCATTTACGGATTAATGCAAGCTTCTCGGACTTGGAATCTTCGTTTTGATGAAGCAATTAAGGAATTTGGTTTCATTAAAAATGAAGATGAGCCTTGTGTATACAAAAAGGCCAGTGGGAGCATAGTTATTTTCCTGGTACTGTATGTTGATGATATATTACTCATTGAAAATGACATCCAAACCTTGCAAAATGTCAAGTCTTGGTTAGGGAAGTATTTCTCAATGAATGATTTAGGAGATACAACCTACATCCTTGGGATTAAAATCTATAGGGATATATCTAAGAAGTTGATCGGTCTAAGTCAGAGTGCTTACATAGACAAGGTACTGAATAGGATCAATATGCTAGACTCTAAAAGAGGGTCGTTGCCAATATCTCATGGTATAAGTCTCAGAAAGACTCAATGTTCAAAGACTAATTATGAGTGAGAGCGCATGAATACGATTCTATATGCATCAGCTATTGGATCCATCATATATGTCATGTTATGCACCCGACCTGATGTATCATATACTTTAAGCGCAACAAGCAGATATCAGTTTGATTTCGATGATAATCACTGGATAGCAGTAAAGAACATTCTTAAGTACTTGAGAAGGATGAAAGAAATTTTCTTAGTTTATGGAAGTTTGCAAGACGGGCTTGTTGTAAATGGTTACACAGATGCAACTTTTCAAGCTGATATAGAGGACTTTAGATTGCAATCTGGATATGTGTTACTTTGAATGGTGGCACGGTGAGCTGGAAAAGTTCGAAGCGAGAAATCGTGGCAGATTCTATAACTGAAGCTGAGTATATTGCAGCGTCCGATGCAACTAAGGAGGCAGTTTGGATCAAAAAGTTCATCTCTGAACTTTGTGTGGTTCCTAGTATAGCTAACCTTATTTTCTTGTATTGTGACAACAATGGGGCGATAGCTTAGGCTAAGGAACAAAGATCACACCATCGATCCAAACATATACTTAGATGTTTTCATCTCATTATGGAAATCATTGAGAGGGAAGATGTGAAGATTTGCAAAGTTCCTACATAAGATAATGTTGCAGATCCTTTGACGAAGGCTCTTCCACAAGCGAAACATGATGATCATGTTAGGTCATTAGGTATTAAATACATGAATGATTGACCCTATTGCAAGTGGGAGATGTTGGGGCATGTGCCCTAGGTCAATCTACAAACATTATTTATCTTATAATTTTAATTAATTAAATTGAGGTTATCATTTGTTGTTTTATTATAAGTGATTGCATGTTTACCTTATAGTAAGATACATAGATATTTGTTGAAATATCTTAAATGTCCATAGTCGATCATTATACTGGGAACTATAATGAATTAAGACTAGTATGAATCTTAATTGATGATCATGTGATGATCATGCGTATAGGGATACGAATCGAGATCATGAGTACTTGTTAGAGAACAAGGTACTGGACCGATCCGCTAACACCACATGGATTAAGTTATAGGTGTTACTCATGATAGGTATATCATTTAGTCCTTCAACTTAAGATTATCATAGACTTCAAAATTATGAGCATGGTAATTTGATACAATCAAACATTGTCCTTAACCGGATGATCATAAAGATTGTGATTGGTTACCACTTGAATGATATGTGAAGGTGTGTAATTAAGATAGAATTTGTCAGTCTCGTATAGAGAGATATATCAGTGGATCCCTTGATATGATAGATTGATAATGGCCAAGTCTATGTGAATTTATATGATCAATGTCACTTGGATGTTTTCAGTTTACCTAAAGAACGAGACTAGTACGATTGAACATTAATGGTGACTTTCATGGCTTATGTTTAGTCAAAGGATATCACACAAAAAAAGGATATGATATATGTTATTCATTAGGTTGTATCGATTTTGATATTCATGCTGCTTGGGTAGTCATAATGCCTTGCTAGAGAGCGCTTATGACTTGTGTACCAAAATGGTTTTAGTTCATTGTCAACGTTGCATGAACCTATTGGGTCGCACACAAATAATGGCTTTGCGCAACTTCAATTGGTCCAGAGTAATGAATTTTATATAATAAAACTCATGATATAAAAGCCCTTACAATTTGTTATATGATAACTTATTAATATGGGCGTATGTGTGATTTGCTTAAACTGCCTAAATACAATAGTTATATTACGAATAGGATTTTAAGTGAAGGCTTATCTACACATAAAAATATGGGGTGAAACCCTAAAACGAAATAAGATTTTCATTTTCGCAAATTTTGAGTTCTCAGCATTTTGGGAGAGAGAAGAAAAAAGTTTTCTATCTCTCTTGGGGGCTAACACTCTAAATTGTGGCCACCATTCGTGTATGGATTTCTGATAAAGGACGAACACTTGAACGTCTTGAAAATCGAACGATCAAAGAAGAAAAACACGGATTAAGGTATAGTTTACTTTTTAGATATAGTTTAACATAACCTATTTTCGATCATGTTGGGGTTTTTCAAAAATCATTTTGAATTATCCGCAGCGTATGAACCCCATAAGCCCAACGGCTATTCCTGTATTAAGTGGAATCATTGGGAATTCACTAGGTGATTCAGTAGGTTGTGAGGTGAAGTAACCTGCCTATCTGAGTAGTGATTCCTTTGTAAGGCGAATCCCTGGGGATTTGTCAAACTCTCAAATTCTCACTAGAATTTTTTATATTATTATCAATTTTGACAGTGATTCCCAGTGTTATTTCGATTCGCTAGGGAATCACCAGGCCTTAGTTACTATTTTTTCTATTTATTCCATAATTAACTTATATATCATTCTAAAAACTTATGTTAAGGTAGAATTAACTGAAATCTCGAAAGTTTGATCAGGATATGTAACTTAGTAAGTATTTTTTTAATTAAATAAATAAACAAACAAACATATAAATAAGCAAATGAATAATGCAACTTGCATAAAGGCCATATAAGGAAAAACAACTCGATCACTCTCCCGTAATTGAAATTAACTTGGTGTTTGAAAAATATTTCCAATACAAGAGTCAAAAAGTAAGAGAATAAAAACATATTAAACTAAGCTAAGCTAAACTAAACTAAATTCCTAATAAAATTAAATAAACATAGAATAAGAGCTGCCTCCCATAGAGCTTTTTTGTTTACTTCCATTGGCTCGACTAAACCCTTCTAGAATTAGGTTGGATCTCTAAACTTGAATTTAGGATTATTCACTCTAGTGCCATTCTAGAAAATTAGTGCTCGGCCATTAATCGTCAGAGTGATTGTTTTGTTCAGAATATCCATAATAGCTTGAGTAGTGGCTAAGAAAGTACATCATAAAATTAAAGGAGGATCTTCATTAATAAAGTGTGCCATGACCAAAAAGTATGTCAGTATGATGTAGTTGTTAACTTGAATTGGCACATCCGTGACCACTCATATTAGTTGAGTTGAAGTACCATCTAGTAAAGAGAATCATTCAAAAGCAAATGAATTCAACTCCAATTGAGTGTGTAGAAAGAAATGTATGGGCATGAGATTTGCATTAGAACTCGTATCACACTGAGCTCTGAAGTACCAACCCCATTTGATTTTAATGTGCAAATGTATAGCTCCAGGATCATTAAGCTTTACATGGCTTAAATCCGACTTTTTCTTTTTCTTATTGTACTTGGATTTATAAGCTCCCGTCTTGTTAATCTTTTTTCCATCTCCTGCTGCTTAACTCTCCATTCTTGAGTTACTCACTTTTCTTTTGAAGTGTCTTGAACTTGTTCTTTTTTGGAATCTATTTTGTAGTTTACATTGTTACTACATTAATTGTATAAATTTCAGCATTTAAGTTATCATAATAGTGTAAGCCTAGAAATTCATTATCATCTATTTTATTATCAAATACTTCATCATATTCTTCATAGGTGTCATAGTTGTGTTTGCTATTAATTTTAAATTTAACAATCTTATCTTCAAGTTCCATAGACATTGTTCCTTCAGAAATATCTAAATTAGTTCTAGCCGTCTTAAGAAAATGTCTACCTAATAATATAGGCAACAAATTGGGTGATGTTGACTCTCCCATTTCCATCACATAGTAGTCAACTGGAAATACTAAGTCATGTACTTAAACTAAGATGTCTTCTAATAATCTATACAGTTTAATAATTGTGTTGTTTGTTAAAGTAATATTAATAGATGTATTAGTTAACGATTCTATTGTCAATGATTCATAAAGCTTAATTGACGTAACATTAATTGATGCTCTAAGATCACACATAGCAAATTCAATAGAAGAATTTCCTATTGTGATGGGTATAACAAACATTCATGGGTCGGAACATTTCTCAAGCATTTTCTTCTTTAAGGATGAAATCTTTTGTCCTAAATTTTTATTAATTTATAATTTATTAAATGATTCAGATATGTTTTCAATAGCTTCTTCCCCTCTAGCATTTGCTAATCGTTGTAGAACGATAGAATTAGAATGCATATCTTCATTCGATTAATAATTATCGTCTAATTAGTCTTAGTTAACTAATTCAGGATTTTGTAAAGATTTTTCATAAGCTTCAACTTTGACTAAATACCATGAGTATAGCCTTTTTGGAAAATGTGTGTATTTCAATTGTTCAGCTATCCATTCCCTAGTGGGAATGGCATTAGACATCATCTCTTCTTTTTCTTGCTCTATTATTTTAGGTATTTTATTTGTCTTTTTACCTCTTTTTGGTATTTTTCTTGCGTATTTGTTTCTTTTTCATTTTCACAAAATAAAGCGTTAACTTGTGCTTGATTAGTAATGTTGGTAGTTTGAGCAGATACTTTTGGTTTGATTACTTAACTTATTATTTTGTAGAGTCATTTGATTTAATTTTAAGATCGTTAATAGACATATCGGTTTTAATTTGATTTTGAGAAATTCGCGTAAAGTTTTGATGACTTTGGGTCATAAAATTATGTAATATTTGTTATAAACTTGGTTGCCTAGGTTGGATAGCTTGTTGAGGTTGGATAGCTTGGTGTAGATTGTGTAGGTGCTCTCGGTCTATAAGTGGTATAGTTTTGATTTTGTGGACCGTAGCTAAGATTTGAATTTAGTTTTCCAGTGTAATAATTGTTATTATTATATTGGTTTCTAGAAGGAACAAAATATTGGTCTATAACCGCGTTGACTTCTTCAGTGTTATCTTCTTGTAAAGTGGGACACGCATCTGTAGGATGTGTAACTTCATTACAAAATCCACAAGGTTTCACTTGATTTGATCTATCTTTTAATAGTAGTTTAACCATGTTAGATAATTCATCAACTTTTTCATCGAACTTATTACTTGTTTTATCATTTACTTCATAAAGTTTCTTTCTTAATGTGTTGGTCTTTTCACCATATTGTTTAGATTGTTTGGTCATCTTATTAATAGCTTCTTTTGCTAAAATTGGTGTAATATCGAATAATGATCCACCACATACGATATCTAATAGTCTTTTGTTCAAAATGATTTAGTCCTTCATAGAAGTATTCTAATAAATCTCTTGGGGTGTATCCATGTTGTGGACAAGACGAGATTAATCTTTGAAATTTATCTCAAAATTCATTAAAATTTTCATCATCTTTCATTTTCACGATTGTGATTTGTCTTCGATAAGTACTAATTTTTCTTGCAGGCATATATTGATCTAGGAAAGCTTCTAACATTTAAGCCTATGTGCTTATCGAATCTTGAGGAAGATAAAACAATCGATTTTGTGCGTGATCTTTCAATACAAAAGGAAAAGTTTTACGCTTGACTTGTTCTAACGTGTAGTCTTTAGGTTTAATCCCACTTACTTTGTGTTGGTATTCCCTTATAAATTTATGTAAGTATTCATTGTCCTTACCGTGAAGTTAGGTAGAGCATTAATGAATCCATATCTAAGTTTGAATTCGGGAAATCCCACAAGATAAACAATACACATTGGTTCATAAGCAGTGGTATTTTAATTAGCTTGCTTAAAAGTAAGTTCTCTATTATCATTATTATTATTATTATTATTATTAAAGTTATTATTGGTTTCCATTGTGATAGGTTGGTGTTCTCAACATTGTTGTTGTCTTAAATTACGATTAAAAGTCATATCTACCTCAAGATCAAACGGATGTAAAGATCCGATGAAATTAGAACGACGAAGTTGATAGACCATACAATATCTAAAACTGTTAAGAAATTATGTTTAATCCCTAGCAACGGCACTGAAAATTGACACGTGTCGTGTACAATAAGTTTCTCGAATATCCTTATTATTTGTAGTAGTGATAAGTGGAATCGTCTCCACAAGGATTTGTCAAACTTCTCTAGGAAAAAAATGTATTTTAATGGTATTTATTATTTTTTACTTTAATTTAATTAAAATGAGAATTGAAAATCACTAATTCAATCTATAATATATTATAATAGTTAACTAAACTAATTAAACTAACTTAACTATCACAATTCAAATTCATTAATATTCAAATAAATTCAATTCAATTATAAATAAATATCTAAACAAACATCTAAAACAATGAAACATCAATCCGTTTTGCACCCAAACATATTACTTTAATCATAAAGTTATGAGCATACTTTATAAAGTATCATAGATCATTCAACTCTAATCATAAGTAAGTAAAAAACTTTTAGCCAACCATTAGTTCTCCTTATACCAGTGGAAAAACCACATTTTAATCTTATGGAGCTACCCTTTGAATACATAAAGACATTAAATTCGCGCAATAAAACTGCATTACACTTTGTGAAAGATTCAAACTACTAAATCTAACATCTTCGGAAAGTCACTTCAACATTAGATTTAGATCTCAAATTCATTTACAACATCTAAACGGTAACACCTTTCTAACAATCCTAGTTACTACTTTAAACTAGATAATGAATCCAAATATCACAATACACATTCTAGACTATGCACGCAATACAAAGTTCATTATTAAAATCCTCAAATAATAATCTATTAAATCAGTGAATCAAAGAATACGATTGGTTTAAAGTATTAAGCCCATAATCATCACATCAAAACTACATTGCAAAATGGATCTAGTTCATGTTCGAACTTTGTTTAGATTGATAAACTACTCACTCATATTCATAAATAATATTGTAATAATTTAAATAAAAGACATAGAAAAATACCTTTGTAATAAATATTTTAAATCTTCAAATCTTCTCCAAAAGCAATGAGCAATAAAGCAATAAATTAAAACAATAAACAATGGCTCTAAGAGCAATGAAATATTGATTAAAGTACTCAAGGGCAACTGATTTCATATCCCTAGGGTCGTATTTATAGTATTATAAGTAGTTCGCATCCCAAACTAACTAAAACATCTCGTGGTTATCTAAAATTCTCGAAACTGTACCCAGTGATTCCTCAGCGATTCGTATTTATGTGGAATCGCTAGGAAAATCCTTAAAAAAGTAGTCTCTGTTTCCACTGATTTGAGTAGTGATTCCTGTGTATAGGGGAATCGGTCAGGAATCGCTAGACTTGAATTCCAATTTTTCTTCACTTATTGATGATTCTTTGCATGCTCTTTCCATTTGATCAATTCCTTTATAATCTTCCCATTTTACTCTATTCCTTCATATATTCGAATGATTACCTGAAATAATAAAAATAAGAGAAAACCTCGTGTAATATAGTATTTTACATCTAAAATCATCCTATAATGTACTATAAAATATGTCTAATTATTGACTTATCAAGAACCCCAGTGGAGACTGAAATCGCCTCACAAGAATCTTAAGTGTGGCAAGACCAGACAGACTCTTGTCTTAGGAACGCGGAAACGCCTATTGAACCTAGACATCATGGATGAGGAATATCGAAAGTTTTATGGATAAAACACATCTCATCACAATTTAAATCTAGTGACTCAGGGTATGATGTCGGTAAATAGTCAGCCACCACACTCTGGAGTCACCTTTCTGGTTCACTTGGTCCTCAAACACTCATATGAGGATTGAAGATCCATAAAAAGTTAAATTACAAGTGCAAGAACAATATAGACATACATGAATTACTGTGTATTCCGTTATTGGTTTACTTACCTCATATTGATGCTAAAACACGCTCTCATGGCTTCGACACACCTCCCAACCAATCCCTGACACCCAACTCTAATCTGCGAAGTCCCTGGTGTTCATTAAGATCAGTTTTAAGTGTGTTAGAGTCTTTATGATTTATATTAGTTTATTATTTTTCATTGCAGTCCTTTAGTGAGTATTAGCATTTTTACTCAACTTTTACGTTGCCAAAATGATTTCGAACTTGGGTAAAATCGCTTAGAAGGACTCACACAAAGTTTTGTATCTAAACCCTAGTGTTCTCGACACCAAATAGGTATTATCTATTGATAAAAATCCATTTAAAGAATTATTAGCTTTAAAAACCAAAATTAATTCCAATTATGGACTTATAAGTCCTTATTTTAAGAACTGAGTAGAAAATCATGTTAGACATCTCGGATTGGCATGAGAAGCATTGAGCAATGAAAACATATTATAAACATGTATTTTAGAAAGTTTTGTCGAGTTTCAAAATTGTTTGACCCTCGGAAGGACTTAAAACAAAAAACAGTTCATTGGTGGTTCATTTGAATTCATAGTTTAAAATACGGGCTAAAAACTAGGTTAGAAATCTCAAAATGGGATGAAACTCATTAGAGATCAAATTTATCATGTAAATATGTATTATAGACAATTTGGTCCTACTTGGGACTCTGGAGAAAGTCCGAAAGTCCTAACTAAAAAGTGGAAAAATAGGCCAAAAATGGGTTTGGCGCCGTGAGCATGGATCGTACGACACCATTCACGGTACTAATTGGGCAAAAACTATGCCCAAATGGTGTCGTGAGTGGCGTTGTGGGATTCATGCCTAAGGCGTCACTTGTGACGCCAATCGTGACAGAGATGAAAAAGGGGTTTTGAACCCCTCCCCCCGTTTTCTTCGCCGACTCATGGGCTTAAATCTACCCATATAGGGCTTCAAAACCTAATATAGAGTGCCCTTAATTGGGTTTTACCTTAATTATAAACATCCACCATCATGCATTTATCTCAAACTTAAGCATTCATTCATCAAATCCAAAGATCTATTCAAACATTCACAATACATTATCATGAAATCCAAAACTAAAAACTCGACTTGAGATCTTTTTATAGAACATTTGTGCATTGAGAAATTCAAGGTTCAATTGCATTCAAAACCAACGTAGCAACTTCAGAATTGAATCAATGCACACTAAAACCCCAATTTGAAACCTATTGATCAATTTGAACTCACCTAGGTCAGAGCATTTGTCATATCTTTATTTCTTACTAACAATGGTCTCCAAATCTTATCTAGTTCTAAATTTCTAGCATGCATCAAACTCTCTCTCTCTCTCTCTCTACTTCTTCTTCTTCTTGAAGCTTTTATTCTCAATTTGGGAATCTTGGAGTTTTGTGAGTTGGATGACACTAAGTGTTATTTATACGTGGTCAGTGCAACTTAATTATTGCATTTAGATGAACATTTTTGAAATATCTCTAGGATTATCAATGGTAGTTGTTCAACCTTTTCATAACCATAGATCATCACAAGTCTCCCATACACATGCATCTCTACGTAAACCCCATGAGTTTCAAGTTAGGTGAGCGACTTAGTTGTGTCATCAATCTAAACTTCATAGACTTAATGTATTCATTAAGTAAAACTTAGCTTAGGCAAAAAGAGATCAATTTATATTTCTCTAACTTTAACCTAAGTTAATCTTGTAACTTGGTAAATTCACACTTAGATACATAATGTCACGACCCAAATTTCTAATCCTAGTTTAGTTCTTTAATTAAGATCATTGACCAGCGACATGGGACCTGCATCGAGATATGTGCATTGACCGAGGCAATATGACCAAGGTATATGTTAAATTTGTTGTGACGTATACCTAGTGTATTATATATGTGTCGGCTATTAAGTCGCTCTTACTTGTATTTAGATGTCGAGACATGAGCGGGGACGCACCTTGAAATGCATGTTGACGTGAGACCGGGGATAGAGATTGATGTGGTAAACTAATTTAAGTTAATGTAGCTTATATAATTGAATTTGATATGGGTATAGTTGATTTTATATTAAATGTAACCTAAGTTAGCAAGTTAAAACATTAGTCAATAATATTCCTCGAGGTACGTGTTGACACATCAAGAGACCAATTGAGTTGGAGTTTGTGTTAGCAAGATGGAGTTAGTGGAAAGTTACTGGAATTGTGTCAAGATGTAGGTCATTAGATTAGTCTCGGGATAGGTGTGTACATTAAAATCAATAGCTATTAATCAATCTTAACTATATATATAAGATTGAATGGATCAACTCATGCAAATCATTTCATTCTTATTTCACAAATTTAGGAGTTAAGAAAAGTTGAAGAAGAATATCAGAGAGATCAACAAGCTATGGTGGAAGTTTGATTTATTTGGGAAGAAGTTGATTAAGCTAGGTGTTCATCAACTAGGTAATTCTACTTACACTAGTCATTTAGTTTAAATTAATGAATTCATGATATATATGAAGTGTGGCTATTGTAATGGCTTTGGTGGGTGTTTTGGGTCTCTGGTAGGTTAGAACAAGAGATCTCATGGTGTTGGAGTTGGCCATGTGTGGAAGAAACTCAGAATTCAAACTGCAGAATTATGGGTTTTCTTGCACATAGCATGCTAGACATGCTAGCTAGCTCGCTACCTGCGTGTAGTATGCTAATAAGATTGACTAGCACGCTAATGGGGTCACTAGCGCTCTAGACATCCCTCCCAATGCGCTAGGTGATATGGCAGAACAAAATCTGCGATTTCCAAATTATACCTTAAACACCTTAAATAAGTCTAATACCATAATTAAAGGTCTAAACACATTTAAAACATGTATAATGATATTAAGAACATAAGGAAGAGTTTCGAGAGTTCGAATACGTATTTTGAGTTGTCAAGAGGTCGGATTAGCTAGGAAATCGCATGGATTGTAAGTAAACTGATTGAGATATTCATTTACATTTCATTCCAGTATTGTTATCTATTTCTAGTTATTTAAACTAAATTGTCCTTTGTACTCTACATGCCATGACTTGTTGTTTCTTCTCATTCTATGAGTATGTTATCATGGCATTGGTTTTTGATTAAATGGTTTCATTGACTCTAAATCATGTGTTATATCATTCTTGATTGTTGAGATATCTAGTCATATGAAATAGCATGCTATTAGGTAAATGTTTAATGGTATCGTAAATCTAATTTCCTTTGTGCATTAGATATGCATTTCCTTTGTGCATTAGATATGCAATTACATTATTGGATTCTTGAACTGTGCCTTTCCTTGAATATATGAAAGTATTTCTTGTATCTAGGACCACTATATATAGAGATAGCCACGGCACACGGGGTCACTAGATTCTTGGGGACGTCAGGATATTACCACTAACTTGTGCAGCACACGGGGTATGGGACCCGGGTTGTTGATAAGTATACATCATATGTGAGGGGCACTTGTGAGTATTTATATATGAGATAGGCATTTGTATGGATGTGAAGGCATTCATGATATTGTCTACGCCCTCAATAGTGGAACAAGGTTGATGTGATGTAACTCACGGCCGATCGGCCCTAGATCATTACCGCTTAGCCGTATGTCAGTTTCATTATATTTAGCTGATGTATCTTACAACATGATTTCTTTTTCAACATAGTTGCTATCATTATGCTTTCAGATACATGTTGTACATTTGGAAATGTGGATAAAAGTTTTACTTTCTACTTTCTGGTACGCACCGTCCTTTTTATGATGGTGGGTGTAAATCCATCGAGTAGCAGACCGAGCAAAGAGAAGATCACACTGCCTCTGAGCCAGTAGAGTGTTGTTATGTCTGATTTTGTAGGTTTTTAGTTTTGTTGTATGACTTATATATATATATATATATATATATGTGTGTGTGTGTGTGTGTGTGTGTGTGTGTGTGTGTGTGTGTGTGTGTGTGTGTGTGTGTGTGTGTGTGTGTGTGTGTGTGTGTGTGTATGTCTTTTATGCACTTTCGGGGATGTATACTATAGGTTGTGAGATAGTTTTCCGACCAGACACGTGTTGATATATAGTTATCGACATTTTGATATATATATATATATATGCATGTGATCTTTGTTACCTAATTTTTCACATATTTTAGTTTTTATACATGAATGGCTTCCGCTAATTTGTCAAGATTTCCGCTGAATAATCTTTAAACAGTATAAATTTTAATTTACTCTGAAAAACTATTTATTTATGAAAATGATGTAAGGTTTATTGGAAAATTAGCTAATGTGGCGAGTGTATTAGAAAAGCTTATTAATATGTTGTTAAGTCCTACATGGTGGAGATTATGGCTTAATAATGGGATTAGGCCGAGCGGTGCCCTATTGAGAAGAGAACGTCACACATTATCCTAGTTTTGAATATTTGTACCAACTCATAGACCCGCGTCCTCACGCATCTCGAGGAACCTCTTGCTCAAACACCGATGATAATAGTTACTTTTATTGCAACTTTTATATAGATAGATAGTACAAACATCATGGAAAAATAAAATATACCTCGACTCATAAGGGCTGACCAAGTTCGCCATGTCACGCTGAACCCACATCAAGGTCTTGAAAAGACACATGGCACAGGTTAGAATTTTTGGGGTTGTTACATAAATGACCCGACTGCCCTCCATATAAAAGGTTTTTTGCTCACCCGTTCCTCCCCTTTCCTCCCCTCCCACTCACCTCTCTCACTCATACCCCAATCACACCACTGTCTATACCTCTTTCACCTCCGACCTAATATTTGATGAAATCCAAGCGAAACCACATTGATTCAATGTCGTGAGTGCACTCTCCACTTCTTTTCATGTCGATTTCTTGATTTTTTTGTTTCTTTTTTTGTTGTTTTTAGCCAGCTTTTGTGGTTTTGTTTTTGGCTCCATGCTATTTAAGGCTTGAATCTCAAATTTTTTAAAAAAAAATGTCGATGGAATCGAGAATATCTAGTAATTATGAGTGAAATCCACTAGTTTCTTTTGTCATTTTCATGTTTTTTTTGGAGGGGTTGAAACATTTTTGTTTGTTCTTGTCGCCCGTGGGTTTCGGACACACAAGGTCAAGACCGCTTTGGAGGTCTCGGTCATACAAGATTGGTCAGCTCTAATTGATATCAAGACCAAGATCGAGACTCCTTCAAAGGTCTCGATGGGAGTTGGTCGAGACCTCTAAATATAAAGTGGTATCGATGTATGCCAATCGAGATTTATTTAGAAGTATCTGCCCTGCATGACTGAAACCCACAGGTGACACTTTGTCACTTTTAGAGTACCGGCAAAACCAAATCCAACCTTGGTTGATGAAAAAAATACTCATACACCACTTCTGACCTAATACAAGTGCTTTAAAAATGTCAAAAAATGAAAAGAAAATGAAAAGGACAGCGGGGTGATAGGTGAGGGTCACGTCATTAGGTAAGTAAGGGTATTTCCGGAATTTTAGAAAAAAAAATGAAATGGCTAAACGGATCCTACCTTTTGCTAAGGGGATTCCATTGCTTTGATGTACCCCAATTTCAAATTATTTGTACTTCGTTTACCTTGGTTTTTTTTTCAAAATTTCAAAAATACCCCCACCCTCAATGAATCTAACCACATCTCCAACCTACCTTCCCAACCCATCATACCTCATAACCAAACTCTTCTATGTCATTATTTTTTTCCTCCTTATGGAACACTTATTCGAGGTTGTCGGTATAATATAAGAGTTATATTGAATCAAAACCCCGTTGGATCTGTAGTCGCATAAGGTCGAGGAAGCAAAGGAGCACTACGTCTATCTTCGTCTGGTCTCGGTCTATTGGGTAAGCATTTTTCCATAAAACTTTATGGGTTTTGTTCCTCATTAGTTTTCGAGTGTATTAGTGGTATTTTTGTGACTTTCACTCGTTGGGAATAAGGTTTAGGGTTTCCTAGGTTTTTAGTTGGGGTATCGAAACAAATGGCCACACAGGGCCAAGAACTTGCAAAGGGTCGCGGCTGCACAAAGCCGAGACCTTGCAAAGGGTCTCGACCAGGTATAACTGAGAGGGTTTGGATGGTATCAGCTAACCTCAATCAGCATGCATTAATAGGTATCGATCAATAGAAATTGATACCAATTTAGACCTATTAGCCTTTTTTCACCAAAATCCTAGCTATTCTTCTCAGTTTTGTGTAACCAACACTGCTAAAAACCCACCCAAAAAGCCTACATATATTTTTTCATCAAAGATAAATTATTTATTTATTTGTATTTCTATATATTTATTTTGTATACCTTTTATTGCACACCTTTTATTGCGTAAGAAATAAGTTTTAGCTCAAATGTTAAAGTAACAAACAAATGTATGTCAAATTCTATGATCAAATCCCATGAACATCAATTTTTTTAAAAAAATCTTAGTTGTTTATAATATTCACGAGTTTGGGCCCCCGAGCCAATAATTAGGTCTAGGCGCTACTATGATAAAATAGTTGCTTTACTTTTGATAAGAAAGAAATCAAATGTATCGAGAGTCGGGTAATCCTCAATAGAGTAGAGGAAGAAGAAGAAACCCTAGCGCACCATTAAGCTTCGCCCCCATATCTGTAACTCTTGGGGCTACCGGCGCCGATGCGACCTGCTTCGATGGTCATGCAAGTCGCCGGTGGCCCCCTATTCTTCTTCTCCCTTTTCTTTTACCCTATGCTCTCCCCTGCTCTTCTTCTCATTGTTCTCGTTACCCCTGTTCTTCTCCTTCTTCCTTTCTCCATTTTGTGACTTCTCCACCTCCCTCTCTTCTTCCTTCCCGAGACCTTTCTGCCCCACTCCCTCCCACTATGTTTCCCCATCTCATAATACCACCTATGGCCCTCCGTATCTTCATTTTTTCTCTTTCCACCTTCTCCTCCATTTTTCTCATCTCTTTCTTTTTTTTGGCAGCTTCCAACATGTCGTGTGGCTTGTGGGTTTTCGGTACAGCCAATGGCCCCCTCTTTTGTCTAGGTCTTGAAACGGATGATGAAGAAGTAGCAAGATGTTGAGAGTTTTCTTTATCAGCGGTGTCGAACATCGATGACCGACCAGACGAGGTGACGAGCGACGTCATAGGTGGCGCGTCACTGCGAAGGCGTGAGATCTTTCTTATCTTGTTGTTTATGCTTCTATCCGGTTTAGTGATCTAGAGTGTTCTTGTCCCTTCGGGGTTAGTTGTCCCCCTTGTGGGGTTGTTGTCCTCCTTTAAGAGGTTGTTGTCCCCTTTGTGAGGTTGTCGCCCTCTTCGTGAGGATGTTGTTTTGAGCTTTTAGTAGATTGTAATATCTATTATCCTCGTTGTAATATATTGTTTGTACCCTTTTGGGGTTTGTAGGAACATCAATGCAACAAATTTGACAAAAAAAAAATCAAATGTATCACCTTAACTTGCCTCCAATGAGTTTCAAACCATCAACCTCTTACATAAGCAACCTCATGTCAAATCATTGTGCTACCACTTGATCAATGCTTTGATTAAAAAAAAGGAAGATTTTATTTTCAACGAAACGAATGAAGAAAAATGTGTACTTGTTATAAATGCACGTGGACGACTCTTTTTTTGGTTCTCAGAGTCTACTTACATTTTTATTTTCAACGAAATGAAAAAGAAAAATGTGTATTTGTTATAAATGTACGCGGATGACTCTTCTTTTTGGTTCTCAAAGACTACTTACGCAGATGGCTTTTCATGTTACACTAAATCTAATGTATTTTGTCTTTGTCTTAATGTTATGCAACACCCACTTTATTTAGTAAAATTATATGAACATGTACCTTGTGCCTTTTGGTCTTCCACTCGTTATAATAACCAATGACTTACATAAAGTGGCGATCTCATATAAACTTTATGGCAAGTTGAGTGAACAACTTTTTTTTAATAGCCGAGGCTATCTGAGTCACTACTAGTGACACTGGGCTAATGGTGGACTCGACTAGTCCCTCGAAGTCCTTAATTGCTTCCTCACCAGTAAATCCAATGAGACAGATCAGAGGGAGAAAGAAATGTTGTATTTTGAACTAACACATTTGCCTTAGTCAACGTGAGGACTTCAATCAAAAGTCTAATAAAACTTCAGGTGTGTTTAATTTTTAAATATCATTGGATTTCGATAGACTTTTATGGATTTGGGGAGTTTCTATTCAAAAATTACATACAACAAAATCCATCAAAATTAAAATTAAATACTCATAAACTTTTTAAATCCCACAAAGTCTTTTAAAATCCATGAATTTCTCAAATTGAATACACCAATAAACAAAGTACTCTCATAAATGAAAAATCTTATTTCATTTATGAAAAATCTCATTTCAAATCTTTTGTAATTGTTTGGCCTCCTACCAATAAACAAAGTACTCTCATAAAGATTAAACAATTAATGGTATTTAAAGAAAAATATTATTGAACAATAAAATTTTCTCCTAACTACATATCCTCTAGCCCAGGGTTGGGTCCGCTCCTAGCACCTAGGAAAAGATATAGTAACTAAGTTTAATTAGTAAAATGATAAAAATTGGTATATCAAGAAAAAGAAAATGATAAAATTGAAAAGAAAAATCCTAATCAACCAAGCGAGAAGTAACTTGATCAGTTCTCCTCCATTAAGGGAGGTCTTAGTTTGAATTTCGAGAATAAAAAAAATGACCACTTTTTACATGGGCCATGTTGCGTCAACCGCAACTCTGAGATGTGGGACATTCGTGGTGAGCGCGATATACACTTCAAAGCGTAAGTCAGAATATAGAACAAGAAGGCTCTAAGGTTAGAGAACTGTGTTTCGCATGTACCTTTATGGAAAACTAACATTTCTAATCTATAGTAGTGGTGTTTCCAATATTGATTATTTCCTAAACTGTTGTCTTGCCTTCTAAATCTTGTCCTTTTAATTAGACAAGTTTCCTTAAATCCTTGACTTCTCTCTTGACTAGGAAAGTTCTCATATATCTTTCCTTTAAAAGTGAGATCTTATAAATCTTAAGATCTCCTCTAAGAATATATTGATCTCTCGAGCTTAAGAAAAGTTTCCTGATTTAATCTCCGGGTGACATTCCTTAATGAACTAGATTGATGTTTCCAGTCTCTTCGAACCAAGTGCATTAGGATTTCTAGGCGTAGTATATCTTACTATATTAGGTCGTATGAGACTTGATAGTGTTTGAGGATGGAGTAGCCCACACCTCATTGGCATTAGGTATTAAGTGGAAAAAAAAAAACAAAGGGGTAAGAAAAAGTTAAAGAAAACCCTAGCATGTATTTTGAAGCGAAAACCCTAGCTTGTTGATAACTTGATGGGTCTTGGAGTGCGGTGGCATGGGGGGGAAAGCAGCGTGTCCTGAACCGGGCTAAACGCCCATACTCGCGCTGTCCTAATTGGCAACACGCACACATTAGACCACTTAGACTCAAGAGAACAAAACAAAGAAAACTATACCTCTCTCTCTCTCTCTCTCTCTCTCTCTGATGATGCTGAAGCTTTGGAAATGGTACACGAATTGCTTGGCCGTTCATCCAGTGAAAACCCAGATCATCAGCTCGGGCCTTCTCTGGGGAACCGGAGACATCATTGCCCAATCCATCACTCACTCCACCCTCAAAAAGCGCCGTCAAAATACTGTAACAATGCCCCTTATTTTGTCCTTCATTTCATTCTTTATGTTTTTTTGAATCTTTGATTTTCGAGCATCATTTTGCCCTAATTCATTCATTTCTATCAATTTTATGTGATGGGTATCTATCTATTTGTCTCTTTATTGCCCTTTTATTATGGGTTTGTTGCTTACTCTTTTGTTTCTTGAGAAATGGGCATCAATTTTTTTTTCTTTTTTTCTTAAATTATTGCATTAATGTTTCATTTTTACAGTTTGTATGCCATTTGTTTGGTTTTGCAAGTTTGCTTGTGTTTTTGACCTGAAAGTTGTAGACAAAATTTCTGTTGAGGTTCTCTAGTTTTGATGATGCTACTATTTTGATGGTCTTGAGAATGCATTGACTGTTCAGCAGTGCCGAAGCTAGGTATTTAGGGGCCAGGGCAAAATCATAATATGGGGCACTTGATTTCAATGTACTTAAGTAATGAATTGACATGAGCATAATTTGGAATAAAAATTAAACTAATGATAATTATATAATCTTTATATAAATTTCTCAATCTTTATTTCGGACTAAAAACTGAAGTGTTGAAGGATATTTTCATTGATAGGTTGGAAAGGGGTCAATACTCCACATGAACTTACAAACAAAAAACATCATGATTAAAAAACAAAAAAAAAAAAGCTTTACCCTTAGTGGGCCGATCGGCTCGAGCCCGGACTAGTTGGTTAAGTCCGGATACCGAGTGGTCTAGAAAAGAAAAACAAAAAAAACAAAAACGAAAACGAAAAAAGCAAAGTACACAGAAGTGCAATAAAAATAAATAATTATTTAATATCTTCTAGCAATATAAAAATAAAATTAAACCGAAGAAATCATACGAAATGGGAAAAAGAAAGAAAAGTCTTGTTCAACAAAACAAAAAAACTTAAAAAATTTAAATGAAACAAGTTGAAATAAAAAAAAATCCCTAAAGTTAATTAGTACTCAGGATTTTTGACTATTCTTGCTTGAAAGTAAACCATATTGAAATGGAAACAAAACCTCTGAAGTTACAATATCTAAGTTTTCATATCAACCTAGTTCGAATTGCAAGTAAATAATACGAAAGAAATGATAGAAGTAAAAGTAAGTTATGAAGTTTGATGAAATGGATTTCTTTTTATTGATTACTTTATAAATCTTTTAAGTTAAAGATTTATCATAAACTTTTTTAAAAATTAATATGCATAAAGTATTATAGATGATAGAAAGTTTTCATATCATAAACTTTTAAAAAAATTAATATGTATAGTAAAATATTATACATGGAAGTAACTCCTAATTTTATGTTCTTTTCAACTTTTAATACAATAAGGATATATAGATGATAGAAAGTTGCAACTTATACGAACTACCAATTGTGGTAATTGTCATCAGCTAGATATTAACCTATTGCGGGACTCCGGGCTATCGCCCTACAGACCTATGTTGTTTAGTGAGAGCTCACCCCTAACTAAAAGTTCGCATCTGCTTTTCAAGCTTTCCCCTGATAATGTGATATTTGTAAGATTTGCAGGGATGGGACATTATATGTGCCTTTATACTTATAGCTTGTATAGTTTCCATATTAATTATGCATTGGTTTCGTGGGCTGTCCAATTTACCCTTCCAATGTTGTAGATAGGTAGAATGGTAGAATCAACGTACCCCATCGAGAAGTATGTTTCGATTTTGTTTTCACCAATCACGCTTACAATTTGAAATGCTCTACGATACAAGTAACTTTTAAGTTCCTTCTGGTAGGTATACTGTTGTTCATATTCAACTGCACGATACCTTGCTGTGAAAGAAGTTTGTCTTATTGTTTTCTAAGTACTTTTCTTTCCCCATACTGTTTGTACTTTGTTTTGCCATTTCTTTCCCCATATTTTTTTACTTGGGTACTTTTTTTTTTTATAGGACTTTACTTGGGTACTTTCACCTTGTTTTTGTCATGTAAGGCAAAACTTTAGTTGTTTACTGGTCAAGTGAAATATCTCACTCAGTCCAAAATCCAAATGAAGAATGAAATGATGCTTTTTTTGTTTCTTTACTGGATTAAGTGAGATACAAACTTTTTTTTTCCTTTTTACTAATGACGATTTATTTCTTACAAGGGGGAATAGTGTATTTGATTTAGCCTTTTGAGAAATTTACAAAAACTTACTGTGTCAGCATTTATGAAAGAGTTCTTGAATGAAAAGGGTGTGGGAAGAAGTATTAATTGTAGATTTCATGTTGTTCATAAGAAGAGCAAAAACATTTGGTCCTTGGAAAAGAAGATAAATCCTATTGACATCAAATTATAATGGTTTTCTCCGTAATCTTGCATTAAATTGAGCTGAATGCCCATGTAGCCGATCCTAGTTAATTTGGAACTGAACCTTGGTGGTTCTTCTCTGTCATCTAGAGAAGAGGAACCATGATGGCATTTAAGAAATTTATCAAGCTTCATACTTTTCCATTTACATCAAATTCGCAAGTCATTTAAACTTGTTCTTAAACCAATTGTCGAAAATATCCATTTATTTGCTTGTAGATACACTTTTTTCCTATTACATTGCACCACATCATTCAGCTAAGGTTTTAAAGGAATGCTAATGATTCTCCTATTCATGTCTTACAGTCATAAAAGTTAAGCTTCGAGCAAATGTTAATAAGCTGCACAACATTATTCAACTATTTGAAAGAATGTTTTGATCCTCCCTTGCGTATTGACCGTTGCTACAACAACTCAATGTTATGAAAGGCGAATTTCCTACTTGAACGAGTAAAGATGACAATCTAGAATTGAACTGCTAACTTACGTGTCTTTCAGTTACCTTCATAAAGTAGTGAGCAAGATTGTCCTCTATTTCCAATCAAAGCCTATTTTCCCAAATTTGAAAAAGATGGACTTCTTTTCCTTACATCATCTATCCTTTTTAGGTTGTATGACTTACAATGAAGGTTTTTGCAAGATTGCCTTCTATTTCTTAACGTCTTTGTCCCTTTTTTTATTGTGGACCTTTGGAAGCATCCAACTTTCCTACTTGAACAAGGTACTTAAGTAGAATATAGATAATTTTTTTTGGGTTCCTACTTGGTATCTAGTGCCAAACGCTTCGACTAACCCACTCTCGAGCACTGTCCATCCCATGTAGGGGGGAACCCTCCCCACCTAATTTTTTCTATCCACAAGACTCGAACTCGAGACCTCACTTACGGGGGACCGAGTCCCTTACCACTCAGACCAATCGATTGTTGGTGTGGTGCATGCTAGCACATAAAGTCATGTCTTAGGGCATATTTGAGTCGCACAAAGGGTGTCTTGCCTCAAGGCTCATGCCTTAACAACACTGCATAAAGAAATTGGTTTTTATTGGCCTTTTAAGTGATTTTTTTTTGCGAAGGCTTTTCACTATCACCTTTAACACTTAATACAACAACAACATAGCCTCAGTCAGAAATTAATTGGGGTTGGCTACATTTCATACTTAATAGAACCTAGATAATTCTATGTTATAATAGCTAGAATTTTCGTTCAAGTTTCTCATGTCGGTAATGTTTGTAATGGTCATTATTCAACTAGAAGCCTTTCAAGCTCATATTTAGAGGACTTTAATTGTGAAGATTGACTTCTTGGTAGAAAGGAAGTTGACGATGAAAATTTTGAAATTCAATGTTAGGATTATATTTTCTAAACATGGTTTCTATTTTGATGCTTTTTTTTGGCTTTTGCAATGCTTTTAAAGAAAGAGAAATGATAAGGATCAAGTAGGAGTCATGTAAGGATGCAACTCATTAGAGCTACACTGTTCTTTGTGGGTCATTTGTTATTTGTGTGAGGTAGAAAGTCTATCAAGTAGAGATATATGCATAAAGCGCACAAACATAGATTGATTGATTAAAGTTTAAACTAAAAGCTATAGGTCATGGGTTTTTGGGCCCTCTGAATAATGCAAATGTTAGTAGAGGATTAGATGAAAAAGTGCTTGTTTTCTCTTAAATCTTTAAAGAATGAAGCTTACATCACATATAATATGGCATACAAATTCATTTCTTTGTCACCATTTCCTGAGATAACTCAATATTTACTCTATACAATTGCAATTTACATGAAGCGTCAAGAGTTTTTTGAAATAAAAATTTTGAAGGGTTTTATAGTGTATGACTTTGTGAGGAAGCTTGTACTTATGAGCATGACAGAGATAAATGGCAAAGGAATGGTTATCGAAGATGAATGGCAAAATTATAGTTTAAATTTGAAGATGACAATGAATGAGGCAATTATTTATCTCAGTTTGCTTAGTTCATTCTTGTAGAACTGATTTGTGCACTCAAAGTAACTCTGTTATCTTGACAATGCCTTGAGGAGTAGAAGTAGCTATAATGCAAATACTTGAAAGCGGCTATGTTACTTGGACTCTTCACCAAGGAATGAAAATTCGATAAAATTAGCCGAATTTTATCGAGGTCGAAGGGATCGAAACGGAGCTCACAAGTACCTTAAAAACTACAAAATTTCGCCGAAGTTTATGTTAAAAATCAACAATTTTGATACAAATTGATATGGATCTCTAAAAATAAGGAGAAATTGCAAATTTTACGGTCAAAAAATCGAATAAGTGTGTAGGGCAGTGATGGTTTATACTTACCTCACATTAGTGAGAAGAATCAAGTTAGATTATCCCTAAAAAGTAATTTACCGTACACAATATGCATGATTAGTGTCAATAAAATTGACTTAAAACCATTAAATTGTGAATTTTTAAGGTATAGATGCATAATTGTGCTTGTTTTGACATCCCATAAAATGAGTTTTAGTTTATTAACCATTTAAATAAAAAAATTCTTAAACTTCTCTAAATTAGCAAATTTTTACTAAAATTCTCCACGTCGAATTAAACTTCTTCCAATTAATTCCAATTATCATGAGGGCGAATTATCAGGCGAAATCGAAGTTTCGATCCTTGCTCTTCACTCTAACCCGAGACCTGTGTCGGACACTTGAAACGTGTCGGACACTTAAAAAAAACTGGCACTCCATTTTAAAAGCTTTATGTATATAGAATATTTAAAGTTCCAAAAATAACAATGACTTCCTAATTTATAATAAGAAAGAATATAGGTTTATTGGCTAGTGTGTATATATATTAGTTCATATATCTAAGCATGTGTGTCAAAATCTTAGGCACTTTTTGCATCCTTATGCCCTTAAATTAAAGAATAGGCGTGTCCGACCTTTAGTCACATACCCATACCTAATTCGAAGTAACACAGGAAAGCCACCAATGTAAACACTAGGCAGAGTATCAAATAGTGGTAGATCCATAGCATGATATTTATTTTTTATTGAAGACCAAAAAACAATTATTTACCCTTTTCTTCTTTTCCTAGAAATATGTAAATCCTTTTGAGAATGGGTAAATATTCGAATAATACCAAACTTGAATGTTTTCTCAAAATAATCCCAAACTTTCAATTTTATCTAAAAAATCTCAAACTTTGATATTTGTTTCAATTTTATCCCACCTTAGATTTGAGGCCTAATTTGTGATGATGTGGCAAATTTTTTTGGTAAAGTAACATTATTGATTGAAAAAAAGGAAAATCTGACAAAAAAAAAGCAAAAACAAAAATGGCTTTAACAAATGCCAACGCCATGAACAGAACACCGGAGCTTCAACAAATCCCTCAAAAATTTCATAAACAAAATGCCCGACTACATATATAGCAATCTCGCCCGCCTCATCAATGATCCTCTTGATTCGATGACATAGCCATAACCATCTATGAAGACGTAACATTGTGATGACTCATTGGCTTCCTCATGACGACATCAAAACCCTGCCATTACCCCTCATGATTCTCCTTCCTATAGGCACAATCGACCATCCCAACACCTCCATACCCGCGCCCCTCCGATTTGCAAACACCAACTTGAACAGCTTGGAAATCCTAGCAAACTCTGCATACACATCGCTCATCTCCCCTATCTGCATGCACATGTTAGGGAATCATCGAAGGGCTTGAGCTTGGGCTCGTTTTGGGGAAGATGATGGTGAGATTGGTGGGGTTGGGTTCGGATTGGAGTTGTGTGGGGGAGGTTTGGTTCTTGAAATAGTACCAAAGATCCCATTTCGATGATTGATCATGACGACGATATGGTTGGAGATTAGAAACAAAGGATTGGATGATTGTGATGAGATTTTAGAGGGGTTATTTATTTATTTATTTATTTATTTATTTCGTTTTTTTTAATTAGCTCCTCCAATGTTGTACTCATCAATAATGTTACTTAAAAAAAAAAATACCATTTCAGCACAAATTAGTCCCCAAATCTAAGGTGGAATAAAATTGAGACAAATCTCAAAGTTTAGGTTTTTTTAGATAAAATTGAAAGTTTAGGGTTATTTTGAGAAAACACTCAAAGTTTGGGATTATTTTGCTTATTTACCCTTTGTGAATTTGAAAAGTCTTGGGGATTTATGATTAATTGCTAGCCAACTTGTTGGAGTATGTTTGGATTTCCAAAATTAAGCCAAGGCGCAAAGGTTGTTACCATGCACTAAGAGGCTCACACCTATGTGCATCTTGGTGCTGCTTTATGGCGCACAAAGGCGTGTTCCTCACTGTTAAAAATTATTTTTATGTTTTTTTCTCTTCAAATAAGTTTCTTCTATGTACCTTCTTCAAGTACAAAAATTGGCTAATGAAATTTTACTTCCAAAGTTACACAACCAAAGAAATGAAGGAAGCTGTTTAGAAATAAAAGACAATTTAAAAAAAAAAAAAAATTCATTCTAACTTGCGCAACGTAAAAAGAAAAGAGAAAAAAGAAGAAGGAAAGAATGCATTAGGAGAAGGCAATCTTTCCCAAAGTTGGGAAGTTGGCTTTGATTGGAAATGTAACGCTATTGCACATAACTTGATGAGTGTTATTGAAATGTATGGAAGTTTTTATGATAAGAAAAAAAAATGTACGGTAGTTAGTAATTCAGTGCTAGATAGTCATCTTTACTAGTTCATAATTCACATACTGAGACATGCATATGCATGTGTGTATGTATGTATGATTCTATGAATATACACTTTGCTTCGCTTGCCATACACCTCACCCTGCACTTTATGCCTTTTAGGTAGCCACCACCTCGAGTTGGCCTTTCATCTTTGATAACATTGATCAACTATGTGATATGAAGTAAGATTTGATAAAGTGTTCCCTCTTTTGCGTATGTCTAGCACTAAGCTTAAAGGGACTAGTAAGAGTTTAAGTTCAAGCCTAGATGAGCTTAAGGGATGTTGATAGTCTATTGTTTTGTTCATTTTGTTCTCGGTTAATAACTCCAACTAATTTAGGATTGAGGCTTTGTTGTTCTCTGTTAAGAGACAACGATATATTTAGAGAATTGAAAATCTTTCCATTAAGAGAAGCAACTTTTTTTTTTTTTTTTGTCTAGGTAAGGAGGAAGTAGATTGGAGTTCTTAAGTTTCTCATCTTTATTAGATGAGCTGGCAATAGCCTCAACTTTGTAGTTTGTTTTTTTATTGTTTCTTTTTCCTTTTTTTTCACTTATTATATTAATATTATAGTTGTATAATAGAAGAGAAGAACATGGAAGAATGGATCTTGATAATGTAGACCTATCAAGTTAAGTTACAATTATTGGTCCGTAAATTCGACATATTTTGTCGAAAACTCAATCCGTGTTATAGTTTGCCTATTTAATGTCGAATAATACTTTCTTTAGAATGCATACTCTCCAAGGTTTATGACGATAATTAGATGGTTGCTGTAAGGACATCTTGTTTTGAGATCCCCATAAAATAAATGGGACCTTGCCGTTCATTTGAGATTTAAACTACTAATGGTAGAAGCTATCAGTGTAATAGGAGCATCTACCATCAACGTACCGCCATAAAGATGACCTTTTCATGGTTTTTGAGAGTGAACCGTATCAGATGGCTCTATTTTTGCAATCTTTCTGATAATGACTGACACTTGTGGCACTTTTTCAAATCTCGTATATAATAATATAAGGTAAAAATATAGATGCTAACAATCATCGTAATTAGTAGTTCATATGAGTTGCAACTTTCTTTCATCCATAGTTCTATATTGTATTAAGAATTGAAAAGAGCATAAAGTTAGGAGTTACTTCTATGTATAATATTTTTATATATGTAGGAAAACTTTCTTTATACATATTAGTTTTTTTAAAAAAAATTATGTTAAATCTTTAACTTAAAAGACTTGTATAGCAATCGAGAAAAAGAAATCATTTCATCAAACTTCTAAACTCTTTTTTTTCATTTTCTTTCGTGTTATTTACTTGTGAATCTAATACGGTATATCTGAAAACTATAAGATTGTAACTTCAAAGGTTTTTTTTCCATTTCAATATAGTTTATTTTCAAGTGCGGATAGTAAAAAAATCATGAGAACTAATTAACTTTAGGGATTTTTTAAAATTTAAATTGTATCATTTAAACTTTTAAGTTTTGTTTTGTTGGATTTTGTTTCTTTTTTTTTTCTCATTTAGTATGATTCCTTTGTTTTAATTTTTTTTTTGTATTGCTAGAAGTTATTTTAAATAATGATTTTATTTTTACTGCATTTCTGTACATAATTTGCTTTTTACTTTTCGAATGATCATGCTTTATTTTTTTGTTTATTTGTAAGTTCATGTGGAATACTAATCCCTTTCTAACCTATCAATGAAAGTATCCTTCATTCAATTTTTAGTTCGAAATAAATAACAAAAAAGTTATATAAAATTATGGAATTATCATTAGTTTAATTTTTATTCCAAATTATGCTCATGGAGGGGGATGGGCGATTCTTAGCAACAACATTATATTTCCTTGGTTTCTCCCGAGTTATGGGGTTGGGGTGCCCGACTAACTCTCATGGGATTAGTCGAACCAAAGTAAGGACACCCATGGTCATAAAAAAACGTATTTAAAGGGTTTTTATGATCCAATAAAGATTTAAACTGATTTAAATGTTCCCAATATTCTATATTTCCTTGAAAATGGTGTGCAACCCGTGTGAACTGTTCGTGATATTTCAAAGAAGGTGGGTGTTTTCAAGAACTTCGTATTAGTCAAACGAAATCCAAGTCCAAGTCAATCAATAACTAAAGAAAATGAATAAAAAAGAGAGGGTCATTCCTATGCTAGCTTTGGTTAATTTGAATCCAATTTCCCCATTTTTTTCGTTCTATTTAGACTTATTTATAAACGTTGGGGCGTTCCCACCTAGCGACGCGCTGCATCAGAGCCCGGGTGTAGTGAGAAATGAGCAAGGGTGTGTTTCACATCGTCCCTTTGCATCGGGTGTGAAGAAAAATGAGCAAGGGTTCCCACACATAGAACGTGTGTGGGTAAAGAAGCTAGTCGCTTCACATCGTCGCCCGAATGTGAAGAAAAATGAGCAAGGGTTCCCACACAAAGGACGGGTGTGGGTAAAGAAGCTAGTTCAAAACAAACACGAAAACAAAAACAAAATCATAGATACGGATACTAAATCTTTTAGACAAAATAGAAATAGAAAAAGAAAACAAATACAAAGGGGAGAAAAAATTCGTTTAGGAACATTGAACATAGGAACACTTACGAGGAAGTCAATAGAACTAGTAGATACCATGATTAGAAGGAGAGTCAATATTGCTTGCCTCCAATAGACAAAATGGGTAGGAGAAAATAGTAGAGAAATAAGAAGCACATGGTTTAAATTGTGGTACACCTTTGGTATAGATAGAAAATGCAATGGAGTAGGAATTGTGGTGGATAATGATTATAAGGATAAGGCCGTAGAGGTTAAAAGAATGAGAGATATATTGATTCTAGTTAAATTAATTATTGGAGACGAAAAAATTAACATACTTAGCGCCTATGCACCACAAGTAGGATTAAGCGAGAGCATCAAACGCAAGTTTTGGGACGATATGGATGGATTTATGCAAAGTATACCATTAGATGAAAAGGTTTTTATTGGAGGAGATTTAAATGGGCATGTCGGGGCAAGTAACGATGGGTTTGAGAGAGTTCATGGAGGTTTTGGTTACGGTAATAGAAATGAAGAAGGAGAATCAATCTTAGAATTTGCTTCAAAGACATACGATCTTGTCTTAGCAAATACTAGTTTTAGGAAGAGGGATTCGCATATAATTACTTTTAGTAGTGGTCATAACAAGAGTCAAATAGATTTTCTTTTAACAAAAAAGATAGATAGAAAAATATGTAGAGGCGCAAAGTAATACTGGTGAAGCACTTACTACCCAACATAAGTTAGTAGTACTTGATATTAAGCTAACACGACGACATAATATGAATAAAAGAGTTAGCGACTCTAGAATAAAGTGGTGGAACCTAAAACATAGTAAACAAGTAGAGTTTAGAGAAAAACTACTAAAGGAAAATGTTTGGAATCTTGACTTAGATGCTAATACAATGTGGCTAGAAATGAGTAGTTGCATAAGGAGAGTGGGATCAAACGTATTAGGTATATCTAAAGGCTCGGGACCACCAAAGAAGGAAACATGGTGGTGGAACGAGGATGTCCAACGAGCAATTAAGACTAAAAGAGAGATGTATAGGAAAATACCTAAGTGTCAAGATGAAGATGTGTACAATCAATATAGAGAAGCTAGAAAACAAGCTAAAAAAGTAGTTAGTCAAGCTAAAACAAATTTCATGGAAGATCTATATACAAGGTTAGGTAATAGAGATGGCGAAAAATATATATATAGGCTAGCCAAATTAAGAGATAAAAAAAAACAAGACCTAAGTCATGTAAGATGTATTAAGGACGAAAATCAAAATGTTTTAACGCGCGAGGATGATATTAAGGAGAGATAGAGAAGTTACTTCGATAGTTTATTTAATGATGGCCAAGTTGATACTATAATAGATGAAAACCCACACCAAGAAAGAAATGTAAACTATACACGCAATATTAGAATTGTAGAAGTTAAAGAGGCATTGAAAAAAATGAAAATAGGGAAAGCATGTGGCCCAGATGAAATACCCATAGAGGTTTGGAAATGCTTAGGAGAAATTGGATTGACTTGGTTAACAAAACTTTTCAATAAAATTTTAAAATCAAAACGGATGCCAATGGATTGGAGAAGAAGCACGCTTGTGCCAATCTTCAAAAACAAAGGAGACATTCAAAGTTGCTCAAACTACTGAGGAATTAAACTTATGAGTCACACTATGAAACTTTGTGAGAGGATAATTGACAATAGGGTAAGGAGAAAAACAACAATATCAGATAATCAATTTGGTTTCATGCCTGGGAGGTCAACTATGGAGGCGATTTTCCTTGTAAGACGATTGTTAGAAAAATATAGATAAAAGAAAAAAAGATCTTCATATGGTATTCGTAGATTTAGAAAAAGCATATGATAGGGTCCCTAGAGATGTTCTTTGGTGGGTTCTAGAAAGAAAAAAATTGCATGCTAGATACATAGACACTATTAAGGATATGTACGATGGAGTAGTAACGAGTATAAAGACATTTGGAGGAGCTACAAAAGAATTTTCCATTACGATAGGACTACATCAAGGATCGGCTTTAAGCCCATATCTATTTACTTTAGTCACGGATGAACTAACTAGACATATTCAAGAGGATATACCATGGTGTATGCTATTTGCAGATGATATTGTCTTAGTGGATGAAACAAAAGATGGAGTGAATAGGAAATTAGAACTCTGGAGGAATACATTAGAATCTAAAGGCTTTAAGTTGAGTAGGACGAAAACCGAATACATGCACTGTGAGTTTAGAAACACTAGACATCGAGATGACGAAGTGGTAAAATTAGGGGAAGTAGAAGTTCATAAGGTAAACCACTTTAGATACCTAGGATCAATCATACAAAATGATGGTAACATTGAGAATGATGTCACACATAGAATTCAAGCTGGATGGAAGAAATGACGGAGTGCAACAGGGGTGATTTGTGATCGAAATGTTCCTACTAAGTTAAAAGGAAAATTTTATAGGATCGCAATAGGCCAGCTATGCTCTATGGAAGTGAATGTTGGGTGGTAAAGCAACAACAATTACATAAAATGAACGTAGCGAGAAATGAAGATGCTTAGGTGGATGTATGGTAAAACTCGTAAAGATATAATAAGAAATATAGAAATTCAAAGACAAGTAGGAGTAGCACCAATTGATACAAAGATTAGGGAAGGGCGGTTGCGGTGGTTTGGTCACCGCAAAGACGGCCTACAAATGCCCCAACTATAAAACTTGACTCAATAGAAACGTAGAAATTCGACGAGGTAGGGCGGACCAAAGTTAACATGGGATGCATTAATTTGGAGGGATTTGAATGGTTTGAGAAGCTCACCATCAATTGCACTTAATCGGGCACAATGGAAAAGTTTGATCCATGTAGCCGACCCCAGTTAATTTGGGACTGAGGCTATGTTGTTGTTGTTGTATTTAGACTTATTTACTATTCTATTGGTTCCATAGAATTCCATATCCTATATGATTTCCTTTTTCTTAAAAAAATAAAAGAAGAAAAGAATTGTATTGACATGTGTTCCATAGGATCGAGATTGCTGGATCAGATCATGAATCTTAAGATCATATGTCTTAAGTAAAATATGCAACTAACTCATATATTGTTGTCAAAGAATTGTATTGACATGACCTTTGTACATTAAACTTGGAATGATTTAGAAGCAATTGCACTAATTTTGATCATTGATGAGTGAGGGACGATTAGAACTCAAATTTTAGATGAACGATTACATGCTCTCATGCATGATGAATTAATAGGTGTGTCAAATTGGTGAAGGTAATCAAGTGGTCAATGGTAAAGTCGTTAATGTCAAATTATTTGGTGATGGTCGTGGCATGGGGACTCAAGGAGACCACTATGAAAGTAAGAGAAGGACAAGGAGTAGTTGTGATGGAATTGATGGTTGGTCAAGATCTCAGCGATTGAATCGGGATCCCACCCAACATCCGATCCCATTAGTATTTGGATCATAAGATCCCAAGATCTGGTTCAGGATCTTTTCAACCATGCTTATGGGCTGTATACATTGAGAAAAATCTTGGATACTACCGTGGTTGTATAATCTTGCTATTCTTCCCGTGTTGTGTGTGGGGATGTAAGCCTTTTAGGTAGGTGAGTGTGGGTTGGGCTTCATTAGCATTGCATTGCATTTGCTTGCTGCTGTAGATCTTATTGACTAGATGTTTGCGGACTAATAAATTGTTTGATTAGAAGAACTCTTCATTCTGCTTGATTTATTTCTTTGTCGCCAGTCTCTGCTTTTTGTTCTATGTATTGCTGTTTGAGGGTTCCACCTCTTGTCATAATATCTGGTTTTGTAACAGGATGCTGACGAACCATTCAAGATTGATTGGAAAAGAGTGGCTATTACAAGCTCATTTGGTTTTGCATTTGTTGGTCCAGTTGGGCATTTCTGGTTAGTTGTTTTACCTTAATTGCATGAGCACATCTTTATCTATGATCGGGGGAAACTGAATTTATGCTGCAGTTGCACACATCTCAGTAAACTAAAATCTGCTAATGAGTAAAAAAAATTCTGACCTACAGCTCTCTGGATCTTGTTTTGAGCGCTAAAATTTTTCATGTTGGATGTTCATAGTTGGTCTTTATATTTGTGATTGATTAATCTAGGAGGCCAGAATCTTTGAACATTTTAAATTGAATATCAAACGATCCTTGGAGCTTATAGATGCCAGTGTAACTGTGACCAAGATTGATAAAAACTGATAAGAGTTCTTATGATGTGCTTTAGCAGAAGATAGTGGACTGTGAACCAATGGGGTACGCAAAATAAGAATGACATTATCATTAATGCTAACTAGGACTAGGAAAGTTGAATGATATTTTATCTCACTGTTAATAACTAGCAAAGGTGCCTTAGTTTGATACTCACCCTTGACTATGAAGAGCAATATGCCTTAACTCTATTTTTAGGATTAAACCATACAAGAGAAAGATAAGAGATAAGTTTATAAAATTTGGAATCACGAATTGCCTGCTAGCTTTACATACCCTCAAGCAGCGACAAAAATATGACAGCGGTAAGTACTAGATTACTGTTTCGTGGTGGATTTCTGTAGTTTGTTTGATTCTTTGACAACTTTAGCACTCTTTTAGTGGACTGAAGCCAAGCCACTTCTGCAGAGAACTGGTTAAGGTGATTGGGAGTGGTGTTTACTTTAGCCACTCTCTCCTTATCTTTCCTTAGTCATACAAGGGGCAAAACATATTATAGCTAGATATTGGATGAATTAAATATAGTCAAAATAGATGTGGGAGAACTTCCAGTCACTACGCCTCTCTATTACTAAATCTGTACTCCATAGATAATCAGATAGTCAGATTTTTTCCTGAATGACAAGTGGGATTTGAATTTTTACATCATCGGTTTGATATTCTTATAGAGAAAATCATTAGTTTGGCATCAGGCATGCAAGCCTTGAATTAAGAGGTCAATGAGTATTACTTACCTCCAAAAGACAAATAAACAAGGAAAGTGTGAAATAATTAGACAAAAAAAGGAAAGTGGGAAGTTGTGGCATAGCATTGTGTTTGTGATGCTTGATTGTGACAGTGCTTTTACTTATTGTAAGCTTTTCCTTTATTACAGGTATGAAGCTTTGGATCGACTCATGAGAAATCGATTTCAACTACAACCTAAAACATTCCGGTTCATTGCGGCTAAGGTTGCACTTGATGCAATCATATTTGGGCCATTAGATTTGCTTGTATTTTTCAGCTACATGGGATTTTGCGCAGGCAAGAGCATTGATCAGGTGAAGCAAAATGTGAAGAGGGACTTCCTCCCAGCCATAACGGTGCAAGGAGGGGCATGGCCACTTCTGCAAATCGCCAACTTCAGGTACGTCCCAGTGAGATACCAACTCCTCTACGTCAACTCCTTCTGCTTGTTGGATAGCGCCTTCTTGTCATGGCTTGAGCAACAAAAAGATGCACCTTGGAAACAGTGGTTCACTTCTCTTTTAGCTGTCGATGAAAAGAAGGGATAGGATTGGTGATCGTTTCTTCTATTTCACATTGTATGGTTTGTCATTTTGGATAGCAGCATACACAGACTTCATGTTAAATGAATTGATTGATGAGACCATTACATGGTTACATAGGTTTCTAATAGGGAGATGTCACTACATTTGAGCCAAGGGTTTCAGGAGACGAAGTTCTAGTTCTATTGTTATAGAATAAGAAATTTTGGCCTAATTTGTACTCTTAAAGTCTCCGAGAGCGACAATACGAGATCATCCATTGTTTCCATTGTTTTTAAGAATTACAAGCCTATATTTCATTATGCAGGGTAGGCATCTTGATTTCATGTCCTTGAATGAAAGAAGAAATTTTAAGAACACTTTTGTTTTGCCAATATTGTCAATCATGCTTGCAGCCTGGAACTCAAAACTGGGATGTTAAGCTGAAGCAGAACCCAAAGACATTTGCTTATTCTAGAAAATATGCATTTGCTACACGATGGTGTAGATATGATTGGAAGAAATTTACACCATTGTGTAGCAAATGCATAACTTCACCTATGTTGAACGCTATGTGCGCTACAGCCGGTCTCAAGTCTGGATAAATGAGGACTCTGACACCCATTCTTCATATCGAAAATGGGTAAGGGAGGTCCCGAACTCATTTTTCATACCTGAAAAGTGGGGGAGGGAGGCATCGAGCCCATTTTTCATTCTTGAAAAATGAAGGATGGTTGTGATAGGTTGACAGCCAGCGTAAAACTTTTGTCACTTTTCATGAAATGGATCAAACACATAAACGTTGGGGTGTTCTCACCTAGACGCGCCGCATCGAGCCGGGTGTAGTTAGGGTCGGCAAAAATACGGGGCCGAACATAAACGGGGACCAGGACACCCATTTTTATAATGATTAAATTTGGTGTCGGACCGGTCCCGTTTTTAAAACGGGCACTTTTTTTTTTGTCCGATTCCGTATGTTTTACAAACATTCACCCGTTTTGTCCGTTTTGTCCCATTTCTAGAGTTGATGATCGGCGAGGTGAATCGCCGCGGCGAGCGTCGTCGACGCCCGATCGGTCAGTTGTGCGAAACGGAGAGCCGGACTCGGAGGGAGAGGCCGCACGATCGGTGAGGCCGAGGCCGCACAGCGCGTGCCGCTGCGTGGCACCGGCGAGCGCGAGACGGCGAGAGCTAGAGGGAGAGGCAAATCCAAATGGTGGACCGGCGAGCGCGAGACGGCGAGAGCTAGAGGGAGAGCGAGATCCGGATGGTGGCGACTAGCGAGCGCGAGACGGCGAGAGCGGCGCGGCGGCGAGCGCGAGACGGTGAGATGGTGGCGACGGCGGATTGTTCGGATGGAGAGGCAGATGGTGGAGACGGCGAGATGGTGGCGGCGGAGGAGAGGCGAGATGGTGAGGCCGTGAGACTATGAGTGAGATGGTGGCAACTGGAGGGAGAGGCGAGATGGTGAGGCCGTGAGGCCGTGAGTGAGATGGTGGCGACCGGAGGAGAGGCGGATGGTATCATGGTGAGGCCGTGAGGCGTGAGTGTGAGTGAGAGTGTGAGAATTAGGTTATGGAAGGTGAAATCACTTATATGCCCTTCAAATTTATCACTAAACGGTACCCATTTTGTTAAAAATTTTGTCCATACCCGATCCCGTATTTTTAAACGAACATAAAACATTGTCCGGACTCGTATGTTTTTCACAAAAATATTGCCCGATCCCGTTTAAAACGGTCCAGGACAAAAACCGGACAAACGGGACCGGCACATTTTGCCGACCCTAGGTGTAGTGAGAAATGAGCAAAGGTGTGTTTCACATCGCCGCCTGGGTGTGAAGAAAAATGAGCAAGGATTTCCACACATAGGACGTGTGTGGATAAAGAAGCTCGTCCCTTCACATCGTCGCCCGAATGTGAAGAAAAATTAGCAACGGGTTCCGACACAGAGGACGGGTGTGGGTAAAGAAGCTACTTCAAAACAAACATGAAAA
This sequence comes from Stephania cephalantha, assembly GCA_039657325.1. NCBI lineage: Eukaryota > Viridiplantae > Streptophyta > Magnoliopsida > Ranunculales > Menispermaceae > Stephania > Stephania cephalantha. Next base: position 39,329,365 of record CM077576.1, read on the forward strand.
CAAAAATTAAATCATAGATACGGATTCTAGATCTTTTAGACAAAATAGAAATAGAAAAGGAAAACAAACACAAAGTGGAGAAAAAATTCGTTTAGGAACATGGAACATATGAACGCTTACAGGGAAGTCAATAGAATTAGTAGATACTATGATTAGAAGGAGAATCAATATTGCTTGCCTTCAACAGACAAAATGGGTAGGAGAAAAAAGTTGAGAAATATGAAGCACATGATTTAAATTGTGGTACACTAGTATAGATAGAAAATGCAATGAGTAGGAATTCTTGTGGATAATGATTGTAAGGATAAGGTTTTAGATGATAAGAGAATGGGGAATAGATTAATTCTAGTTAAATTAATTATTGGAGATGAAAATATTAACATACTTAACGCCTATGCACCACAAGTAGGATTAAGCGAGAGCATCAAACACAAATTTCGGGACGATATGGATGGATTTGTGCAAAGTATACCATTAGATGAAAATGTTTTTATTGGAGGAGATTTAAACGGACATTTTGGGGCAAGTAATGGTGGGTTTGAGAGAGTCATTGAGGTTTTGGTTACGCCAATGGAAGTAAAGAAGGAGAATCAATCTTAGAATTTGCTTCAGCATACGATCTTGTCTTAGCAAATACTAGTTTTAGGAAGAGGGATTCGCATATAATTACTTTTAGTAGTGGTCATAACAAGAGTCAAATATATTTTCTTTTAACAAGAAAGATAGAAAAATATGTAGAGTCCTGCAAAGTAATACCTGGTGAAGCACTTACTACCCAACATAAGTTAGTAGTACTTGATATTAAGCTAACATGACGACATAATATGAATAAAAGAGTTAGCGACTCTAGAATAAAGTGGTGGAACCTAAAACATAGTAAACAAGTAGAGTTTAGAGAAAAAATATTAAAGGAAAATGTTTGGAATCATGACTTAGATGCTAATACAATGTGGCTAGAAATGAGTAGTTGCATAAGGAGAGTGTGATCAAATGTATTAGGTATATCTAAAGGCTCGGGACCACCAAAGAATGAAACATGGTGGTGGAACGAGGATGTGCAACGAGCAATTAAGACTAAAAGAGAGATGTATAGGAAAATACCTAAGTGTCAAGATGAAGATGTGTACAATCAATATAGAGAAGTTAGAAAACAAGCTAAAAAAGTAGTTAGTCAAGCTTGAAACAAATTTCATGGAAGATCTATATACAACGTTAGGTAATAGAGATAGCAAAAAAAATATATATAGGCTAGCCAAATTAAGAGATAAAAAGAAACAAGACCTAAGTCATGTAAGATGTATTAAGGACAAAAATCAAAATGTTTTAACGCACGATGATGATATTAAGGAGAGATTGAGAAGTTACTTCGATAGTTTATTTAATGATGGCCAAGTTGATACTATAATAGATGAAAACCCACACCAAGAAAGAAAATGTAAACTATACACGCAATATTAGAATTGTAGAAGTTAAAGAGGCATTGAAAAAAATGAAAATAGGAAAACATGTGGCCCAGACTATCGGATGCCAATGGATTGGAGAAGAAGCACACTTGTGCCAATCTTCAAAAACAAATGAGACATTCAAAGTTGCTCAAACTACCGGGAATTAAACTTATGAGTCACACTATGAAACTTTGGGAGAGGATAATTGACAATAGGCTAAGGAGAAAAACAACAATATCGGAGAATCAATTTGGTTTCATGCTGGGAGGTCAACTATGGAGGCGATTTTCCTTGTAAGACGATTGTTAGAAAAATATAGAATAAAAAAGATCTTCATATGGTATTCGTAGATTTAGAAAAAGCATATGATATGGCCCCTATGATGTTCTTTGGTGGGTTCTAGAAAAAAAAAGTGCATGCTAGATACATAGACACTATTAAGGATATGTATGATGGAATAGTAAAGAGTATAAAGACATTTAAAGGAGCTACAAAAGAATTTTCCATTACGATAGGACTACATCAAGGATCGGCTTTAAGCCCATATCTATTTACTTTAGTCACGGATGAACTAACTAGACATATTCAAGATGATATATCATGGCGTATGCTATTTGCAGATGATATTGTCTTAGTGGATGAAACAAAAGATGGAGTGAATAGGAAATTAGAATTCGGAGGAATACATTAGAATCTAAAGGCTTTAAGTTGAGTAGGACGAAAACCGAATACATGCACTGTGAGTTTAGAAACACTAGACATCGAGATGACGGAGTGGTAAAATTAGGAGAAGTAGAAGTTCCTAAAGTGAATCACTTTAGATACCTAGAATCAGTAATACAAAATGATGGTAATATTGAGAATGATGTAACACATAGAATTCAAGTTGGATGGAAGAAATGGCGAAGTGCAACAAAAGTGATTTGTGTCGAAATGTTCCTACTAAGTTAAGAGAAAAATTTTATAAGATCACAATTATGCCAGCTATGCTCTATGAAAGTGAATGTTGGGCGGTAAAACAACAACAATTACATAAAACGAATGTAGCAGAAATGAGAATGCTTAGGTGGATGTGTTGTAAAACTCATAAAAATAGAATAAGAAATATAGAAATTCAAAGACAAGTAGGAGTAACACTTATTGATACAAAGATTAGGGAATGGCGGTTGCGGTGGTTTGGTCACCTGCAAAGACGGCCTACAAATGCCTCAACTAGAAAACTTGACTCAATCGAAAGCGTAGAAATTCGACGAAGTAAGAGAAGACTAAAGTTAACATGGGATGCATTAATTTGGAGGGATTTGAATGGTTTGAGAAGCTCACCATCAATTGCACTTAATCGAGCACAATGGAAAAGTTTGATCAATGTAGCCGACCGGTGTTGTTGTTATTGTTGTTATGTAGTAAATGCATGTACCAAAAGAATGTTAAAAAATTATTTTTCAAAAAAAGGGGCCTCAGGCAATAAAAATCGAGGGCCGCTAAGGGCACCCCACCATTTAATGAAGGCACCCAAAGTTTTTGTAAAAAATTCTGCAAAAGGGGAAAAGACTATTTTGCCCTTGTATATATAGTGATTCAAACCCCACAAATCATTTTGACAAAGAAAAAAAGGCACCCCACCACAAGGTTGAACCCCAAAGCCACATTGAATTTGGCGAGCGTTGATCGATTATTGCGGATTGTCATCATCCGACAATTTCTGGTAACAATGTTAGACAACCATATTCGTGCTTTTTAGAACTCGCTGAGTTGTGTATAATCGTGAAAATGATGATTTGTTTGTCAACGTAGGTTTGGTAATTTCTTCAAATCCGAACTTGCCTCCACTATATAATGGAGGATTGTACCGCTTGGTGGCAGAGGAGGTCGTAATTGAGGTAATTTTGCAAATTTATTGTGTATTTGTTGCGGTTATCCGAAGTTTCGTCTCTGGGTGCGCGATTGTTTCGCCTCGCAGACCGAGAGTATTGTAATGTATCTGGCCGTAGAGGACCGATCAGTATACGTCTCTCTCGGAACGGTAAAATCGAGAGTATTCAAGAACTCTCTGGCCGTTCGTGAGCGAGACCGTGAAGCAAGTTGTCGACCCGTACTACCGATAACCGCTTTTTTTGATGTTATTGTGATTGTGCTGTACATTTCCGTTGTTTATAATGTTACACTGTTTGTATTGCATGTAATGCCGGTTTCTGCCCTATTTCCATACTACACGGACACGTTTACACCTTGTAGGTCATTCCCAACTAGAGAAGCAGCAGTTTCATGGCTTCAAATGATAGGCCGTGAGAACATGTTCGTGCTAGTGACAAAGCACTCGACGGGGGCATTAAGCGCAGGGAAGGGTGAAAATTGCCTGTGAGAGGTCGGGACTTATAGGGGAATGTCACAAAGAGTTGGGATAGGTAAAGAAGCAAAAATTGCTTTGAAACCAAGAAATGAGATCAAGAAGAGGAAACGGCGAGGACTCAAACCGGTACCAAGAAATGTGGATGCCCTTTCCTTATCAACGTAAAGGAAAATGTCGACTCGTTGTGGTATATCATCGTTATATGTGGGAGGCACAATCACGAGCCCGCAAAAACTTGGACGGCCATTCTTTTTCACGGGAGATTGGATAAGGCTGAGCAGAAGTTGTAGTGCAAATGACAAAGGGGAATGTGAAGCCAAGAGACATCCTAAATACGTTGAAGCAAAGAGACATTAGTAACGTATCGACAATGAGGACTATATATAATGCAAGACAAAAAGCCCGAAATGAGGATGCTAAAGCGGGAGGACTCAAATGCAACAACTCGTTGCACATATTGGAGAAGAATAAGTGGTCATGTCATGGCATAGGAAGGATCCCGTTACGAATGTTGTCACGGAGTTATTTTGGTCACATCCCGACTCAATAAAGTTGGTCGTGTGTTTTCCATCGGTTATTTTGTTGGATTGCACGTACAAGACAAATAGGTACCGAATGCCTTTGTTGGAGATTGTTGGCATCACTTGTACGCACTTGACGTTCTCCGTTGGGTTCGCATTCTTATCATCGGAGAATCATGGGCATTATGTTTGGACACTTGAGAAGTTGAGATCCATATTGGACGGGTGGCCTAAGCCTCGACGTGTTTGTTACCGATAGGGACTTAGCCCTTATTAGTGCCATAGAAGAAGTTTTTCCGCCTCGTCTCACCTCCTTTGCTCTGGCACATCAACAAAGTAGTATTGTCCAAGACTAAGAAGATGTTTGGGGAGAACGATGGTTTTGCGCGTTTTATGGATAGGTGGACGAGCGTGATGTATGCCGACTCTGAGGTCTTATTCGAAGTTAGGGCGAATGACCGCGTTGTGAGTTTGGGCATGTAAAGTGGTCTTACTGAGTACTTGGACAACACATGGTTAAAGAACTACAAGGAGAAATTTGTCTCTATTGACAAATAGACTTATGCACTTTGGGGAAACGACAACGCAGAGGGTGGAGTCTCGCGCATTCTACTCAAGGTACACTGGGAACAAGCCAGCCAATTTTGAGACCCTATGGCATGTGGTTGATGGACTCCTTAGAATCCAACACAACAATATCAAGGCATCGTTTGAGCTAAGTTTGAATGTCGTCCAACATGAGTACGTTGTTGAGTTGTATCGACGATTGCGCTGTTATGTCTCTCAACGGCGCTTAGGCTAATTAGAGATGAATTGACACGTGGAGAGGATGTTGGTCACGATTCCACTCGTTGTGGTTGCGCGATACGCACCACACATGGCCTTCTCTTGTGCACATGAGCCGAACCATCATATATTTGCCGGGTCGCCCATCCCTCTCGAGGACATTCATGTTTATCGGCGAAAGTTGAGTATGATACCCGAGAGTCCGGTGGACTCGTCTGGGTACAACGTGCACGATGAGATTGAAAGGGTGTTGGAAAAGTTTCATGCTTGTAGTAATGAGGACGATCGACTCAGATTATTCAAAAAGCTCGGGAGATTAGTCGACCTTCGTCTACACTGGTGTTGTGCCGCCGCAAAAATTAAGACAAAAGGGAGGACACCGGGTCTTCGAAGAGAAAACACGATGGTGACGATTCTTCAACGAGACGGTTGCTGTCGAGCGGATTTGAGTACGTGCTATCGACTCAGAGGCCTCCGCTTCTAGGCAAGTAAGAAAAGTAAAGTTGTTCCTAAAAGCGTCGTGGCGCCTGTCGCACGCAAAGTGCAACTAACATGGCTTACGGTCATTGCGTAGAACCGGATTGGTTGCTACATGTCGAGGGGATCATCGATGTGCTTGCCGATGGGAATTGTGGATATAGGTGTGTTGCGTCCGGGCTTGGACTAGCCGATGTCGACGGGTGGAGGATCGTCCGTAGAAGGATGTACGATGAGATTATCGGGCATGAAAACCTTTGGCGCGAAGTTGCTAGGCTCCGGTTACGAGAGTGTCAAGATTGCGGTGCATTGCCGAGAGAATCAAGTTGGTGCAACTTTCCAAGAATGGTTGACACTTCCGCACATGGGATTGTTGGTAGCCACCGCGGTCAATGTGGTTCTCGTCAACCTTTTTCGCGTGGGAGTGCTCGCACATTTCTACCTCTACGTAGTGCTCCACCATCCACCGGCACAACAGACATGTCATTGCCATGATTAATGACAGAATATACATTGGCTTAGTGGTAAGTGATGTGAATTTGGTTGAATTGTTTTTTTGTTTCCGACAATATGGTCATGTCATACCGTTCAAATTGACAAGTGTTGCTAAGCACGAATGCACCATTGCCATCCTTATACCCGTCATGGGTACGTATGTTCAGATATTGCGAAAGGTTGGCGAGATAGATTCGTATTCCGAGACATCGCGCCCATTGCAACCGTATTTGATGCCACCATATCGTTGTAGATTTAAGTACACCGTAGTGTTACAACTAATACCTCTAAATTTGGGCGGTTGTACATGTAGTTATTTTGAAAGTTAGCTTTCAACTTGCGGATATAGAATGAATGAATTTACCCTATCGACTCGGGTATTGTGCGAAGCTTACATTCGTTTCGGTCATGCGTTAAAGTTATTTGTATTTGCGCAATTGAACTGTTATCGGAACATCTGCGTTTCGGCCATGGATGACCGAGACGAATGGTTGACACTTCTGACGTACGCCCCGAGACTTGACGCCAAAGCTCCGACACGCAATACCGATAACGCCACCTATGGTCTCCGCCGATAAGTACCGAAAATTATAGATGGGTGTCGCCCCGCTTGACCGAGATATCGATGGATACAAACACAAATTCCAACCAAAAAAAATGGGCACCGAAACATTATAAATCGTCATGCAAATGTATTCAACAGCAACGGAACACATCAACCATTTAAAAATGTCATAAAAATGTAGTACAAATGTCTATCCCTCCGATATCTACGATCATTGCTTGGGTTTTTTCATATTCTTCCTTCGATACTCCTTCCCATGCATTCTCTTTCGAGGCCCAAAGATCGGCCTCAGCAGCCGAGCCGTGGCCCGGGTGGGGGTGTCGAAGTGCTACCATGCCGGGAGTGCCTCGGCCTTGTTCTGGTAGGGCCGGTTGTCGTGGTTGTGCTTGGCCATGGTCGCGGAAATGTACTCGTGGGGGTGGGACTTAAAGTCCTTCCCGAAAGGAGGTTGACCATGTCGCCGAGTGGTCCTCGCCGAGTCAAACGTAGACATCTCTGGGGAGGTCCATCCATCGCAACGCCGCGTCCAACGCTCGCCTATTACGCCGATGAAAAATATCAAGTTATCACAAATACTCAACATTTCGGAATTACTTATAAATGCATAATACGTATAACCAATCCAATACCTCAAGTATCTCGTTGTTCGCGATGGTTGAGGACACCATTACAAGGTCCTCAAAGCTCGGATTCGTGATAACAGGATGAGACACTTTGACGAACCAAGTGGAGGTACTCGGGTGTAGCCAAAAACTCAAATATCGCCTTCTCGCCCGAACTTCGTGAGCCAACACATGGTTCCTCCATCGCTCCCAATTGTCTTGTTCGAACCCGTACTTGACGGAGTACTTGTTCGCAAATGGGCCTCTCGTGTGCTTCCAATGGACGGCACGGAGGATCCGGTATAGATCGCACATGGCCAAACCGTCTCAAGATCCTCTCCGGGTGGTAGGGCTCCACCACATCCATGTACTTGATCTTCCCACCGTAAAAGGCCATCGCTTGCACAACGCCATTTTCCCTTAAATTAACATATGGGTCCCAAGTGACCTAAACATAATTCAACAACAAGTGTGTAAAATAAATTACCAAACAAAATCATTCATCGAGGACATGGATAAGCACTCACCTCACTGGGCGCAACCTATCCAAGGTTCTCCTAATGGCCCCGAGCTTGTCAACATTCGCAACCGTCTCGTGCTTTTGAATCCATCCGGAGACACGAGGTGCACGTAGTCCACGTACTTCGCATCGGGCGTGGCTGCATCAAGTTTGAAATGGTCGTACACCCATCCCCGCAAATACGTACAATGTTAGTTAGTCCACAATTGCAAGTTGGCCTCATTGAAAAACGTAATGATAATTAATTCTATTTTGTAACAAACCTCAAGCAATGTCGATAGCCAAGCAATCCGAGACACTAGCACTCTCGTTGCGGACCCCAAGTGTCGATACAAGTAGGCCAACGCAGCCCGCTCCCCATGCGTAGTTCCCAACGTCGTCCAAGTCCTCAAGTAGCTTCAAGCAGCCGCGATAGACACCCGAGACCCACTCTTATCGGCAAAAAGAGTGCACGACAACAAGTACAAGCAGTACGCTCGAGCCGTGCATTCCACAGAGGATAATTTCGGGTCTTGAACCAGCTTTGGGGCACCATCGACTCTTCAACCAATGTTTGCGCACACTGCGAGCCCCTCGTCGATATTCACCTCCTCCTCGGCCTCCTCTACGCTAACCCCAAGTAGGTTCGAAACCATCTTGATAGCGTCCGAGCGAGATTCCTCCGTGTACCTAGCAAAGTTCTCCACTTCAACAACTTTGCCCGTCGGGATCTTCGGGAGGAAGTTCGACATCCTCTAATCGAGATAGACATTTCACCAAAAGGTAGGTGAAATGTGTTCGTCTCCGCCGCCACCGCTCCACAAATGCAGAGATTAGCTCATTGTTGGCCTTCCTAGAAGAAAGCGATCATCGCCGTATTCAACCCCGAACGCCGAATAATCCTCTCAAGTCCCGCCGTGTCCGGTGACACGATCAGAATCCCATTCCGCTATTTGAGCTCCGTGATTGATACACTTAAGAACGGCCGCTCCCGCAAATGTAAAAACATCTCGTCATTATGTGAAGACCATTAGTGTTAAGTTTATCATTTCAATGAAATTGAATTTACCTCATTCCTCCATATCGATAAAGCCACATGATCCTGAAGCTCTTCAAAGAACGCCCGTCTATAGGACCACCTGGGAATGGAGCACGCGCTTCAACACCCACTTCCGCTCTCCTTCATCATGGCCAGCCTCCACCTCTACCGCTCCCCCCACATTACGATCTCGTTTCTATCATGTTCTCCGTCTCTCGAAGAGTCACCGCTATCGGACTCGATGCATGCCCCTCCTCTTCTCCTCCCAAGCAACAACAACATCCTCAAAGTCGCCCGCATCGAGGGTCGAACCCTCATCGTGCAAATGTAACCTTCCACGAGTGCCATCTACCTTCGCCTTGCCCTTACCATCCTCATTCTCCTTCTCTTCTCTTTCCTAAGCACGATGTCGTTCGGGGTCTCCGCCACCTCGCCCCGGTTAGGCCTCGGGACCTCGCCTCCAAGCCCTCTTGCCTAGTCACCGTAGCTTTGACGAGCCATACCCGAATAAATTACAACATACAAGCGCATGGAACAGATCCCAAATTAAATTTACAAAACAAAAATGTCCAAATCATCCATTTCTTATGTCTCACAAGCAGGTTTGTGAAACAACACATATTCTCTGGCCACCCACGACCGACAATTCCTCTAATATATCGTCGGTGTACAACCGAGTCCAATGAAAAGGTCTCGGTTGTCCTCCACCGAGATGTGTTGACCATTGCAATTCGCCTTGCCTTCTCTCGCCAATCACGACCGAGCCTACTCTAACACTCACGCCATGGTACAACCTAGACTATGACCAAATTCTCGGTTGTACACCACCGCCACCACATTACCTAGCAAAGTAATTTATCTCTCGTCACGTCTCGGCCGCGATACCTAGAGTCCTCTCGCCTTGCGTAGCCGAGACTCGTGATATTTGTCGCCTTTGTGGCCGAGATTTCGACTTCCCCAAAATGTAGCTTCTCCGGACATGCTTGTCCCAGAGTAAGCACATTCTCTTTCCCGTGTGGCCGAGAACCGCGAATTCCCAGTTCTTACACTAATGAACAAACCACCACCGTAAATCACAACTACTCTACCAATTGTAACTTAATTACACTAAAAACGTACCTTCAAACGACCGATTTGGCGCAAAACTCGTGTGTTCGAAGATGTTCACGAACCCTAACTTCGAGACGAAATCGGCTCACACCACGCCCTACGAACGCGCAAAAACCGTCAAACGGAGGAGAAACACAAGGCCGACACGGAGACACGATTTCGAGATTCCTCCCACCGGACGGTTCACACAAAACGGGTGGAGGATCGTCAAAGCGGTGAAGATGGTGCTTGGGGGTGGTGGGGTGCGATGGATTTCCACGAGGGGTAGTTTAGGTATTTCGGGTCTAATTTTTGGGTGCCCCAGGTAAATCGGTTTGTGCCCACATTAACTGGGTGCCCTCATTAAATGGTGGGGTGCCCTTAGCGGCCCTATAAAAATCCATTGTAGTTGCACAAGCGATCGAAAATAACTAATACAAACTAGGGCCTAAATTCCTATGACGAAGAAAGCCCAAGTGTTGGATGCACACAAAGGATTTACATTTATATCATTTGAGCAAAATGTGCCTTAAGAAAATCAGCCTTTAAATATCTTCAAATCGGCGTGTGGCGTATCAATCACTCTTGATCCGCGAACGATCTCTGGTGCTTTCATTCAATAAATACAGTTAACTATCATCTTTTTTCCTCTTCTTTGTCGAGAGGCTATTTTTTCCTCTTCTTTGTCAAGAGGCTTAAGGTTTCATTAACTTTTAGTTTTGAGTTTCGGCCATGGAGAGCCGATTACAAATCTCTTATCCATAGGATGACGAGGAGGATGAACTAGTGCTCAATGGGGAGAGCAACGAGAGACCACAGCGGGCTACGATGTGCTTGGTGGGACGTTTTTATACAGAGAAGACCATTCATTTTCTCTCGATGAAGAATTGCATAGCAGCTATATGGCAACCAAGGCACGAGCTCACGGTTGTTGAATGCCCCCAAATAGGTACATGTTCCATTCTATCATCCAAAGGATATGGGGGGTGTGTTAGACGGTGGCCCATGGACGTACAATGGGTTTTTATTGTTGTTGCATAAACTGGAGGAAGAAAATATTCCTAAGCAAGTCCAGTTGAATGAAGTTTTCATGTGGATTCGTGTGCTATGCCCAAGGATGTTTGAACCAGGGGGAGAAAATCTTCCGAAGAAGTGGGGATCATAGCTCAAAGCACCCATTAGAGGTGTTGATCGGAGTGGCGAAAGGTGGCTCCGACATGGAGAAGACGACGAGAGGTGGGCAAATTTTGAAATTCAAAATCAAGCGAGGGTGACAGTTATGGAAAAGGCGAAATCTAAAGAGGAGAATATGGTGAAGGAGATGGCAGTTGCTGAGTATGGAGATGTGATCGCGGGAATCAAGGGAAGTCAACTCAATCAAGTAGTAAATTTGGTTACGGAGGAGTCAGAACTGGAGCTGATGTAGGACTGCAAGAGAGAGGCTTTTTCAAAAAGTAGGGTGAATTTAGTTTGTATTACACATTTTGAAATGGAGTTATCTATACAAAATTTTTCGCCCTATGAACGACACATGCATATAGAGATGGACGACCCGCGTCACTCGCGTATCTCGAAGTAGACAATCAATGTAAATAACACGCACGCATATCGACGTGGACAACTCATGCAAACGTCACTCATGTATGCTGAGGTGGAGATTTCATGCAAATGTCAGACACGTCTGTCGAGGTGGGCGACCCATGCAACCTTGTGCAACTCATGCAAACGTCATGCACGTGTCTCGATGTGGTAAAGCCAATGCAAAGGTCACACACGTATCTCCTGGTTGACAACACATGGAAACGCCACGCACGTATGTCGAGGTGGGCGAGCCATGCATCTCCGTGCAAACCATTCAAACGTTACACACATATCTCGATGTGTGGATAACTCATGCAACCTCGTACAATCCATACAAGCTATGCAAATGTGAATCACGTATTTCGAGGTAGACAACCCATGCAACCTCGTGCAGTCCCTCGTGCAGTCCATGCAAACCATCCAAACGTCATGCACGTAACTCGATGTGGGTAACTTATGCAAACACCAGACACGTATCTCGAGGTGAACAATCCATGCAAACGTCATACACGTATCTCGAAACGCTATCTGTGTACCCCGAGTCCACGTGGCAAGTACATACAAATAGCGCATTCGGAAAATGCGCTATTTGTGTGTTCTTGCCACATCGACATCCACGTGGGATGACCACGTGGACATTCCACGTGGATGTTTACACGAATAGCGTCTTTTCAAAAGGCGATATTCGTGTAAACACAGTTCACGTGGGATGTCCACGTAAGCCACAAAAATTTGCTTCAACTAATAGTGTCTTTTCAAAAAGGCGATATACCCTATTTTTTGAATAAAAAAAATCACAATTATTTTACTCATTTAAACTAAAATATGCTCAACTTTTGTAATTTTTTCCAAGAAGAGGAAAAAAGAAGTGGGCCCAACTGGGGAGGCTTACGCCCGGCTCGTGAAAGAAGTGATAACAAAAGAAATCCAACAATTAACTAAGAGTGCCGCTAAGGGCACCCCACCTTTTCATGAAGGCACCCAAATTATTTGTAAAAATTCCAGCAAAACTGGAAAAGACCATTTTGCCCCTGTATATATAATGATTCAAACCCCACAAATCATTTTGACAAAGAAAAAGGGCACCCCACCACCAAACTTGAACCACAAAGCCACATTGCGTTTGGCGAGCGTTTATCGATTCTTGCGGATTAACATCATCCGACAGCGATGTAACAATGTTTGACAATCATATGATGGTTTCTTAGAAGCTGTTTAGTTGGGTAAAACGTTGAAAATGATGATTTGTTTGTCAACGTAGGGTTTGGTAATTTCCTCAAATCCGAACTTGTTTCCACTATATAATGGAGGATTGTCTATGCTACGGTGCAAGAGGAGGTTGAACTTGAGGTAATTTTGTGAATTTATTGTGTTTTTTATGAGGTTATCGAAGTTTCGTCGATGTGCGCGATTGTTTCGGCCTCGCAGACCGAGATATATTGAAATGTCTCGGTCATAGAGGACCGAACCTACTCTAACCCTTCTCGCCGAGTGTACTGGTAGAGAGTAGGAGAAAATTCTCTGTTGTACACCACCGACGCCACATTACCTATCACTAATTGTAGCTCTCGTCATGTCTCGCCGAGATAATCGAAGTATTATCGGCCATGCGTAAGCGAGACACCGTGAACTCTTCCGCCTTCGTGGCCGAGGCTATGAGTTCCCAAAAATTTAGCTTCTGTCTCGGCCATGCTTGGCGAGACAGGTGCTGATCACAATCGCCTGTGTGGCCGAGAACCGCGATTTCTCAATTTTTTTACAATTCTACAAACCGCCACACACACATTACAACTACTCTACCAAATGTAACTTAATTATACTATAAACGTAACTTCAAACGATCGATTTCGCGCAAAATCTGTGTGTTCGACGATCTTCAACCGAGCCCTAATTTGGAGACGAAATCGGCTCACACCCCGACCCTACAAACTGCAAAAAACTCGTACAACGAAGGAGAAACACACGGCGAGGGACGGAAAACACGATTTCGGGGATTCCTCTCACTGGTCGGTTCAAACCAAATGAGTTCTTCCACTCACGTTCGGTGAAGGTGTTGGTGGGGGTGGTGGGGTGCTCAGGGATTTCCACGATGGGTATTTTCGGTATTTCGTGTCTTATTTTTGGGTGCCCCATGTAAATCGGTTTGTGCCCACATTAACTGAGTGCCTTCATTAAACGGTGGGGTGCCATTAGCGGCCCTCTTAACTAAACGTATGTGGGTGGATCAGAATAATGCATCCACATCCAACAAGTTTGAAGTTAATCCAACGGCAGGCCTTGTGAATCAGGCTAGCCGAGAACAATGAGTTGCATTAGTTGGAGCTGGCGGGGGCTTGGCAATCCCCGGACAGTACTAACAATCGTAGAGTTAGTTAAATCGAATAAGCCAGATGTTGTTTTTTTGATGGAGACTTTGTCTTTTGAATCCAAGATTTTAGAAATAAAAAATAAAATAAGATTTGAAGGTTATTTTGTGGTGGACAAAATTGGTAGGAGTGGTGGGCTAGCTATTATTTGGCGAGATAAAGATATGTGTGATTTACTGGGGTTCTCTAATAACCACATTGACTTGGTGGTCAATCAAGAGGAACGCCGACAGTGGCGTTTGACTGGGTATTATGGGTTCCCACAAAGTAATTGAAGGAGTGCTTGGAATTTTATTAGAGCTTTATCACGGAAATCCGACCTTCCGTGGTGTCTTATAGGCGATTTTAATGATCTTCTCACAAGGGAAGATAAGAGAGGGGGGACCAGTGAGGGAGGAGGCATTGATGCAGGGGTTTAGAGAGGCGATAATGAACAGTAGTCTCATTGATATGGACTTGCAGGGGTATAAATATACTTGGGAGATGAGGAGAGGTACATCACGGTTTGTTGAGGAAAGATTGGACCGTGCGATGGTGAATGCAACTTGGTTGGAGATTTTTAAGAGGGCCGCTAAGGGCACCCCACCAATTCATGAAGGCACCCTGTTATTGAGGGCACAAAACAAATTTCCAAGGGCACCCAAAAATTACACATGAAATCCCGAAAATACCCCTCCCGCACAAACACGAAAAAACCCGCCGCACCCCACCACCCCCTCCACCACCTTCACCGATCTTGACTCCAAGACTGTGAGCCGATTTCGATTCCAAGACTATTGCACCCCACCACCCGCTCCACCATCTTCGGTTTATGGCTTTTTTGCAGTTCGTAGGGTCGTGGTGTGAGCCGATTTCGTCTCCAAGTTAGGGTTCGGTTGAAGTTCGTCGGACACACCTTATTTAGTGTAATTAAGTTACATTTGGTAGAGTAGTTGTGATTTACAGTGGTGGTTTGTTCAATAGTTAAAAAAATTGGGAAATCGCGGTTCTCGCACACACAGCGTAGATCGTGTTAATCTGTTCTCGCCAAGCATGGCCGAGAGGGAAGCTACATATTTGGGAAGTCGCAGTCTCGGCCACAAAGGACGGAAAGTCTCACAGTGTCTCGGTTACGCATGGCCGATAGTAATCTAGTTCTCTCGGCCGAGACTTGACGAGAGGAAGGCGAATTGAAGTGGTCAACCTATATCGGTGGTGCACAACCGAAACCTTTCAATCGGACGCGGTTGGACACCGCCGATATATAGGAACAATTGTCGGTCATGGGTGACCGAAAACATGGGCTAGTTCACGAACCTGCTTGACCGAGACATCAGAAATGGATGAAATTGAACATTATTTTTCGTAAATTGTTTGTTGGGTTATGTTCCATGCGCTTATATGTTGTAATTTTTTCAGGTATGGCTCGTCCGAAGGCACCGGTGAATAAGGAGGATATTAAAGGAAAGATGAGGATACTTAGTATCAGGGTCACTAGGTGATATTATGAAATACCAAGGAACATTATAGAGATAATAAAAAGACTCGATGATTAAAACTGCAAAGAACACAATCATAAGCAATGGAAAGGTAGTCATACATCATAAACACATGAGGAATCGCTTTAGTAAAAGCAAAGCCACTTCAAAAAGCAAAATATATAATAATTACAACCAGACAAAAGTAAATAGTGAAAGCAAATAGTAACTACTTCTTTACATAATAAGAGACCAAAAGCAAAAGCACGGCGGCATGGGTTGATGGCTAGACACGTCTAGAAAGCATGAGCTTGATGTGAAGATGGCATAGGCCCGATTAGTCGCTAGGTCCTTGGTAACGGATAATGCAATGTGATGAGGGGGGAAAAATAGAGAAATTCCGGGAGGAGAGCAAAGATACACATAATCGTGGAACCGCGTCATAGTCGAGAAAATGAATATACACACGGATAATGGGACATCCCAATAAATACCATAAGCCAAATAGAAGACAAATATCATCTTGTGTCCACACATGGCTGATATGATATGTGAAAATGTTGAGGGAATGCCGCCTTGGAGGAGGATTCCAGTCAATCTCAACGTCATTGTTGAATAATTCTTGACAAATGAACTCTACCAAAGGATGATGAATGGCAAGATTCATGGTAACCGTAGGAGACTCTTAGTATCAGGGTCACAAATCTGCATCAGAAAGATTTTGAATGTTATCATCAGAAACAGATCTGGTAGATGACGAATATTTAGAAGCGATCTGTTTAAATTCAACCAAAATGTACAGACAAACACGAAAAGACCCAAAAAAAAAGGTTCTCGGTTGTACATATCCGAAACTTTCTTCGAAGTCTCATTCACAAACGACCGAGAGTTACCGAGTACTCTCGGTTTTACCAATCCGTGATCGACGTACACCTATCGGTCCTCTATAACCGAGATATAACCATAAATCTCGGTCCCTCGCGAGGCCGATACAATCGCGCACATCCACGTAAACTTCGGATAACCGCAAAAAAACACAAAAAATCTATAAAATTTCCGTGAGTTCGACCTCCTCTCGCACAAAGATAGTCTGACAATCCTACATTATATAGTGGAAACAAGTTCGGATTTGAAGAAACTACCAAACCCTACGTTGACAAACAAATCATCATTTTCACAGTTATACACAACTAAACAGTTCTAAAAACCCGAATATGGTTGTCAAACATTGTTACCTCGCTGTCGGACGAGCAAGAATCGATCAGCTCTTCGCCAAACGCAATGTGGCTGTGGCTTTGTAGTTCAAGCTTGTTGGTGGGGTGCCCTAACTCCTGTGAAAATGGTTTGTGGGGTTTGAACCATTATATATATACAGGGGCAAAATGGTCTTTTCCATTTTTGCTGGAATTTTTACAAATAAGTTGGGTGCCTTCATGAATTGGTGGGGTGCCCTTAGCGGCCCTCATTTTTAATGAAGCCACTTTAACTAACTTACCTGCACCCACATCTGATCATACACCAATTCTTTTAAAATTGGAAACACAAAATCTTACCTATAGGAAGTTTTCTTTTAGGTTTGAGAACTATTGGTGGAAAGAAGAAGGGATCATGGGTGTCATTAAAGATTCATGGGAAAGAAATGTTGATTGGGATATACAAAGTAAGTTACATGAATGTGCATCGGCTCTACAGCAGTGGAGTAAGAAATCAAGGGGTGTTTCAAGTATAGAATACAAAGAAGTAAGAAGAAAATTGATGACATGAGAAGAGATGGGGTCTTACATGATCAAGAAGGAGTAAAGGAAGCAAGAGTGGAGTTAGGAACTCTACTTGAACAAGAAGAAATTTACTAGAGGCAAAGGTCAAAAATGTTGTGGCTTCAAGAAGGCGACTCCAACACCAAATTCTTCCATGCCTCCGTTACCCAGCGGAAAAAACTTAACACTATATCTTTTTTACTTGATGATGCAGGAAGCAAAGTAGAGGACCAAGCATGGATACAAAATATTGTCATGCATTACTTTCAAACACTTTTTGAAAGTACGGAGGTGGACCCGAATCCAGTGTTATCAACAATCCACGCGAAAGTGACGAGGGAGATGAATGAGGCATTCTTGTTACCATACAATACAGAGGAGTTCAAAGAAGCGATTTTCCTAATGCATCCGGATAAGGCACTAGGACCGGACGGATTTAATCCAGCTTTCTTTCAAAAAAGTTGAAATATGGCGGGACGAGAACTTTTCCAACAATGCAACAGTTAGATGACAAATCTAACCATCCCAAAAGGGGTTACTGATGCAACGATTGTCCTCATACCGAAGTGTGATACAGCCTCGAACATGAAGGACTTTAGGCCTATATCCTTTTGCAATGTTGTCTATAAACTGATGGTGAATGTGACGGCCCCAATTCCACAATCTTAAACTGGGCCCCGCCCGGCCTAGACTTACGTGGACCTCCGAGCCCATCTCGCTGAGTCACGCAAGCCTAGTCAGCCTTCCTTTACCATTTACCATTCATCAAGCAATTAAAGTTGAGTTAATCAATTAATGAGTTATCATAGTTATAGCGGAAGCAATTAAACCTCAAACTAACTGAAAAACCTCAAATACACAAGTTATGAGAACCTAGAGTGTGGAAACCCCGAATATATATATCATCATCAATTAACATTCAGATGAGAGTAAACACAAGATATACATGCCCAAAATCTCTCAAAAACCCAACTCCCAGTATTTCAAAACAAGTATATCTAATAATACAAAAGAAGCACCTATGTCAGACAAGTGGTAAGAACTGCTCCAGTATCCTCAAATGATATCTCCTAGCTGTGGAGCCTTCCCCTTATTAGACTATGGATCTGCACTCCGTCAAACACAAGAATGACGAGCCCAGGTAAGTAATGCCAAGCAGGACATATATACAACATTTCGAAATAAATAAATCAGTCTAATTCATGCAGATAAAAAGAAAAGAACCGGGAACACATGAATATAAAAGACTGCAAATAGATCAATCGATAAGTGAGGGTCCGGAATACCAAAATCGAATAGCAAGGAGTCCCGACCAAAAGGTCGTTGAGTCGCGGCAAAAGCCCAGCGAACTCGGGTTCAGGTAGAGACACAACCTACCAGCCCTAACCCTTCGACTATGAGATATCCACAGACCCGGATAAGTGCCCCAACGTACACTCAATTGAGAGATATCAACGGCGTCCAAATGAGAGCTCATATCATAGATAAATAATAATCAAGACTTACTTGCCAATGGACCACTCACAAAAGAAATGATGAACAAAGCAATAACAACAAATATAAAGCTCAAGAAATAACTGTAAAATTTCATAGTTGGTTTACTTACATGTATCCAAGCTAATACGCACTCAAATCGGCTCTGACACGCCTCCAAATCCGTACCCAATACCCGACACTAGTAAACTATGTCCCTAATAATCATATGGGCAAATTTATATTGTGTTAGAGCCTATTTGAGATATTTTAGATTTTTAAATCCTAAAATTGTTCAAATTAGGAAAATCTTAGTGGTGGCACACTTTTCGAGGAAATATTTGTTGATGTAAACACTTTCGACAACGTCAACAAGTGTTTTTCCAATTTCCTCAACCTTTTCTAATTTTTTCTAATTTTTCCTGAATTTTCCTGATTTTTATTGGATTTTCTGTTATTTATTTAAGTTTTTTCCTGTTTTTATTTTTTATTTTGGGCCCCTTCCCATTTTCCTGAACCGGCCCGGTTCAGTTACTGGGACGAGCCCAGCTCGGCCTAGGGCTTCCTCCCCAATTCTTCCTCTCTTTCAAACGAAAGAGAGGAAATGCACAGAGGCGTACGCCTCTATGTTTCCTTCTCTTTTTTATTCTTTTTCTTTTCTTCTTCTTCAACTTCAAAGCACACCAATAATATGTATAATCAAACTCTAAACCCAACATTAACTCACCCAAAATCAACAACAACAACATCAAATTCACCAAATTGGTCAAATGATGTTAATGGAGATGGAGAGGTACCTAGCTTGATGTTCTTGCAAGTGTGATCATCACTACTTCTCCACCCTCACTGGTTGCTCTTCTATTTGCTCTAACACCCCATCAATCTTTTTTCTTCCTCTCCTCCTTCCTTTCCCAAAACGTTGTAAGTGAGTGAGTGAGTGAAGATTTTGAGTTTTATGTATTGGATAAAGATTGAACCATAGCCACACATCCATTTGTGCACACGTATCTCGAGGCATGTCTAAGGGACCACTTTCACTCAATTATTAACCAAGTCATGCACAAATGACTCACAACTTAACTCTATTGGTCTCTTGATTTGTCAATGCGCGTCTCGAGATACATCATGTAGTCATTTTAATTTTTCACTAACTATAGGCACATTAATGTTTACATTTAATGTGACCACATTAGCCACCAACATAAATTCAACATTAGTCCAAAATAACTTTGCTTACCCCATACGCCGCTACTTCGGTCCCACGTTGACACCGTTATGCCCCGCGTGTACCTTACTTGCGCATTACCAAATTTCATTAATTTAACTTGTTCAACCTTTGGTATAATAATTAATACAAGCGTCAAACAAAAATAACATACCTAGGTGTCGACTCTCGAGATTTGAACATGTGTATCACGACAAGTGGGTCCCACGTACGACCCTGAAATAACACGTGGCACGATGTAGATTTTAGGATCGTTACTGTCTTCCCAACTAATTAGAATTTTGTCCTCGAAATTGACAAATTATAAAGGAAATGACTTACTGAAATTCAGAAGTGATAAGGAAAGTACTCGCGCATGTACACTCGAGCTCCCACGTCAGCTCATCATTTCCGTGATGCTGCCATTTGACGAGGACTGATGGGATCTTTTTGTTCCTCAAAATCTTCACCTTACGGTCCAGATATCGAATAGGCTGCTCGTCATAAGTAATGTCCTCCCTCAAGTCTATCTGGCTCAAATCCACTGTCGACCGTTTGTCCTCTCTCGACCTATCCAGTCGAAGCATAGAAACATGAAATATAGGGTGGATCCCAGACAACTGAGATGGAAACTCCAACTCGTACGCAACTTGCATATTCGTTTCTTCACCTTGAACTGAACAATGAACATCGGCGCAAGCTTTCTGTAACGACCCGAAAATTTGACTTGTGCCACGTGTCAAGTTAAGGTCGTTTGTGGGATCCACTCGTCGAAATACGTATATCCGAATTCAATTTGAGATGATAATGCTAACTATGCGAGGAATTTGAGAAATTGAAACACGAACGGGAACGCGTCTCGAGTCGCGTGTTGATGTGGGATATGCATCGTGATGCGTGTAGCGAGTATCGAGAGTTTGAAATGAGGCGGGTTAGTGCATCGGGATGCGCGCTACTTGGTTGTTGAGTTGCCTCGAGATTCGTGCTTCACGAATCTCGCGGACACTTTTGATTTGAAATCAAAAAGATAAAAAGAAAATGTATATATATAAATATATATATATATAAAGATTGATTGAGATAAGATCTGTGAGGAGGGAGAAAGAGGAAGTTTTCACCAAAGTACACATGTTTTTAGTTTTAATGAGGAAAATAGGGGTGAACACTTTTTTATTCCGGGGGGTAGGCAATAACGCCTTGTGGGAAGGCGCCATCTACGTGGCATGTGACGTGGACAAATTTTTTTTTTTTTTGTGGAGACACTGATAGCGCCTTCTCAGAAGGCGCTATCAGTGTCCACGTGGACAACAGATGGTATCCCCCGTCCACGTGGATCGGATAGCGCCTTCGCAGAAGGCGCTATCAATGTACATGTCCACGTCGGCATGTCCACGTGGACCGACGTGGACATGTACACTGATAGCTCCTTCTGCGAAGGCGCTATCAGTGTGCACGTGGACACGGAAGGGTTTTCCCGGTCCACGTGGATCCACGTGGACCGCGAAAACCCGTGACATAGGGGCGCAGATAGCGCCTTCTCAAAAGGCGCTATATGCACCCCACTGTCGTCTTCCCGAAACCGACGCAGAGAATCTCTGCGTCGGTTTCGGCTTTCTCGTGAGGGTAGGGGTAGGGGGTAGGGGGGTGGTAGGTCACGGGTTTCTTGTTGGGTGGGGCGGCTATTTAAGGAGGGGGAGGGTGGGAGCGATCCGTGGAGAGAGACACCGAGGAGGGAGGAAGAAGGAGCGGCGATCAGAATCGTTTCTTGGCGGCGGCGGTGCATACGCGCGGCGGAGACGGAGGAGAGGAGGTGCGGCGGCTCACCGAGCAAGAGGAGCGGCGGCTTTCAGCAGATAGCGGCGGCGGTACGTGGAGGCATTTCCGTGGCAAGTGGTACGTGGAGGAAGAACAACGGCCCCAATGAGGCGGCGGAGGAGGATCTCCATGGCGCGCAATGCAATGGAGGAGGAGAGCGCTTGAGGCACGGCAGAGAATCCGACAAACGGTGGAGTGGAAGGAGGAGGTAATTAACTTTGTTTAAGTTAGTTAAGTGTAGTTTACTTAGTTTGTTTTAGTTAGTTAAGTTTAGTTTAGTTAGTTTGTTGAAGTGAGTTTAGTTAAATAAGTTTAGTTAATTAAGTTGAGTTAATTTAGTTTGTTTAAGTTAGTTTACCGAAGGAGGAGGTATGTTTAGTTAATTAAGTTTGTTTAAGTTAGTTTAGTTAGTTTAGGTTAGAAGTTTAGTTTAGGTATTGGTGGTTAGTTTAGTTAGTTAAGTTTGTTTAGTTAGTTAAGTTTGTTTAGTTTAGTTTAGTTTATTATATGTATTTATGTTTGTTAAGGTTAGTTAGTTTAGTTTGGTTAATTTAGTTTAGTTAGTTTGTTTAGTTTGTTAAGTCAATTAAGTTGCGTTATTTTTGGTCTTAAGGTTAGTTAACTTTGTTTAAGTTAGTTAAGTGTAGTTTACTTAGTTTGTTTTAGTTAGTTAAGTTTAGTTTAGTTAGTTTGTTGAAGTGAGTTTAGTTAAATAAGTTTAGTTAATTAAGTTGAGTTAATTTAATTTGTTTAAGTTAGTTTACCAAGGAGGAGGTATGTTTAGTTAATTAAGTTTGTTTAAGTTAGTTTAGTTAGTTTAGGTTAGAAGTTTAGTTTAGGTATTGGTGGTTAGTTTAGTTAGTTAAGTTTGTTTAGTTAGTTAAGTTTGTTTAGTTTAGTTTAGTTTATTATATGTATTTATGTTTGTTAAGGTTAGTTAGTTTAGTTTGGTTAATTTAGTTTAGTTAGTTTGTTTAGTTTGTTAAGTCAATTAAGTTGCGTTATTTTTGGTCTTAAGGTTAGTTAGTTTAATTAGTTTGATTAGTTAGTTTGTTTAAGTTAGTTTAAGTTTATGTATTAGTTTGGTTAGTTTAGTTTAGGTAGTTGAGGTATTTAGGTTAATTTTGGTAAGTTTGTTTAGTTAATGTAGTTTGTTTAGTTATCACAATGTTGCAAGATATGTTAGCCAAATTTGTTTAGGTTAGTATATTTTAGTTTGTTTACATTGTTAATATATAGGGACATAGGTGTTGTTAGTTGACTTAGGTTAGGTCAGGTTATGACTCGTTATTTGGGTTAAGGTTTACTTTTATATGCTATGGTTAGTTTTGTTATAGCCGAATTATTATACTCTTTGTGTTCTAAACTAACGAAAATACAATGTTATTGCAGGAATATTTTGTCGAAGAGGAAAAGCGGTGGAAAAAAATAAGTTCATTAATTTAGTATTTTCATAATAATTTTTTTAGGTTAGGTTATGGTTTGCATGATATATAGGGACATAGGTATTTTGTTTATGAAGTACGGTTGATATATTTATTTATTGAACGTTATTACACAGAAAATGTAAGTGCGAAAGAATGAGTATGCTCTGTAGTTGCGCTATTATTGCGATCTTCTACATCAGAAAGTTCGACTGCGCTTTTATCACCACATGATTTTCAACTAATTCCCTGAACAAATTTTTGCAATTGTCTGTAACATCTTTACATCCAATTTCAAAACATTATGTAGGGAATGTCACAAAGAAACATCCATATTCTATTCTATGCGTACGGCGCCATTGTTAATGGGGTCAATGGCATCGCGTACAGCTCACCCCCATCAGTAGTGTTGTGGGTGAAGTTTGGGTCTAGTGCCCGTGAAATGATTGATGACGTTTCTAACGCGTTCCCTGAATGTACGGCGAATACTATAGTTCATATGACTTATCGCCACATGATGCCTCTCCCCGGAGGCTCACATTATTACGTTCCTGTGTTGTTGAATGATGCGACACACTTCGACTTGATGTGGGATACGGTGGACAAATTACCAAAGACCGCAACGATTGATATATATTTAACATTTGAGTCAGTCGACTCAAATCAAAATCGTACGATTCATTCGCAAGTTCTTGACGAACGTGGCGGCACGCCAGACGCAGACTTACTAGACATGGACAGACTGCACATGCAATCCCCAGCGGATGAGGTAGCGCAAGAGGGGTTCGTTGCTCCATTACATGAAGATAATAATGCATATACCGACGATGACGAAAACGACGACGAAAATAACGAGACTGATGAGGAAACGCATCACAGCGAAGAAGCTCCATCAGTTGCGGTTTGGGATGACGTTAACGTTTGCACAGATGATCCAAGATATGATCCTCCGGGTGCGGAGAATGTCGAAGATGATGAGCAATTTGCTATCGATGAAGAGATTATGTTGGAGGAAGCTAGTGACGATGAAGTTCACCAACCAACGGGATATAACGAAATTGATTGGGAGGTGGCTAATTCAATCTGCGACCCAACATTCCCGTAAGCAAACTTGGGGGACATCCCTAACTTCGATTTGGAGATAGGGATGTGTTTTGACAATAAAAACGATTTACAACATGTCGTTAAAGTGTGGCATGTTAATAGACATTGTCAATACCATGTGATGGAATCGACTACAACTTCGTGGGCGATTAAGTGCAGATTTCCACAACACGGGTGTATGTGGCGCCTTCGCGCATGTTTCCGAAAGAAAACACTATTATGGGAGATAACACAGTTAGACGTACCACACACGTGTATTAATCCCAACGTAGAACGCGGTCATGCCCAACTTGACGCCAACATGATGGCGCGAGAGATCCAAAGCGTCGTCAAAACCGATCAAGGTGTCACGATCAAAACATTAATAGAAATAATAAAGGAAAAATATGGACACGAAGTCAACTACAAGCTAATGTGGGATGCCAAGAAGAAAGCAATTGAATGGGTTTTGGAGATTGGGATGAGTCGTACGCTCAATTACCAAGATGGTTGGCTGCGGTGAGGAGTAAGAGTCCGGGGACAAGAATCGAGTGGTCACACAGACAATGGCATGATGATGAAATAAGTACCGCGTCTCCACAATTTCGTCGTGTGTTTTTCGCATTTGAAGCTTCAATACAAGCTTTCAAGTTTTGCAGGCCTCTGCTTCAGATTGACGCGACATTCCTATATGGCAGATATAGTGGGAAGCTCATGATTGCGTTATCTGTTGATGGAAATGGTCACATATTACCAGTTGCATTTGCCGTTGCAGAAACCGAATCAACTGATTCATGGGGGTGGTTTTTGCGCATGCTGCGCAAACACGTGACAGATAGAGAAGGGATATGCATTATTTCTGATCGTCACCCTGGCATTTTGGAGGCGATCAACATCCCAATCAACGGCTTTTGTCCCCCGAAAGCCACCGTTATTGCTTGCGACACTTGCTTAGTAATTTCGGCACACAATTCAAAAATGTTGTCCCCCTGAAAGTACTACTTGGTCGAGCAGCTGTTCAACATCAAGAACGAAAATTTATTGCGTGCATGGAGCGTTTCACATACTTATCGTCACGAACGCCACAATGCCTCGCAATATGTCAATGCCATCCCTAAAGAACTTTGGACCCAATCGCACGACGGAGGCATGCAGACGGATGGATGAATTCTAATGGTGTTGGTAAGCACAAAATACAATTTATTCTTTGCACTATAATACATTAAATATTCGACGAACCAATATTACTTACTAGAGTTTCATCGGAAATTGCGAGTGTTTCAACGGGGTCTTGAAGGGTGCTCGATTCTTGCCAATTCTGCGTTGACTCAAATGATATACTATAGATTGGTGACGTACCACGATCAACGCAACCAGGAAATCAATGCGGCAATCTCAAAAGGCCAAGTGTACATCGAATATGTCATGAAGAAACTCGCGAAATATGAGAAATCGCAAGGAGGCATCACGTCACGTTGATCAATCGAGACATTGGTGAGTTCCAAGTGCAGACTGGAAGACATGGAGATCGCATGCATAAAGGAAACAACACACAAATCTTCATCTTAAAGGACCGGGTGTGCAGTTGTAATAAATGGCAGTCGTTTGGTTTCCCTTGCTCACACGTGTTAGCATTATGTGCGTTGATTCGAGTGGCCTCAGCGCAGTTCATCGAGCCATACTATAGGTTAGATGTGTACGCACAGTGCTACTCGTACAAATTCAAGGCCATCCCGATGAGAAGTATGGTCGACTTTTGGGACGAAAATCATACCCGACCCCAGCGCAGACGACGTGGCCGAGGAGACCTAAGGGATCGCGTAGACCTACCGAGATGGATCTTCTTAATGTCCAAAGACCTTTGCGATGTGGGATTTGTCATCAAGAAGGCCATAGAAGAACAACATGTCCAAATAAAGATCGTGCACGAGTACCAACTAGGAAGAACCGTTGTGGTATATGTCGTTTAGAAGGACATAACAAAAAAAATTGTCCGATGAGACCTCAACCATCCAATGACAACATATAGTCGATTTTGTATATTGTGTGAAGTAACTAAAGTTCGTACATATGTTGCTTATGAGCATTTTCGTCGTGTGTTTTTGTGTGAACATTTATTAATTACTTATCGTTTGGTTGCGTACAACACTCATTTTATTTTTCTAACATTTTTTGTAATTGTACTACAATGGATCCAGGACCTTCTGATCCATCACTATTGCAACTCCAATCTACACACAGATCAACGCGAGCATGGAGGGGCGAGGTAACCTTTATTACATCAATACGTCAAATTTAAATCAATAAGGTATCAAAAACATACATTAATACACTATCAATGACAAGGTGTACGAAACAATGCGTGTACCTCGAAGACGTGGGGTCGTTGATCGAACGATGCAGTATCATTCTAGGATGATCCCATATCTTCGTGCCAAATGGTTCTATGGGATATCTCGGGTAGCATTTTTCACCTTGATTGGGCTTTGACATCGCGTTTGTAGAGAGATGGCGCCCCGAGACGCATACATTTCACATGCATTGTGGGGAGTGCACCATTACACTTCAAGACGTGCAGTACAGCTTGGATTACCTATCGAAGGTATGCTGTGACGGTACGACGACGCAGACTATGCCGATGTCTCGTGAGAGGCTACTTGGACGAACTCCTGGTGGAGATGACGTCGTTGGATGTAAACTTAAGGTCGATTGGCTTGAGCGTAACGTACCATCAATAGATGATGATAGCGATGAGGAGTCGGTCAACGTTACGTTCGATCGTACATACTACAACTCATCGGTGGTTGTCTTTTCGCCGACAATCTAATCGATTCGTCCATTTGATGTTCCTACCATTCTTTGGAAGATTTCCAACTAGTGGACAATATAGTTGGGGGAGTGCTTGTTTGGCTTACTTGTACAGGGAGTTGTGTCGCGGATCTCGCGCAGGGGCACATGAGGTTGCTGGAGCGTCAATTCTTTTACAACTTTGGGCATGGGACATATTTCCATTCATAGCACCGCGGCGCCTGCGTGTTTCAAGAGCTCAGCAGCGAACTGTGGATGGACAAAATATGCTTATGGACGTTCCACTCGGACACAGGTATGAAAGTCGATTTGTCATTAATTTGCATAAAAATCTTGTCCAATTTCATTTATCTTAAATTATTGTCCTCTACACAGATGGCTCGATGCATTTTCGGTATCACAAAGTGCGACGCACGTCGTATCGGCTTACCGTGATGCACTCGACTCGCAGAGGCATGATGATGATGTGGTCTGGCAACCTTATGCAGAACTCATGGGGTCTCTTCCCAATTACTGTACAAATGGTCACGGAAGTTGGCTCTCGACGTGTCCCCTTATTTGTTTCCACATTGTTGAGTGGCATCGACCAGAAAGGGTTATGAGACAATTCGGCATGGTACAAGTGGTGCCACCTAATTGTGATTACGACGCCCAACTGCACCGCCTCGAATTGCGTGGACATCATCATGAAAATTGGGTGACCTTCCATGCAAGCTATATACACAGGTGGGAGAATCGTGGGGACACCATTACCACAGCGGCACTTAATGAGGGCCACGATCACCAAGACTACATGACGTGGTATCGCTCGGTCACTAGGAGATTCATTGGACACGACGGGGCGTTACGTGACTACTCGGTAATATTCTAACTCTTTATTTTCCTCGAACATTTAATATCTTATATTGCGTGCTCTGACCTCTTATATTTTGTATATCAGCGTAACTTGGTGCATCGACTGAGGCGAGTGTTTATCGAGGATGGGTACGAGCAAGGTCTTCTCGCGCTTGATGAAGGGATTCAAATTTTAGACGAAGACGAAAGGCGAAGGTCTACTCTTTCGCATGACGGAATTGACGTCGAGCAAGACATTAATGAGGATAATGAACAGACGATGAAGAAGACGATCATGCCGAACCAAACATAGAGGTGAGAAAGAAGACGAGCACGACCAGAGATTGTGCGGGAACGCACCAGCGTCCTCGTCCACCACGTCCATCTACTCGACCGAGATTGCTGCAGAGAGAGTAGCAGACGATCTCCTCCAAGACGTTCATCTCGTTCGAGAGCGAGTAGATCGAGAGGCGCAGGTGAGAATAGCCAACGATCGTCGCCGCCACAAAGCAAGAACCTCAAATGTTTGTACCCTGTGCCGCCGAGCGTGAATCTTCCTCCTTACTATTTTGATCCATACGCACTGGGCCGTCGTCTTCTTATGTGGACCATGGAATGCCTCATCCTCAAATGTATCCATCATCGCCTCAAGACATGCCTAGTCCATTTACTCCTACTCCTCATACTTACAATATGTCATATGGTGGAGATCCCTCTTTCATGAACTTGTTGACCATGCCGCAGCCTCATATTCCTTTTCCCCAACCCCATACAGGGAGCCAATATTTTGGGATGGTTCCACCTCCAATTTTTGGGAGCATCAGTAGCAGAGGTGAGTCGAGTGAAGCACCAGAGGAAACGCATGAATCTACTCAACGTGATTCAATGCAAGACCAAATACCTCAACAACCTCAACCGGATGTACAAACACATCGACCAACTAGACAAAGAGTACGTCCGGTTTGCATCACCGAGCAACAACGTCAACGTAACCGCAGGAATAGACCTGCATGATGACTTTTCTTCAAGTCATGGTGATTTGTAGATAGCTACTGATTTGGGTGAACGAAGTACGTGTATACAACATTCTCATTCAATAAACTTATTTATCATGTTTTCTATATTATTAAAATGTCGTATATTTTATTATACTCTTCGATAGTTAGTTTAGTTTGTTAATTTAGTTTAGGTTCTTTGTTTAATTTAACTTAAGTAGTTAGCTTAGTTAGTTAGGTGTCGGTGGTTAGGTTATATTAGTTTCGTTTGGTTTGGTTAATTATCTTAGTTATTTAAGTTAGTTTAGTTTAGGTGTTGAGGTTACTTACTTAAGTGTAGTTGTGTTAGGGTATGTTCGTTAGTGTAGTTTAGTTAATTTAGTTTACATACTTAGGTTAGGTTAGGTTAGTCGAGTTTAGTTCGCATAGAACCGGTGTGGTTAGGTTGTTAACAAGTAACTCTCGAGCTACTTGGATGTTTGTTTAGTTTCGTTTCGTAGTTTACGTGGATCGTTTTTTGGTTGTTTATTTTGTTAGTTAAGTTAGTTATTTTAGTTTACTTAGTTTTTATTGTTTACGTGGTTAGGTTAGTTAAGGTTAGTTAGGTTAGTTAAGGTTACTTAGTTTAGTTTGGTTAGTTTCATTTAGTTAGTATGTTTAGTTCGCAATTAAGATAGTCTATTTTTTGTTGTTTGTGTGAGAATCGTCACTGTCTTCACTACGACACAAAAAACACAACAATGTCATGCACAAAGTTAGTTAGTTTACTTGAGGTTAGTTAGTTACTTAGTTTAGTTTGGTTTGGTTAGGTTAGTTAAGGTTAGTTTACTCAGTTTATTTAAGAATACTTATGGTTAGTTAATGTTAGTTATTTCAGTTTACTTTAGTTATTTAGTTAGTTAGTTAGTTAGTTAGTTAGTTAGTTAGTTAGTTTGGTTAAGGTTACTTACTTATTTAGTTTACTTTGGTTTGCTTAGGTTAGTTAAGGTTAGTTAGTTTAGTTTAGTTTAGTTACTTGGTTAGTTAGTTAGTTAAGTTAGTTAGTTTAGTTTGTTAAGGTTACTTATGGTTAGTTATTTTGGTTTAGTTTGGTTAGTTAAAGGTTACTTAGTTTACTTTGTTAGGTAGTTTAGTTTGGTTAGGGTAGTTAAGGTTAGTTAGTTAAGTTAAGTTAGTTAGTTACTTATTTAGTTTAGTTAAGGTTAGTTAATTTAGTTTAGTTTGGTTTGGTTCCCTTAGTTAATGTTAGTTAATTTAGTTTAGTTAGTTAGTTAGTTAGTTAGTTTAGTTAGGTTCGATTAGTTAGGTTAGAAAATAAAGTTGAAGGTTGAAACCAATGTACATATATATATATATATATATATATATATATATATATATATATATGTATTCAAAATTTGTTTCTTTTTTATACAAATCTAAACTCCTTTGGTTGTAATTGTCGAGATCGCTCGACTACGACTACGACGACGCGGTCCAGCGACTCGCGGTGGCTGGCGAAAAATCGAGTCCGGTTGCTGACGTGGTGGTGAGGTGGCGATGACGACGTGGTGACGGGGCTGGTTTGTTTATTGGGTCGGCGGCGAGGTGGCGGTGACGTGGCGGCGTTTTGTACAGATAGCGCCTTTTGAGAAGGCGCTATCTGTACATGTGGCCGCCACGCCGCCACATCGCCGCCACCTCACATACGCAGCTTTGGCTAATAACGCCATTTCAAAAGGCGTTATTGAACTATGTGAGGTGGCGCTGATGTGGCGGTTACGTGGCGGCCACATGTACAGATAGCGCCTTCTCAAAAGGCGCTATCTGTACAAAACGCCGCCACGTCACCGCCAAGTCAGCACCACAAACCCACATTCACCCCAATAACGCCTTTTGAGAAGGCGTTATTGCCTAATTTCGTGATAAAAAAAAACCTCCCTATTTTGGGAAATAAATTGTAAAACAACCCTACTTTTGGAAAAATGCCGAGAAAGAGAGAGAAAGCCAGAGGAGATGAGAGAGAGATCGACGTGGCGGAGCTCCAACAGGGGCGGATCGGCGTGGCTCGCGGGTGATGCGAGGGCGCGAGCTGCCGGTGCGGCGGCAAGCCAGGGAGGAGGGAAGTGCGGAGGGCTCGCATGGACGAGGTGACGCGCAGCCGTGGAAGATCGGCAGCACTGGATTGGCGGCAGATCCGGCGGTGGCGCGCACGCAATGAGGACGAGCAACCGGCGGCACAGAGACTTGGCACGAACGGTGGCTAGCCGACAATGCGCGGCGATCGCGCGGATGGCTGGCGGCCGCGAGCAGATCTGGCCGGCAGCGGCGGGGGCAGCGGCGCCGACGGCGAGGTGGTGCGGTGTCGACCGGTCGGATGCCCGATTTCGACGAAATCGCGACGACGCGATGGAGGTGAGGTTTATTTCACATAATTTCAGTGATGTGAATAATTTGAAATAAAATAGGCTTAAACTGTCTAAATGGACACCAGGGACTTAGGAGTCGGGTGTCGGGTGCGCAAATCGAGACGCGAGCGACGTTTTGAGGTTCGCGTTTCTCGAGGTAAGTAAACCAGCTAGGTAATTATACATTATTTCATTTCTCTCCATTGGCTGTTGTTGTTACTGTTATTTAATAGCTTTATTGTTGTTCACTGCTTTGTGATGATAGCTATCGTTGAAATTGTTGTCGATCGAGTGGGTCCACTGGCAAGCGAGTCATGGTTACTGTTTATCTGCGATATGAGCTCTTATCCGGACGCCGTCGATATCTCCCAATTGAGTGTACGTTGGGGGCTCTAATTCGGGTTCGTAGATATCTCATAGTCGCAAGGGTTAGGGTTGGAAGACATGAGGCTCGTCCTAACCCGAGTCTGCTGGGATTTTTCTGCGACTCAACGACCTTTTGGTCGGGACTCCTTGTTATTTGGCCTCACTCATTGATGGATTGTTTACAGTCTTGTATATTCATGCGTTCTTTATTCCTTTCGTTCTATTTGCATGAATTTGACTGCTTTAGATATTGTGAAATGTTGTGTATATGTCCTACTGGATTTACTTACCTGGGCTCGTCATTCTTATGTTTGATTGAGTGCAGAGCCGCGAACGAGTAGCAGAGGGAATGCTTCATAGCTAGGTGATTTTTTTTGTATATTTTGTATTTACTCTCATCTGATGATATTTACTGGGTTCCACAATTAGGTTGCCTAACTCCCTGATCTTTTTGTTGAGTTATTTAATGTATTAGTTGCTTCCGCTAAATTTTTAAATCTTGAAAATACTAATAACTCAATTTTATGGGAAATTACTTGTAATAATAGATTAGAAGGCTGACTAGGCCTGCGTTGACCTTGCGAGACTGGCTCGGGGGTCCACGTGGGCTTAGGCCGGGCGGGGCCCAATTTTATGGGAAATTGGGGCCGTCACAGTTGGTATCAGAGACTGCAGTTGTAAATACTCGACTCGTGAAGGAAATTACAATTCATTAAGACATAAACCAGCGGAAGTTAGGAATGGTTGAACTTAGAGTGGAACCCTATGATCATGACTTAAGTTTTCGTTGGGAAGTGAGGAGAGTATTGATGTGTTGGATTATACTACTTACGATAGATCTACTTTGGTAGCTGTATTTACTCTTGTGTATCACGTGAGACACGATTAGTAAATTGAAAATGATTGACGATAAATTTATCGAATCCAGAGAAATTGATTACTTTGCCTATGCGTACGTCCCTAGAAGAAAATTTGAATAGAAGTAGTAGGAAAGTAAAGTTTGAAAAAAAAAAAAAAAAAAAAAAACGAAAATCAGACTCTAAGGGAGCAGAGTGTTGAGATGACTTGAGAGCTAACGATTACATCATGTACGGACTCCTTAGCTTTGACGAAAGCTTTGCAGTAGTAGTGTTGGATCAGAAGCCCAAGTAACTCCACTTTAGTGACACTACGCATTTATCGTCTCAGGGTTGGTGAAGTCGACCACCACCTTTAGGGACTTGTAAATGAATTAAGTGTTACGAGTTGACGTAGAGTCTGCAAATTCGTTCTAAAAGTTAGGGGTCACCTTAGTATAAATCCTCTGAGATTGTATATCTCAAGAATTCTCACATGCTAAAATTTGTTCAGATGCGTTAGTAAACGTACTGAAAGGGACTTTACGTGCAAGTAGTGCATGTTGTAAAAATGTATCCGATATGGTATATTTGTTGTGTTGTAATATATATACGATATCGAAGATTTGTGGCTATGGAAAATGCGACGACGTTTCGGACCGGGTTTAAGAATGATCGTGAGGCTGCAGGTTCGCGGTTTGCGAGTGCTGATGAGCCGCATACATCGCACTGCATACATCGCACTACCAACAACTGTAGGAGATTTTTCGATTGTTAAGGGCACAGGTTACACCGTCGTCGTCTACGTCACCAACGCTAGTTATTCAGGTTGTGCGTGTTTTTCCAGTTCACAACCCACCTGAAAAACTTTCAATTCAGGTAGGACCTGCAGTGACCGAGGTGACACATGTTCGGGCCGAGATGGTATCTCCTATACCTGAGACACCGGCTGAGGATACGCCGAGCACGCCGATTGATACGGGTGTTAGGGCTACAACTGAGGCGAGGCATGCTCGTGAGTTTCAGAGGCATCATCCGGAAAAGTTTCACGGTGGTACGGATCGCGGAGCAGCAAAGATTCATGACGTTTTGGCCACACCAGATCATATGGGGTCGAGCATTTCATCAGCTTCGTTGTTCGGCGAGGCCGATGTCTGGTTGCGCACTACGGTGGCGTCGATGGGGACGCTCAAGGATTGGGCTGAGTGCAAGGATGGGGAAGTACATTCATCCTACAGTTCGTAACTTGAAGAGAATTGATTCTTAAACCATTCGATAGAGGACCGGGGAGTCGGTTGCAGTGTATGGATCGATATATACGCGTGATGAAGTATGCTGGGGTTGCGGCTGACCAAGCTTACTACGTCATACACGGTTTCCTGGACTCGATTGGTTCGGGGGTAGTGACGACGGCTCGAACACATTATAGGAGGCCTATGAGAAGGCCATGGCTGTGGAGTGGAGAGTTTGGTTTTGGTCATTTGATCATATTGTCACAATGAGGTTAGCATCACAATCATAATGTAATTATGCATTGGAATCATGTATTTGCACCCTCACTTGGCTCTTTTCTAGAAAGGTTGTCAATGGAATCATGCGCCAAGGAATGTTACCAAAGGATGGGAAGATAATAAGAATTAATCATTCAGCTTCTGTTGATAAGTTCTTGGATGCTTTACTAAAGGGTTCTTCATTCCAGACAGCTGTAAAATTACTTTCTTTGTCTGTTTCGTATGGTGGGAAGCAGCATGTTCCTCTATCCCTATTAAAATCTCATGCTAAAAAAAAAAAAAAAAAGCGATGGAGGTAATCTTGAAAAGTTCTGTTGATAGAGCAGCTATGCAATGTAGTCGTGATGAACTCAATGGAGAAACTACTGTTTGTCTTCCTGCTTTTATGCATATAAAACAAAAAGGTGACCTAAGTGATAACCAATTCGATGAACCAGTTTTCTTGCATCGAGATTTGTTCTTGAATGTCTTGGTCACCTACCTTTTGAGGTTGTAGTTTTGTTGCTGACGTTTTTGCTTTCGGGAATGAGGGCTTTAACAAATGAGGCCCCTTTAATCCTGTTACATGCTTGCGACAAAATTAATGAACGTCTGATGCTTCATGGTATGAAATTTTCTCTTGATATACCAAAATGGGTTGCCAATTACTTTTTCATGTCCACTGACGCGTCAATGGCTAGTGAGAGCGTGGGAGCACACGCATCGGAGTACCAGTCGCATTCTCGGCATCGTCACATTCAGTGCAAGGGTCTGGAGATGATCAGAGGAAAACGAGGGTTAGACGGTCGTGGCAAAGAGATCAACCTCAGAGCGTATTGCGTTTCCACTATGTGCGGCGTGTATGGCGCCAGTGTTAGATGGACCAGCGTAGAGTTACGCTAGTGCACTACATAAGTACCATCAGAGGGTTGATGGAAGAGGCAGTGGCCAGAGACAGAGTCAGAGATCCAGTCGAGTGCACTGACAAAAACAGCGATCTAGTCATGCACAGGGACAAGGACATTGACATGTTCCATTTGGATTGGGATTTCAACGTACCTGTTTGGGCGTATGGACAGCCAGGTATAGCAGAGCCAGAAACATATTCATGCTAGTGCCACGTCAGGTCCGACTATTATCCATCGTAACCTGATAAAGGGTACGAGTTGGGTTGAGACTCACTCGATCAGAGAGACTAGCGGACAGTCAAAGAGACTGATTTACATTCTCGCGGGCATACAGCAGATATACGTATGTTAGTGACGGTGGATCACGCAATTAAAATGTTCATTTGTATTCATTTGTATTCCAATATATGTTGCGAGGATGTTGCCCTGGCATATATTGATGGGAGGAGACAGATGGTGTGTTCTTTGCTTGGAGGTCTCGGAGGAGCCCAACTCGTCGCGGAGGAGCCCAGCTTGTCGCGGAGGAGCCCAGCCCTACAGAGTAAGATGGGGGTATGGCCTTGGGCGAGTATGGCCTTGGGCGGGTATGACCTTGGGTCTTCGTTCATAAAACACCATTGTCCTTTGAGACTTGCTTCAATTTCGAGGACGAAATTCTAATTCGTTGGGAAGACTGTAACGACCCGAAAATTTGACTTGTGCCACGTGTCAAGTTAAGGTCGTTTGTGGGATCCACTCGTCGAAATACGTATATCCGAATTCAATTTGAGATGATAATGCTAACTATGCGAGGAATTCGAGGATATGTATCGCCTCATGATGCGTGTAGCGCGAGTATCGAGATTTGAAATGAGGCGGGTTGGTGCCTCGAGATGCGCGCTACTGCTCGGTTGTTGAGTTTGCCTCGAGATTCGTGTTGCACGAATGTCGAGGACACTTTTGATTTGAAATTAAAAGAGAAAGAGATAAGGATAAGGAGAAAATAAATAATATATATATATATATACTAGTTTCAAGACGTGCTACGCACGATTCCCCTGCTCGCTTCGCTCGCGGGAATTAATTTCTAAGAGTTTATTAACAAAATTCAAAATTGTAATTAAAATTTTAAAATTAGAAATATAAGTACCTTTTTTAGCTTATCAATATTCTCTACTGTGATTGAGTTAAGATGTGAATGGAAAAACAAGCTAATCATGCTAGGACATTACTTCCTCAAAAAAAGTGTATTGGATTGATGAGAATGAGTTCATGATTGACTTGGAGATAAAGAAAAAAAAACATGCAGTGGATTGATAAGGAGTTAGAGTTTGATTTGGATGAAAATGTTGAGAGTTTGATTTGGATGAAAATGTTGATTTGGAGATAAAAAAAGTACGGGCAAATAGGTAAATTTCATTACCACTCAAAAATTTATGATTCGTGCTTTTATATATATGATAGATATGATATATATATATATATATATATATATATATATATATATATATATATATATATAGAGAGCAAAGAGAATTGTTTAAGAAAAAATTAAGAGCGTTGAAGATTTATGAAGCAAATTCCTATTTATTCTCCTATTTGTTAGCAATAGAAGCCGATTTTAATAGCTATTTAATACAATATGAAATCAATCGTTTTTAGGTAGGACTCTTATCTCTATTTGTTTTTGGAAGCCGATTCTAATTTGATTAAAAAATATATCAATAAATCTACTTGAACTCTTGAGTAAGGTATTTAAAATTTTTATAAATATTTAAGAGGTATCAAATTTTTTTTACAAGTGATTATAGTTGCTTAATTGCTTGAGGACGTATTTGAAACTAAAAAAAGTTTTGAGTTCGGACTCACGAGTTCTAATAGCACTACCCAAAATATAATTACCTATTTAATATCATCCGTTGTATTAGGATATATTTTGATTTAGATAGCTATTTAATACTAATACCATCTCCATCTCCACTCGGCGATAGTTTTAGATATATTTTTCTCCATTTTTAATACTCTACGTGGAATTTGCATCATTTTTCCAGCTTCTATTTGGAGATCAATCAATTGGCGCACTCAGTGAATTCAAATATTTCAATTCATTATTTCTCATAATTTCTAATATCAATATCTTCGCAAAAACATGAATCCAATTCCTAACAACAAAAAACGCCGCAATAACAACTTTATATATGAACCTATATATATATATATATAATTGCTTCCTCTTGTTTGTATATAATAATAAGTAATAAATAATCTAATCCTAAAACCTTCCCGAACTTAATTGGAACATTCATCCAATTCATTAACGATCCACATAAAACTTTAAAATTTGATAGTCGCAACAACGGGAAACAAAACCGATGTTCACTTCTCAATGAATTTTTTTTAGGTTCTTCACCAAACCAGGTATTCCCGCTATCCTTGTTGATCATGTACTCATGTAAGAAGTTTGTTGTGCTTGGTTTTATTCCCCCGATCTCCAAGTACTTGTGGAATGCCCTCTGCGAGTTCTCATCCAAAGACCTTCAACAAATTTCACATCCTCGTAAGAAAACATGCACTCAAACCTAATAATATATATAAACGAGAAATGAATCTCATGTCAAACGCGCACGGCCTCATGAGTTGGCTTACCCGAAGTCGGGTCCCTCGTAAGGAATATCGTCTTGAGAAGCATTCGAGTCCTTAACCGACAAGCTCTCAATTGCAATTTCATCTGCGTAGCAAAGTGACTCCAAACTCCGTAAACTGTCCATTTCCTTTTACAACACCGACAACCAAGGGATGCTTGAGTTTCCACCCTTGGAACTGTCTTCTTCATCATCGTCGCCGCCACCTTCATGGTTACCAAGAATACAAGGTGGTCATGTGAACTTCAACTTTGATCACCTCATCCTGGTATTTCCTAGTTAAGGATATGGTATTTGATGAAATGCCTATAAAAATATTAGTTTCATATAAATTCATATATAAAGATTCGGATGCCTTCATTTAAAACAAGGTAATTAACAACAAAAAAACAGAATTTATTTCAAGACACGATTTTATAAGGCGTCTAACTAACTCTCGTGAAATTAAAAAGCTTGATACTCCAACCCACCCTAAAAAGATATGGTGAGTATGAGCAAAAACATAAAACTTCAACACGTAACTCATGAATATCGAGATAGCAACATTAAATTTACAATTGTTATACGAACTTTTCAGCTATATCTTAATGAACCATTACATACAATGCACAAAGGAGTGGTAAGGAAACATCATTGAAGTTCTTTCCTTAATCAACCATTACATGGCATCAAGAATGTCACAGCTTTGAGAATACATGCAACCAAACTTCATAGTTCATTCCTTCAATGAATCAATAAGCTTCTCATGCAGATCAATGCCATAAGAAACAAAATTAATTTTAGACAACACAGTACTATTGCTTAGATTGGAGAGAAGAAAAACTGATCGACATAATCATATTAACTTGACAAACTCATCACATCTATAAATAAATGGGAAATACAAAAGCGCATATCTCAACTAATTATAGCATTTGTTGAATTTCCCCTAAATAACATCTCTCAAGAAAAACATCAACATAGGATGTTTTGAGTATGCTTACCAATTGAAATTAGCAGAGAATATTTATCTCGGGCAAATTTAGTGTTTGTCGTTATCTTCTTCACCGTTTTCTTCCAGGATTGTCTGCTTTTTTAGTTTCGTCGACAAGTCCTAGAGAACAATATATCAATGAGAAAGTGTTATAACGTTGGAAGCGTACCATAAACATTTGCGCTGACGATATCGCGCAAAGGCGAAAAATGATTCTAAAGTATTTAAAAAAAGGTTTTGCATAATGCCCGTGGCGATCACATGACTTCGATGAAATTTTGGATTCAATCTATGTATAACAAAGCAAGTAACAATAAGCAACAAGGAAGAAAGGAACAAAACAAACTTACCATGTTCGTTGAAAATGACTCCTCAAGACACACAACCCTTCCTCAACTTTCATAAGTTGAAGGTCATCTTTGGTCCAATCTCTTGCACTTCACAACACTTTTGAAGAAGCACGATTTGCTTTACCAAGTTCACTTGCAAGACTCACAATAGCAAACCTCATCATCCGCTTCACTTTCGATCCATATGCAACCCTTTATAAGCAAGGGAAGGAAACAAAATTAATATCCAAACTTAGAATGAAATTTATTTAACAAGTAAAAATAAGACATCCGATTCAAGTATTATTGAAGTCGGTTCTTGAATGGAAACCCTGGGCATTAATATTGCTTGCTATTTGCGGGTGCGATCGTTAACACTTATTTTTTCCTCTCGGACAAATTACCCCCAACCCACCCAAAATGGATTGAGGTCTTCCTCGATCAATTTCGCCATTTTGCCTTTTAAGATCCCTCCTTTCATGCCTTTTTTTTCTTACATTCCTCTCATTCATTGAAAGTAACAGATTACGTAATTTCAAAGAGAGAATTGGATATTTCTTTCATTCATTTCTAAATTTAAAACTCAATTCAAGAGCTTGCCAAGAGATCGTACCCCTATTGCTCAAGAATTGAAGCTCGAATTAGCATTAAAATCTCGCTCTAAATAGAGTTCATACAATTGTACTTTTCCTCATATCAAGTTTTTCATCACCCCCAAGAACAACATCCAAGCCCAGATCGGGCTATCTAACAATCATCACTATGCAAGAGCCAAATTACCCGCTTGTTTCATCGCTTTTTTGAGATAACTCTAAAGGAGTAAAGGACCAAACAATTCAACTATTCATGTTTCAAAGTTTGCCCTCTCTAAAGAATCTACAAATCGTAGCTCCATAAAATGCAACAACTGTTCATGAATTTTGACTCATTCTTGATCTAACCAAAATCCCATAGTACTCTTTATACCCTCAACAAAAACAATAAAATTTGGAGAGTATCTTCTAGCTCGTTGAATGAGGAATATACAATTTTAAATGTTAAGCAAAACAGTTAAAAGTTATGTACAATGACTAAAAGATGCATTAGTGAAGGCAACTTATTATGGCAAGGCAAAAAGAAAAAATCATTAACAATCTAGATCCTTAACACCTTCATCCTCCGTGAGGTGACATAAAACTCCTTATTTTAAATTTGAAGTTCATTAGACAATAGAAATAAAGATTACCTTGTAACAAAGTCGCTCACATCTTGAAGAGTCCTCAAATATGGTGCCTGATGATTCTGAACAAATATTCGAACAACCTAGAAAGAATATTATGATACCCAATTCAATGTCTAACATGCAACATTGTTTCGGTCTCATCATCGTAAATATTACATACGAATATCTTTAAGAACCTAGAAAGTTTTAAACCACCTTGACAATACAAATGCCAAACCAGGACAAAATTATGATAGCCAATTCAGTTCACCTTGACAAGTTATTTGAGATTACGTTACATGTCATGTCCAATTAGAACTCAATTGGTCATATGATAGGCAAAACTATATGGCTAAGTAAGATATTCATTCCAGAATTAATAAAACTAAACGCCTAAATCAATCCAAAAAAACCAACTTAATAAAACCACTTAATATAAAAATATATTCTCAAAATATTTACACCATATATGTTAGCTCATCCTTAGCAAAAGACCTTAAGTTTTATATGATAATTGGCACATACTGTCCTATTTGCATTTTTTATTTCCAATAGTTGTCTTTGGCGTGATCGTCTCCTCTCCTTTTCTCTCTTTGTCATGGACATACGGTTTGACCTATCCACCTCTCTACGCAAACAATTTCTAGCCTTTCTCATAACTCCTTTGTTAAACGGGTTAATCTAATATACTTTAAATATTTACAACAAACATATAAAGAGTATATAATGAAATCATGAATAAGAAGAGAGTAGTGTTAAGAGATTGTGAACCTTGCATTGACATCCTCGATAGCCATTTCAGACAATGATTAAAACAATTTAATCAATTTTGGAAGAGTTTGGAACGTTGCGTTGTTGGCTTACTAAAACTAAAAAATTGATTAGAAAACATCCAAAAGAGATTAATGACTAACATCAAACAATTTAATTTTATAAGAAATGATTAGAACATTAGAACATAACCTTGATTAAACTAAAGAGTAATTGAAGCTTATAAAAGAAAACAAAGAAAGAGTATTAATTATCCTTTACTCCTTGTTAAAATCCCTTTTCCTTCTTAGTTTTTTTTTCTTTTATTTGTTAGATTGCTCCTTTCTCTCGACATATATTTTTTTAGGGGCATGTGGAAGCAGTGCTTGCACAGTTGCACTTATCTCCTTAATCAAAACATATGTGAATTTAGAACTTCGTGGCTCATGACTAAACTCACCAAGTGGCTTTATGAGTTTATTATTATTATTAATAGTTTGGGTTTGTCCACTATTATTAAAAAAAATTTGACGTTGCTTCTTAATTATGAACTTATAATTGAAAAAAAAAACGTATCTTAAAGGGGTAAATTAAGACTAATTAATCGTGCCCGATCAAAAAAGGCTATTTAATTGTTAGCTTCTGATTTATAAAAAAAACCTTAGCATGTGTCTATGGAGGTTTGCATGTCTATTTTCTTTTAGTTTAGAGATCAACTTCTTGCATCAAAAAAGACTTTAAAATTTACAAAATCTTAATCATAAAACAAACTTGTTTTAAAAAACCAAATAACTCTAAGTAGCAATTTCAATCTCAACCGTGTTTGCAAAGCTAGATATTGCAAACATTCGGTTTACAAATCTAATATTCTCATAGGCATTTTATGAAACAATTTTAGATCACCCTATTTAACCATAAAACAAACTTGTTTTAAAAAAACCAAATAACTCTAAGTAGCAATTTCGATCACAACCGTGTTTGCAAAGCTAGATATTGCAAACATTCAAATTCAAACACTATGGTTTGACTAAAGCATATCAAACTATTGTCATAAGACATTCGATTAATTCTAGACTTCTATTAACTACTAAGCAAATGTTACTAAGAAAATGTCAATAATCATTTTTGACAATGTGATTGGTGTAGTAGGTGTATGTATGAGGCTACTACATCACTGTAGCTAACATCAAATGTTACTAAGAAAATGTCAATAATATTATTGACAATCAACACATCCTTCAACTTTCAATTCAATGAGAATGACTCGGGTTGTGAAAACATAAGGGTAATGACATTGAATAGGAAATTATTATTGATGGTCAAGGCATCCCTCAATTTTCAATTCAATGAAAAATGACATAAATTTGTGAAAATATAAGCGTTGTGGCATTGATCAAGGGAATGGAGGAGCTCCAATAAATCAGGGTAGTAGATAATCTACTTTTCCTACTTTGAATTTTGTACAATGGTAAACTATATGCAAATACAAAGATTAACACAATAATACTTCAAATATCATTATTGAGGGTATGATTAAGACCATTAATAAACAAAAATCGCCGAAGCATTAAAAACCAATTGTTCGATCAACAAAAAGCAAGTGAATGAACTTTGTCAATGGTCTATTTTGCACATGCACCGAGAAAACCAAACCCCATTAGGCTCGATGGAATCGACATCCTTACCATCTCGCCCTACAAACGAAGGAGGCAACAAGCAGAGAAAAAAAATGGTTCAAAACTACATTGCAATTAACTTGCACTTAGGACCACATAACAATCAAATACCCTTAAATAGATCGAAATCACAAGATGCAAAGTGTGTTATAAAAACATTTTTTTTGCAAATCTTGTGCACCTACTTAGGTTAAAGGCTTTCCTAACATGTAGAAAGTGAGTTAAGAAGATGACTACTAAGAGGTTGGGCGAGTCCATCTAATCGTAGTATACAAGGACTCGACCGGAAGGAGTCAAAAAAGAACGCAACGCTTAGACACAAGCAACAAACCAAACTTGTTCCTTGTTCTTCCTCTTATTTTCAATTTTTCTTTCCTTCCTTACATCTCCTCACATTTTGCGTTTACTTTTCTTGTTTTATCTTTTCTACTTTCCTTTTTTTTTTATGTTTTACTCCATCTATTCTTCTTTTTTCTTAATTTATCTATTTTCTTTTTGCTTGTAACGTTAGTACATTGTCCATTCACGATTTATTCAAATTTGATCTATTTTTTATGGATTTATTTTATCATGTGTCTAACATAGACTCATCGAATCGAGTAAAATGTCCAGTGAGTGAGAATTGCCTTCATCGATTAATATCAAACCTAATTTACTTTCTTCATCATCCGCTTAAGAGGCGCTTACTTATGACCTCAACTTATACAAAGATCGGTTTAATATCCGACCTTTATGCTTGATCAAAGAACAAGAGAAGTTGGATGACAAAGAACAAGTTTGCTAATTCGCTTTCTTATATCAAATAGAACAGAGATATGGAGCAGGGATAAAAAACTTCCTCACATGCCAATAGGAAAAAAATATAGCGAGATAAAAAAGAGAAAAACATCCAACTTTCTTCAAATCTCGGTTCATAAACAAAACCCAAATATGCCCACTTCAATCAAAAACCAAACCAGCGCATTCATAACCAAATCAACTAAAAGAACATCACGAACATCAAAACCAAATCCCTAAATCACAAAACACGAAATCGAACCGATTCCCCAAATCACATAGACACATACCTACGAGTTCGATCAGTTTGTTTGATCAATGATGTAGCGAGATTGAAACTTGAGAGAACATAGAGATTAATGAGATCCAGGACCTTGCGAGTGGACGAATTTGGCGAATTATAGAAGAAACCACAACATAGAAGCGAGAAAATGAGATCCAGATCTTGCGAGTGGACGAACTTGCGAATTATAGAAACGTGAGAGAGAGACGTGAGAGAAGAGGAATGGAGGAGTAGAAATCACGGAAGAAGGAGATAGAGTTTAGAGTTGACGTGGAGATCTATCAAAAAAAAAAAAACGAAAGTGTGGGTGAGGGACAAAAAAGTAAATTTGATTACACTCAAAATTTTGTGATTCTCGCTTTTATATATATATGATAGATATAAAAGAAAGAAGAGGATAAGAACCGTGAGGAAGAGAAGGAAAAAAAGAGAGAGAGAGAGATCAAGAGATCGGAGACGCGAAGGTGGCGGCCAGCGGACGGCGGGTACCGGCAGCTGCTCGACGACGATGGACCAGCAGAGCACGACGACTGGTGGCGTGGACGGAAGCGTGGCTGGTGGCGCAGCGGGAGCGCGGCTGGCGGCTCACGCGCGACGCGGACGACGCTGCGCGGCGGAGGTTGGCGCAGCGGCGGGCCAGCAGCAGCGAGCGGCTCGCAGATCAACCGCGGACGGCGGCTCGTGGCAGGCGCGGTGGCGATTCTGGCGGCGGTGGCGGACGAACAGCCGGGGAGGACGACCTGCAGCGGCGAGGCTCCAGTGACGCCGGCAGTGGGGTCGCTCGGCAGCGCGGACGGCGCGGAGGGTCGGACGAGCAGGTCGGATCGGCAGCGAAGGCGCGCGAGCGCGGCGCCGGCGGGCGGCGGCGCCGGTGAGCGGCGGCGGCGGCGAGCGGCGGCGCCGGCAACTGGCGGCGGCAGCGCCGGCGCAGCGGCAGCGAGACGCGGTAGCGCGGCGACGCAGCAGCAGCGGCGCGCGGTGAAGCGTGGTGACGCGTTGTCGGCCGGTCGGATGCGCGATTTC
Organism: Stephania cephalantha; assembly: GCA_039657325.1. Taxonomy (NCBI): domain Eukaryota; kingdom Viridiplantae; phylum Streptophyta; class Magnoliopsida; order Ranunculales; family Menispermaceae; genus Stephania; species Stephania cephalantha. The sequence continues at coordinate 39,373,650 of CM077576.1, forward strand.
GACGAAATCGCGACGACGCGATGGAGGTGAGATTTATTCACCTTATTTGGCTGTGATTTGTATGATTTGAAGTAAATTAACCCTCAAATGTCTAAATGGACACCAGGGACTAGGAGTCGGGTGTCGGGTGCGCAAATCGAGACGCGAGCGACGTTTTGAAGTTCACAATTTCTCGAGGTAAGTAAACCAGCTAGGGACTTATACATTATTTCATTTCTCTATATTGGTTGTTGTTTACTATTATTTGATAGCTTTATTGTTGTTCATTGCTTTGTGATGATAGCTATCTGTGAAATTGTTATTGATTAAGTGGGTTCAATGACAAGCGAGTCACGGTTACTATTTATCTGCGATATGAGCTCGTATCCGTACGCCGTCGATATCTCCCAATTGAGTGTACGTTGGGGGCTCTTATCGGGACGTAGATATCTCATAGTCGCGAGGTTAGGGTTGGAAGACATGGGGCTCATCCTAACCCGAGTCTCGCGTGTGATTTTTCTGCGACTCAACGACCTTTTGGTCGGGACTCCTTGTTATTTGACCTCACTCATTGATGGATTGTTTACGATCTTGTATATTCATGCGTTCTTTATTCCTTTCGTACTATTTGCATGAATTCGAATCGCTTTGGATATTGTGAAATGTTGTGTATATGTCCCTTTGGATTTACTTATATCTGGGCTCGTCATTCTTATGTTTGATTGAGTGCGGAGAGCCGCGACGAGTAGCGAGAGGGAAGGCTTCATAGCTAGGTGAATTTTTGTATATTTTGTATTTACTCTCCTCTTATGATATTTTCTGGGTTCCACAATTAGGTTGCCTAACTCCTGATCTTTTTGTTGCGTTATTTAATGTATTAGTTTCTTCCGCTAAATTTTTAAATCTTGAAATAATATTAATAACTCAACTTAAAACTTTTAATTTACTGATAAATGATGGATTAGAAGGCTGACTAGGCTCTCGTTGACCTTGCGAGAATGGCTCGGTGGTCCACGTGGGCTTAGATATGCGGGCTAGAGTGCCCAAAATGTTTATGGGAACCAAATATGAGATGTAAACTGTGGCCCTCTGTCAGACACAATTGATAAAGGAACGCCATGTAATCGCACGATCTCCCGCCGTACAAACTCGCCAACCTATCAACCCGATGTGTGGTAGAGATCGGTAAAAAATGCGCAGACTTCGTCAATCTATCCACTATCACCCATATATTGTCATGTCTGCGCTGAGATCGAGGTAACCCACTGACGAAATCCATGGCAATTTGCTCCCACTTCCACCGAGGAATGGGAAGTGGCTGTAATAATCCACCGGGTCTCTGATGCTCAGCCTTAACTAGCTGGCATACCTCACACGCTCTAACGTAATCAGAAACATCGGTCTTCATCCCCGGCCACTAGAAAAGACGATGCACGGCAGCGTACATCTTGGTCCGACCCGGATGCACAGTAAAACGTGAGCGGTGAGCCTCATAAAGTATCTCATTACGTAACTTAGCCACTGATGGAATCCACAGTCCACCTCTAAGCCTCAGGCACGAGTCTGTCGACTGACTCCAATCTGAATGATTCGAACTCTGAGCAAACTCCAAGAATCTCTGGTACTACTCATCTGTCTGCTGACCCTCAAGTACCTTCTGAATCGATATTGTCTGAGTCCTCATCTGCCTACAAATCAACACTCTGGTACCGGTCGGAATATCAACAGAATACATCAACTCGACCGCCTCGAGTAAACCATACTCGTATGTCATGTGGCAAGTAATACTCTCTGAGTCTTCCCCTCTGCGGCTCAACTCGTCTGCAACAACATTGGCCTTCCCCGGATGATACTCCAAAGAGAAATTATAATCCTTGAGGAACTCAAGCCAACGTTTCCGTCTCATATTCGGATCCTTCTGAGTAAACAGGTACTTCAAACTCTTATGGTCAGTTAACAACACAAACTTCTCTCCATAGAGAAAATGACGCCAAATCTTCAGTGCAAAAATCGCTGCCGCTAGCTCCAAGTCATGTGTAGGGTAGTTCTTCTCATGAATCTTCAGCTGTCGGGACGCGTAGGCAATCACTCTACCGTCCTACATCAATACACAGCCTAGACCGACATTAGAAGCATCAGTATTCACCTCAAAACCCTTTCTTGACTCAGGTAATACCAGAACTGGTGCGGTAGTCAATCTTTCCTTCAAAATCCTGAATGCTTGTTCACAACTATCATTCCACTGAAAATTTATATATTTCTTTGTCAATTGCGTCATTGATGCCGTTATTTTTGAGAAATTTTGAACGAAACGTCGGTGATAGCATGCCAACCCCAAGAAACTGCAGATCTCTGTCACTGTCCGCGGTGTAGGCGAATCTATCACAGCTCTGACCTTAGCGGGGTCCACTGACACTCCGCTGGCTTCGACGATGTGTCCAAGAAATCCGACCTTTGTAAGCCAAAACTCACACTTACTGAATTTTGCATACAGGCTATGAGCCCTCAAAGTCTGCAAAATTATCCTGAAGTGCTCCCCATGATCCTCACAGTCTTGGAGTAGATAAGGATTTCGTCGATGAACACAATGACGAACATATCCAAATACCTCCTCAACACTCGATGCATGAGATCCATGAACATCGCTGGGGCATTAGTCAACCCAAAAGGCATGACTGTGAACTGGTAATGCCCGTATCGAGTGCGAAATGCAGTCTTCTCTCTATCCTCTGCTTTAATCCTCAGCTGATGGTACCCTGATCTCAAATCAATCTTTGAGAACCATTGTGCTCCTGTCAGCTGGTCGAACAAATCATCAATGCGAGGAAGTGGATATTTATTCTTCATTGTCACCTTGTTGAGCTGTCTATAATCAATACATAATCTCAGGTTGCCATCTTTCTTCTTAACAAACAAGATTGGCGCGCCCCAAGGAGACATGCTCGGGTGGATGAATCCTAATTCCAACAACTCATCAAGTTGTCCTCTCAGCTCCTCTAGCTCCCTCAGAGCTATCCGGTACGGCGGAATAGATATAGGTTTGGTCCTTGCGACCAAATCAATGATGAAGTCAATCTCCCTAGGCGGGGGTAATCTTGGTAGCTCTGCTGGAAAAACGTCAGGAAACTCGCATACCACCGGTACCTCCTCCAACTTAATCACAACTCGTTCCGTCGTACCCAATACACTAGTGAACATCTCGACATCTACATTAGTGGCGACTCTACCTTTGGTAATAGGCAAACTAGTCGAAGTCCCCTGAAAATTAAACTCTGGATGCCCAAAAAGATGAAATGTGACTTTCATACTGAAGCAATGTATCTGTGCATGATAAGCACCCAATCAGTCCATCCTCAGCAATGCATCAAACTCGAGGAATTCTAACACTCTCAGGTCCGCTAGCATGATATGACCCTCTATCTCAACCGAACAATCAACACACATTAAGTTCAGGTAGATCTTGTCCCCAGCAGTTGTGTTAAGGATCAAGGGTCTCTATAGTCTAGTAGGTTTCAAACCCAACTCATCAACCATACGACCCGAAATAAAAGAAACAGTAGAACCTAAATCAAACATAGCATGCATGAATCTACTGCAAATATAAACCGTACCTTCAATCGGATTACAGTGGCATCGATCGGATCGGCACGCAATCGCGTGAACTCGCTCCCGCTCTCTGCATGGCGCCTCGGCCGATCGTAGACACGCACTGATGAAATGACCTAACTGTCCACACTCCTAACAACCTCTCTGAGATCCTGATCCAGATGAACCACGCTGTCCCTGTCATTGTCCCTGTGCCTGACTAGGCCTCTGTCCCTATCTCTCGCACCACTGTGGAACTCTGACCCTGTCTCTGGCCACTGCCTCTCCCATCAGTCCTCTGATAATACTGATGTTGAGGACCTGACGGTGCTGGCTGCGGTGGTGTACTAGCGTAGCTCTGCGCTGGACCCACTGACACTGGCGCAGTATGCGCTGCATAGGGCGGAGATGCAACAGATCCCACGCTCTGAGCTCGATCTATCTGCCTCAATAGTCGAAATCTCTTCCTCCTCCGATCACCTCCGAACCTCCCACTGACTGTGACGATGCCGATGATGCAAACGATACTCCGGTACGTGTGCTCCTAAAGCTCTCACTAGCCATAGCCCTCTCATAGGCCCCCTGTAATGTGCTCGGAGTTGTCGTCACTACAACAAAACCAATAGAGTCAAGTAGACCGTGTACAAAGTAGTAAGCCTGGTCAGTGTCAGTGTTGGCTGCACTCCCAGCATACTCCATCAAGCGTAAATATATGTCCATATACCGCATAACTAACTCCTCAGTCCTCTGTCGAATGGTTTGAAACTCAGTCCTCTTCGGGTTACGGACTGTAGGAGGAATGTACTTCTCGTTAAACTTCTCCTTGAACTCGGCCCAACCGTTGGGCTTCTCCTTCGACGCCACCATAGTGCGCCACCAGACATCGGCCTCGCCGAACAGTGAAGCTGACGATATACTCGATTGTATATGAGCTGGTGTGGCCAATACATCATGTATCTTCTCGTGGCTCCTTATATACCTCTCTGCAGCCTCGAGGTTAGTACCCCCGTTGAACTTCTCCGGATGATGCCTCTGAAACTCACGAGCGTGCCTCGCCTCAGCTGTAGCCCTAACACCCGTATCAGTCAGCGTGCTCGGAGTATCCTCAGTCGGTGTCTCAGGTGTAGGAGGTACTATCTCGGCCTGAACATGTGCCTCTCGGCCACTGCAGGTCTTGCCTGAACTGGAGGTGCTGCAGGTGGGTTATGGACTGTAGGAACACTCCCGGTCTGAGTAATTGGAGCTGCTGATGTGGAAGGTGATGCTGTCGTCTGAGCCCTCAGCAGTCGAAGAATCTCCTGAAGCTGCTGATCGTGAGATGTAATCATATGCGACATGCCATCTAATCTCCTCTGTACGTCCCTCGTGCCACTATCGCTAGTATCAGGCTGATCGGCCATCGCTAACTGAAAAGAAAGCGATTTTCACGATTATAACATAGCTATCGATAGTTAATAGTACAACAAATCAAATAGCTCGTAGTCCAGGTTTAAATGTCCTCAACTCTCATCACTTCCCAACTAAGACTTAGGTTAGGATTCCACTCTAAGTTCAACCATTCCTAACTTGTTGGTTTGTGTCTTAATGGATTGTGATTTAAATCAATAGTCGAATATTTAAAACCTCGGCTCTGATACAAACTGTGACGGCCCCAATTCCACAATCTTAAACTGGGCCCTGCTCGGCCTAGACTTACGTGGAACCCCGAGCCCATCTCGCTGAGTCACGCAAGCCTAGTCAGCCTTCCTTTACCATTTACCATTTATCAAGCAATTAAAGTTGAGTTAATCAATTAGTGAGTTATCATAGTTATAGTGGAAACAATTAAACCTCAAACTAACTGAAAAACTTAAAATACACAAGTTAAGACAACCTATAGTGTGGAAACCTTGAATATGTATATCATCATCAATTAACAATCAGATGAGAGTAAACACAAGACATACATGCCCAAAATCTCTCAAAAACCCAACTCCCGGTATTTCAAAACAAGTATATCTAATAATACAAAAGAATCACTTATATCAGACAAGTGGTAAGAACCGCTCCAGTATCCTCAAATGATATCTCCTAGCTGTGGACCCTTCCCCTTGCTGGACTGTGGATCTGCACTCCATCAAACAAAAGAATGACAAGCCCAAATAAGCAATGGCAAGCAGGACATATATACAACATTTCGAAATAATTAAATCAGTCTAATTCATGCAGATAAAAAGAAAAGAACCGGGAACACATGAATATAAAAGACCGCAAATAGATCAATCGATAAATGAGGGTCCGGAATACGAAAATCGAATAGCAAGGAGTCCTGACCAAAAGGTCGTTGAGTCGCGGCAAAAGTCCAGCAAACTCGGGTTCAGGACGAGACACAGCCTACCAGCCCTAACCCTTGCGACTACGAGATATCTGTAACGACCCGAAAATTTGACTTGTGCCACGTGTCAGGTCAGGGTCGTTTGTGGGATCCACTCGTCGAAACGCGTATGTCCGAATCTTGAATTGAGACACCGAGAATGTTTAATTTGAGACTATAATACAAATTGGTGAGAAATGAATATGCGGGGAATGCGGAGAATCGAAACACGAACGGGGACGCGCCTCGAGTCGCGTGCCGACGTGGGATACGCATCGTGATGCGTGTAGCGCGAGTATCGAAAGTTTGAAAACGAGGCTGGTTGGTGCCTCGAGATGCGCACTGCTCGATTGTTGAGTTGACTCGAGATTCGTGATGCACGAATCTCGAGGACACTTTTGATTTGAAATCAAAAAGAAAATAAAAAGAAAATGTATATATATATATATATATAAAAGATGGGATAAGATTGAAAAAAAAACAGAGAGAGAAACAACGGAGAGAGAGAAAAAGAGGCAGAGAGTGAGAGAAACAGGGGAGGAGAAAGAGAGGAAGAAGGAGATCGGAGAAGAGGGAGAGAGGGACGCCGGCGCCGGAGCTCACGAGTGGCGAGTTCGCGGAGGCTGTCGGAGGACGACGCGATTCGTCGATGGGGGACTGCTCGTGAGCGACGCGGAGGCCGCGAACCAACTGTGCAGCGGCGAGGATCGGGGAGCAGCGCGGTGGCTGCAGCGCGCAAGGGAGCTCCGGCGGTGTCTCAGCAGCGGCAGGGGCGGCGATCGGCAGCGAGTTGGCGCGGCAGCAGTGCGGCGCGGCTGTTGTGCGACGCGGCGGATTAGCACAGCAGCAGCGGCGTTCGGCGGCGTGGCGGTCGGGAGCGGCGGGATGACCAGCGGCGTCTCCGGCAGCGACGCCGGCGGCACAGCGGCGCCGGCGACGGCTGCGCGGCAGCGACAACGACGACTGCGCGACGGTGACTGCGACGCGACGAGCGACGGCGCGATGTCGACCGGTCGGATGCACGATTTTGACTAAATCGCGACGACGCAATGGAGGTGATGTTTATTTCACCAAACTGAGTTGTGATTGAATGATTTTACGTAAAATAAGCCTAAAATGTCGAAATGGACACCAGAAACTTATTAGTCGGATGTCGAGTGCGCAAATCGAGACGCGAGCGAGACATTTTGAGGTTCGCGATTTCTTGAGGTAAGTAAACCAGCTAGGGACTTATACAGTATTTCATTTCTCTCCATTGGTTGTTGTTGTTTACTGTTTGGTGATAGCTTTATTGTTGTTCACTGCTTTGTGATGATAGCTTTATTGTTGTTCACTGCTTTGTGATGATAGCTATCGTTGAAATTGTTATCGATTGAGTGAGTCAATTGGCAAGTGAGTCATGGTTCCGTTTATCTCTGCGATATGGGAGGGTTGGGGGTGGAAGCGGGGGCCTCGTCCTAAATCCGATGTCTTTCGTGGTCGTCCGTCGATATTCTCGGGTCCATGGATGGTTCATAGTTGTCACGGCTAGGGCCGGGGAGCGGGGGTCTCGTCCTAGATCCGGGTCTATGGATGGCTCATAGTCGCAAGGGTTAGGGTTGGAAGGCATGGGGCTCGTCCTAACCCGAGTCTGCTGAGATTTTTCTGCGACTCAACGACTTTTTGGTCGGGACTCCTTGTTATTTGGCCTTACTCATCGATGGATTGTTTATAGTCTTGTATATTCATGCGTTCTTTATTCCTTTCGTTCTATTTGCATGAATTCGACTGCTTTGGATATCGTGAAATGTTGCTTTGGATATTGTGAAATGTTGTGTATATGTCCTACTGGATTTACTTACCTGGGCTCGTCATTCTTATGTTTGATCGAGTGCGAGTCGCATGACAAGTAAAGAGAGGGAAGGCTTCATAGCTTGGTGAATTTTTGTATATTTTGTATTTACTCTCCTCTAATGATATTTACTGGGTTCCACAATTAGGTTGCCTAACTCCCTGATCTATTTGTTGAGTTATTTAATGTATTAGTTGCTTCCGCTAAATTTTTAAATCTTGAAAAATACTAATAACTCAACTTAAAATTTTGAAATTACTTGTAATAATGGATTGGAAGGCTGACTAGGCTTGCGTTGACCTTGCGAGACTGGCTCGGGGGTCCACGAAGGCTTAGGCCGGGCGGGGCCCAATTTTATGGGAAATTGGGGCCGTCACAGTTGGTATCAAAGCCTAAATTTTGAGAATCTCATGGCTTAAGACATGGTGATACCAACGTCACAGTTGGTATCAGAGCCGAAGTTGTAAATACTCGACTCTTGAAATTAAGACGCAAACCAGCGGAAGTTAGGAATGGTTGAACTTAGAGTGGAACCCTATGATCCAGACTTAAGTCTTCGTTGGGAAGTGATGAGAGTATTGTTGTGTTGTATTATACTACTTACGATAGAACTACTTTGGTAGCCGTAAATAAATTTATCGGATCCAGAGAAATTAATTACTTTGCCTATGCATACGTCCCTAGAAGAAAATTTGAATAGGAGTCATAGGAAAGTAAAGTTTGAAAAAGAAGGAAAATGCCGAATCGCAGACTCTAAGGGAACAGAGTGTTGAGATGACTTGAGAGCTAACGATTACATCATGTACGGACTCCTTAGCTTTGACGAAAGCTTTGGAGTAGTAGTGTTGGATCAGAAGCCCAAGTAACTCCACTTTAGCGACACTACGCATTTATCGTCTCAGGGTTGGTGAAGTCGACCACCACCTTTAGGGACTTGTAAATGAATTAAGTGTTACGAGTTGACGTGGAGTCTGCAAATTCGTTTCTAAAAGTTAGGGGACACCTAAGTATAAATCCTATGAGATCGTATATCTCAAGAATTCTTGCATGCTAAAATTTGTTCAGATGCGTTAGTAAACGTACTGAAAGGGAATTTATGTGCAAGTAGTGCATGTTGTAAAAATGTATCCGATATGGTATATTTGTTGTGTTGTAATATATATACGATATCGAGGATTCGTGACTATGGAAAATGCGACGACGTTTCAGACCGGGTTTAGGAATGATCGTGAGGTCGCAGGGTTCGCGGTTTGCTTGAAAGTACCGATGAGCTGCATACATCGCATTACCAACTGCAGAAGATTTTTCGATTGTTAAGGGCACATGTTACACCGTCGTCGTCTACGTCACCAACGCTAGTTATTCAGGCTTGGCGTGTTTTTACAGTTCACAACCCACCTGAAAAACTTTCAGTTCAAGCAGGACCTGCAGTGACCGAGGTGACACATGTTCAGGCCGAGATGATATCTCCTATACCTGAGACACCGGCTGAGGATACGCCGAGCACGCCGATTGATACGGGTGTTAGGGCTACAGCTGAGGCGAGGCATGCTCGTGAGTTTCGGAGGCATCATCCGGAAAAGTTTCACGGTGGTACGAATCTCGGAGCAGCAAAGGTTCATGACGTCTTGGCCACACCAGATCATATGAGGTCGAGCATCTTATCAGCTTCGTTGTTCGTCGAGGTCGATGTCCGGTTGCGCTTCTACGTAGCGTCGATGGGGACGCTCAAGGATTGGGTGAATGGTTATGCATTATATGGATCGGTATGTACGCTTGATGGAGTAGGCTGGTGTGCAGTCGATACTAATGCCGATCAGGCTTACTACTTTGTACACGGTCTACTGGACTCGATTGGTTCTGGGGTAGTGACGACGGCTCGAACACATTATAGGAGGCCTATGAGAAGGCCATGGCTGTGGAGTGGAGAGTTTGGTTTTGGTCATTTGATCATATTGTCACAATGAGGTTAGCATCACAATCATAATGTAATTATGCATTGGAATCATGTATTTGCACCCTCACTTGGCTCTTTTCTAGAAAGGTTGTCAATGGAATCATGCACCAATGAATGTTACCAAAGGATTGGAAGATAATAAGAATTAATCATTCAGCTTCTGTTGATAAGTTCTTGGATGCTTTACTAAAGGGTTCTTCATTCCAGACAGCTGTAAAATTACTTTCTTTGTATGCTTCGTATGGTGGGAAGAAGCATGTTCCTCTATCCCTATTAAAATCTCATGCTCAAAAAAGCGATGGAGGTCATCTTGAAAAGTTCTGTTGATAGAGCAGCTGTGCAATGTAGTTGTGATGAACTCAATGGAGAAACTACTGTTTGTCTTCCTGCTTTTATGCATATAAAACAAAAAGAAGGTGACCCAAATGATAACCAATTCAATGAACCAGTTTTTTTGCATCGAGATTTGTTCTTGAATGTCTTGGTCACCTACCTTTTGAGGTTGTAGTTTTATTGCTGACGTTTTTGCTTTCGGGACCGAGGGCTTTAACAAATGAGGCCCCTTTAATCCTGTTACATGCTTGCGACAAAATTAATGAACGTCTGATGCTTCATGGTATTAGATTTTCTCTTGATATACCAAAATGGGTTGCCAATGACTTTTTCATGTCCACTGACGCGTCAATGGCTAGTGAGAGCGTGGGAGCACACGCATCGGAGTACCAGTCGCATTCTCGGCATCGTCACATTCAGTGCGAGGGTCTGGAGATGATCGGAGGAAAACGAAGGTTAGACGGTCATGGCAAAGAGAGCAACCTCATAGCGTATTGCGTTTCCACCGTATGCGGTGTATATGGCGCCAGTGTTAGATGGTCCAGTAGCGAGTTACGCTAGTACATTACAAGAACAAGACCGTCGGATCCATAGCATATGTACCATCAAAGGGTTGATGGCAAAGGTAGTGGCCGAGAGACAGGGTCGGAGATTCGATCGAGTGCACGAGATTGGGGACGACGATCTAGTCATGCACTTTGGGACAAGGACATGGACATGTTCCATTTGGATCGAGATCTCAACGTATCTGTATGGGCGTATGGACGATGCCTGTGCAGTACAAGAGAGCGAAACATATTCATGCTATTGCCACGTCAGGTCCGACTACTATCCATCGTAACCTGATAGAGGGTACGAGTTGGGTTGAAACTCACTCGATGAGAGAGACTGATTTACATTCTCGCGAGCATACAACATATATACGTATGTTAGTGACGGTGGAGCACGAAATGAAAATGTTCATTTGTATTCATTTGTATTTCAATATATGTTGCGAGGATGTTGCCCTGGCATATATTGATGGGAGGAGACAGATGGTGTGTTCTTTGCTTGGAGGTCTCGGAGGAGCCCAGCCCGTCGCGGAGGAGCCCAGCCCTACAGAGTAAGATGTGGGTATGGCCTTGGGCAAGTATGGCCTTAGGCGGGTATGGCCTTGGGTCTTCGTTCACAAAACACCATTGTCTTTTGAGACTTGCTTCAATTTCGAGGACGAAATTCTAATTCGTTGGGAAGACTGTAACGACCCGAAAATTTGACTTGTGCCACGTGTCAGGTCAGGGTCGTTTGTGGGATTCACTCGTCGAAATGCGTATGTCCGAATCTTGAATGGAGACACCGAGAATGTTTAATTTGAGACTATAATACAAATTGGTGAGAAATGAATATGCGGGGAATGCGGAGAACCGAAACACGAACGGGGACGGGCCTCGAGTCGCATGCCGACGTGGGATACGCATCGTGATGCGTGTAGCGCGAGTATCGAAAGTTTGAAAACGAGGCGGGTTGGTGCCTCGAGATGCGCGCTGCTCGATTGTTGAGTTACCTCGAGATTCGTGTTGCACGAATCTCGAGGACACTTTTGATTTGAAATCAAAAAGAAAATAAAAAGAAAATGTATATATATGTATATATATATATATAATGGGATAAGATTGAAAAAAAACAGAGAGAAACAACGGAGAGAGAGAAAAAGAGGCAGAGAGTGAGAGAAACAGGGGAGGAGAAAGAGAGGAAGAAGGAGATCGGAGAAGAGGGAGAGAGGGACGCCGCGCCGGAGCTCACGAGTGGCGAGTTCGCTGGAGGTCGTCGGAGGACGACGGATTCGTCGGTAGGGACTCGCTCGTGAGCAACGCGGAGGCCGCGAACCAATCTCGTGTGCAATCGGCGAGGATCGGGGAGCATGGCGGCGGACGCAGCTGCAGCAAGTGGAGCTCCGGCGGTGTCTCAAGAAATGCAGGCAGAAGCGGCGATCGGCAGCGAAGTTGGCGCGTGCAAGCAGCAATGCGCGCGCATTTATTGTGCGACGCTGCGGATTATTACGCACAAGAAGAACAGCGTTCGGCGGCGTGGCGGTCGGGGAGCGGCGGGATGGCGGCGGCGGCTCCGTAGGCGACGCGACAGACAATGCCTGACGCGACGGGGCATGCTGTAGCAGCGATAACGAGCTGCTATGATTGACGGTGGCGACGACGACGAGCGACGGCGCGATGTCGGCCGGTCGGATGCACGATTTCGACTAAATCGCGACAACGCAATGGAGGTGATGTTTATTTCACCAAACTGAGTTGTGATTGAATGATTTTACGTAAAATAAGCCTAAAATGTCGAAATGGACACCAGAAACTTATTAGTCGGATGTCGAGTGCACAAATCGAGACGCGAGCGAGACATTTTGAGGTTCGCGATTTCTTGAGGTAAGTAAACCAGCTAGGGACTTATACAGTATTTCATTTCTCTCCATTGGTTGTTGTTGTTTAATGTTTGGTGATAGCTTTATTGTTGTTCACTGCTTTGTGATGATAGCTTTATTGTTGTTCACTGCTTTGTGATGATAGCTATCGTTGAAATTGTTATCGATTGAGTGAGTCAATTGGCAAGTGAGTCATGGTTACTGTTTATCTGCGATATGAGAGGGTTAGGGCTGGAAGGCAGGGGCCTCGTCCTAAATCCGATGTCTTTCGTGGTCGTCCGTCGATATTCTCCGGGTCCATGGATGGTTCATAGTTGTCACGGGCTAGGGTGGGAGGCGGGGTCTCGTCCTAGATCGGGTCTATGGATGGCTCATAGTCGCAAGAGGTTAGGGTTGGAAGGCATGGGGCTCGTCCTAACCCGAGTCTCGCCGAGATTTTTCTGCGACTCAACGACTTTTGGTCGGGACTCCTTGTTATTTGGCCTTACTCATCGATGGATTGTTTACAGTCTTGTATATTCATGCGTTATTTATTCCTTTCGTTCTATTTGCATGAATTCGACTGCTTTGGATATCGTGAAATGTTGCTTTGGATATTGTGAAATGTTGTGTATATGTCCTACTGGATTTACTTACCTGAGCTCGTCATTCTTATGTTTGACTGAGTGGAGAGCCGCAGACAAGTAGCAGAGGGAAGGCTTCATAGCTAGGTGAATTTTTGTATATTTTGTATTTACTCTCCTCTAATGATATTTACTGGGTTCCACAATTAGGTTGCCTAACTCCCTGATCTATTTGTTAAGTTATTTAATGTATTAGTTGCTTCCGCTAAATTTTTAAATCTTGAAAAATACTAATAACTCAACTTAAAATTTTGAAATTACTTGTAATAATGGATTGGAAGGCTGACTAGGCTTGCGTTGACCTTGCGAGACTGGCTCGGCGGTCCACGTGGGCTTAGGCCGGGCGGGGCCCAATTTTATGGGAAATTGGGGCCGTCACAATATCCACAGACTCGGATAAGTGCCTCCAACGTACACTCAATTGGGAGATAACAATGGCAGAGCTCATATCACAGATAAATAATAACCATGACTCACTTGCCAATGGACCACTCAACCAATATAAATTTCAAAAGAAATGATGAATAGAGCAATAACAACAAATTTAAAGCTCAAGAAATAACTGTAAAATTTCCTAGCTGGTTTACTTACCTGTATCCAAGCTAATACGCACTCAAATCGGCTCTGACACGCCTCCAATTCCGTACCAATACCCGACACTAGTAAATTATGCCTCTGATACTCATATGGGCAAATTTATATTGTGTTAGAGCCTATTTGAGATATTTTAGATTTTTAAATCCCAAAATTGTTCAAATTAAGAAAATCTTAGTGGTTGCACACTTTTCGATGAAATATTTATTGGTGTAAACACTTTCGACAACGTCAACAAGTGTTTTTCAATTTCCTCAACCTTTTCTATTTTTTCCAATTTTTTCTGAAATTTCCTGATTTTTATTGGATTTTTTGTTATTTATTTAAGTTTTTTCCTTTTTTTAATTTGGGGCCCTTTTCGGCCCATTCCTATTTTCTTGTATCGGACCGACCAACTCGGCCGGTTCAGATTCATCGACGGGCCTGCCCGAGCTGGCCGGCCCAGGGCTTCCCCCAATTCTTCCTCCCCAGGCGTTTACGCCCTCGTGTTTCTTTTTTTTTTTTTCTTTTTCTTTTCTTCTTCTTCAACTTCAAAGCACGCCAATAAGATGTATAATCAAACTTTAAATGCACCCAAAGTCGACAAAGATCAAATTCACCAAATTGCTCAAATGATGTTAATGGAGATGGAATGACTCACAAGTTAACTCCATTGGTTGTCTCTTTTGATTTGTCAATGCACAACGTTGTGAGTGAGTGAGTGAGTGAAAATTTTGAGTTTTATGTCTCGAGATACATCATGTGACCATCTTTTAAGGGATTTTTCACTAACTATAGGCACATTAATGTTTACATTTAATGTGATACATCATGTGACCATTTTAATTTTTCACTAACATTAGCCATTAGCCACCAACATAAATTCAACATTAGTCCAAAATAATTTTGCTTACCCCATATGCCGCTACTTCGGTCCCACGTCGACATGCGACTCGAGGTACGCCTCCGCTTGTCTCGACAACGTTATGCCTCGCGTGTACCTTACCCGCACATTACCAAATTTCATTAATTTAACTTGTTCAACCTTTGGTATAATAATTAATACAAGCATCAAACAAAAATAACATACCTCGGTGTCGACTCCCGAGATTTGGACATGTGTATCACGACAAGTGGGTCTCACGTACGACCCTGAAATGGCACATGGCATGAGGTAGATTTTTAGGATCGTTACAGTGAAAGTTGCAGCAAATCGTTTGAAATCTTTTTTGCAGGACATTATTGCAGAGGAACAGTCAACTTTTGTCCCCAATAGGTTGATTATTTATAATGTGTTGGTGTCCTTTGAATTGTGAGCATGCATGTTATGCATGCTGAGTTGTAATAAGAAGGGCAAATATGGCAATGCATCGCCATACTTGTTTATATTATGCTCGAAGGCTTTGAAGATCGATATAAGCAAAGCATATGATCGTGTTGATTAGGCGTTCTTGAGAGGTATTCTCAGGAAATTGGGGTTTGCGGAGCAGTAGGTGAGCATGGTAATGATGCTTGTTACTACTGTTGAGTTCATAATCAATGTGAATGGGGAGTTAGTGGGACCAATTCACCCTAAATGAGGGCTCAAACAGGGATGTCCGCAATCGCCATACTTGTTTATATTATGCTCAGAAGGCTTATTATCACTTTTAAGACAAGCAGAGAATGAAGGGAATATTCATGGATGTTTTATCATCAGGGGGCACCATCGATTGCTCACCTTTTATTCGCCGATGATAGTTTTCTATTTTTTAGAGCATGGAGGAGGAGGAAAGGCTGTGGCCATGAAAAACTTTTGGATAACTATGAGGGGGCATCAGGGCAGGGCCATAAATCTACAAAAATCAGCAATGTTCTTGTCATCGAATGTGAGGAATGATATGGAAGCAAAGATCAGGAATGAGATTGGGGTTTGTAATGATATGCATGATAGTAAATATTTGGGCCTTCCTTCACTTATAGGGGAGGCGAAAGTGTGAGGTGTTTTCCTTTTTGAAGGAGAGGTTATGGAACAGACTGTCATCTTGGTGTCATAGGTTTTTCTCAAAGATGGGAAAGGAGGTGTTATTGAAGTCGGTCGCACAGGCACTACCCACATACCGCATGGGTACCTTTCTCATTCCCGTATCTATATGTGACTCTCTTCAAAAAATGACGAACTCTTTTTGGAGGGGCTCGAAGAATGGAGAACAAAGGGGGTTAAATTGGATGTGTTGGCGACGACTCTGTAACGACTTGTTAACTTAAGCTGATGATTAGTACTAATTCAAATAGTAATTAACCTGAGTTAGGCTCAGGGTTAAGTTCGGCGTAACTCGATTAGCATGTGTGTGCGTCTACATGACGTTTGGTGTTTGTTTGGATTGTGAAATTGAAATATAAATAGGTTGTGTATAATATTGGGTTATATATAAACCTATAATTGATAATAAACAAATACATTATAAACCATGAATTACCGGTACACTGTAAGCGTACGAGTGAGTCGCGGTATGAATGCGCACGCTTATAGCTACATGTAGGCATGTCCGGTGAATTTATTGGCGAAGAAATACGTGAGTTATATATATTTATATATATGCATATATATAAATATATATATATATATATTGAAATTTAAAAAAAAAAAAGAAAACTGAAATTATATGGATTATTTGATCTTCTCGAACAAAGCGTAAGTAAAGATGTGTCAAAAATTATGTCATGATAGAGCGTGTCACTTTAACACATCAAGTACTTGATCAATCTCGAAATGATGCGATGTGTATCTCGAGAAAAATCCATATATATAAACCAAAAAGTTGATGTTTATCAACTAAACACATTTGACCAAATGAAACCGAGGGTTTAGGGGTTTGCTACCAATCGAGACAAGTTGTCCAAGGTGCGGAATCAAGCTTAGTTGAGGAGGTTAATCAATCAAACAGTATGTGAATCATATAGGTATAATTTTTTTTAGTGTTTATCAAAGTTGGAATTGATGGTGATGCTAGGATTGTTGTTGTTTAAGCTGTTTGTTGATCAATTATGGTCTCTCACCTCACTAGAGTTGTTCTCGATCAGTTTTAGTGAGTTTTGTAACTGTTCATAATGTTTTGGATGTGGTTTGGGTCAAGTTTGGATCAGTCGAAGTATGCTGGTGTTGCAAGTCTGGTGCGCATAGCGCGCTAGGCATTGGCCATAACGCGCTACGTGTGCTGGGGAAGATGACCGACATACGGATATCGCGCTATCAGACCCCAGAAGTATGTATGAAGTTCAGTAGTGTGAATAACGCTAGCTCCGGGACATAGCGCGCTATCCTCACTCAGATCGGTACAAAACTGATTGGATTTAGGTGGTTTGTCGAGAGCTTTGGGTATAAGGGTTCTAATCAGAGTATAATAGACCTAAATTGACAACAAATGGTTGGTCTATGATATGTGTTGGTTACTCGGGAGAGAATTATTAACTCGCAAAGTTAGGAAATTGGACGGGAACTTAAACCCGAGGTAAGTTCATATTCGTTTATTTATCAATATTGTCTGGTTATTAAGTATATTTAGCTCATATAGTTGTTGAAATGGAATGGGGGATTATGTACACTATGATGGTTTTTCTAATGAACAGAAAATGGTGTCTAATGTGATCCACGAGAGTAACTCCTCAGGGCTGAGACCAGGTTGTATAGTACTTAGGGTTGATATCCCGATCTATACGTAACTCCTACTCAGTTTATAGGTTGCGTGTGTTACACATTCACTAGAGGGTTTAGGATATAACCTTTGGACATTAATCGATTGGCTAGACATCATAACGACCATTATGTTTGTCTAGCACTCATATTAATATTGTCGATGGGTAATGGACCTTAGTTTTATAAATAAAAATGGGGAATCACAGTGTAATTGTGACGGCCCCAGTTCCACAACCTAAACTGGGCCCCGCCCGGCCTAGACTTACGTGGACCCCGAGTCAATCCTCGCGACGTCAACGCAAGCCTAGTCAGCCTTCCTAACCATTTATCATTACGTTTTTAGTGAGTTATTCAAATTTGTAAGTTATCGAAGTTTATGCGGAAGCGATTTCAATTTAAACAAATTTAAACAACTCTACTCAAATCAGTCAGGACAACCTTGAGTGTGGAAACCCCGCAAACCATAGTCAACATGTGTATTAAACAGAGGAGGGACTATTCATACCATATACACGTCCCAATGTATCTCACAAAACCCATAAACCCCATGTGATAAAAATCAATATACGTAAGTAATACAAAACCTACAAAAATGCGAGGGGAAAGGCCGCTCCAAAGTCCTCAAAGTAGATCTCCCAGTGCTGGCCCATTTCCTTTACTCGATTGCGGATCTGTACTCAGTCAAACATAAGAATAACGAGCCCAGGTAAGTACGCCAGTAGGACACTAAACAACATTTAAAAATAAATAAAACAGCCTATATTCATGCAGATAGAAAGAAAGGTATAAAGAACGCGTAAATAAATAAAAACTGTAAATCAAACAAAGCAATCGATATATGAGCGTCCAGGAATGCAAACAGAGAGGTGCAAGTAGTCCCGACCAATAGGTCGTTGAGTCTTGGCAACACATCAAGACTCGGGTTCTAGGACTCTGTACACACACAAGCCCTAAACCCACGAAATAGTGAGATTTCCTGGAACAACCACGCTAAGACCTCACACCCCGTAAAAATCAGTAACCAGTGCAGTGCATCCCGAGGTCATGACGCTGGTATGTTACCTCAGCCCGCCGTTCCTTCCAAGGACCACCGTTGACTCAATTGCCATCGGACAACTCAATTAGAATGGAATTCCAAAGATAGATATCAAAGCAATGAACAACAATATTCAATAGCTTAAAATGAAATTAGTGTACAATTTCCTAGCTGGTTTACTTACCTCGATCCACACGCTTATTCCTAACATATCCGGCCTCCCAACACTTCAAAACGCGTTCTCAAACCTCCGTATCTCTTCCTTAGATTTCCTGATATCATTTAGTATCAATTCAAGTCCAATATCCTTGATTTAGAACTCTTAAACCATACAAATACTACGACCAAAGTACGCTCGAGAGCTATTTCTAAAAATAATACTTTATAATAACTTCAAAGTATTATCAACTAGCCCACTAGAGTTACAATTTTAACTCTGAAAACCTCATAATTTGTCATGACAACCAAAAAAGAACTTGTAGTACTCATGACGTACTTTCCATAGACTCCAAGAATACTCAAATATGATCATAAACGGAGAAGTTACGAATTTTCTAATATGGCATGTCAACTTGACAAACTTTATTTATTTTCAACTATAAAATGTCTCCAAATCAATATTTTTCGCAATTAAATCCTCAAAACTCAATAATAAATGTCATGAAACCACTCATTTCCAACACCAAAATATTTCCACGGCTCGTGGAGTCAAATATCAAGTATAAAACATCTCCAAAACAGTTATCAACTGAATTGCATTAATTCAAATCATCAAAACCCCAACCCACGTCGGTGAAATTTATTCCAAATTGACGCAAATCAATACAATACACCAATTAACGATAATTCATACCAAAATCTATCGAAACCCCGCGAAAGAAATTGAAAAATCGCGAGAATTCAAATTGAATTGAGGAAAAATGCTTGACATTGAGAATTTACCAAATTACAGGCTGAATACCTCGTTTCTACCGCGGAAACTTTGTTCGAATTGATCGTCTTGCGATCCTCTACGATTTTGCAGAAAGAAACCGGGTGAAAACCGAATGTCAGGAGTTCCGCGAGCGAAAACCCAAATCGAATGGTTTAGGGAATAACGTTTGATTGAACGTTATGTTGGAAACAAATGATTTTGATTTTCATTTCATGTTATATATATTTATATATAAACTTAATTTCTTTTTATTTATTAATTCCTGAAATTCCTATTTTGACGTGTCTTGACTTTCGGTGCTCGTTTTCGATCCCGTTTTCCACCAAATTGAACCAAACTCTCGAAAAAAATAGTCCATCTTCATAAACTATCTAAAATACTGGTTTTGATCACGCCAAAACCAAAAATCTTAACTTCATCCGTGACATACCCAACTCTCACAAATCAATTCTCTTGTCATATTTAACCAAGCTTACACCAAATTAAACCCAATCTCAACCTCGACTACTGCCAATTAACACGAAACTCGAGGTAAGATTTACTTACACATTTCCAAAATTAATTATTTTAAATTGTTCAATCTTTTGTATAATAAATAATACAAGCATCACACAAAAATAGCATACATCGGTGTCTACACCCGAGATTTGGACATACGGATCACGACAAGTGGGTCTCACATACGACCCTGAAATGGCACGTGGCACGAGTTAGATTTTTAGGGTCGTTACAGTAATAGTCCAAAATATCTTGCTTGCATCTGATTATGTATTGAATTTATATGATTTCCATATTTTTGTTAAATATTATTGTGAATGTTGTTATTGCATGATATTCTTGTTTACTATATGGAATGTTGATGAGTAGTGTGGATCCTTACTTACTGAGCAAGTTGGAGCGCTCACCCAAATTAACTATTTCAGGTTCGCAACCAGGCACTTCGACTAAAGGGAAAGAGAAGATTTAGGAGTTTTATATCTTCTCTTTGATGTAATGAACCTTCTTGTATTTATATTCTCTGTTTGACTTATTTTGATGTATATAAACAGGGTTAGGGTGATTTATATGTGAGTTCAGGTTTTGATAAACTTTGTATTTCCGTATATTTGTACATATCAAAAAGTTTTAAATTTTCCGCTGAGTAATACTTTGATTTATTATTTCGATATAAATATACAGGTTGAGTTTATCAGGTAAAGACGGAGAAGTTGTTGGCTCTAGTTAAGTATTGCAGATTAGCGGGTTTAATTAGGGTTTCTGGCCGAGCATTTTCCCTAATCGGGACAGGGGATGTCACAACTCTGTGTTAGAAAGGAGGAGGGAGGTTTGGGTTTTAAGGACCTACAATGTTTTAACTTAGCCATGTTAGCAAAGCAAGGGTGGCGATTGATTCACCAACCAACAACTTTGATATCAAGAATTTTCAATGCTAAATATTTTCCACATGGGGAATTTTTAAAGGCCAAACTAGGCCATAATCCTAGTTTTACTTGGCGAGGTTTAATGGCATCAAAGAGGGTCTTAGAACATGTCAATGGAAAATTGGGGATGGGAAGTCGATAAAAGTATGGGTAGAACCGTGGTTGAAGGATACGAGGGGAAGTTACATTACTACCGAACCAATTCATGGGTTGGAGGATTTAACAGTGCATGATTTAGATAATGGGATTTCGAGCTAGTGGAGGAATTGTTGAATGTTCGAGATGCACAGGCGGTTAGTCAAATATCGTTGAGCAACATTGGGCAGGATCAATTAGTTTGGAAACATTCCAATGATGGACATTACAAGGTTAACTCTGGGTATCGAGTAGCAATTGATGTAGGTCGTGATGAGGAGTTGAACGGGGTCCAGGGAGATTGGCAGAAGTTATGGAATTTGAACTTACCACCAAAAATTAAGCACTTCATATGGAGACTCTTGAGGAGATGTATTCCTACTAGGAGTAGATTGGTGGAGAGGGAATGATGATTGAGGACTCATGTGCATGTTGTGAAGCCATAGCTGAAACATTTCACCATCTTTTGTTTGAGTGCATTAAAACCCATGAATGTTGGAGGGGAGTGCTAAGTGGTCAACAATTAATGGCAGTGAACGACCTAGCGGCTTGGTTCTTTTAGCTGTGCCAATCATTAGATGAACATGTTATCAATGTTTGTATACACCTCTGGTCCATATGGAATTTTCAGAACAATATACTTTGGCGTAGAAGTGGGGAGCCGCTTCAACATGTGATCCGAAGAAATAAAGAATGGTTAGAATCATGGAAGGAGGCGAAAAGAAGTAGATGGGGGACCGGTTCTCACACACAACAAAAGCCATTACAAACACAGTGGTGCGCACCAAAAAAGGGCTGGGTGAAGTGCAACACGAACACGGCTATTTTTGAAGCAGATGGCTTAATGGGCATCAGTGCAGTGATCCGTGACTCAGTTGGAAGGTTGCTTCATGGGAGAACTAAAGTGATGCAGAGTAGATATGATCCTACAGAGGTTAAAGCAATTGCAATAAAAGAAGCCCTCAGTTGGATAAATGAGTTGAACTTCGAGCAGGTGGTGTTCGAATCTGATTCCCTTCAAGTGATCCAAAATTTAACAAAATCAAGTGCAAACATACTTGAACTGGGAGCTTTAGTAAAGGAATGCAAAGTGTTGTTGCAAAATCATGAGACTTGGGTGGTACGCCATAGGGAGAAAAGCGAATACGATTGCTCATCATATGGCAAGAAATTCGCGAAGTCGTGATGCTATTAGTTATTGGAGTGAGGCACCGGATGATGTACTAGCTTTGCTATAATTTTGTAAATTCTGTGCTCATCTTCAATAAAATGTTGATTGAAATAAAATAAATAAATAAATACAGTTAGCTGGAATGCAGCATATGCGCCCAACAATCTGATCAAACCATGGTCATGAACGTTACTGCCCGGAAGCTTGACTCAGCTCTCTGCAAGGCTAATTTGATTTTTAAAATCTCTCAAGAGCAGATATAACGAAGTCCTCTATATGAATGAGCTGTGACCACCTCCAAGAGGTACTCTTGCCTTGAACACAGCAGAAACTGAGAGGTAAGGGCAAAACTCGAAGCACACGCTCTGAAATTAAGAATGAATAGCTTGTCAGTCCTCAAAGCTATGTAAGAATTTTCAGAAACACTAAATTTTGGAATTGATCATATGTTTGTTCATTTCGATCTTCTAATCGAGTTTGGTAAATGCGTTGCGGATGACACACTAGCATATGGTAAAAGTACAAATCTCAACTACCAACATCCTTACTTAAATAGCCTACGATACGACACAGCTGACGCTGATTTACGAGAGGAAACAGCCTTGGACCTCATTGGCACACTAACAACATGAAATGTAGATTAGTTCATTAACTACAAATCTCTGATAATGAGAATGGTTCTCCTAACCTGTTAAAAGGACCCTAAACCATGACATCCTAGTAACTGAAGGCAAAGAGGAACCTGTCATTTTACAGTTCGGAGGGGTCAAAATAATTGGCAAAGAAAATATTCACAAGTACTATAATTTCTTCTATTTTAGCAAAGACTATAAATTTTAAAGCAAAACAATCAATCTCGGCTCTACTTCCATCGATAACTCTAAATAAAATCTAATATAAATCTTTGGATCCTTTGAAAGGAAGATTGATGATAAAACAGTAAATTCTCACTAGTTGGATACATCATTAAAGATAATCTAAGCGAGTGACGAATATAAAGTTGACTATAAAAGGAAATATAAATTGTTCACAAATCATATATAGATAACTTGACATTATGGGGTCTCCATGTAACTCTGACTATTCGTCTCTAACCAAAATACCCTTGTGGGACACTTGATACTTGTGCAATACTTAAAAATCTTAGCAACACTCTCGAAGCAAAGAAGAGAATAAATACAACAAAGACAATACGGGGAATAGTTTCCCCAATTGCCTCAAATAAGAACAATGTAGTTGTATATAAACCTAGAGCAATAACATGATGAACCAAAAAGTCTCAAGGTCCTATTGTTAAGAATAGGGAATTACAGCCAAAGCATCTCTGGTGAGATGGATAAGGCATCACTTGCCAAAAGACAAGGTTTAGGAGGTCAAAGTCTCGACTCTATCTGAAGTCGAAAAAAAAAAAAAAAGAATAGTGAATTACAATTCTCATTAACAACATTTAACCAGCCGGGCAGCCATATGTTTCGACCCGCATTTAATGTTGGACCAGTCGTTGAGGATAAAAGTACATAGAATGTCAATTAGCTATTTCAATGAATTGCACACAGGAAAAATCTTAATTTCAGAAAGAAAAATATTGAGTTCATTTCACATCTCAAGGGAACAGGCTGAATTCAGGTGAAAACTACGCAATTTATCAGCATATAATGAAAAATCTAAGGAAAATGCAAAGCAATTCTCATACATACCGGAATGCTCAGCAATAGACCCTGAGAGTTCACGAGGACAGGTAAGCTCCTTCTTGCTGCTAATGGAATAAACTTCAAAGCCCTCAAAGCTCTCTGAGCTGATAACTTTGCATAATCTGAACATGAGGTAGTCTTCTCTCTATTCTTTACCTTGGGAGATGAGGGCATGCACTTTTCTTGGCAATGTCCCAAACTCAGACCCGTTGAGAGGTTTGCAAGATATAGCCAATCTGCATCGATCATATGGCGGACTACAGCTACATTATCTTGACCAACTACACAAGAGCTGCAAAAACAATTCTGATTTGTCCCCTTCAATGCATCCTTAAAACTAATCTCATTCGAAGGAAGTGTGATATATTCTGCAATCCCCTTCTGAAACTTCCAGGTGACAACGAATCTATTCATGAAATGATAAAGAACTTCAGAGTGAATTAATTCAGACAAAGTAGTCGCAGATCTAGTTTCTTGACAACGGTCATCCTCGGGTGGATCTTCTGTTTTGGTATGAAACTCTCTAGCTTCCTCCTTTTGCAACGAAAGAATGTATTGGTAAGTAGGTTCACTGAGAATGCCGCATCTCTTCCCTTCATTTAGTACAGACTCTGAAGACTTCACATCCAGAAAGGGTACATCAGAGGCATTTGGGACGAAACTTTCTGACTGTGACTTGCCATCCAATATAATCTGCTCAATGACGGTTGCCATATCAAGATTCTTCTCTCCGCATGCTGTTTGCAACCGATGATTTAGGTCCTTTGAATTATTCTTATGAAATGATACTTTCCTCAATGAAAGTGGTGAACAAGGAGAACAGCACACCATGATTTTTGTGCCTCTAGACTTGGGAACTGCACAAAGATAACAACCAGCTGCAGTAAGAGCAGTCTGCAAGGTCGCCAACAATCGGAATTTAAGCAAGGGTAACTATATTTCCACATATAACATTAAAATCTACTAAAACCTTATCACAACTGTAATTGTCAAGTGCAAGTAAATAATGCACCCACACATAAACATCAGTTCTGTAAAGAAAAGGAACAGCAAGAACTAATAACTCCTTCAAAGTGACCCTAACTATGTGATCCAATTCCAATGATGGAACCTTTATGTAATTGAATAACCAACATTAGATTTACTAAACTCCACCCATCTTACTGCCATCAATCAAGTGGAATCCCATAATGAATTTGCAGACACGAGTTTCTCCCCAAAGTTACTGTTATTTCTTTCAAGCCATAGACCCAATAGAAAAGCAATTGTTGCAACCCAAATAATGCGTCTTCCTTCTACTCTTTCTTTCCAGTCTTTCAAGGATTGAAGTTAACCCTATTTATGATCAAGGTTTAAGACATTCACTTGAAAAACCATCGTACCCACACCGCACTTGACAAGCCGCATCGGCATTGCACAAAAAGAATAGATATTCCACCTACTTGCCCTCTAAAATGCAAGGATGGCAGTAATAGGGTTAAGTGAGACCATTTCCTTTACCTTGTTTGATCAACTCAATGTCCTTACTCAAGTTAGGATTTCCACAAATTTTGCCAATAAAAGATTTAGGTCCCTTGATTCTTCTGGTGTTTTGGCTTATAAATTACTGTTCCGCCGCCTCATTGATTTCGCTAGCTCATCTTTGTCTCAAACATTTAAGAGACTTTACAATGCTTATGATCCCATCCAAAGTTAAATTCAGGTGGCTTTATTCATCAAAAAAAAACTTCAGGTGGCTTTCATTACATGGAGGCTTGAACACCTATGAGTGCTTGTTGAAAGTGTAAATGACAACTATCCATGTCCAAATTCAAACCAAAGATGTCGTTAATAAGTCAAAAACTAATATTTTTGCCTATAAGAGATTTCTTCAGATATCTAGGTTCATGCAATTATGGCGATTTTGCCTACTTACTCTATTTTCAACTTTTAGAACTTAGAAGCGCATCATGTTTCTCTGTTAACAAAAATAGGAAAACGTATAGGACAAATTATCATCTTGTCAAAATATGTTTTTCCTTTCAGTTCTCTAAGATTTTCTTTTTCTTTTACCGAGAAGTTTACATGAGTTGACACTGCTCCTGTTTGAGATGAAAGAGAACATAACACCTGACAAAAAGATTGAGATGCCTAGCTGTCGCAATGCTTAAAGTGCCTCTAATAGTGGAGAACCAAATAATGACTAGTGGCAGACCAACAACCGAGCAACACTTTTCCTCATATCACTTCCACAGCTTAGAATTATCAACTATTGTGAACTCAAGTAGACATAGGCCCAAATGAGTAGCAGTTTGTCCTCATCCAATTGGTAAGAATAATGGCAAACCATGCATACGACTGGTAGATGAATCCAAAATTATGCTAAACTCGACTCAAGACACAAATTTTTTTCTTTTTCTTTCGCAAGTTCTAGCTAAAGATTTTGTGGATTTTTAGCCGGCAACGCATGAATGCAATAGACAGAAAAGCAAACATAAGAACGAGGACAGTGCCACACTAGCAATTTTAGACTCTAGTTGCCTTTGGTCATCGTCAATTTTTTTTTTTTTGGAAATCTCATCACTCAAGGTTTCAAGTTGAGCCTTCCACCTCTTAAAATGTTCCTCAACATCCTTTTCTTGGAATTATGAAACTATAACAAAGAATTTCTAGAGTTGTGGATGTCTCAACCCTTTGGAGGTTTACAAGTAAGAATCAATGTGTAAACTGTTGAAACTGTAATTTGACTTTAGGGTCGAGAATCTCACCAAAAGATCTTTTTTCATGAATTCACCAAAAGAATTTTAAAGCATAGAATGTGAACGCTGTTTGTATTCTCTCCTTGGGAATGACATTACCTCATTAAAAGGAAGAAAAAGAGAAAAATGAAATGAAAAAGAGTTGCTACAAACATAAAAACTATGTACAGTCTGAATGCAAAAGCTCTAACTAGAATTTTTTTGTGGATATAACGGAATAATGCAACTGTTAATTCAAATAATAAAAAAAGATTCCAGAAGGATGAAGTTAGATGGACCTTGCATGGGAGGTTACGCATGTAATCCAAAAGCAACTTTGAAGTTCTGCCACGGACAGGTCTATGTCTTTGGGAGATGAACTAACAAATAAAAGTTGACATGATTAGTAAGCTTTTTTCTTTTCTCAATAAATAGAAATGTAAAAACATGCATTATAAGAATAATTGAGACGGGTTGCTAATGGATATTAATGCAGGAACCTTTTCCTTTTTATATATAATTGACCATTTTTCACAACACTGTCAGAACATATTTTTTGTGCTTAAGGAACAGCTTAGTGATATTATTTCCAATACGGCAGTGCTCAACAGTATGCACCGTGCAGTCAACTTCAATGAATATGCTTTCTTATTTGATTCTTTAGACAGTTAACAATACAGATGCATTGCACAATAAACAGCATGCAAAATGACTAGAGGATCACCTGCAAAACCAATGCGATAAACTTTGACAGGCATAAATCTTGAACGTTCAGAGGATCTAGCTCCAGTAGATCAATCACTGCATATCCATGCTGCAACAAATTGGGAAAAAAGAGTTATTAATAGATTTTGACTATCGGGTTGATAGCATTCATAACTTCTTTAAAACTTCTTAAACATATCAATAGGTAAAACCTTTGGCTGCAGGTGCATTATGAAGCAGCTCAACAAGAATAGCACTAGCCATAAAGATGTTCAAGAAATTCTTAAGTTTTTTTTTAATCCAATTAATAACATGTAGCATCTTTAATCAGTGAAAGATCACCTAAAATTTAATTTAATATGACCAAAAAAATTAATTAGAAGAATTAAATCAAGGAAAGTCTATTTGTACTTGTACAATTGATGACATAACAGCAGCCCAATAAAAGGATCACAAGTATGTTCTATTTTCGATAAACATATAATATGAACATGTTAACGGCCACAGAGTTGAATTATAAGCACCATTTAATCACACTGGATTCAAGGATCACCAGTCCTAGGTAGACTAGGACCAACACACCATTCAATTTATCCTTCGGCATTTTTGGGAGAGGAGACTTGCATCGAGTTATTTTTACCAGCACAGAATCCTAAAACGTCGAAATTTGAATTATTCAAAGTTTCATAATTATAACAGTAATACAGCAATTTCATTGAGATATACAAGAAAAGAAAGAGGCATGAAAGGACCTCACGTTCAGGCTCTAAGATCGGGATGAGACTTGAGAACACTCCCTCAGGAAGGTTTCAGAATTAAGAAAACAATTATGGATACTATTACAAATACAATTTTGAAAACAAATGTTTAGTAAGGACCAACATATACAAAAATGAAAACTTCAACAATCACAAATTCAATCAGTGTCACCAACTAAATGATGTAAAGGCAGACTATATAATGACTGGAACCATTTTTTAAAAAAAAAAATTTATACTAAGAATTTTATAAAATTTCAAGAGTACAGATTAAACAAAAGATTAAGAGTTACAATACCTAAAAACATAAGCTCAACAGGCTTTATAATTACAATATGAATGCAGCTCACCTTTTTAGGAGATTCGAAAAACCCAAGATTTAAAAACAAAAAAAAAAAACAAAAAACAAAAACAAAACAAAACAAAACAAAACTGGAGAAACCTTAGAGGTGACTTGACAAATCTAAAATGATTTGATCCCAAGACACCCTGTGAACTCTAGGCTAGGCATGAACTAACTGATTATTAGACCTATGCAGTAACAGCTACGGTAGCAAGAAATAACCAATAGAGCACAAAGACATCAAGGGAAAGAAATGCCAATAATGCAGATCAGCTTCACCATCATAAGCAAAAAGGAAATTTCAATTGTGACAAAACACCCAGTTATGAACCAAGAATAGAAAAACCGCCAGCATAAATAGCAGACAACCATTCTTAATAAATACAAAAGAATATGCTATCTAGTTTTGACCTGCCTCAAGAAAAGCGAACCATGTGTGGATCAAATGACCTCATACATAAACAGATAACTGCAAATGCTAAAACTAGAAGGATATATGAACAGTAGAAGTAGAATGAAAGATAAAAATAAAAATGGAACTCCTCTAATTAACAATGATAAATGACAAAAGAAACAATGAAACAAATTACTTTACCATTAGAGACTCACGTTATTGATAGTAACACACCGCTTTATCAAGCATAGGCAAGCTTTGTCAATAACAGAACGTGCTTTTTGACAAGCAGAAATAATTCCGAGAAGTTCAGATTTGATAATGGCTGAAAAATCAAATATAGAACTATGAGACAACTTCACAAAGATTTCAAAGGGTAGTGCAAAATGTCGCATCCTGATCTATTTTTAGCTATCTATTTTTTAATTATACACAGTAATTTCTAAGGCTATATAAATAAAGCAAACGACCTCTTCCTTTCCAGTCAATTTAGCATGAACAAGGAAATACTAGTACACTTCTAAACCACAAGGCTTGTCAATAAACGTAGATGAAAAAATACTCAAGAGGGAACTCACGTGATGATATGTTACTTAATGACGTGCGGATCCTGTTACGAGCGAACAATAAGCTTTTATTTGTTGGATCTTCCACCCATACCTGCTTATCTACTTGGCATATCTATGGAAATCAAATCAAAAAAAAAAAAAAAAAAAAATTACAGCCAAAATCCTCAAATACTCAAACAACAAACAACAACATAGCCTCAATCCCAAATTAGTTGGGGTCGACTAAATGGATCAAGCTCTTCCATTGCACTCGATTTAGTGCAGCCAAAAAATCCTCAAATGAGAAGAGAAAATTAAAAAAAAAAAAAAAAAAAAAAAAAACAATGAGTGCAGAACACCATGTCATTGTTGAAGCACACTACAAAAATAACAACAAAAAAACATTAATCCAAAGTTAGTTGAGGTCGGCTATATGGATCAAACTCTTCCATTGCGCCCGATTTAGTCCAATTGATGGTGTGCTTTTCAAATCCTTTAAATCTCTCCCAATTAATGCATCCCACGTTAGTTTTGGTCTACCCCTACATCATCAAAATTTTCCAATTTCTATTGAATTGAGCTTTCTAGTGGGGGCATTTGTAGGCCGTCTTTGGAGGTTCAAACCATCACGACCGCCCTTCCCTAATTTTTGTGTCAATTGGTGTTACTCCTACTTTTCTTTGAATTTCCGTAATTCCCATTCTATCTTTTACAAGTTTTATCACACATCCACCTAAGTGTCCTCACTTCTGCTACGTTCATTTTATATATTTATTGTTTCTTTACTGCCAATTGCACTTAATCGAGCGCAATGGAAGATTTTGATCCATGTAATCAACCCCGATTAATTTGGGACTGAGGTTATATTGTTGTTGTTTGTTGTTTCTTTACCGACTAATTGCGACCTATAAGATTTTTCTTTTTAACTTGGCAGGAATATTTTTCGATCACATATACACCAGTTGCAATCCTCCATTTCTTCCATCCAATCAAGGATTGCAAGGCATTAAGGCGATCCCGAAGCGATTTCCCTGACCTAGGTGAGGCGGTGCCTAGACGACGCCTAGGCGAACAAAATAATATTTATTTAAAGGTCCTCGGATAAATATTTATTTATTTATAGATCCTTAAATAACACTAATTATCTATTAGCCAATGTGATTATTATTTAATATATACTTCAAAAATACTAATAAGTCTTTAGGTCCTTATGTAACATTAATTGTGTCAAGATTTTGTTATTAGGTAGGTATTTTATTATCAAACTCACTTGTAAAAAACACCTTCAAATTTCTAAAAATTATTAAGCTGGATGGAAGAAATGGCGGAGTGCAACAGGGGTGATTTGTGATCGAAATATTCCTACTAAGTTAAAAGGAAAATTTTATAGGACCGCAATTAGGCCAGCTATGCTCTATGGAAGTGAATGTTGGGCGGTAAAGCAACAACAATTACATAAAATGAACGTAGCAGAAATGAGGATGCTTAGGTGGATGTGTGGTTAAACTCGTAAAGATAGAATAAGAAATATAGAAATTCAAAGACAAGTAGGTGTAGCGCCAATTGATACAAAGATTAGGGAAGGGCGGTTGCGGTGGTTTGGTCACCTACAAATGCACCAACTAGAAAACTTGACTCAATAGAAACTGTAGAAATTCGACGAGGTAGGGGCAGACCAAAGTTAACATGGGATGCATTAATTAGGAGGGATTTGAATGGTTTGGAAAGCTCACCATCAATTGCACTTAATCGAGCACAATGGAAAAGTTTGATCCATGTAGCCGACCCCAGTTAATTTGGGACTAAGGCTATGTTGTTGTTGTTGTTGTTGTTGTTGTTGTTGTTGTTGTTGTATTAAGATGGACACCGCCCGCTAAGGCACCGCCTAGGCGATTTTGTCCCAAAACGCCTGGGCGATCGCCTAGGCGACGCTTGCTATCACTGCATCCAGTTTGAATTATGTGTATCTTTATCAATATTACCATCATTTTATGTGATTGATCATAGATATCTAAAGTGGTTCACCTTAGAAACTTCTACTTCCCTAATTTTACCACTCCGTCATCTTGATGTCTAGTATTTCTAAACGAGCACACTAGTTTTAAATTTTGCTGAAAAGATTAGTTTTTTGCACGTCTTGTACAACAAGGTGTTCAACCTCGCCACAAGTATCATTTTTTCTACTAACCTTATATTTCCCCAAGATATATATCACCAATCAAACTTATTCGAAAACTATTACAAATATGATGATAATAAAAAGCAACTATGCCAATGCAACAAGGGAAAGAGCTAGAAAATAATGTTATGAGATAGGATGTAACCTATAGCCAAAGTCAATATGCTGTCACATCATCATTAGGTCAAGCGGCGTGATTGGACAACTGCATTCAGTTGAAGTTCCATTTAAGGGCCCACCTTACATAAATGAGGCTTCTAAGTAAGTCACTTCTTTTACATGCTACTATGCTAATTTATCAAAGTTATATTTATGAACAACCTTTCTCTCATCTGTTCCGATCCACTTGTATTTCTCTTTTACATATGACATGTAATCACAAAGGCCAAGCATAGATGATTAGATAATAATAAATCAACAAACTAAGAGCATGAAACCAGAAACCAAACACAAATATTATTCTCACTTTGTACATGTCTTCTTTTGAGAACTCCAGCAGTGGCCGCACTAATAGAATACCATGATTGCTCAGTTCTTCAACATCGTAAGTCACAGACATTGGGAACAGTTGCGAAGTAAATGGCATCCCAGCAAGTCCAATGACACCACTGTTACGAGATAGTCGAAGAATAAACAATTCAGACTGCAAGATCAATGAATCGTGAATTGAGGAACGTCGATATTAATAATTCAACAATAAAAGCTTATAACTCTTTAGTTCATGTTTCAACAATTTAAATAAGTTCAGGCTGGGATTTATTCTAGATATGCCACATTATATCTTTTCTTTAAATCCCACCATATCAAATACATCACCAAAAATTGTATACCCAATAATTAGCACAGCACAGTACACAGATAGATAAAGAACAAACCTGATCATCTGCATGATGTGCGACAAGCAAAACGCCTATTTGGTTTTCCATACACACATTCTGAAAAATCTGATACCTGTAAAAATCATATCAAACACCAAGAACAAATAGTCTATGAAATCAACCCTTCCATCAGTTTTGTTAGATAAAATGTTAAAACAATACCACAAACCAGCAAAACCAACATAAACCACTTTAGCAAAAATGCATAATTGATTTCTAAGGATCACCTCATCTCCCTAGCTGCTTCTTGCACATGACCCAGCTTCGGCCTACCGCCCGACCAATCGCAATGCTCAACCTTACATTTGATTCCTACCCACAAAGCCAAAACCGTTTTTTTTTTTTTTTTTGGTAAAAAAAACCATTTAATTCAAGTTCACCCACTAAAATCTTCAAAAAAATCAACTAAACAAATCTAAAAGAGGAAAACAACAATACCCATTTTAGAGACTCTATCACTAACACAAAAGGCCTCATATTTGCTCTCCAGCCGCAACCCGTGATCCACAACAATCCCCAAGAGCCCATCAATGCACCCATCACTCTCGTTACTCCCAATTCCGGCATCAGCCTTCCAAGCAGCAGCGAGAACACACAGAGCAACACTGTCAGGCCCTCCAGAGACGCCCATTGCTGCAAAACCACAAGCAGAACACCAAATTGAACCAAGATTCAGACCAAAAACATCAAATCGCAAAATGGGTAAGCGAAAAAACAGGGAAATTTAGCAAGAACAGACCGATTCGGTGGCGGGGGTTGAGACCCGCCATGGCCATTCTTCTTGAGAAGACTTGTTTGTATGCGGGTGTCTCGGGACTTGGGTTTTGTTGATCGTGAGAGGAGATGCGGGAGAAGAGTCGAATTGTGGGGGTGAGAGTGGTTAGTGTTGTTGGGTGATTGTGGGTGTGGAGAAGAAATCTTAGTGAGAAGGGATTTGGGGAAGAGTGTGGGAAGAGTGTTCTATGTGGGATTTGCAGGTGAAGGTGGTGATGATAATGGTGATAAGCTCTAGCGCCCATTTCGTTTGAGAACTTTGGGGTTGTGCGCGGAGGGCTCTTCAAGGGGAATGTGTTGCTACAATTTACTCTCGCTCTCTTCTTCTATGTATGTATTTTTATTTTTATTTTGTTTTTATTTTTTATTTTTTTTGGCTAAATTGACTACTTTGGTCTTGGTCAAGGTCCATCCGCAATCAAGGTAAAGAGGTCCAAATGTCTAACGTCTTTATCTGTAAGATTCGAACTCGAGCCACAACTTAACAGACCCAAGTGTTAAATCATTCGGAACAATAAGTTACTGATCTTTTAATTTTTCTATAGGGGTTATAACAATATGAGACCCAGTGTTAAATCATTCAATGTTGACGTGAGTGAAGCAATTTCAACTGCCGCAAAGCAGTTGAAACTCCCCATTATCTCATTTCTTCTCCAACTGATTTTGACCAGAGGGTTATAAGAGAAAATGCTTGGGAAGAAGAAGAACATCTCGAAATTCACAGCAATTGCTTGTGTTCCAGCTTTCACTGTTGCAAGTGCAAGCTGGTTTTTTTGATTCATTGTATCCTCTAAGATTTTTGCTGACTCTTGTTGTATATAAAGCAAAACTTTCGTTAGGAAAGTGGCAATGATACACACTTTTAAGTCATTGCTCATTCCTCTGGTTTAACAATCTAAAAGAAAATTTTGTCATTGCAATGGCTTCGATCAAAGAATTGTCGACGAAAATCGTGAAGCTAGATCGTTTCAATGGAAAAGATTTTTGATGTAGCAGAAGCGAGTGCATTTTTGTTGGTGGCGCTTCATCTGGTGTATGTTTTGGATACACCCAAGCTTATGGAGTCCGATGATGAAATTATCAAGCAGATCAGGAGAGGCAGACTTGGGAGACAGATGACCATACCTGCAGAGGTCACATTCTGAACGCGATGAAGGACTCCCTGTTCGACCTCTACCATGACGTTCATTCTGCAAGGCTAGGGGGGAGAAATTGGAGGCGAGGTACCAAAAGGAGGATGCGACAAGTAAGAAATTCCTCATATCCAAGTTTATTAATTTTAAAATGGTAGATGATAGATCTGTTATGGAACAATTTCATGAAGTTGAGAGGATTTGGAATAGATTCTCTCAACATAATCTTGTTATGGATAAACCATTGTTGTGTCTTCAATTATTGATAAACTACCACCATTCTGGAAGGAGTTCAAACGAATTCTGAAGCATAAAAAAGATGACATAACTCTTAATGAACTTGACTAACCATCTTTGTGTAGAAGAGGATTGTCACATGTGGAAAATGAAAAAGAGCAGAATGCTAAGAAAATTTCAAAGGTATGTGTGGTGGAAGCAACAAAGTTCAAAAGCCTTTACTGAACAGGCCTAACAAGCCAGGTGATTTCAAAAAGCCTGTTGGTTCGGGAAAATCGAACAACCAAAACCAGAATCAAAGGATGCAGAAAGTCACTTGCTGGTTATGCGGGAAAGATGGTCACTTCAAGTTCGACTGTCATCATTAGAAGAGGAAGCAATGTAAACATCATGCTTCCTCAAGTTCTGCAAAGAGTGCAGGAAACGACAATGATGATCTCATTGCTATGATTTCTGAAATCAACGTTGTTGAAAATGACATGGCTTGGTGGGTTGATTCTGGTGCCACTCGACACGTTTGTAAGAACAAGAGGTTCTTCAAGACCATGGAGATAGTAGATGAAAATATTGACTTGTACATGAGTAATGATGCAACTATTCCTGTCAAAAGCATAGGTAAGTGTTCATCTGAAGTTTACTTCTGGTAAAATTGTAACACTCACTAATGTTTATTATGCACCAAAAGTGATGGAAAATCTGGTTTCGGGTAGTCTTTTGAATTAGTTTGGTTTTAGGTGTCACGACTTGAATTTTTAAATCCTAGTTTAATTCTTTAATCAGGATCAGTGACCGTGACATGGGACTCGTATCGAGATACGTGTCGTGACCGAGGCAATGTGGCTGAGGTATATCTTATATTTTATTGTGATGTATGCCTAGTGTATTGTATATTTGTAGGCTACTAAGTCATTCTTACTTGTGTATAGGTGTCGAGACGTGAGAGAGAACACGCCTCGAGATGTGTGTCGGCATGGGACCGGGGTAGATAGTGATGTGTTAAGTTTATCTTAAGCTTAGTATAGCTTATATAGTTGAAATAAGGTTGCTATAGTTGATTCTATATTAAATGTACCTAAGTTAGCAATTTAAAACAATAGTCATATGATGATTCTCGAGATACGCGTTGACACATCTAGAAATCAATCGAGTTTGACATTAGTGTTAGTTGGATTGAGTTAGTGGAGAGTTAGTAGGAAAAATGTCAAGATGTAGACCATTAGATTAGTCTCAGGATGTGTAGTATGTACATTAAGATCAATGGCTATCAATCAATCTTATCTTAATATATAAGATTGAATTGATCAATACATGCAATCAAATCATTTTCAGTTCTAAAAACTTATGAGCTAAGAAAGTTTGATGGAGAATGAGATCAGCAAAGATTAGGTGAATTTAGTGAAGGAGGTGTTGATCAAGCTAGGTGTGTTCATCAACTAGGTAATTTTAATTTACACTAGTTAACTTAGCTTAATTTGATGAATTCATGAATTATATGAAATATGGATGTTTTTATGTTGTTGATGGTGTCTTGGGTCTCTGGAGGTGTGAAAGAGAGTTCATAAGGTGTTGGAGAGGCCTATGTGTGGAGAGAACTCAGAATTCTAAGTTTTCCTGCACATAGCGCGCTAGATGTGATCAGTTAGATTTAACTTTGTATAGCGCGCTAGAGAAGCTTGGTAGCGCGCTAATGAGGTCATTAGCACGCTAGGTAGGCTACACAGCGCGCTAATTGCTCTGATAGACCAAAAATCTGCAATTATTAACTTAAACTTAGACATTATAAACAAGTCTAATATCATAACAAAAGGTCTAAACACACTCGAAAATGTGTTAAATGATATCAAGAATCTATTGAAGAGTATCGGGGGTTCAAATACGAGTTTTAAGGTGTCGGGATGCCAGATTAGCATAGGAAATTTGCGTGGATTGTAAGTGAACTGATTTAGGAATTTATTTACATTTCATTCATGTTTTTCATTCAATTCTAGTCATTTGGAGTGACTTGCCTATTGTAATCTAAATTCCATGACTTGTTTCCTTCTCATTTCATGAGTTTGATATCATGGTATAAGTTTTTGATTAACTAATTCATTGACTCTAAATCATGTGCTATGTTATTTTTAATTGTTGATACATGTAGTCAAATGAAATAGCATGCTATTAGGTTGGTATTTTATGGTTTTGTTTATTCCATTTCCTTTGTGCATTAGATATGAAATCCTATTGTTGGATTCCAAAACCATGTCGTTCCTTGAATTATGAAAGTAGTTCTTATATCTAGGACCATGATATGATAGAGGTGAGAGATCCGTCAAGTAGATCGGCTAGAATATCTTTTAGCATGATTTCTTTTCAGTATAGTTGCTTTTATTATGCTTTCATATACTTGTTGTATATTTAAAAATGTGAACAAATGTCTCTCAGTGTTACATTCTACTTTCATGTATTGACCATCTTTTTTATGATGGTGAGAGATCCGTCAAGTAGCAGACTAGGCAAATAAAAGATCGGCTGTAACGGACTAAATTTAATTAAACTAAGATTACCGTTAATCTCGGGGATTAACAGTCGTAATTCGGGTGTTACATGGACAACTTGGTTGACTCGGACACGAGAACCGAGGAAATATATTATTTATCGATGGCGGTTGTGTATATGTGGTGTTTAAATTTATTATTATTATATTGCACCGCATGTGTGTATGTTGCTACCGGGTGAGTTTGTGTGATGGAGGTTCGCCTCGAAAGGCGTGCCAACGCGGGTATTGGGTAGGCGAACTACGGGTACACAAGGAAACTCGACTAATTCATGTTAAGTTGATTAGTTAAACAATTAAAATGGGTAATGTAACCATATGCTAAGTTGATTAAATTAAAGCAATAGGCAATGGCATACCTCAAAATGCGTACCGAGACGCAGGGCATCGAGTGGCGGGTAGTCAAGGTTAGTAGGACCACGCATGTGTTTATATGAGTAAATAAAAACACTAACCATATATATATATATATATATATATATATATTAAAATGGGCCTAAGTAAATGTAATTAGATCAAATAAATCAAAGCCTGTAGTTTAGTTAATTAATTGAAACCATATAATTTTCCTAGAGATATGTATGACACATCTAGGAGCTATGGGAGTATCAATTGTTGTCACTTGAGTTTGGTTAGTGGGAGTTAGTGGGCTAAGTGGCAAGAGATGGGCCAATAGATAAACCTCGGGATACGATATGCATGGAGATCAATCGCTAGAAACAAATCTTACTTTAATATATAAGATGGGTTTATCAAACAACATGCAAACCAAATCATTTACACATTTTTGCTAGAAAAGAAGAAGGAGTTGTTAGAGATAGAGAATTCAACCACTTTGGAGGACAAATTAAAGGATTAAACTTAGGTAATCTACTTCTCCATCTCCTACACTTTCAAATGAGTCCAAAATTTGGTGGTTTAATGGAAAATTGATATAAATTGATGAGGGAGGTTTAGGTCACTGATTTATGGAGTGTTTTGATGAATTATAAGTATTATTGGTGTTCCAATTTAGAATCATAGAATGGTTTTGCATGAAATTGGAGTTTTAGGTGAATTTTGGAAAAAACAATTAATGGATTTCATGGAATTGATTAATTTGATCAAATAAATGTTTTGAATTGTTATGGTTGATGTTTTAGAGTCCATTTGATATGGAGAGGGTATAAACCAGGTTAAGGTAGCCAAATTTGAGGGGAAAGACATAATTTAGACTTGAGAATTCTGTCTAAAGGACATATAGCGCGCTACCTGGAACGGTTGGTGCGCTAATGTTATGGGTTCCCATGTGTTCTTCAGGATAAAGAATAGTAGCGCTATATCGATTCCATAGCGCGCTACCTCCACCTAGAGCGCTAACGACAGACATAAATTAAATTTAAAGGGCCGTTTAGGAGTTTTTACTTAATACATATCCCAAACACCTATAAACATACTAAATATGTAAAATTGGACTTCGGGGACTTAGGGGACTGTAGCTCGGGTATTGAGGAGCTAGTCGGGTCGGATACGGGAGTCCGAGGAAATTGGAGCGCGGATTGAGATGCTTAAACCCGTTGGAATGCCTCACGGAATTCATGGTTTTGTTTTATCGATATTGGATTACATGTGTGACTGCTGGTGGGCACACATGGGGTTTCATTCTTGTTTCAGTTTGCATATATATATATTGGTTATGGCTAAATCATTTGCACGGGTTACTTGTGTTTAGTGCTCGTGTCGACGGCAGTAGGATATACTTACGACCGTCGTGAGGGATTTAGAGTGTTCCCTTGACTTGAAATAGCGTCTGGAGAGGTTCATCGATAACCGTAGTTAGGGTTTAGTCATTGGAAGCCTGTAAGTATATAATTGGTTCCTATACAACTTTATCGATTACTAACTGGTGTAGGTTATGGTTTTCTAGTGATTATACGGTTGTTTAATTATTAAGTTGTATATTTTCGAGCATGTTTAATTGGTATATGTTGTTTATTTATTTCACGCTACTGTTTTTGCTTGTCGTATGCTGCCTACATTCATGGATATATGACGTACTGTTGTCAGGTGTTATATTCGCATGTCTCGTAGTTATCAGTTTTATTTCATAATATTGTGTGGACTTCTCTTGGAATTTTACTCACTCGACTCGTCACTGTATTTGTTGGGTGACCGTGTGCAGATCTTTTGACGAGCAAGGGTAAGGGCAAGGAGGTACTGGGCGACTACCTCTGAGATTGTGGAGCCAGCTTGTGTGTGACTACAGTATGTACATATTTATATTTTTATCGGGTTGGGGACCGTAAAATACTGATTACATGTATATGGAACTTTTGTTATACTTATCTCGTCCTGATATATACATGGTATCATTTGTCGGGTTTCCACTACTTAGAATTGTTAAATACTGCATAACTTACTTAATTTAAGACTTTCGCTGTAAAATTATTTTTATAACTTGATAAATCGATTAACTGGCTAATGAAATCATTAATATTATATAGAAATTAATTTGTTAAGTTAAGGTTAAATGGAAAAGTGTAAGCAACTAGTTAGGTCGCTGGGCGTCAAGGATAAACGAGCCATGACGTGAAAGGGCTTGGTGACGTGGAATGCGACATGGCGGGTCTCAAAGGCTGCTCGAAATTTGGGGTCGTCATAGTTTGGAATCAGAGCGAGGTTGAGCCTATGGGTGGAAGCGTAGTTGTCCTTAATCTGATACCAACGTCACAGTTGGTATTAGAGCGAGGTTTGAGGAAGCCTTGGGAGTAGTTTAAATAAAAGAAAATAAAACTTAAACAAACAAACCTTAGATGTGGAAACCCAAAGATCCTGCCATAAAATCCTAGTTGAGAAGCAAACTCGAGATGGGTAGTGCTAGGTTTTATATACGTGTTATGTTTTTATTGTATATATTATATACATATATACGGAAAGTGATCCGACGCACGCTTTTTGATGCAGATCATGATAGATGGCCAGCCGACTCTACCTACTACAGATGTTGGTTAGACGAGCGACCAGACTAGAGATGAGGGTTGGATTTGGTAGTAGCCGCATGATTCGCAACTCACAATAGGCAGTTTGAGCTATTGATGGATATGATGTGCACATAGACAGTAATGATTGCATCGCTCACCGCCGCCGGGTACAAAGCACGATTGAGACGATAGTTGCTCCAATGACAGTTCCATCGACTATTCAGACTGTACCAACGCATGTAGTGGTACAAGAGACTCGGCAGTGGTTGATGCACTGACCGTAGCACGATTGAGACGTCGATTGCTACACCAACACATACATACATGTTTGAGACTTCGATGACGGCAGAGGTCAAGTTGATGAGAGAGTTCATCAAATTCGATCCCAGATACTTTCATGGAGGTGAAGACCCAGAGGCAGCTGGGAAGTGGCTAATTGGGCATCAGAGGTTACATCAGCTATTGCGCATTCAGGAAAGCATACAGGCTAGGATATCAGGGCATATCGTTGAGAGGGGATGATCTGTTGTGTGGTTGACAGCGTACATAGATACTCACCCAGAGTCGATGACATAGACATAGTTCAAAGAGTTGTTTTATGATTAGTATATACCCATGGAGGTAAGGTTAAGGCTGAGAGATGAGTTTTTAGCTTAGAGACAGGGCAGTCGGTCAGTGTTATAGTACATGGATAGATACCGATACTTGATACAGTTTGCTAGGAATGTCGCAGACACCGAGAGACTACAAATTTATTACTTCATTCGAGGGTTGATTGAGGACATAGCCAGCGCCATTGTTTCTCCGGAGCTCATACATTACAGGAGATGTATGTTAGAGCGCTTACCCATTGAGACATATCTGATGCAAAGGGTCGACAAGCATTCTTCCACCGAGTTAGAGAGACAGACTGGACAAAGTTTAAGGCAGAAGAGACCGAGAGATCGGGATGACAGAGAGGACATATGGTATGGTCGAGGTCGTAAGTATAATGATCGGGCAGTCAGAGCTTATGTTGTACCCACATTGCTAGAGCCACCGCTGAGGCAAACTCAGGACCAGGGAGGCGAGATTGGAAATCACAGGGTCAAGGCCATTGGTCGGAGTCAGCGGGCACGGCGGGATGAAGGATTACATTTTGGCGATGTGGACAGGAGGTCAAGTTAGGAGGGCTGTTCACGGAGATCGGCGACTCCAGCAGTGGTGACACGGTGTAGACTCGAGAGCCGGTGCATGTGGTGACTGAGCCAAGTCGGGAGACGTCCCAGCAGCGGGTTTAGGGTACGTGATTTTAAACTCGTAATAATTATAGTTTAAGGATTATTCATGCATGGAGGTACGATGGTAGCTTATTATGTTATGGCATGGGATTGTCATAGGTCATAGCATGGCTTGGGATTGTCATGGTATGTGATGGTTGGTTAGGACTATTATGTTGGGAGACATGATATGAGAGGTTTACAATTATTGGTGTTAGGTAACTAGGTTAGGAAAACAAACACAGAAATAGATC
This sequence comes from Stephania cephalantha, assembly GCA_039657325.1. Lineage (NCBI taxonomy): Eukaryota > Viridiplantae > Streptophyta > Magnoliopsida > Ranunculales > Menispermaceae > Stephania > Stephania cephalantha. Next base: position 39,415,033 of record CM077576.1, read on the forward strand.
TGAGAGTAGGTTGCGGAGATGTTGGAAAAAGAGTGATTGATTTTGATCATTTCGGCAATATGCGCCTATATCTCAGGGTAACACTACGTTCCCGACGATGGGAGTAGTGGGGTGTTCAAAGGACCGTAAAATGGAACTATCAAGGTGGAGGCGTGGTCACACGAGGATATGATAGTCACACCAGAGTTTACTCGAGATCTAAATTTCGAGGACGAAATTTTTTCTAGTTTGGAAGAATTGTAACGACCCAAATTTAATTAAACTATGATTAGTGTTAATCTCGGGGATTAACGGTCGTAACTCAGGCGTTACATGGACAACTCGGTTGACTCAGACAAGAGAACCGTGGAAATATGTTATTTATTGATGGTGGTTTATGTATATGTGGTGTTTAAAATTATTATTATATTGCACCGCATGCGTGTATGTTGCTATCGGGCGAGTTTGTGTGACGGAGGTTCGCCTCGAAAGGCATGCCAACGTGGGTATCGGGTAGGCAAACTACATGTACATTAAGAAATTCGGCTAATTCACGTTAAGTTGATTAGTTAAACAATTAAAATGGGTAATGTAACAAAGGCTAAGTTAATTAAATTAAAACAATAGGCTATGCGTACCTCGAAATATGTGTCGAGACGCGGGGCATCGAGTGGCGGGTAGTCAAGGTTAGTAGGACCACTCATGTGTCCATATGAGTAAATAAAAACACTAACCATATATATATATATATATATATATATATATATATATATATATATTAAGATGAGCCTAAATTAATGTAATTAGATCAAATAAATCAAGGCTTATAGTTTGGTTAATTAATTATTAATTGAAACCACATAATTTTCCTAGAGATATGTATGTCACATCTAGGAGCTATGGGAGTATCAATTGGTGTCACTTGAGTTTGGTTAGTGGGAGTTAGTGGAATAAGCGGCAAGAGATGGGCCATTAGATAAACCTCGGGATACGTAAATGCATGAAGATCAATGACTAGAACAAGTCCTACTTTAATGTATAAGATGGGCTGATCAAACAACATGCAAACCAAATCATTTACATATTTTTGTTGGAAAAGAAGAAGGAGTTGCTGGAGATAGAGAATTCAACCACTTTGGATGACAAATTAAAGGATTAAACTTAGGTAATCTACTTCTCCATCTCCTACACTTTCAATGAGTCCAAAATTTGGTGGTTTAATGGAAATTTGATATAAATTGATGAGGGAGGTTTAGGTCAGTGATTTATGGAGTGTTTTGACGAATTATAACTATTATTGGTGTTCCAATTTAGAATCATATAATGGTTTTGCATGAAATTGGAGTTTTAGGTGAATTTTGGAAAAAAAAAATTAATGGATTTCGTGGAATTGATTAATTTGATCAAATATATGTTCTGAATTGTTATGGTTGATGTTTTATAGTCCATTTGATATGGAGAGGGTATAAACCAGGTTAAGGTAGCCAAATTTGAGGGGAAATACATAATTCTAGACTTGAGAATTTTGTCCTAAAGGATAGATAGCACGCTACCTGGAACGGTTAGCGCGCTAATCGTTCTGGGTTCCCATGTGTTCTTCAGGATAAAGAATAGTAGCGCGCTACATCAATTCCATAGCGCGCTACCCCACCTAGTGCGTTAAGTAAACCCCTTAGCACGCTAACGACAGACATAAATTAAATTTAAAGGGATGTTTTGGAATTTTTGACTTAATACATATCACAAACACCTATAAACATACTAAATATGTAAAATTGGACTTCAGGGACTTAGGAGATTGTAGCTCGGGTATCGGGGAGCTAGTTGGGTCGGATACGGGAGTCTGAGGAAGTCGGAGCGCAGATTAAGATACGTAAACTCATTGGAATGTCTCACATAATTCATGGTTTTGTTTTATCGATATTCGATTACATGTGTGATTGATGGTGGGCACACATGGGGTTTCATTCCTGTTTCGATTTGCGTATATATTGGTTATGGCTAAATCGCTTGCACGGGTTACTTGTGTTTAGTGCTCATGTCGACGGCCGTAGGATATACTTACGACCGCCGAGAGGGATTTAAAGTGTTCCTTTCACTTGAAATAGCGTATGGAGGGGTTCATCCAGTAACCGTAGTTAGGGTTTAGTCACTGGAAGCGTGTAAGTATATACTTGGTTCGTATTCGATTTTATCGATTACTGACTGGCGTAGGTCTGGGTTTTCTCGTGATTATACGGTTGTTTAATTATTAATTTGTATATTTCCGAGCATGTTTAATTGGTATATGTTGTTTATTTATTTCATGCCATTGATTTTACTTGTCGTGTGTTGCCTACATTCATGGGAATATGACGTACTGTTGTCAGGTGTTTATATTCGCATGTCTCGTAGTTATAGTTTTATTTCATAATATTGTATGGACTTCTCTTGGGATTTTACTAACTGGACTCGTCATTGTATTTGTTGCGTGACCAAGTGCAAATCCTTTGACGAGCAAGAGCAAGGGCAAGGAGGTACTGGGTGACTACCTTTAAGATTGTGAAGCCAGCTCGTGTGTGACTAATGTATGTACGTATTTATATTTTTGTCGGGTTGGGGACCATAAAACTAAAACACTGATTACATGTATATGTAACTTTTGTTATACTTATCTCGTCTTGATATATACATGGTATCTTTTGTCGGGTTTTCCACTACTTATGATTGTTAAATACTGCATAACTTACTTAATTTAAGACTTCCGCTTTAAAATTGTGATATAAATTGATAAATTGATTAACTAGCTAATGAAATCATTAATATTATATAAAAATTAATTTGTTAAGTTATGGTTAAATGGAAAAGTGTAAGCAACCAGTTAGGTCGCGAGGCGTCAAGGATAAGCGGGCCATGACGTGGCAGGGCTTGGTGATGTGGAATGCGACATGGCGGGTCCCAAGGTGGCCCGGGATTCGGGGTCGTCACATCGGCGACTACCTCTGAACCAATGTAGTGCTGCTACATCAGATTTTGTAGATTTTGGCTTGTTGTATGACTTTTATATGTCTTCCATATACTTTTGGGGTTGTATATATGGGTTGAAAGATAGTACCTTGAACACATACATGTTGATATATTTTATCGCCGTTTCATAATATATGTATGCATGTGATCTTTACTTCCTGGTTTTCCATGATTTTAGGTATCATGTTAGAAGCTTCCGCTAATTTGTTAAGACTTATGCTGCATAAACTTTAAGTTTGTAACATTTTAATTAACTCTGATTTATTAATTGACGTAAGATAAGAAAATACTTGTTAGAATAGTTAAATTGTAAGTAGAAAGATATTGGAAAAAAGCTGACTAATTCGTTGTTAAGTCCTACGTGGCGAGATAGGGCTTAATGAAAGGAATAGGTCAGGCGGTGCCCTAATTTGAGAAGGGGTCGTCACAGGTGGTATCAGAGCCTAGGTTTGTAAAGCTTAGGTTTATAGAGCCTGAGTTTATGGAGCTTCGGTAGTGGAATGTAGTTATTCTACAATGTGATACCAAAGTTATAATTGGTAGCAAAGGCCAACTTTTCTAATAAGCAACAAATATAATTTAAACAAGATGACATAAATTTTAGTTGTGGAAACCAGATGATCCTTGCCTAGAAATCATTAGTTGGGAAGTGAGTGAAAGTGAGATGGGGATATCTTATATGTACATGCTAGTTTTTATTTGTATATATATGCGTTATCTACGTAGTAGCTGATTCGCGTTCGCTATCAACTTGCAAACATCGATCGATAATTTACGCGATAGCGGAGATGTAGATGCTAGTGGCAGCCAGACTCTATTCAATTAGCTAATGATTTTCAGAGGCTATCTGATCAAGTAGCTGCTCAGGGATAGCCGTTAGCGGATCATTGCCATGATGACATCACGTTTTACTCCATTAGCACAGACCCCATCCCCTACTACTACTACTACTATACTACTACTACTACTACTACTACTACTCCCACATTACCGACTACATCCGCTCCGGTCACCACCAGCACCACGTCAGCAGCAGGGTGTTAAAGGTCGAGGCAAAGGTAGAGATAGAAGTCGAGTGGTTCCCGACAGGAACAGAAATAGGCACGGCCCAAGATCAGACATAGAGTCAGCGTAGGCCGATTACTTGCTTCAAATGTGGTCACGTTGGGCATGTGATTAGAGATTGTCCACAACCCGTAGCCGTGTGTCCATCACATACTAGAGAGGGTGTACACATGGTAGCACAACCTGATGCCGACGCCATACGAGGACTCATTGAGGGTACAGTTTCTATTTGTGGTAGAGATTTATATGTTTTGTTTGATTCGGGTTCTACAGTATCTTTCATTTATGGTCGCATAATAAGCATGTTAGGTTTGACTTCGGTTAGAGTTAGCGTACATTTAGTTTTGAGTACAGCAGTCGGGGATAGAGTTTATTGTCTTGTTAAGGGATGTCCAGTAAAGATAGGTGAGGTAGAGTTACCTGCAGACTTCAGAGTGCTCGAGTTCTTAGATTTCGACACATTGTTAGGGATGGATTAACTAGTAGTGTATCACGCTCATATCAATTGTTTCAATAAGACGGTGATATTTGAGATTCCATGGCATCCGATGTTCGCATATAGTGGTATTACCCTAAGAGCCGAGGGCACTAGAGGTCGACTTGCGACTATTGGAGAGATGGAGACTCTGATATCTTTATACACAGTAGCAGAGAGTTAGGGACCCTAGTCTCGAGGAGATTTCGATTGTGTGCGAGTTCCCAAACGTGTTTCCGGGGGACTTACTTGATTTGCCACCACCGAGAGAGATAACATTTATTATTGAGTTAGTACCAAGTACTAAACCTATTTATATACCACCGTACAACATGGCTCCGAGAGAGTTAGAGGAGTTAAGGAGTTAGCTCTGCAAGAGTTGGGACAGAAGGGATTCATTACACCTTCTATGTCCCAGGAGGAGCACCTATTCTGTTTGTAAAGAAGAAAGACGGTACTTTGACACTGTGTATCGACTACAGATAGTTGAACAAGGTCACTGTTAGGAATAAGTGTCTATTGCTGCGGATTGATGATTTATTTGATCAGCTTAGAGGAGCACAATTTTTCTCCAAGATAGACTTGAGATCGAGGTATCATCAGCTTAGGATCAGTGATAAGGATTGGCCCAAGACAACGTTTAGCATGATATATGGACACTATCAATTTACTATCATGACGTTTGGTTTGACTAATGCTCTTGTGGCGGCCCCAAATCCCGAGGTCGCCACGTGGGGAGGCGCTGCCCCAGCGGTCCCGTCCGATCCTTGACCCACTGGGTCCCACGCGCCACTGACGCCATTTTTACATCATTTCTACTCATTATGCGTGTTAAACTCATTTCGTTGATCAGTTTAGTTAGACAGTTCGATCATTTTTATAGTATTAAAAACAACAACGGAAGTCTTAATTTCAAGCAAGTAAAACATTAAATTTATCATCATAAAAACATTATTTATAAGAGCAACTCCTATTGTGGAAAACCCGGGGAAAGTACTATGTATATAGGCGACAATACTAAGCAGTAATATATACAAGTACAGTGTCTATCAAGTCTCCCAATACCCAAAAGTAAAGCAAAATATCAAAATCGCACGTACTAGTAGGTCCTCGACCGCGGGCGATCGAGATAAAGTCGCCCAAAATCCCCTTGCCCTTACTAGCACTAGGATCGCATTCGACCATCACAAAAAGCAAGATGGAGAGTACGTGTTAGTAAGATTTCAACGAAGTACACCGAGCATTTATAAGAAAGTAAACAAATACCAATAAACATGTCAATTAATCATGCGGAAACTAAACAGAGACAAGCTGTGCTAAGATCATCACATGAATAAATAACACGAGAGAAACAAAGTTGTGTACTCGTCCTGGTCGACTAAAGCGTACTTGCTTCGGAACCCCCGGGATCCTTTCAAAGTGGGTGCCCCCACTTCCTTTCACCTGGTTCCTCGCGGGGCTTGCCGACACGTTCACCCACATCGGGTTGCAATTCACCGAATGCACGATCACACGGCTACAAAGTTGCAGTGCCATAAGTACACAACGAATAGGTGGGAGAATGACCACCAACCCAAACGTATCACGGAATAGAGTACAATAATAAGGAATATGAATCAACGATGAAAAAGTAAACCCTCGGTGACTTTCGAGATGAAATCTTACGTCTTGTACTCTCCATCTTGCTTTTTGTGATGGTCGAGTGCGAGATCTAGTGCTAGTAAGGGCAAGGGGATTTTGGGCGACTTTATCGATCGCCGCGGTCGAGGACCTACTAGTACGTGCGATTTTGATATTTTGCTTTACTTTTGGGTATTGGGAGACTTGATAGACACTGTACTTGTATATATTACTGCTTAGTATTGTCGCCTATATACATAGTACTTTCCCCGGGTTTTCCACAATAGGAGTTGCTCTTATAAATAATGTTTTTATGATGATAAATTTAATGTTTTACTTGCTTTAAATTAAGACTTCCGCTGTTGTTTTTAATACTATAAAAATGATCGAATCGTCTAACTAAAGCGATCAACGAAATGAGTTTAACACGCATAATGAGTAGAAATGATGTAAAAATGGCGTCATGGCGCGTGGGACCCGATGGGTCAAGGATCGGACGGACCGCCGTGGCAGCGCCTCCCCACGTGGCGACCTCGGGATTTGGGGCCGCCACAAGTGGTATCAAAGCGAGAGTTCGAGGAACCTCGGGAAATTAACTGAAAGAGCATAAGACTTAAAAATTTAAAATTTAGATGTGGAAATCCGATGTACTTACCTTAGAACTTTAGTTGGGAAGCAAAGTTAGCGGGTATACTAGGATTTATATGTGTATATTTTGATTGTAATATTTATATACACGTAGTACGACACTGACATGCGACACGTTCGCGGTTTACTCATTCGACATGGATGGACTGGTTAGCGGCATATAATGCACAGCTGGATTGCTTCCAGAAGACTGTCACGTTTCGAGTTCTGGGGATTTCTGAGTTCACGTTTACCGGAGTCGCTACCGCACTACCCATTACTAGAGGCCGACTAGCTACGACTCAGTAGATGGAGGCATTTGCAGCGATAGTCGAGCCAGAGGTTAGGACTGAAGTCAGGATTGAAGATGTTCCAGTAGTCCGAGACTTTGTTGACGTATTCCCAGATGATTTACCAGGATTACCACCGCCACGAGCGATTGAGTTCATCATTGAGCTGATATTAGGGACTCAGCCGATCGCTAGCAGACCTTACGGGATATCACCGTCAGAGCACGAGGAGGTCAGGAGGCAGTTGGATGACTTACTGGAGAAGGGTTTCATTGAGCTCCGGTATTATTTGTGAAGAAGAAAGATGGTTCAATGAGGATGTGCATAGACTACAAGAAGTTGAATCAGGTGACAGTTAAGAACCGTTACCCACTCCCCAAGATCGACGACCTTTTTGATCGTTTGACTGGCGCCAAGTTCTTCTCGAAGATTGATATGCTTTCAAGGCTATCATCAGTTGAGGATTCGAGAAGAGGACGTCAAGAAGACCGCTTTCAGTACAAGATATGGGTTGTTTGAGTTTACAGTCATGCCTTTTGGGCTGACTAATGCCCCGACGATCTTCATGGACTTGATGCACATGGTCTTGAGACCATACTTGGACAGATATGTCATCGTCTTTATTGATGACATCTTGATTTACAGCAAGACTCGTGAGGAGCATGCGAGTCATCTCAAAGCGGTTTTGACGACACTGAGAGAGCATAGACTTTACGCAAAATTTAGCAAGTGTGATTTCTGGCCGAGTGCAGTGAGATTTCTGGGACATGTCATTAGCGATCAGGGTATCTCTGTGGATTTAGAGAAGATTCGGGCAATTATTGACTGGAGGACACCTGAATCTGCTTTTGACATTCGGAGTTTCTTAGGACTAGCAGGGTACTACCGCCAATTCGTACAGGATGTTTCCTCGATTGCAGCACCGATGACTAGATTGACCAAGAAGGATGTTAGATTTGATTGGTCAGAGGAGTGTGAGAAAGCTTTCTGGGAGTTGAAGAGGAGATTGACTTACTCGCACGGTGTTGACATTCGCAGAGCCGGCAAGAGCTTGTCGGTGTATACGGATGCATCTGGCATTGGACTTGGATGCGTTTTGATGCAGGAGGGTAGACCAGTAGCTTACTTGTCCCGACGATTGAGACCCCACGAGGTTAACTATCCAGTGCATGACTTGGAGCTTGCAGCAGTCGTTTTTGCACTTAAGGCTTGGAGGCATTATCTCTACGGAGAACGGTTCATAATCTACACTGATCACCAGAGTCTGAGATATATTTTCACTCAGAGAGATCTGAACATGCGTCAGAGGGATGACTTGAGTTACTTAAGGACTACGACTTCACTATTGAGTATCACCCAGGGAAAGCGAACGTTGTAGCTGATGCATTGAGCGAGGAGAGCGGTATTGATGATCAGTAATACGACATATACGACATATGACACACGAGTATGGCTTATTACAGGCGGCGTCAGTTATGTGCATGACCGATGTTTTTACTACGATCGAGCCACACATATCTCGTTGTCGATGAGAGTTTCGATCGTATCTATTGAGCGAGTGGCCGAGTGTCGAGGATCGATGGGCTCTATGAACGGTTCGATGGTATGGCTCGGGATCCGAAGTGTACGGATTGGGCGAGTCGACATATCATTGTTTGAGACACGGGGAGGTTGTGGATACCCTGCAGATTCGGAGATACGGGACATAATTTTGGAGAACGCACACAGTCTCGCTACACACGGTTCATCTTGGTCGGACCAAGATGTATCATGAATGAGGCGATTATTCTGGTGGCCAGGGATGAAGACTGACGTTAGCTAGTACGTTAGGAGTTGTCATATCTGCCAGCAAGTTAAGGCTGAGCACAGGAGATCAGGCGGTTTACTACAGCCACTACCAATTCCACAGTGGAAATGGGAGCACGTCACTATGGATTTTGTCAGTGGGTTACCGCAGACTACAAGGAGACACGATGCGGTTTGGGTTGTGATCGACAGACTAACGAAATCGGCGCATTTCATTCCTATTTCTATGAGATATTCGTTCCCACAGCTGAGCATTATCTTCGAGAGGGAGATCGTTAGATGGCATGGGGTGCCAGTCTCTATTGTATCTGACCGAGATCCTACGTTGACTTCGAAATTATGGAGGCGATGCAGAGCGATTTGGCACCAGTTGCAATTTAGTACAACTTACCATCCTCGATAGACGGACGGACGATCGAGAGAGGCGATACGGATTCGGAAGATATGCTCGTGGCTTGTATTTTGCGGTTTGGAGGTTCGTGGAAGGATTATTTGCATTGTGTGAGTTTGGTTACAATAACAGTAATCAGGCGAGTATCAGGATGCCTCCGTTTGAGGCGCTGTATGGCAGGCCCTGCAGATCACGTGCGTGTTGGGCAGCGCCTGAGGATACAACGGCGATTGGGCCAGAGATAGTTGTTGATTACACAGAGAAGATCAGGCAGATTCGACAGCGACTTCGAGCAGCACAAGACAGACAGAAGAAATATGCGGATAAGTATCATGAGGGTCTGAGCTATGAAGAGGGCGACATGGTTTATCTGAAGGTTTCACCATGGAAGGGCCAGCAGAGATTTGGGATTAAAGGGAAATTGGCGCCGAGATACATAGGACCGTTCAGAGTCGCAGCACGAGTTGGCAGTGTGGCTTACAAATTTGACTTGCCAGCAGAGTTAGCTGGGGTTCATCCTACGTTTCACATCTCAATGTTAAGACTGGCTAGGTCAGGACCGAGACCGATGGTTGACTTGAGATAGATCGAGGTTCTACCGATGTAACATATGAGGAGCGACCGATAGAAATTGTGGATCGCGCGACTCAGACGCTTAGGAACAGGGTGATCCCTAAGGTGTTGGTTCGTTGGCAACATCATGGTACAGAAGGACTCACTTGGGAGCTCGAGTCTACTATGCGGCAGCGTTACCCACATCTATTTCATGGTACGAAACTTCAAGTTATTTAAAATTTCGGGACGAAATTTCTTTTCTAGTTGGGAAGAGTTGTAACGGCCCAAATTTTAATTTTTTCATTTCGCCGTTATTATGGATTATTTTCAGACTTGGACGACAGCTCAGAGCCACGTGGATACCGCAAATAGGGCAAGGCATGCCGACTAGGTAAATAGTAATTTTGTGTGATTGTTTGTCTATTTGCGATGTTGTATATCGAGTTATTCGCTTAACATCGCATGTGTGTATTTAGATCGTCGAATCGAGCGAGATAGTGTAACGGGTGTTTGCCTTGAAAAACGTGTCGAGACGGGTACTGAGGAGCGAACTATGGGTACACTAGATTGGGGAAAAACTAAAACACAAATAAAAAAAAAAAAAAGGGGCAAGTCAACTTACCTTACCTACACTCCACCACACCCACTACCATCATTTTCTCTCCTTCCTCACGTTACTCTCTCCCACACCCTCACATACACAACACACACACTCACAAGGCCGGGAGAAGGAGCAGAAACAGAGGAGGAGGAGGAGAGCAGGAGAGGAGGAGAAGAAGAGAGCGGGAGCGCGGGAAACCGGGGTGGAGGTAAGACATTTACTTTGTTGATTGTTGGGTGGTCGAAGTGGTGGCCATGGTGGCCGACGAGGAGGTTCGGCCATGGAGGCCGAACCAGGTCGAGGTGGAGATGGCAGGGGTGTCTCCCCCTGCCATCGAGCCCACCGAGGTTGGGGACGTGCGTCTCCAACCAGAGAGAAAAAAAAAAAAAAAAAAAAAAAAAAAAAAAAAAAAAAAAAAAAAAAACCAGAGAAGCGGCTCTGGGAAGAAGAAGAAGAAGATGGGGGGGGGGAGGGGCCCCTGGACCGGCTGGGCCAGTCCGGGCCCAACTGGGCTGGGCCGGTCCGGGCCCAACTGGGCTGGGCCGGTCCAGGCCCAACCGGACCGACCCGGGTGGGTCCGAACCGGGTCGGGCCGACCCGGTTGGACCGGGTTTGACCCGGTCCAGGGACCCACCCATATATTAAAAATAATATAAAAAATTTAATTTTAATTTAAAATAGTTTTAAATTAAATAAATTACAGAAAAATAAGAAAAATGGTTGAAAATTATGGGAAAAATCTAGAAAAATCAAGAAAAAAATATGAAAAATGAGAAAAAGGTAGAAAAATGGTATTCGAGAATTTTTCGGCCGTTGACACCCCGGTATAACTCGAAAAGGGTGTCAAATCAAAACTTTTTGAAATGAAAATTTTCATAATTTGGCCACACATTATAAATTCACTTAATTTGACTCTAAACTAGTTAAAATGGTTTAATGGGACACCAGGAACTTAAGAGACCACAATCGGGAGTCGGGCGCGTTTCTCGAGACGTGAGTGAGACTTCTGAGTGCGTTTTGAGGTACGTAAGATTCCATCTAAAAGCCATCGAGGGTTTACTTTTCTATCATTGATTTCATGTTCGTGGTTGTTGGATGTTATTCCCCCTATTCTTTGTTATTGATTTCCGTGACGCATTTGGGTTGGGGGTCCAGTACGGTGGTTTGGGCTCGGGTATCCTGTTTTTAGGCCGGGTCGTTACATCGCTATTCTTGTTGTACTTATGGCACACTAGGCTGTACGCGGGGTAATCAGGTGAAAGGAAGTGGGTGCTGCCACTGAAAGGATCCTAGGGGTATGGAAACCAGGTGAAAGGAAGTGGGGCATTTACCGAAAGGATCCTGGGGGTTCGACGTACAGTTTAGTGTGACCGGGAGGAGTACACGGTTTGTTTCTCTCGTGTTATTTATTCATGTGATGATCTTAGCACAGTTGCTTGTTTAGTTTCCGCATGAGTACTTGACATGTTGATTGATATCTGTTTATTTCTCTTATAAATGCTCGGTGTACTTTGTTGGAATCTTACTAACTGTACTCTCCATCTTACTTTTTGTGATGGTCGAGTGCGGACTACGCTAGTAGGGGCAAGGACATTTTGGGCGACTTTATCTCGATCGCTCATGGTCAAGGACCTACTAGTACGTGCGATTTTGATATTTTGTTTACTTTTGGGAAATGAGAGATCGAATAGAGCGTACTTGTATATATTCTTGTTTAATATTGTCGTCTATATACGAGTACTTTCCCGAGTTTTCCACATTAGGAGTTTTTCTTAAAATAATGTTTTATACGAAAATGAATTTAATTGTTACTTGCTTTAAGTTTAAGACTTCCGCTGTTGTTTTTATGATTTAACTGTCGAACTAAATTGATTAACGAAGGGAGTTAACACGCATATCGAGCAGTCATGTTGTGGAAAAAATGGCGTCAGTGGCGCGTGGGACCCAGTGGGTCAAGGATCCGACAGGACCGTTGGGGCAGCGCCTCCCCACGTGGCGGCCTCGGGTTTTTGGGGCCGCTACAGCTCTTGCCATGTTTATGGATTTGATGCATCCGGTGATGATACCGTTTCTTGACTACTTCGTGATAGTTTTCATCGATGATATATTGATACATTCAAGGACTCAAGATGATCACGAGTAGCACCTCAGAGAAACGTTGCAAGACTTTGAGGGAGCAAATACTATATGTCAAATTCAGTAAGTGTGAATTTTCGGCTATTAGAGGTCAAGTTTTTAGGACATGTTGTTGGAGCATCATGTATTACTATAGATCCTGCTAAGATTCAGTCTATTATGGATTGGCCAGCACCGTTATCATTTACGAAGATCATGAGTTTTTTGGGGTTAGCAGGATATTATCATAGATTCATGAAGGATTTCTCAAAGTTAGCTTAACCGAGTACCAAATTGACCATGAAAGACGTCAGATTTGATTGGTTTGAGGAATGCGATGAGGCATTTGCTCAGCTGAAGAGATTATTGACTACCGTACCAGTGCTGATATTGCCAAGAGGTTGGTCATGGATTCTGGTATATACAGATGTTTCTCATACGAGTGTAGGTAGTGTGTTGATGCAGGATAGAGGCACGGTGGCTTACGTATCCAGATAGTTGAAGATACATGAGAAGAATTATCCTACTCATGACTTAGAGTTGGTAGTAGTGATGTTTGCTATGAAGATATGGAGACATCATATGTATGGAGAGAGGTTCACATTCTACACTGATCATAAAAGCTTGAAATACCTCTTCATACAGAAAGATCTGAATATGAGACAACGCAAATGGTTGGAATTTTTGAAAGTCTGCGACTTTTCTCTGGAATATCATTCAGGAAAAGCTAACGTAATTGCCGATGCTCTTGAGTAGGATACCAACTAGAGATGCCGAGGTGGTTAGATGTCATATGACACATGAGTATGGATTACTCGAAGTAGTGGCGATGATGAGTCAGTCAGATATTCCTACCGACACGCGGGTGATGATTTATGCACATATGAGGCTACAAATAAGTGTCTACACAAAGAGTTTCATAGGGTCAGAAAGTCGATATCTTATATCTGAGATTTGGTGAGTTAGCCCGGAATACTGATTGTATTGACTTGAGGGAGACGACGGATCAGTGTTTGAGATTTAGAGGCAGATTATGGATACCGAGTAGTGGTAGAGCTGAGAGATGATATTATTTTAGATTCACACCGTTCCTGGTTCACTATTCATCCAAGCAGGACCAAGATGTACCATGACATGAGGAGACATTTTTGGTGGCTTGGGATGAAAGTGGACATATCGGAGTTCATCAGGAACTGTATGACTTGCCAACACGTGAAGGCTGAGCATCATAGACCTAGAGGATTATTGCGGTCGCTTCCCATTCCACGATGGAAGTGGAAAGATAAAGCCATGGACTTTGTCAAGGGGTTTCCAAGGACTGCCAGAATACACGATTCTATCTGGGTGACTGTGGACAGATTGACGAAATCCGTCCATTTCTTACTAGTTACAGCTCACTACACATTTGACCAGTTGAGCATATTGTTTGAGAGGGAGATTATCAAACTACATAGGGTACCATTGAATATCAAGTCAGACATAGATATTATGTATACGTCAGGATGTGGTGGAGTATCCAAGAACAATATGGTATGCACCTACACTTCAGCACAACCTTTCACCCTTGTGTAAGGGCTTGTGTACTTGAGTTTGACTAATGGGCAGACTGAGATGTTGATTCAGGTACTCGAGGATATGTTGAGGGCTTGTGTACTTGAGTTTGGCGGATCTTGGAAGGAGTACCTACCATTGTGTAAGTTTGCATACAACAACAGTTATCAGGTTAGCATTGAGATGGCGCCATTTGAGGCTTTATATGGCAGACCATGTCGCTCGCCATCTTTTTGAGTTGAGCCAGAGGATAGGGGTTGGTAGGGCCTCAAATTATTGATGATCACACGGAGAAGGTAAAACATATTCGTTAGAGGCTTAAAAGAGCCTAAGAGAGGCAGAAGAAATATGCATGCACGTATCGCAGTGATCTTACGTATGTCGAGGGAACCTTTGTGTATTTGAAGGTTTCTCCTTGGAAGGGTCTTAACATGATTTGGTTTAAAAGGCAAGTTAGCATCGAGATTCATCGGACCTTTCAAGATCAAGAGACGGGTCGAGAAGGTTGCGTATGACCTTGAGTCACATTCACAGATGGCGGGTATTCATCCAATTTTCCATATTTCTAAGCTTCGATTAGCTAAGTCGAAGGCATGCGTACGACCGACGGTTGATTTGAACCAGATTGATCTGACCGAGGATATATCTCACTGGGAGCAGCCAACACAATTCCTAGATCGAATGATACAACAATTGAGAGACAAGTATATCCCGAAGGTGTTAGTCAAATGACAGTTCCATGGTGACTCAAAACTCACTTAGGAACTGGAAGACTATATGCGTGATAGATTTTTGTAACTTCTCGAATCAGGTATAACTTTAACTGAAGTTTAATTTCGAGGAAGAAATTTTCATTAGTTGGAAAAAAATTCACAGCTCGAATTTCTAAATTGTAGTTTAATTCTTTAATAAGGATCAGTGACTGTGGATTAAGTGTCAAATCCCAAAATTTTTAAATCGGTAATTACAGTTAATCTGGGATTAAGGAAGCTTAATTATGGTTTTGGCTGCAAGTCGGGAATTAAACACCGGTGAATTTGATATTTATAATTAATTTTATTAATCTGTGATGTTTGCCTAGTGTTGTGTATTATATATTATTTTTATTTTGCAAAATTCGGGTGATTGAGTAAATTTGAGATTCGCGAGGTTTTGTTTGAAATACGTGTTGAGACGGGTGACGAAGTAGTCAAAATATTGACATAAATATTAGTTTGAATTTAAGTGTCGAATAATTGAATTTAAATTAAAAACTCAAAATTTGTACCTTAAATGGATTTAACGAGTTGATGTGGGGATTTGCCTCGGTTTACGTGTAAGTCGGGATTAGAGGTAGTGTGAAATGAGACGAAGTTGTGTGAGATCTTGTTTCGAGTTTGGTGTCAGTTGACAATAGTCGAGGTTGAGATTTGGTCCAAACTGGTGCAAGTTTGGATAAGTATGACAAAACGATTGGTCCATAAGGGTTCTATATGTCATGGACAAAGTTAAGATTTTTGGGGTTTTGGTGTGACCAAAACCAGTGTTATGGACACTTCATGAAGATGGACTGTTTTGTCGAGAGTTTTGTTCAATTTTGTGAAAAGTCGAATAGAAAACTAGGCGCCGAAAGTCAAAACACATCAAAATAGGGATTTCTGGAATTAATAAATAAAAAGAAATTAAGCTGCTAACAACAAGGCGAGGGTTTATATATAAATATATATAAAAAAACAAATCAAACTATTTCAATTTTTCATATCAACATAACGTTGTTTCCAAACCCTCTCCGCAAACATTTTCGCTCGCGAAGCTCCCAACATTCGATTTACGCTCGGTTTCTTTCTGCAAAACCGTAGAGGATCGCGAGATGGTCAATTCGAGCTAAGTTTCTACTGTAGAAATGAGGTATTCGACCTGCAATTTGGTAAATTCTTAATGCCAAACATTTTTCCTCAATTCAATTTAAATTCTTGCGATTTTTCAACTTCTTTCGCGGGGTTTTGATAGAAATTGTTTGGAATTGTTGTTAATTGATATATTGGATTGATTTGCGTCAATTTAGGATAAATCTCACCGATGTGAGTTAGGGTTTTGATGAGGTGAACTAATGCAATTTAGTTGATAACTATTTTGGAGATATTTTAATAGTTGATATTGATCATTGGTTTTCATCCAATTTGACTTCACGGGAGGTGAAAATATTTTGATGTTGGTATCGGTTGGTTTCGTGGCGTTTATTGTCGATTTTAGAGGATTTGATTGCGAAAATATTAATTTGGAGAAGTTTTTTAGTTCAAAATATATAAAGTTGCCAAGTCGACATACCATATGGGAAAATTCATAACTTCTCCGTCGGTGATCCGATTTGGGTGTTCTTAGAGTCTATGGAAAGTAGGACATGGGTACTACAATTTCCTTTAAGGTTATCATGACAAATATTGAGGTTTTTAAGGTTAAAAGTTACCCCAAGTTGGCTAGTTGAAAGCTAGTTGAAATAATTATATAAATTAATATTTTTGGAAAATGTTCTCAAACATACTTTGATCGCGATTTTCATTGGGCTTCATGATATCATTTCTTGAAGCTTGACCCATGTATAATTAGGTATGCAAGGAAGCTATTGGAACCATTTTCATGGTGATCCGGCGCTCCAGGAACCTTGAAAATTAAGTTTGAAGTTAGTTGTTTGTAAGGTTAAGTAAATCCAATGGTAACATTTACATTGTATGATTATATTTCGTATAAATTGTATTGATTCTTGAATTACATTTTTGTTGTACATGCATACATGGTTTGGGAGGGTAAGGCGTTATGAGTCTCCTTATAGTGTCTATATCGGGGTTATTGAACATTATATTATGCTTGAGGGGCTGGAGTCACGATACTTTGCATCACGTGGTTATCATGAGATTACGTTGAATCATATCATACTCCCATAGTCTAAAGGAATAAGATTCGTTTGGTTATTCTCCCGCGCATGAGTCTTTATTACTGTTTACTTACCATTTCGGAGATCGATCGTTTGATTGTGGTCGGATAACAGAAACGGGATGGATTCACGGTTGTATTTAAATTCCATGGATTGTATTGTTCGTTTAAACTCCTTGGATTATTATGCATTTGATTACTTTAGGTGTACTGGATAATGTGGGATTTACTTATCTGACATTATCAAATTTTTATAATTGGATAATGACAGGTTTTATCAGCAACAAAGGAAACGAAAAGCTTTCCGATTATTGGTGACTTGCCTAGTTTCTTTCTCTCTATGTTTGTATTACTTTTGAATATAAAATATTGTATAAATGGGTTTTTGGGTTCATGTGAGGTTAGGATATCTTTTGAAAGTGTTGAAATGGTATCGAGAAGGATGAATTGTTTTAATGGTCTTAGGATGGATTGGAATGCCGAAAAGTTAAGGTTATTAATGATTTAATAATGTCGAAAGTCTGAGATAGGTTAGAATGAATAAATAATCATTATTAATGCGATATATTTTATTATGGGGTGGATTGTGAGTCCTTCGGCATTTCCACCAAATTAAGCTGGTTTGTTGAAGATTTATGAAGGTCGGGATTTTCGGTGTAGGCTTAGAAATAGAGGAGATTCGCGAAAACTTTTTACGAATATTTAAGGATTATATAATTAATTTTTACTGATTTTGAGGTACAAGATTTATTTTAGAATCCCTTTGTGGTTGATTTTGAATCATATTTGATAATTACTCTGATAGATTTTTAATTATTTATTGATGGAGATGTTGCTAGATTATCATTGGATTAAGGTAATCTAGGCCGGTCATATGCCCTAATTAAGTGGGGACTGATAGTGGGACTCGCATCAAGATACGTGCCGTGACCGAGGTAATGTGGTCGAGGTATGTGTTATATTTGTTGCGGTGTATGCCTAGTGTATTGTATATATGTAGACTACTAAGTCACTCTTAATTGTGTATAGATGTCGAGACGTAAGTGGGAACACGCCTCGAAATGCTTGCCTGCATGGGACCATGGGTAGAAGTGATGTGGTAAGCTTATCTTAAGCTTATTATAGCTTATATAGTTGAAATATGGTTGTTATAGTTGATTACATATTAAATGTACCTAAGTTAGCAATTTAAAATAGTAGTCATATGATGATTCTCGAGATATGTGTTGACACATCTAGAAACCAATTGAATTTGACATTAGTGTTAGTTGGATTGAGTTAGTGGAGAGTTAGTGGGAAAATTGTCAAGATGTAGGCCATTAGATTAGTCTCGGGATGCGTATGTACATTAAGATCAATAGTTATCAATCGATCTTATCTTAATATATAAGATTGAATTGATCAATACATGCAATCAAACCATTTTCAGTTCTAAGAACTTATGAGCTAAGAAAGTTTCTTTGGAGAAGAAGAAGATCAACAAGGATTTGGTGAATTTAGTGAAGGAGGTGTTGATCAAGTTAGATGTGTTCATCAACTAGGTAATTTTAATTTACACTAGTTAACTTAGCTTAATTTGTTGAATTCATGAATTATATGAAATATGGTTGTTTATATGCTGTTGATGGTGTCTTGAGTCTCTGGAGGTGTGGAAGAGAGTTCCCAAAGTGCTGGAGAGGCCTGTGTGTAGAGAGAACTCAGAACTCTAAGTGCAGAATATTGAGTTTTCATGCACATAGCGCACTAGATATGATCAGCTAGCGCGCTAACTTTGTACAGTGCGCTAGAGAAACTTGGTAGCGTGCTAATGAGGTCATTAGCACGCTAGGTAGGTTACCCAGCGCGCTAATTGCTCTAACAGATCAAAAATCTGCAATTCTTAACTTAAACTTAAACACTATAATCAAGTCTAATATCCTCATTAAAGGTCTAAACACACTCAAAACATGTTAAATGATATCAAGAACCTAAGGAAGAGTCTCGAGGGTTCGGATGCCAGTTTTGAGGTGTCGGGAGGCCGAATTAGCATTAGAAATTTGTGTGGATTTAAGTAAACTGATTGAGATATTTATTTACATTTCATTCTGTTTTGTCATTCAATTCTAGTCATTTGGACTATTTTGCCTATTGTAATCTAAATATCATGAGTTGTTTCCTTCTCATTTCATGAGTTTGATATCATGGTATAGGTTTTTGATTAACTAATTCATTGACTCTAAATCATGCGTCATGTCATTTTTAATTGTTGATTCATGTAGTCAAATGAAATTGCATGCTATTAGGTAGATATTTGATGGTTTTGTATATTCCGTTTCCTTTGTGCATTAGATATGCAATCCTATTGTTCGATTTCAAAATCATGTCATTCCTTGAATTATGAAAATAGTTCTTGTATTTAAAACTATGATATGATAGAGGTGGCACGACACACCGAGGTCACTAGACTTTCGGGGTGATCGGGATCTCTCCACTAACTTGGGTGACATCACAGGGTATGGGACCCGGGGTTGTTTGTAAGTATACATCACATGTAACTGACACTTGAGATTGATTATAAAGGCGTAGAGCGCATCTCCGACCTTCACAGAGATGTAGAGCTCAACTCCATTCTTATATAGTGGAAAACGGCATTGGTGACAGGACTCCCGGCCGGCTGACCCTATATCATTACTACTTAGCCGAGTGTCGGTTTCATATTATTTAATTGGAATATCTTTTAGCATGATTTCTTTTCAGCATAGTTGTTTTTCTTATGATTTCAAATACTTGTTGTATATTTGGAAATGTAAATAAATGTCTATTAGTGTTACTTTCTACTTTCATGTACTCATCGTCATTTTTATGATGGTTGGTGCAGATCCATCGAGTAGCAAACCGGACAAAGAGAAGATCGGAGACTACCTCTTAGCTAGTGGAGTGTTGCTATATCGGATTTTGTAGATTTTGGCTTTATTGTATAACTTTTATATGTCTCCCATATACTTTTGGGGTTGTATATATTATGGGTTGAGATATAGTACCCTGACCCGATACATGTTGATATACTTTATTGTCGTTTCATTATATATGTATGTATGTGATATTTACTTCCTGGTTTTCCACAATTCTAGGTATCATGTTAAAAGCTTTCGCTAATTAGTTAAGACTTCCGTTGAATAAATTTTAAGTTTGTAACATTTTAATTAACTCTTATTTATTAATTGACGTAAGATAAGAAAATATTTATTTGAATAGTTAAATTGTAAGTAGAAAGACATTGGAAAAGGCAGACTAATTCGTTGTTAAGTCCTACATGGCGAGATAAAGCTTAATAACAGGATTAGGTCGGGCAGTGCCCTAATTTGAGAAGGGGTCGTCACATTAGGCTTGTGTTTGAGGCTGATAAGTTTGTACTCTCCAAGGAAGGTGTGTATGTGAGGAGGGGACCGAAGAGTTATGCTTATGAGGGCATGTTTAAGCTTAATGAAATCACTTTATCTAATAAGAATATTGTTTCTGCGTATCTTATTAAGTCCCTTTCATTTTTATGGCATCATAGATTATGACATGTTACTTTCAAAAAAAATTATATGATATGGTCAATTTGGAATTACTATATTATTTTGATAAATATGAAGAAAATTGCAATACATGCATGAAAACAAAAATAAGTAGAAACATTTTTCTTAATGCTGAAAGAAATTCAAGATTGTTTGATTTAATACATTTGATGTGTATGACATACATAGTACACCATCAATAGGAAGCAATAAATATTTTATAACATTTATTGATGATTATAGCAAAATGTGTTATATGTACTTGTTGCGTTCCAAAGATGAACAATGGTTAAGTTTCGAGCTTATATGGCAAAACCGAATTGAAATGCTAGACCTTTATAAAATGTTTAAGGTCTGATAAGGGAGGAGAGTACTATGATCCAAAGTACTTCGAATTCACTGAAATAGTCCATGAGACTACAACTCCCTATACACCACAACAAAATGGTATGGTTGAATGCTATGCTATCAAACTCTAGATTTAGTAGTGGATTTTGGGAAAGGCATTGTTGACTACATGCCATATTTTGAACATAATTCCATAAAAAAGGATTAAGGTCACCCTTTATGCGATTTGAAATAAGTGAAAAATAAACCTTAATTATTTAAGATTTTGGGGTTGTGAAGCAGTAGTAAAAGTACCTAAACCCAAAAAGAGAAGAATTAGGTGAAAAGGGAGTGAGTGCATATTTTTATTGGATATGCACAACACAGTAAGACATATAGATTCATGGTAATTAAGCCCGATAATTCGATTTCAGTGAACACTGTAATTGAATCAAGGGATGCAATTTTTGATGAGATCAGATTTAAATCTGTTCCAAAAAGTATTCCTGAAGAAAAACAAAAAGGAAAGGAACTCGTAAAAATTAAAAATGACAAAGAAGTAGAAGTTCTTGAACTTCGAAGGAGCAAATGGACTCGAAAGATTAATCGTTTGGTTCTGATTTCTATACATTCCTAGTAGAAGGAAGTATAGGAATGTATAGAAACAGTAACTAGATAAATTCCGTATTGTTTTAATACAGAGGTTGATCCTCAAACAGTTAAGGAGTCGATGAAAGAAAGAGATGCATCTTTCCGGAAAGAGCCATTGAATGATGAGATGGATTCAATAATGGGAAATAACACTTGGGAGCTATTTGATCTACCTCTCGGGTTTAAACCCATTAAATTCAAATTTCTCTTCAAAAAAAAGAGTTGATGGATTCATTGAAAAACACAAAGTAAGACCGGTTTCTAAGGGATTCACCTAAAAGCATGGAATAGACTATTTCAATACCTATTCACTAGTAGCTAGAATTGCTACTATCAGATTGCTTATTGCAATTGCAGCTATAAACAAGTTGGTCATCCACTAAATGGACGTTAAAACAGCGTTCCTACATGGAAAATTGGATAATGAAATATAAATGGAACTACTGAAGGGTTCATAATGCCCAGTCATGAAAATAAAGTGTGTAGATTGCGAAAATCATTGTATGGATTCAAGCAAGCATTAAAACAATGGCACCACAAATTTGACCAGGTTGTACTTGCTAATGGATTCAAAATAAATGAATATGATAAATGCATATATAGCAAGTTTGATGAAAAAGGAAATGGTGTAATTATTTGTCTTTACGTAGATGACAAGCTAATTTTTGAAACTGGCTTGGAACAAGTTCAGTTGACCAAAAACTTTCTTTCAAGCAAGTTTGAAATGAAAAGATATGGGGCAAGCTGTTGTCATTCTCGGGATTAGATTGTAAGAGATGAGGGGAATATTACTTTAACTCAATCTCATTATATTGAGAAAGTTCTCAATAGATTCAATCATTTAAATTGTGCCCATGTTTCTACTCCGCTAGATCTAAGTATTGAGCTAGTGAAAAATACAGGCAATCCGATTTCATAAGTGGAGTATTCTAGATTAATTGGATGCTCAACGTATGCAATGACATGCACTAGGCCGGATATTGCCTTGGCAGTAGGCAAGTTGAGCATATTCAAAATTAATCCAAACAAGTTGCATTGGTTTGCAATTCGAAGAGTTTTGAAATATCTGAAGAAAACAATTAACTATGATTTATGCTATAGTGGATTTCTTCGGTCTTAAAAGGATTTTCAAATGCAAGTTAGATTGTGAAAGATCAAAATCATGCTTCTACAAGTGGGTGGATTTTCATACTTGTTGGAGGAGCAATCTCGTGGGCTTCAAAGAAGCAAACTTTAATGGTTGGTTCCACCATTGAATCATAGTTTATTTTGCTAGCCTCGGTTTCAAAAGAAGCTGAATGACTACATGAATTATTACACGAGATACAAGTGTGGCTTAAACCGATAGTTCAAATTTCTATCCATTGTGATAATGAGGCTACATTGGCAATAGCTTATAGCCAAGTGTACAATGGTAAATCCAAACATATTGGATTAAGACAGTTGTGTCATAGAATTGATAACAAATTGACTATGTGAGATCTAGTCAAAACTTGGCAGATCCATTTACTAAATTATTGTCAAGAGACTTGGTGAATAAAACATCAAGGGGGATGAGTCTCAAGCCCATGAATTAAAGTCACTAATAATGGAAATTCAACTTCATGCTTAACATTACGTTAAGTCTTATGTAGTCAAAGTTCATTATCAGTGTGACTGTGAGTACTAAATCTTAATAACCATCCCAAGGTTGTTAGTGCTTGGTACCTGCATGAAAAGAGAGGAGGTTGAGATGATCCCTTAACAATCCTCTAAAGGTGCTTAAATTGCGGGGGTGCTAGAATAGAGATTACCTATGTGGATGTGAAATGCGCCGCTTCAAGGAGTTCAAGGGCTTGGCTCCAAAGACATTCACGAGAAGATACGAGACACAATGCCAATGTTGAATGTGTCAGGATATTTATGGCTATTTGCTGGTGTAAGTTATATGCGTGATATGTTTATGCTACATATCGAATATAATCATTAGCTCAAAGTTTATCTACCATGTAATTCTGATATGATGTAATGAACTTTTCACAAATTAGTGGTTCAAATCGCAAGATACCATTATTTATGCATATAATGTTTAAGATGTTCTTGGATCAATGATCTGGTTATTTTGAAAATGGCGGAGGATTGTTGGATATTTTCAAAAAGGAAATGTTTTCGTTCCACATTAGTTAGGAAATTATACTTTAAAAAGTAGATATACATTTGCACTACTTTAAGTGTAAATGGAAAACCACAATTGTTATGCAAAGTGAACCACATGCGAGCATGGAGCGGCACATATTTCACATTTTAAGCGCTTTTATAGGTACACTTAGCACTTTGCACGAGGCACTTGCGCGCTTGTGTGTAGGCTAACCATGGTTAAAATTCTTTACCATTAATTTTTAACCATTTTCGGATTTATTATATGCGCGATTAATTAATTGACCCACTCAACATTAAATAGGCAGTTAATGGGAAACAAATTCAATGTTGACTGAGTGGAGCAGTTTCAATTGCCAAGGCAATTAAACTCCCTACTATCCATTTTCTTCCAACTGGTTTTGACTAGAGAGCTATAAGAGAAGATGCTTAAGAGGAAGAATAAAATCTCGAAATTCACATCAATTTCTTGTGTTCCAGCTTTCACTACTGCAAGTGCAAGCTAGTTTTTTTGCTTCATCATATCTTCTATGATTTTTGATGACTATTGCAGTATAGAAAGCAAAACTTCCTTTAGGAAAGTGGCAGTGATATACGCTTTGAAGTCTTTGCTCATTCCTTTAGTCTAACATTTATTAATTTCCCTTAGATATACATTGTTTAATGAAAGAAATTCAAAGGACATCAATAAGTGCTCGTCTTTAATGGATTACACATCGCTGTCACTTTCCACTGCACTTCGTATAATCGGATGCGGCTATGTGCACCCCATAGTTTACTAAGTTCAAACCACCTTTTTTTTTGCACTCCACTTGCAAAAACGCCCTCAAATGAAATGACATAGTTATCCCTCACAACTCCCACAATCACTCACATGCCCCTATTTCCTTCTCAAATTGTGCACTCCACACAAAACGCCAACCTTTGACTCTGATGTTCCCTTTCGACGACCGGCAACGCGAACTTGCGATTTTAGAGTTCACTACCATCGTAAGAGTCTATTTTTTCATTGTTGTCGCGTCGAGTTTTTGTGTTTTTGAAAATTTTAAGTTGGAGGTCCACAAGAGGCATTTTATAAACTGATTATTTTTTTGGGTGCCCTCATCCATACTTAGGGTTCCCTCATCTAATGGTTTGCCCTTAGTAAATAGTGGGGTGCACATAGTCGCGTTGTGGGATAATATGTGTTTAGACAAAAAAAGAAACACAACATAGAGGTTGTATTTGTTGTAAAACTAACTAAGGCCAAGGCAAGGAAAATATAAGCAATGAACTAAAACTTGAACAAGATAGTAGATGAGAGAAATGAGAAATCTTTCATTCAACTTGGTGCACCAATTACATTGAGAGGACCCTTTATATAGCCCTTTTGGTCATAATGAGATGAAGACCAAAAGACACAAGTTACACTTACAATAATAACTTAGAAGTAAATGGGTGTAAAAGGTGGGGATAGGAAGGGTTATCCACTTTCTCATGACATTTACAACACTCCACTTTGGATGACACTTGTTGAGAGAATATGTTTCGTTAAAATCTCTACTAGAAAAAAACCCAGTGAAAAAAAAATTAGCAAAGGAAAAAGAGTACATCGTTCTCATCAATCTTTATATAGAGTATGATATTGATATGATTGCCTCATTAAAAACTTACTAGGAAAACCCAGTGAGATAAAACATAGCTAAGGGAAAAAGAGTGCAATACACTAATTAATAACTCCCCCTCATGTTGATATGGGTGGGATTTGTCCTGTTTCATTGCTTGCAATATCCTTGAGTCGATGCAAGTCAATACCATATGTAAGCCTTTTGAATAAATCAACAAGATTATCACACGACCAAATTTACTTGATATCGATTTCACCACTCTTTTTGAAGCTCATGTGTATAAAAGAATTTTAGTGAAATATGTTTTGTTCTATCCCATTTTATATATCCTTCACTTAATCGTGTAATACATGCTTAATTATCTTCATATAATATGGTTGAAGAATCTTTAATTGAAGATAATCCAGTTGATTCTTGAATATATTGAATCATGTTTCTCAACTATATACATTCACGACTTGCTTCATGAATTGCAAGTATTTCTGAATGATTAGAAGAAGTAGCAACCATAGTTTGCTTCAAAATGACTTCCATGATATAGCAGTATCACCACAAGTGAATACATAACCAGTTTGAGAGCGAGCCTTATGAGGATTAGATAAATAGCCAGCATCAACATATCCTTGCAAACTCATTTTTACTCCTCTTGAGTAAAACAAACACATGTCACTTATTCCCCAAAGATAACGAAAAATGTGTTTGACTTCATTCCAATGTCTTCGAGTAGGCGAAGAGCTATATCTTGCAAATAAATTAACAGAGAAGGCAATATATGGTCTTGTACAATTTGCAAGATACATAAGTGCACCAATTGCACTTAAATATGGTGCCTTTGGACCAAGTAGCTCTTCATCACTTTCATGAGGTCGAAATGGGTCCTTATCCACTTCAAGTGATCTAACAACCATTGGGGAGCTTAATGGATGTGCTTTGTCAATATAAAATCTTTTCAAGATTTTATCAATATAATTCGATTGATGGACAAGTATTCCACTTGGAAAATGTTCGATTTGTAAACCGAGACAAAATTTTGTTTTTCCAAGTTCTTTCATCTCGAATTCATTTTTCAAGTATTCAGATGTTCTCACTATGTCGTCATGATTTCCCACAATATTCAAATCATCAACATATACAATAATAATTACAAATCCCGATGATGATTTTTTAGTAAAGACACATGGACAAAGTAGATAATTTACATATCCTTCTTTAAGTAAATAATCACTGAGGCGTTTGTACCACATTCGGCCGATTGTTTTAATTCGTACAAAGACCTTTGCAATTTTATAGATTGAATATTATGAGGTTTTGACTCGGGCACTTCAAACCCCTTAGGAATTTTCATATATATCTCAGTGTCTAAGGATCCATATAGATATGTTGTAACAACATCCATAAGATGCATATCAAGCCCTTAAGAAACCGCAAGACTTATTAAAAATCGAAATGTAATTGCATCTATAACATGGGAATATGTTTCCTCATAATCAATGCCATGTCTTTGTGAAAAACCTTGAGCTACAAGTCTTGCTTTATATCTTGTAATCTCATTTTTTTCATTTCTCTTTCGTACAAATACTCATTTATATCCAACATGCTTAACGCCATCAGACGTTTGGACAATTGGTCCAAAAACTTCTCGTTTTCTTAACGAGTTTAACTTTGTTTGGATAACCTCTTCCCACTTTGGCCAATCACGTCTTTTTCGACATTCATCCACAGTTCGTGGTTCTAGATCATCATTTTCAAAAATCTCAAAAGATACATTGAAAGCAAATATATCATCTGGAACAACTTTATTTCGATCCAAAATCTTACCAGAATTCAAATAATTCATTGAGATCTCATTATTCTCCTCATTTTCAATAAGTAATTGTTCATCGTCAAATTCAACTTGTTATGACAAATCCTTATTAAAGGATTTTTTTTCTCAGGAGTATTATGATTTTCATTTATTTTTACTTCTGTTTTCCTCTTTCGAGGATCTGTATCTTTTGAACTAACAGGTCTTCCACAATTTAAGCGTTTTGTTGGTTCTTGTGTACTTTGTTACATATTGATATCAATTCTTGTTGGAGCATTAACTGCTGGAATATGAAATTTTATCACTCGTTTTATATCAGTAAATGCATCTGGTAATTGATTTGCAATTTGTTGCAAATGGATGATCATTTGAACTTCAAGTTCACACTGATTTGTGCGTGGATCATAATGTAATAAACTCGATGCATTCCAAGCAATTTAACGCCATTTATTTTGAATTGGCTTCTTATCTCCCCCTAATGGTGGAAAAATTATTTCGTCAAAGTGACAATCCGCAAAACGTGCTATAAATAAATCCCCTTTAGGGGCTTAAGGTATCTAATAATTGATGATGAGTTAAAACCAACATAAATACCAAGTTTTCGATGTGGACCCATTTTAGTTATATTTGGAGGTGGTATGTGAACATACACTGCATAACCAAAAATTCTAAGTGTGAGATATTTGGTTGTTGACCTAAAATAAGTTGTATTGGGGAATGTTCATGATATGTTGTAGGTCTAAAACGAATGATAGATGTTGCATGAAGAACTGCATGTCCCCAAATTGAAGTTGGTAGTTTAGCTCTCATAATTAAAGGTCTAGCAATCAATTGAATACGTTTGATGAGAGATTCTGCCAAACCATTCTGGGTATGCACATGAGGAACATAATATTCGAAGGTAATTCCTATAGACATGCAATAATCTGTGAATGCTTGAGATTGAAATTCGCCAGCATTATCAAGACGAATAGTTTTAATTGGGTTATCAGGAAATTGAGCTCTTAACTTTATAACTTGAGCTAAAAGTCTAGCAAATGCAACATTTCTAGTTGAAAGTAAACAAACATGTAACCACCCTAGTTGATGCATCTATCAAAACCATGAAATATCTGAATGGTCCACAATGAGGATGAATATGTCCACAAATGTCTCCCTGAATGCGTTCTAAGAAAACTGGATATTCCTCAACGACTTTACTTGGTGATGGTTTGACTATTAGTTTTCCTTGAGAATAGCTAACACAGTTATAATCACCAGCTGAAAATATTTTATGACTCCTCAAATGATGCTCATGCGAGTTATTAATAATTCTTCGCATCATTTATGATCCTGGATGACCAAGTCGATCATGCCATAAAAGAAATGTCTTTTGATCATTGATCTTTATATTCATGACGACATTCATTTCAATATGTCTTATATGTGTGAAATATAATCCATAAGGTAAAGTTGTGGATTTTTCCATAAACTTCTTTTTCCCATTCAAAACCAATGTAATGTAGAGAAATTCTCTATTATTTTCATTCATAGTTTCGATATGATATCCATTTTGTCGAATTTCTTTGAAACTAAGTAAATTCCTTCTGGATTTTTTGAGTATAATGTACTAACAACGTGAATTGTTGTACCCCCAAGCAACATAATATCTGCTCGTCTAGAGCCTTTAATCAAGTTAGTAATGCCAGATATCGTTTAAACATTAGCCTCAGCTAAAGTCAAGTTAGAGAAATATTCTCTTTTTGTAAGAATCGTGTGCGTTGTAACACAGTCAACAAGAAAAATATCACTCATATATGGCTTTGAACACACCGCTTGTTGATCCATCTTCCAAGCTTTATATATGTTCTTTGAAAATCTTCTCGATTTTCTAAGACTCCTACGACCTGAGCAAGATCGTGCTGATAACGTGTTGTAAAACTAACTAAGGCTAAGACAAGGAAAGTATAAACAATGAACTAAAACTTGAACAAGATAGTAGATGAGAGAAATGAGAAATCTTTCATTCAACTTGGTGCACTAATTACATTGAGAGGACTCCTTTATATAGTCCTTTTGGTCATAATGAGATGAAGACCAAAAGACACAAGTTACACTTACAATAATAACTTACAAGTAAATGGATGTAAAATGTGGGGATATGAAGGGTCATCTACTTTCTCATGACATTTACAACAGTGTTTTTTTTTTTTTTTTTTAACAAATGTTAGAAGTCTATGGCCCGGCTGTTCTAGGCTTGAGTCGGGTAGAACTGGTAGGCCAGACGGGACTTCATCTTTTACACGTTGAAAAAGCGCGGGAAAGCAGTGGAGGGAGAGGGGGAGAGGGAGCAATGGAGGACAAGGAGCCCCCACAATTCCCCGCGTTCCCCTTCGAGCCCTATCAAATCCAGATCGATTTCATGAGAGCTCTCTACGATGCCCTCAACAGCGGCGGCGTCGCCATGCTCGAAAGCCCTACCGGTACCGGAAAAACCCTGAGCCTGATCTGCAGCGCTCTTCAATGGGTAGTCGACCGACGACGACAATGCCCCGATTCCGATCAACTCTCAAAGTCGAATGGAGATTTGGCGTCAAACGACGAACCCGATTGGATGAGAGATTTCGTGGTAGAGAAGAAAGATCTGGGCGTTGGAGGGAAGCCAAAGAAGAAGAAGAAGAAGAAGGGGAGTCGGAGCATGAAGTCTACAGGAGTTTGTCGAGATTTATTGGGAGAGGAGGACAAGGGAGAGAAAGAGATTAGAGATGAGACGGAGTTGAGCGAGGAGAGGGAGTTTTTGGTTGGGGAGTATGAGAGTGAGGATGAGGGGATGAGAATTGGGGGTTTGAAAAGAAGGGGAGACGGGGCGTTGTTGAGTTCGAGCGATGGAGTTGATGACGAGGAGGAGGAAGATGAAGAGGAGGTGAAGGATTTCAAGGTTTATTTTTGTAGTAGAACACATTCTCAGCTATCGCAATTTTTGAAGGAGTTGAGGAGGACTGTATTTGCATCTGAGCTGAATGTGGTTTGTTTGGGTTCTAGGAAGAATTTATGTATAAATGATGGTAGTTACTTTTATTCTTTGTTTGTAGTTTTTTATGATTCCTTTTTCATTTGCCTTTATAAATTCGCGCAATCACAACCTTTTCAACTTTTCTTCTCTTGTAGATGTACTTAAGCTTGGGAACTCTACTCGGATTAATGAGCGGTGTTTGGAGCTTCAAAAGAATAAGAAACAAGATACTTCAAAAACCAAGGTTTATGTCTTAATTTGAAAATTTGAAATTCATTGTGCAGTTTGACGGATGTGCCTTTTTGTTTTGGTGTTCGAGGATCTATGATTTCTCCATCTTCTTCCTTACAATTTTCTAGCCTAAATGTGTGTTTTATGTTACTCATACCAATTGACACAAAGATGAGGGAAGGGCGGTTGGTTGCGGTGGTTTAGACACCTACAAAGATGACCTACAAATGCCCCTACTAGAAAACTTGACTCAATAGAAACTGAGTAGAAATGACTTAAGTTTGTTTCGAATCCAGAGTATACTGATAGGACAATTAATTTTATGTATCTAGGTAGAGGCGACCATTTTTTTTTTGGAGAACGTCACGTTTTAATAAATGAGGCCTGCTCTCCTTAGTTGAAATGAGGCTGTGCTGCTTTCTCCCTCTCTTTCTGCCTCACAAACATTTTAAAACCTTTCTATAATAAGCAAAGGACCTACCACACAGCTGCTGCACATTAGGTTAAAAGGGAAACTATGATGAATTGGTGTTGTTAATTCAGCTTGTTAGATGTTGAGAACTAAGGTTGATCTTTCCTCCTTAACATTGTTGTTTAATTTCAAAGCTAATGGATAGACTCAAATTGGTTTCTTATGTTCACAAATGACTCCAATTAGCTGTGCATTTCAATTTTTATTATATTTTTTCTTGCTCATGGGTTGAGGCCTTTTGGGAATTATTATGATGTATGTTACATGGTTGCTTTGCAGGCCTTGAGTGATGGAAGAAAAATACGCCGTACTAAGGCTTCTTCTGGATGCCCTATGCTGAGGAAACAAAGATTACAAAAAGAGTTCAGGAGGGAGATGTCTCAAAATGGAGCCTTGGATATTGAGGATCTTGCTCAGCTTGGAAGAAAAATTGGAACTTGCCCTTATTATGGCTCTCGAAGCATTGTCTCTGCTGCTGATCTTGTTATCCTTCCCTATCAGTCTCTCCTATTGAAATCTGCGCAAGAATCCCTTGGTTTGAATTTGAAAAACTGCGTCGTTATTATAGATGAGGCGCACAATCTTGCAGATGCCCTCACTAGCATGTATGACTCAAAGATTACTTTGTCTCAGGTAATTGGATTCTTAGCTGTAATCTTATTTTGCTTGTTTGCTGTAACTTTCCAACGTAATCTTTCTTTTTCGAGCTTAATGTGGTCTAAACCGTGCTTTTTTCACATAGTCTAACTTTTTCCATTTGACAAATTGGTTATGCTTTAAATTGTATCTGCATTTTTTAAAATAACTTTAAGAACTTTGAATATTTTTTATTTAATTTAAAATTTTTGCCACTTGAACAATTGGTTGAAAAACTAAAAATTGCTTATTTGAGCATTTATTAATTGATGATGCAGATTTTTTTTTTTTGGAGGTTCACAGACTTAAGATGTTTTATTTTAAACAAATTTGACATTCGTATAATTCTATCTTCCAGTTAGAGGAAGTGAACAGTCTCCTGGAGCTGTACTTGGAAAGGTTTAAGAATCTCTTGGGAGCTGGCAATCGAAGATACATCCAGACACTTATGGTTCTTACCCGGGCTTTTGTTCGAGTCTTACGTGGTGAGGAGGATCAGAGCCGACTTAATCCTTGTCAAGACACTAAAATAACTTCCAGAGAAAAGAGCTCATATGATTTTTCTTTTTCTATAAATGATTTTTTGTTTTCTCTTGATATTGATAACATCAACTTGGTCAAGTTAAAGCACTACATGAAGGAAAGCAATATCATTCACAAGGCAAGTACTTACACTTGATACAGAATTGTAGAACAATATAATGTGCCACTGCGGATGGTAGATAAAGTTTGTGAGTTGTCGCATAGCAGAACTGGGACTACATACCGCCTTTATTTAATTCCTTATAAACTTATTTTTATTATTATGAGTATTTTGTATTTATTTGTCTGGCTTCTGTTTCTTGAGAAGTCTCACTGGTAGATGGTGTCTCAACTCTCAGGTTACTGGATATGGGGTGAAATTGTTCAATTCCCAGAGAGGCTCAATAGATGATGGCGAAAAAAGTGGATTAGGGAGCCTGTTATCTGGGTTTCAGACATTATCTAACATCTTATTCTCACTGACAAATAATGATGGCGACGGGAGGATGATAGTCTCAAGGAGGAAACCTACGTGTTCTGGCCAACAAGAAGAAGGATACCTAAAATATGTCATGCTTGCTGGGGAAAAGATTTTTTCTGAGGTTTTGTTATCTGTATTGCAGAATGTTTTTCAATGCGTCATATTTTGATGGTCAATGAAGTTCATGAAATGTGCAGGTTGTGGGTCAAGCACATGCAGTCGTGCTGGCAGGGGGCACTCTGCGGCCTATAGAAGAAATGAGGGAACGTCTGTTTCCATGGTTAGCTCCAGATCAGTTCCATTTCTTCTCCTGCGATCATATTGTTCCTCCAGAGAGTATTTTGCCCATTGCCGTTCCCATTGGACCCTCTGGCATATCTTTTGATTTTAGCTATAACTCTCGAAGCTCTCCGAGCATGGTAAGCAATTTCATTCAATTTGAACGAAATAATAACTAAATGTTGTACCTTGGTCTTTAGCAATTTTCTCGTTTCTGGTCAAGGAATTCAATGACTTCCATGACAAACACTGCAGAATCTGGTTATTCTTGGTAGCATGAATGCCTTCTTTGGTTATCCTAAACCACTGAAGGATTTGTTTTTTTGTAATGTGAAAAGGTCTAGTGAATTGGATCAGATATTTGAGATATTTTGATTCAAAGGTCTTCATGACTGGTTAGTTGTTTCTTGTTTGTGTTTATAATGCTATGTTATTTTAATTGTCTTCCACTAAGATGTTACCACTTACATATATTTCGGTATTGTACCATATCACAGCTTGTCTATAAAATATTGTGTAATAAATAGTCAAATAGTTCCTTACATGGATGAAAGTGCCTAAGTCGTTAAGGGTCAGAGGGTTGATGCCATGGCATATTTCTTCCATTCTAATGGACCATTCTGATTCTTTCTCTTGCAACAGCATTTATTTTTATTCTTTACCATTGCATTTATTATCTTGATCTGATATATGGTAGAGGGGGCTAGTAGTCGCTCCCTATATTTTTAGCCATTTAACTCCATTTCATCCCAGTATTCAACATGTGGAATTGCACGCTAGTGTTACTTCTCACTTTGCATGTTGGATTGGTTATTCTTTGCTACTGCTTGTGACTAGGCACTTATAATGGACTTAATATTGCAGATAGAGGAGCTAGGGCGTTTACTTTGTAATTTAGTTGCAGTGGTGCCTGAGGGCATTGTTATCTTCTTTCCTTCATTTGAGTATGAAGCGCAGGTACATGATGCATGGTTGCATTCAGGTTTCCTTGCCAGGATTATGAAAAAGAAGCTTGTATTCAGAGAACCTAGAAGTAATGTAGATGTGGACATTATTCTCAAGGAATACAAGGAATTCATTACTAAATTATCTAGTAGGGATATTGGAGAAGGTTCAGTACCTCATAATGGTGCTATTCTTCTAGCTGTAGTGGGTGGGAAGATGTCAGAGGGCATCAACTTCAGTGATGGAATGGGCCGTTGTGTCATTATGGTAGGCCTTCCTTATCCCAGTCCATCGGACATTGAGTTGATGGAAAGGATAAAGCATATTGAAGGATTGGGAGGTTCCATTTCTTCTGGAGCCTCCGAGCCCTGGATCTCCAATGAATCATCCAATGGAAATACTGTTCAAGCTGGATTTGATGTTCTAAGAAACTGCAAGCGAAGAGGGAGAGAATATTATGAAAACCTCTGCATGAAGGCTGTTAATCAATCCATTGGTACGTGTCTTTAATCACTGATTTTTTTTTTCTATATAATTAATATCATTTTTGGAAGCAGACATGTAGATAACTAGTGGAATTGCCTATATGTGCTCAATAGTTGCAATTCAACCTAACTTTTATGTCCGAAAGATTGGATCGCATCACTTGCATGACCTAGTGATGCATGACCTTCCATTGAACTTATCAAACACGTAGCTAATATCACTTAAGACGCTGATTGGTTTATTGTGCAGTTTAAATAGAAGGAAAATGCTAGAATGACACCCCAAATGACACCCCAAATGACACCCCAAGTGGCACCCCTATGACGTGGAGTACAAGGCCTACCTAAAAATGAGCGTGTGCAAAATAGTTCTTGGTGCATAACACGCGTGGTGTGTATCTCGAAGCCCACGATGGCTTCCAAAGATGTGGGCCCACACGCCACGTCATAGGGGTGTCACTTGGGGTGTCACTTGGGGTGTCATTTGGGGTATCATTCTAGCATTTTCCTAAATAGAAATATGGAATTATGGTTTATGTCTATACTTCATTTGATATGCATTGTTGGGTTGGAGCCCTACCTTCAGGCTAGAAATCTTAGCTTTTTGTACTTTACCTCTACGCACGGGGCTGCTGGTTTCTTGTGTTGAGTCATGAGTGTTAATGATTGCTTAATAAGCATATTGGATCCTATTTATCAACTAGAGCTTTAAGGCTAAGTTGTAATCTGATAAGTTAATTAGACCATTAAAATGGTTTTGCTATCCTTGTATGTTCCATGAAATAATTTAGCTTTAGTTGGCATTTTCACCTAATGTATCACGTATTTCTACTTCAACGAGTGAGTTTCTTTTGATAATTGTTCTTTGTTTTCATTTATCACTTTAGGCCGAGCAATCCGCCACATAAATGACTATGCGGCAATTTTGTTGGTCGATTCGCGGTATGCATCTGATCGATCAACGGGGAGCTTTTCCAATCCATCTAGAAAACTTCCACAATGGATAAAAGATCGACTAATATCTACTGCACAAAGTTATGGTGAAATCCATAGGATGGTTCACCAGTTCTTCAAATTCAACAAGCAGAAGCAACATCAATAGATAGCGTGGTTGGAAAAAGCAGTTCACAGCAGAACAGTAGTGTCATCACTTCGATGCAGTTCGGTATGTTACTTCTCATTTATTATTTACTAGGAAATCATGCTTTTGTGTAGTCAGCTTAAAAGGTTGGTTAGGCATATCGCGTTAGTTGAGAGACTAAACTACTTGTAGGCATTGTGCCCCCTATATAGATGTTAACTTAAGCCTAACTGTCAAGAGAAGATCTGTCGAGCGAGTACTTGTTTATCCCATTATAGGGATCTATTCTAATGGGTTTGTATATTCCTCCATACAATTTATAAAAATGTTATATTGTTGATATTCTATATTAGTAAATTTAATTGATTTTCAATAAAGGTATTGAAATTTCTTAAATTGCCCTAGAGTTAAAGTGGGTCTGATAATTTGATAACAGAGAAAAAAATAAAATAATTTCTTTTTTCATTTTCATTGCAAAAATGGACTAATTTGGGATTGAGGCTATGTTGTTGTTGTTGTCGAATTTTTTCTTTTGAAATGCATTTCGAAAATTATGCGCTGAACGCAAATATTGTCAGTTTTTATTTTATTTTTTGAAACCTGTCAGTTTTTATTTTGAAGTATGTGAAATTAATCTATTAATAAGCTGCATCTGACCATGTCTGTAAGTTGCCAACAGGTATTGCGCTTAATTTGTATGACTAGTGATTGATTCAAGGCTCAAGCTCATATGTTTATCTCGATTTTGATTTCATAGTTACTTTCGCAAGTGTATGCACAGCAAAAATCTTTCATTATGTGCATTATTTTGAGTTATGAAATGATTGAACTTAAAGCACAAATAATCATTATATAAGCTGCCCGCTTTTATTTTTATTTTTCATTATCATAGATTTTGATATGCACCAAATACATGGAAGTATGCTTATTGCTTATTGCTTATTGCATACAAAACTGCTGTTTCCAGTAGGCTTTAGACATTCCAGGCTTGAGATGCTGCATAGAAAATGTACAGTAATTGTAAGGGTCATTTGATAAATTTATTCAAAACATAAATGGGAGGTTATAGTTTTGCTCAAAAGAAAAAAGGAAGTCTTATAAGATTGCAAAAGGCTTTGCACACATTCTTATTTATCATCTTTCTTTCCCTACCAAACATGATTTTGCAAGCAAAACAACTAGAGATAGTTCTTTAGTATTGTTGTCTAGGATTACCCTTAACTATTGCACAAGAGACACACCCATCCTACAAGAATATGCCCTAGAAAATTAGAAGATTTGAATCTATGATGAAAAGAGTCCCAGATGAACAATTAATAGGTACCAACTACTATATCAAGGCAACGGTTGGTAACTCGATAGCAACTAGAGATAGTTGATAGGGCACTAACTCTTTTAACAACATTACGAGATGAGAGGGCATAGAATCACTAGTAAGGGAGAAGGCACTTGTGCTTAAGATAATTGGAAGTTAAAATCTTTCCTTGAGTTTTAGCTTTTATTTTGCCCTTTTTTGTTTCTCTACTTAAAATAGAGCCCAACGGAAACATAGGATACATGTAGTAGATCCCAACTAAGGTAAATCAGAACGGAAGTTTAGTTGGTGTTATTGTTTCTCTATGTGCCAAACTACTTTATATTTGGTAGCACATTAAATAGATAAATATATAGTCTTTAAAAGAAAAGGAAAAAAAAAAAGAAAAAAAGAAAGATATCGACTAACCTGTTCGAGAAAGCAACCAATTCAAATCATTTGCAACATGCCATGCAAAGTACCCAAGCAACCTACTTTCTTTAGCATATGAGACTTTTGCAGATATAGATTGAGAGTCATCAAAACCAATCCACTTAGTTCCAACATAACAGTAGTTTGTCCCAATAGTCTCATTGTACACTTCAGTAGCCTTCTCCCTCTGTATGAAGTCTTTGATTTGCTTGAACCCAATGGCTCCATAATCACGAGAGAAACCCGGTCCAACCACCGGTCCAGTCGCTGGTGCCCGCAAACCGAAGTTTTGAGGATTCGCAAGTTGCCATCCATAGCCATAGAATGGCAAACCAAGAACAAGTTTCTTTGGAGCCAAGCCTGCCTGAACCCAGTCATTGATCCCAAAACTTGCACTGAAGTCACTTGTTGGATCATTCAGTGCAGAATGTGACCAGGTGAATCTGTACCAAGATGGATCGTACAAGTCATAAGCCATGAGATTAATCCAATCCAAGCTTCTCCCAATTTCCTGAATTGGATAACTCAGTGAGTACACTTGTGATGCATAAAAAACTGCTGCAGTTAACAGCAATGGTGGCTTTCCGGAGGCTCTAGACTCCATGACCACTGCGTTGCGCCACTCGTCGAGTAAGATTCCCATGTTAGCCATGTCTGAGGTCTTGTTTGGGTACTCCCAATCCAAGTCAAGGCCATTGAAACCATATGATCTTGCTAAGTTTATGGATGAATCAATGAAGGCTTTTCGCGAGGCGGAACCGCTTGCCATGGTGGAAAAGTATTGCCTGGGCGAGTTTCCACCGCCGATGGACATGAGGGTCTTGATGGAAGGATTCTTCTGTTGAAGAGTCCTTGTGAAGGCAGAGAATGGAGCAGAGTTTGCAGGAGAAACTGTGACTTGGTTGGTTTGGGAGTTGAGATCAGCAAATGCACAAAAGAGGTGGGTGAAGAGCGACGCATCTATGTCTGAGGATTCAATTCCACTGTCTGGGAACCAATATGCAGCTCTGACTACATCTTGAGCTCTTGAGAATTGGAGGTTGAGATGGAGGAGAGACAAGGAAAGGATGAGTAATGATAAAGTGTTGTTCTTTGAGGCCATCTTGTTTTGCTGTGATGAGACTGAAAGTTGTGCTTAAATAGGTATTTGGAATTTTGTTTTAACTTTGAACATGGCTTATCTCATCACAAGATATTTCCAAGTCGCAAGAAAAGTCTAATCTTGCCATGACTATGATCTCAAAGGCCAGACAAAATTTCCATTTGTGCAATCTTTTGAACTTTCAAAATTGACATTTAGTCTCGCAAAATTTCAATTTCCATTTGTAGGGCAACCTCCCATGTGGCCTACTCATAACTTTTAATAGTTTTGGACAATGACTTCAACCTGAGTCGAACTCGGGACCTCTTCAAACATTGTCTTTTAGCAAGTGATGCTTTGTTTAGAAGTGCTTTGGCCATAACTTTTAATAGTTAGATTAGAAGTATTAGAACTCTATTTTTCAGGTGTGTATATAAAGACTACACATTTAGGACTAGAAGACTGGACATTAAATTGAAGAAAGGTAAGGTAAGATTGAAGTTCAACTCAGGTTTGATTTAAGAATATTGCCTAAGAAATTCGATTATATGTCATGACTCATGAGAGCAAGGGAAGTATAAATGAAAGACATTATCATAACCTACACCTCGAATATAATTGGGTGAAATATATAAATATTTTCTTCCAAGTAAAGTAGCAAACTGCAACAATTCTCACATTTAGCAATGAAGTTTCGTTGCTAAAATTACTCACAAAAAAATATTTGTTGGTAACTCTGCTGCTCAAAGTCTGTACCTGTATGTTCTAAGCCAAGAGTCAAGTTTTTGTTTTCTGACAAAAAATAAAGTTATTGTTGCTAATGAACTTCCCAGAACAAATGTATTTTCATCTCATCAATAA
The DNA here is from genome assembly GCA_039657325.1 of Stephania cephalantha. Classification (NCBI taxonomy): domain Eukaryota; kingdom Viridiplantae; phylum Streptophyta; class Magnoliopsida; order Ranunculales; family Menispermaceae; genus Stephania; species Stephania cephalantha. Next base: position 39,453,880 of record CM077576.1, read on the forward strand.
GTAGTCATTATGTTATAGATTTAATGTGCGATATCAAGTACATTAGTGTCGACAATATTATTAAAGAGGATGATGAGAAATCCATCTCTTGAACATCGCAAAGCATTCTTTAGGTTTATACATTGGTACCTCATGACCCCCTCCCTGCATAAACAAATAGATATAAGGTACTATTATCAACTATATTTAAACTATTTTTAAATAGTACATGATATAACTAGGGCAAGCTAAAAAAAAAGTATATATATGTTTTCTATTGTATATAGTTATGAGAACATTTGAAAATAGATTCATGTGAAATGTCCCAATTTTATTATGTATTTGGAAGTTTGTTCAATATCCAAATTACTCTACTATGCTCAACTTAACCACTTTGTGGCCTTGATATTTGTTGAGATGAGATCCACACATAGACCCTTCATTTTCTAAATCATCCTTAACTGACAAAGAACTATATCTTGATCCACAGACGCCTCCAACACAAAGTTTCATTGCATTAGTTTAGTAGTAGCAATGGTCCACTATAATGATTATACACAACAACAACAACAACATAGCCTCAGTCCCAAATTAACTGGGGTCAGCTACATGGATCAAACTTTTCCATTGTGCTCGATTAAGTGCAATTGATGGTGAGCTTTTCAAACCATTCAAATCCCTCCTAATTAATGCATCCCATGTTAACTTTGGTCTGCCCCTACCTCGTCGAATTTCTACAGTTTCTATTGAGTCAAGTTTTCTAGTTGGGGCATTTGTAGGCCGTCTTTGCAGGTGACCAAACCACCGCAACCGTCCTTCCATAATCTTTGTATCAATTGGTGCTACTCCTACTTGTCTTTGAATTTCTATATTTCTTATACTATCTTTACGAGTTTTACCACACATCCACCTAAGCATCCTCATATCTGCTACGTTCATTTTATGTAATTGTTGTAGCTTTACCGCCCAACATTCACTTCCATAGAGCATAGCTGGCCTAATTGCGGTCCTATAAAATTTTCCTTTTAACTTAGTAGGAACATTTCGATCACAAATCACCCATGTTGCACTTCGCCATTTCTTCCATCCAGCTTGAATTCTATGTGTGACATCATTCTCAATGTTACCATCATTTTGTATGATTGATCCTAGGTATCTAAAGTGGTTTACCTTAAGAACTTCTACTTCCCCTAATTTTACCACTCCATCATCTCGATGTCTAGTGTTTCTAAACTCACAGTGCATGTATTCGGTTTTCGTCCTACTCAACTTAAAGCCTTTAGATTTTAATGTATTCCTACAGAGTTCTAATTTCATATTCACTTCATCTTTAGTTTCATCCACTATAATGATTATATACGTACTATAAAAAGAAATGAATTTAGCGAGATAATAATATAATCTTACCTTTACAGTTGCGAATGTCATATTGTTCGCATATGACCTTGTATACCTATGACATGAAATTAACAAGAATTTCAGACTATCATACAGAGGAAGTTCTAAAGTGAATCCAAATATGTAAGTTGTATACATTTTATCGCATTTTGAGTTAGCTAGTAATTAGGAGTTTAATTACCCTGATATTTGCCCTTCGACGAACCATGGCCGCCATTCATCAATAACTGGGAAATTTAAAGACTTTATCCATGCTTCCGTTGCGAAGGATGGCACTCTTGAGTCATGGTCACCACTGTAATTAGTGAAACACAAAAATCATTTTAAATATGCGTTCATGATTTATATATGTGTCATTTTAAGCAAGAACTATATTGCAAGCCTATATATATACCTGAAAACCAGAATTCGATGACCTTTGGTGCTGATGGTTTGGTGGAATTTCACAACGCTCATGAATTCCTTTTTGTAAGGTATGTCAAGGTTGCACCGAATCCATTCATTTATTTTACCCTGCACACAAGACCAATAAGTTAATTTTCTGCAAGGAACAATTAACATGTTGTACATTTGTGCGTACAATGCTATTATTACCTCCCGAACATTGAGTGCCTTTTGAACAATTTTATTGTTTGCCCAATAATAGCCAAGCTTATAAACATAAGTCTGAGATTCATAGAAAAAAAAAAAAAAAACATAAGTCTGAGAAAAATTAATCAGTAGTATTGATTAGATTGTCATTCATTAATTGCAGAGATAGAAAATAAGAAAAATAAAAGATGGAATATGGAATCATACCCTGCATTCTAGCACAGGATTGGAAGGCAAGTTAGGTGGTTGGGGTGCTTCAAAATATTGTCCACCATATGACTAAAGTGAAGAAGAATACAAGTTGGAGTCAATATTCCATGGAAAATTAATAAATGTCTAAGTCATCTATATTTAGTATGTGGTAAAGGATTTCGAGGTGCCCGACAAGTGGCTCTCGTGGGATTAGTTGAGCCTAAGTAGGGAGCAATTGAAAAACAGTTCGGATACAAATAATTGTCAGGAAAGAATCAGTAAGAATTTATTATACATGTATGGCCCGTTTGGTTCACATGTAAACACTGGGATTATAACATGGGCTTGGGTATTAGTCCCAATAAAGGGACTTGTTCGATTGGGGGTATTGAGGGTGGGATTATACATGATTTCAATAGGTGAAGTTACTAAAGTGCTCTTTTATATCAACAACAAAAATATTCCTTCAAACCCTTTAATTATCTGAGTGCAGCAATCCGACGCGAAGGCCTTGAAGCAAGTGAAGGACAGCAGCTGAGCTCCTCCTTATTCTTCTTCTTCTTCTTCTTCTGCACCGGTCTCCAACCAACGATTCTTCTTCTTTTTCTTGATTATCATCATCATCATCTTCAAGTATATCATTGTTGTTGTTGTGGTATTGTTGGGGTTAGAGGTGTGGGTTGTAGGGAATGGGAGGAGAAAGTACCTCCGCCACCCATGATGCCAAGTAAGATGGTAGCCCAAAGAGAGAGCACTATTGGATCCCAGATGATGATCAATGATCATCATCACCATCGGTGTTGGTGTTGGTGTCCCCCATTTCTTCAACAAATCCAGTTAGACAAAAGGGGCATTTGATATTCTCATCGAATTCAGTAGCAGTAGCAGGGGTGATCGTCTGGGAGCACATGTGACACCAGTACCTACCACCCCTAATAACGGCAGCTGAAGAAGAGGATTTGCTGTGTGTTTTGGGTTGTTTTGATGATGGTACTTTGGTCATTTGGAATTTACCAACATTGGGATAAAATAGTACCATCGATTTCATGGTTTTAAATTGTCCCACTCCCTGTGAGTTAAAATAATCCTATAAACAATTTAATACTCGAACCGAACACCAGTATTATTTAGTACCACCACTTATCATACCCTATCCTATGAACTGAGTAGGCATGTATAGAGTTAAACGCACAATCCTTTATAGTAGATGTAATGCCGCCTTGATCTAACTCCATGCAATCCCCCTCATGGTTTACTTTAGTGAGCAGCTGATGAGCAAATTAAGAATAATTGATTTCTTAATAGTGGTAATTGATCTAAAGTATCAAATAATTTTCATTCATGAATAGTAAGAACATTTCCCATTCAAAATTAGTTTGCAAGCAGCTGTTCAGGGCAATGGCTATAGTTCAAATTAGTTCAAGCTAGCTAATTATGTTGGGGTAATGGGTATGAGTGAGTTCTGGTTTTCTTTGAGTTGATGTATATATTTTGGAGATTATAAATATGTAAACATTCCTTTAACATAAAAGTTATAGGTAAGTTAGGGAATTACTTGCAGAAGCTTTTAACTTTTTTAAATCACCAACAACTTTATTATCCTCATAAGCTCCAAACATTTGACACATTGTTTGATGGTTCAAGTGCCCTTTTATAGGCTTAAGGGATAACCTTTAAGCTTCCCACATTAACACCAATTTTCATCAAATCGGTAACGTAAAGAAAGCTCAAAATACTTTAGGTAATTCATAATTTACGTAAATTGAATGTAAGTGTATGAGTCACATAATGGTCTTACATTCTCCACTTGTCTCATACTTCATTTCAATAAATGGGTCATATATAGCTTAATGGTTTTTCCACTTGACCCATATAACCAAACATCACATAACATCTATATCTATGTGCATATATGTTTGGTATCTTAGAATCATTATAAAATAAAATAGCAAAGCGAGTCATAGCGGTTATACATCAAATATGACATATTCCCTTCCATGTACCAGGAGCATTGCTAATTCATTTTAAATGATTCATAAAATTAGCATAATGTCTATGTCAAAGAGTAAATTCACTTATAATCATCATTAAACATAACTGTGCACATACATTAAAAGAATTAACATGGTAAATGAGATCTTATAAAATAAACATAAACATAATCAATCTCAAATTAAAACTCATTAAAAATTATAATTAAGGGTCATTCTGTCAACATGTTCTTAATGCTTTTGGTGGTAATCCTTTCGTTAAGGGATTTGCATTTATAAAATCCGTGCTAAAATGTTTCTTTGACACTATTTCCTATTAAACCTCTTCTTTAAGCAGAATTGTCATATTGAATCATTAATGACTTGAATTAAGTTAATAGTACCAAAGCCTTTAAATGAAGTTTTTTAACCATAATCCTTGATTTATAGCTTTAAACTATAAATTCAGCTTTCATACTAGTAGTCATAATTGTTTGTTTAACACTCTTTAGAGATTTCTCTATTAGTGAAAAGAAAAACATACCCAAAAGTAGATTTTGTATATATAGTGTCAAGAACAACTAACAAAGTATGTGTCTGAATAACCAATAATTATTATATTATTGAACTTTCTATATATATGTGAGCATGTAATCTTTTATCCATTATAAATACTGTAAAACCTTCTTCGCAGCTCACTAATTGTCTATGTAAGGGCTACTTTGGTAACATCCCAACACGCCAATAGCAAAACTAAAATTCGGTTTGTCATTCGTTTCAAAGTTCTGAAAGAGAAACTCTTTGGTCTCATAGACCATACCGAGATCACTATTGTTAAGCAAAATATTATCAGTGTATAAAATCAAAATATGATGAACGTGCTCCACTGACCTTCAAATGTATGCATCGATTGATGACATTTTTCTTAAGTCCGAAGGATGCTATGGTATTGTTAACTTAATATACTATTGACGGGAGCATTTTTCAATCCATATATCGACTTCTTAAGTTTGCAGACTAGTTGTTCGTTTCCTTCTACTATGAGCTCCTTTATATTGATTCATATATAATTTTTCATCTAAACTACCACTCAAAATTAATCTTTACATTCATTTGGTGTAATTTTTAATCTACAAGTCTAGCTTTAGATGGTTTGATATTGCCTTTAGAATTATGTTTAGTCTTGAAAACTCATTTACATTCAGTCACATCAATCCATTTCATAAACTCATCACTTTGATGACTTCATCATATATAAGAAACTGGATCTTTAATATATGTCTCCATATCATAATTAGATTCTCACAAGTACAACACAAAATTATCAAGAATTAATAGCATATCTCATCATTATTCGAGATTTTTGTAATGTTAATCTCTATGAATTATTAACTTGTGCATTTACAGTGATCTCACTATTTTCTTCATGAGTCATCCATAGGAGCAGCAAATTTATTTAGAAGTTATAGGTAATAGGATATGTAACTTCTTTTATTTCTACATTTCATGGATTGTCACTTCCACTGATTTCAACATTTATGATTAATCAGTTATTTCCAGTTTCGATAATTTTTGTGGAATGGTTAGGACAATAAAGTAACTAAATCATTTTAAAATTTAATTTATTTTCTTGTGCATTATAAATTCTAGCATTTATTGAACAACCTCGTACATTATGATGTCTTAAGCTAGGTTTTCTTTTAGTCCATAACTCAAAAAAAAGAAACTGACTTACTAGGAACCTTATTCAATAAATGTGTAGCAGTTTTTAAAGCTTTCATATGTACAATAAGTTAATCAATATAGAATTACTTAGTATATCCCTAACCATTTCCATCAATGATTGGTTATGTCATTCAGCTACATCATTATGCTAAGGCGTATACCGGGTATTGTGTATTAGGCACAAATACCATGTCGTTCAAGGAGTTTAGCAAATGGATCGGGACACTATTTAATTAATTAAATCCTTTCTACCATAATATTCACTAGATAGAAATAGACTGTCAAAGTATATATATATATATATATATCAATCATTCATAAGACTGGTAATATTATGTTTTTTCTTTGGGTAAAAACACAATATAATTTAATCCACTAATAAATAAATAATTAATTAAAAATGTATGGTACCTTTGTGCATCCATTCCATTTTTAATTTGTCATAAGATTTCCATACATTACTAATATGTGTTGCACCTTTGGGACGACCATAATGTTTTAGTAATTATTATATATATATATCATAAAATATTAGTTCGTATATTACTAAGAATGTGGTGCGCCTTTAGGCTAACCATGATATTTTAGTAATAAATCAAAAAATCAAGAAGATGAGGTACCTTTGGGTATCCTTCATCGTTCTTAATTATCATTAACATAGCTAATATCTATTAATTAATCATAAATTATTAGAAAAATAATTTACCTTTTGGTTAAATCAAATTCTAATAATGATAATAAAATCAATGAAAAATACAAAATATATGACATTCATATAATTTGTTGTTTAAATCATTAAGTTGGATCACTTTGATAATTAACGCAACTTTATAATGTAAACAACATATTATAACCATAAAATTATCAATAATGCATTTTTTTAGAAACTTGTTGCATATTTAATAAATACCGGTTCAATATACTTCACTAAAATGTTGTAAACGTTTGGCTCAACAATAATATTTAGTAATGTGTTGCATAAATATAGTTAGGTCACTTTGGTGACAACTAACTCATAAAAATAATTATCTAATTTTTTTTATGCACCATGTATAGTAACTGTTGTAATAAAAATAAATATTGGCAATTTTTACTTTCAAATATATAAATGATGTCAATAATGCAATATAGATAACAGTTACTAATTAAGTAATGCATTCATCTACTTTAATAAAATATTAGTAGTGTTTAATTGACTATAAAGCGAAGAAGTCCAAGAGAAAGCTTCTAAACATCTATGAAGAACTATTCATCTTCTTCATTTTTGAGAAAACACTAATGAAACTGAAATCACTACCAACTCAGTGTGAGTTTGTGACCTGCGCATCTTTATCAAAATTAAATTATCGACGTTACGCACAAACTTTAGTCGTTATGGTTGGTTCTTGCATTCTACATATCCTTGGTAGTGACTAGTGAGAATATTGAGAGGGAAACTATTAACAACACATAAAATCGTTTTCTTGAATACATTAGAAATATTTTGAATTCTACTCATTCCAAGAATCATGATGCCTTATGTCATTTGATTATAAGAATTAAAGAAGCACATAAGTATTGTCTCTACATTACTTTTTTGTAGCCAATATATAGAAATCAATGTATAACTTTTCCAAACTTATATCAAGAGCATCGACAGTTAAAAAATAGACCAACTACTAAAAGAAAAACACACATGAAACACCATTAACATAAAACAGTGGCACGCATAATCCACAAAATTAAAAAAAAAAAGATTTAGCTGTGTGTGAATCTATTTACAAAGCTTGTTTAAACTTTGGCTAATGGCGAGTTCTAAATTGTATTATACATAATATGATATAATATAAGAAAATAATAATTATGCTTAAAAGATCATCATCTATTAATTCGTTAATTTTGTGTTTGATTACAAAGGACTTAAAACTGTATATACTAACATCAATAAGAATTTTAAGCCAACAACTATGATGTAGGAGTTGAATTCAACACCACTCTTCGAATAAACAATATGTCATCAAAATTTGATTCAACACTAAACTAGATCATCAAGAAAATACAAATTATTTGTGGAAAACTCTACTGATCTAGTAGGTTTTGATACCACATATAAACATTCTTTTAACATAAGAATTATAGATCAGTTAGAGAATTATCTGCGAAAGCTTTTAGTCTCCTAAAATCATTAAGAACTTTATCACCCTCATGAGCCTCAAACATTCGACACAATGTTTGATGATACAAATGCATTTTTATAAGCTTGAGGAAGAACCTTTAAGCATCCTACATTAATACCAATTTCCATCAAATCGATAACGCAAAGGAAGCTCAAAATACTTTAGATAATTCATAATTTACGTAAATGAAACATATTTATGAGACATAATGGTCTTCGAAAATAAAGGTCTTAATTGTACGCTTTAAGATTTTGACTTTTAGCAGTTGTCGCTTTTTCGTATCATACCTAATTATATGTAACCAAACAATATTTGTATTGTGTTAAAGTAAAATTATTTCATAGAACTTTTGCACGGTTTTTCATGTTTGAAAAATGCTAAGCAAAGTGGAATTGATTTAATCAAATAGAGAATTACCATATGCTCTTGAGTTGGAAAAGGTTGCACTGTTAAGAAACCAAATCCACTTGAATTAAGTTTTGACATTAGATTGGGCTCTATAGCTTCTGTTGGACAGTGTGGCTCTAACACTTGGTAAGCATTGATATGTGAAATACACTGTAAACATAAAATTCCATGTTAAACCCAAATATAATATGAAAGTTGTACCCAAACATACAATTAAGAAAAAAAGTGGATTTTACCTTATCAATCATTTTGATGGCATTCAAACAATTAGTGTTGCTTGGATCTACAGTTATATATTCTTCATTACATTGTTTCTTGGCCAACTGCAAAAAATAGAAAAGAAATAAAAAATTAATGAAACACTTAATTACTTAATTCATATGTTTTGTTTTTGAAAGTTTAATGAGATCGAGAAAATGACACCTCGAAGAGTTCATCAGATATAAGATTCATTGCATGAACAAACTTGACTATAGAGTTTAGTTCAACGTGCCAATCTGCTCCTGGGTTGCCGAGTAAATAACCCTGGAAGAATATATAATTAACACTACATTCAAGAAAGTAAAAAAAGCTAAGGTCCGATCTCCAATTCTGTTCTTCTTTCAAATTGAAAAAAAAATAAAAATTATTGGCTTATTTAATTACTTTCAAAGTTTCTAATTTAATTTCTCGATTAGAGGCTTCAAAAAAAAAAAATCCTTGATTGGTTTACGATGAGTTTTTTATATGCTAATTAAGCGATTCAAAATATTATGAGAGGTATTGGTTGGTACCTTTATAATTGCAATAATGAGCTAGTGTATACCTTTTGTTTGTTTCAGTATAATATACCTTGAGATTAATAGAAGGTTCATTCCCTACTTCATTACCTGAAATACAGTCAAGATCTAGATTAATGACCAAAGACTGAAGGAAAATGATGCATATCTACATTCGCACCAACGATATAGTAAAATCTTAAAAATAAGTTTCTATTAATGCCTTAAAAATAATTTAACTTCACAGTGGTCAGCTATTTACTGCAAAATTTTAAAAGTAAATACTTTTATTATTATAAAATATCCATAATCTATACTCTATATACTATATACAATGCCAATCCTCCCTTACAATCAATTAAATGCAAAATAGCTTTATTGACAAAAGTGTCCTCAAATGCTTATATCTCTTTGGTTCAAATAATCTTCAAAAATAAAAAATAAGGGTGTTTTGGTAAAGTTAGGATTAACTAACTAAAACCTTTTTGATCGAGATGATTACTTTCTAAAACCTTCCCCACCTCTCCATCATCACCTTAATTACTCTCTATTCACATCTCCATGTTTATCCTTTAAAAAAAAATCACCCTCTACGAGATCATTTTCTCATATTTTTCTTCCACATTCTCTTCATGCAGTACAACAATCTTTCAATGATTTTGTTGCATAATGTGAAAGTGAGAGAGCAACGAAAATAAGGAGACAAAGCGCATCAATTGCGAAGGGAAAATGAATTGATTAACGTTGTTGATCGACAACACTAAGCCTACGAGGATAGGATTATAACATCGCTTCGCTACATAGTTTTTTTGGTTCAAATAAATGTGTGCATCATGTGGGAGCCCGTGCTCGTCCACTATATAAAGTAAAGTCATGAACAAAATTAGAATGATTAGAGCATCTCCAATGGTAAATGTGGATTTGAGGCTGTGGGATTGCTGCCACGACGTCAATGTAGAGGTAATGTCCACTCTATGTGGCACTAATAGACATCCAACATCAAAAACACTCTCCAATGGATACTGTGGATTGCAACTTTTATTGATGACGTGGAAATCTTTTTTATATAAAAAATATATATAACATATTATAGTTTTACAAAAGCTTATATCTATATAATTAATTTTTAATTTGTTTTATAAGAAAACAAATTAAAAATTGTGGTTGTTTTTTTATAAGAACCGATTCTCTTACTTAGATATTTGTAGTTATCTTAATACTAACAACCAATATATGGAATTCTGTAGCTTTCATATTTTTTTCGATTATTTCGATTTTATTGATGCATCTATTTTTTCGATTTTTTTTAGTTGCGGCTATTTGTTTGTTTTTCGATTTTTGAGTTTCCACCTATTTTTTCGATTTTTTTTGTTTCTTTTGATGATGCGGCTTAGCGCACACTGTCTCTAGAGGGTGCGATAGACGGTGTATGTGCCATGTCACCCGCACAGAGCAAATCCACGTTACCATTGGAGCGTTTTTTTTTTTTTTAACATAATGTCTATTATATCTTAGGTGGCACACATTCTCTCCAAATCCACAACCCCATTGGAGATGCTCTTAGCTTCAATATATTACACAGGATTTTGTATTATTTAAACTTGAAACATGAGGGAAATTAAATAAGAAACAGTTTAGGCAGGGATTTTGATATGGTTGGGTACAAGGAACTAAGGAACAAGTATGTTGTGACGGCCCCAGTTCCACAATCCTAAACTGGGCCCCGCCCGACCTAGATTTACGTGGACCCCGAGCTCGTCTCGCTGAGTCACGCAAGCCTAGTCAGCCTTCCTTTACCATTTACTATTTATCAAGCTATTAAAGTTGAGTTAATTAATTAGTGAGTTACATATGTCCCAAAGGAATGTAAGATTTAAGAACAAGTTAATTACATACGAAAGTGGAACTATATATAATTAATAATATCAGAATTCTTTAATTTTTTTTTATCAAAGCTAATATAAGATCTTAATCTTTTACATAATGCAACACTGATATATAGCAGAAGAAGGTTATAACTTGAGATATTATATATCTATACTATATGTAATGCCAATCCTCCTTATCATTCTATTAATCCAAAACTTATCATAATTCCAAGAATGTCCTCAAATGCATTTTTTATATTCGCTCAAGACAACTTTAAAAAGTAAATAATGAGGGCATTTTTGGGAAATAATTAAGCTTATTTTTAGTTAGTTTTCAAAATGAAAGTCTATCTTACTTTTCTTTATTTCACTCAATTTTTTCTCAATCCAATTAAAAAGTGGTTTTTTGTTCCAATAAAAACTGCCTATTCAAAATATGTCTAGTTAAACTGTCAATTCTCATTTCAATGTCACACATTTAAAGAAGTTTTTTTTTTTTTTTTTTTTTTTTTTTTCATGTCTCACGTGCGGAGCACGTGCCGGTTGACTAGTATTATTAAAATCTACTAGTGGGAGGGCACGTGCTACACACGTGAATGTTTCTAGCAACTTGACTAATTAAATTAATAGATTCAATTTACATAACTACCCATATCTACAAAAAGAAAAGATAACTACCAGACAATTATCTCTCTCTCTTTCTCTCTCTTCCACGAGTATCACTTTTATGTTAGTTAAGTTGAATTTACCTAAACATCCCTACTTTTATTTTTTCAAAGATTTTTTCATCCAATCAAATGTTAACATTGAAGGATACTTTGGTCAATAAGGCTATTTTGGCTTCAAGAAGATCCAAGGGGTATTTTGGCTTCAAGAAAATCCTAGGGGTATTTTTTTGTATTAAATCAATAAATTCTATATATTGCTCAAGCTTGTGTTAGCGGTTGTGATGGTTGTGCTGTATTATGCTAATCATGGGCTTAACGTGTCCATCATGCACAACTTATATGCATCCACGTATCTAGATAGTTTTCAATAATTATTGTATTTATATATTTTTTTTCGATTAAGAGGGGTTATAACTATCCAAGCATATTACAAGTGTTATTGAGGGCACAATCTAGGAAATTACACCAGAAACATCATTCAAAAGAATAGTTTGCGAACTAGGGGGCACGTCCTCCAACACATGGGTGCCCAATGAAAAAGCAAAAACATGATTTTTCATCCAGTCTGCCACTTTTTTCCCTTCCTTATAGACATGAACGACACACACTTGCCATTGTCTTGCCATCAGTTGAAAAGCTATCGAAAGAAGTTGTCCATATTGGCTAGTCACCTTCCTTCCACTTCTCAAATTGTCAGCAACAATTTTGTTATCAACTTCGAGTATGACATGTCTCCATCCTCGATCCACGCTAATCTCAAGTTCAGGAGGGCACCCCATAGCTCAGTTTCAATAACGTTGCATGTGCCAAGGTTTGCAAGAACCCCACTAGCCCAATCCCCATTTGCGTCACAGAGGAGTTCACTAGTCGTGGAAGTATTACAGGGATCCATCAGTATTGATTCTCACCCATCCTGAGAGGGGGAAGGGAGAGGGGGTAGTCCAGCTTATGAGTCTCTCTTGGCGAGGAGTGTCGAGGCTTTCCCTAGTAAGTTTAGTCTGCTCACAGTCTTGAAGCTTATGACTATGGACCATCTAGTATGCACCATGTCCATCACATTGAAGTCTTCATTCCTCAAAATTGTTTTGTTTCTTATAGTCCAAAGACACAAACATGTAGTTGCAAACATAGTGGACCACTGAAGCCCATCAACTTGTTGGTGGGACTACAAATTTCCTTTAAACCATTCCTTGAATGATTGAGAGAAAAATCTTGGGGAAATATGACCCCTACAGATCTTTGATCAAAATGTAATGTGTTACCAAGGGCAGAGTCTCTCAACATATGACATATGGTCTCAACATCTTCTCCACATATATCACAAGTAGCATCATCTGCCATATGTCTTCTTACCCTTGTATCATTAGTAAGAAGAGCTCCATGAAGAATCGACCAGATGAACGTACCGATACACTCTGGGTCTCTCCATTTCCATGCCAGTTGTCAATCATTCTCCTCGCCAGTTCCAATTGCCTCGACCAATGCAGTATAGGAAAAATAGACTAAGAAGGCTCCATTTTTAGAGCGTTTATCACATAGAGAGTCCTCGGTCTTAGCCGTTAGAGGGTGGATTGTTGCAATACTTCTAAAAACCTCAGGGGGTAGCAAGTATTAGAACGCATTCCAGTCCCATTCCCTATTCTCTCCTATATAATTAGCTACCAAAAGTTCCCTTTCCTCTGCAGAACTTTGGAGATAGTTGGTTCAATCAACGGATAATCTAGTTTTGTCCAACAATATTTCTAGAAAAACACACGATCACCACCCTATTGATCATTTGGCTCCTTTCATGATATCCTCCGAAGAATTCCTCACGTAACGCCAAATATGGAACACGCTCTTAATTGTTGGTGTTGAGTGGTGGGCATTATTAGCAAGCCTGTATTTCGCCCTCATGACCTGAGCCCATAGAGCCTCTTTGTCCACCAACATTCCCCGGCCTACCTTCATTAAAAAGGCTTTGTTCATAAGATGCGTCTTCTTGACACCTAGACCCCCTTTAGTCTTTGGAAGAAATACCATGTCCTAATTGACCAAGTTAGACTCGTGCTCTCTTGATTTTGAACCCCAAAGAAAGCCTTTATAAGCTTTGTTAATGTCATTGCAAATTCCCCTTAGGGATTCATGTTATTTGTATTATGTAGAAAAAGATCAATGACATCGATGTTTTACAGAGAATAAAATGGCCAACCAATGAGATTTTATGGGGATTCCATTTATTGACTCTTGAGTTGACTTTGTTTAGTAGATCAACATAGGTTTTCTTCAATACCCTGTTATGAAAAAATAGGACACCAAAATATCAACCTAGGTCAATCGAACTTTTGAAACCTTGCTTAGAACTTATCTTAACTGCAAATATGTCTTTGACATTTGGAGAGAAATAGACCTGAAATTTCTTAATTTAGATTTTGTGGCAGAAGAAAGCACATAACACCTCCAAAATGTTGTCATCCACTTCAGCTTGGCTTTCCGAAGCCTCCATAAAGAGTATAAGGTCATTTGCAAAAAAAAGGTGAGAGATTGTTGTATCAAGGCTTCCAAACCAATATGCAACCTAAGATCCTCTTTCCATTGCTTTAGATATGTCCTAAGAAAGGTGCTCCATGCATAAGACAAAGACATATGGTGATACCAGGTTTCCTTGACTCACTCCTCTAGAAGGGAGAAAGGTTAAGAAGTTTTCCAGTTCCACAGTTGCTGAAAGGTGCCAAATTCCAACCCAGATAAGATAACATTGTAGACTTTTGAAAGGATGATAGCTTGGACAGATGTATCATATACGAACCTCCAGCTCAACCTATCATAGGCCTTTTTGGTCAATTTTGAGGGCTATCCTTCCTGTTCTTCTTGTAACAAACTTCATGGAATGGATTAGTTCCAGCACAATCAAAATATTGTTAGTAATATGTCTCCCAACCACAAAGCTTGATCGGGATTGGTTGATGAGCAGGGGCATTGTTGGTTTGAGCCTATTCGCAATCACTTTCATAATTAGCTTATAATTAAGCGTACAGAGGCTGATGGGCCGCAACTGGTTGAAGCTCTCTTGGTTCTCCTGCTTCGGGATCAAGGTAATGAGGGATCTATTTGAGGAACTGGGGTTATGTCTAGTTGGCATAACATATTGAACCATGGTCAGTAGTAAGGGTCTTAGAGTCCCCCAGTGTGATTGATAGAAAAGGATCATCACTTTGTCTACCTCTAAGGCTTTGATTAGTGGCAAATCAAACAATGCACCATGTACTCCATCCATTGATACATCAACAACTAAGAGATTGTACAACTGTTTAGGTAGCCTTAGAAATATATTTTGGATGGGGAATGGTCTTCCATTCGAAGAATCTCTCAAGTAAATTGCCTTGAAATAGAACATAACTTCAGCTTTGAGTACATACTGCTCATCATACCACATTCCATTGAGGATTTTCACACGTTGTATGTGGTGTCTCCTCGCCCGTTGATTCACCTTAGCGTGGAGAAATTTTGTATTTCTATCCTTTAAGTTGATCTAGTCAACATTAGCTCGTTGGTGCCATAATAACTCCTCTTAGTACAGAACATATCCAAGCTCTTCTCTGAGTAAGTAATCTAGTTCTCGCAAGTTCTTGGTGGTATGAGTCTCGAGCACCTTTTGAACCCCCTCAGCCTAGCAAGGATCCTTTTATTCCTTTGAAAAATGTTCCTGAAGCATTCTTTGTTCCAAGAGTCTGCTAACTTGGAGAATTGAGTCACCATTACATCAGCTGGAGTATCAGTCTTCCAATTAGATTTAATGAATTCCGGCCATTTGGGGTGGGATTCCCATGCCGCCATGAACCTAAATCATCTCCCTTTGTTCCTAGCATTGGTTAAAGGAGCAATATCTAACAAGAGGTAAGTCATAACTAACTTTGGGTAAATTGGTTACCTTAATCGGATGCAAAGACCTTGTCCATTCCCCATTCATGAATGCCCTATCGAGTTTTTCGTAAACCTATCCTCAAGCCTATAAGAAAGAGGGCCCAGATGTAACCTGTTCCATTAAGCCAGCATTCGCCACCCATCTAGCGTATTTTTTGAAGAGTAGAGGATGGCGAGAGCCACCTTTATGTCACCAATACGGAGCAGGGCATTAAAGTCCCCGACGATGATCCACAGATCACGGGTCGCCATAATGATCCCCTCAAGAGCTCCCTAAAGACTCATACAGATTGTTGGATTAGGGCTTATATAGACTCCCATCAATAGGAAAATTGAGGCGTTAATTTGAACTTTCAGGTGGATAAATTGCCAGTGATTCTTAAGTATCGACACACTAATGTCATGCCTCTATAGAACCTAAACCCCCTTGAGAAGCATTTTTCTTCCAAACGATTGGATTTCAAGAAGCCTTTATTACCTTATCAGCCTTGCCACCACTGATTTGGGTTTCCACCAAGACTTCAATTTGTGTATCAAGCACAGAGCTTTGAAGACTCTATGAAAACTTCTTCATGCCGCCCCTACACAATTTCACACGAGGATTGGTTTCGTCATTAAACACTGCAAAACACTGTGAGGGTTCCCAAGAAACCAAGAAGAATCATCGATTAGGCAAAGATGGAGCTAAGAGCCTCCACTACCTCTGCTTAAATCGAGGTATTCTGGTCTAGCGCTTATACAAGCTCGACCAATGCAGCCTCATTTCCTTTATTTGTGCGTTTGGATGAGTGATGTTTGAACTTTAAATCACCTTTTAAATGTATTGCTTTGGACTTTTTTTGGAGGAGGGGCGGAACCACCATTATGCTGAATAGGGAGTGTTTGAGGCAAACCCTCCTCATCACCATCCATATGAGTAGTGGAAGGGATATGGTCACCGTTGAAGAGAACGACAATATGGTTTGCAAGATCCAGACATCTCTCTATTGCCATCTCAGAAGCTTCATCAGTGTTTTGGGTATGTTATGGGTTGTAGGAATGGGCTTAGATTCATTAGTGGGAAGGGCTGGATTCTGGCATAATGAGGAGCTATGCATAAAGTGTGGGACATTGTGGCTTGTCGTTTTATTTAGGAAGGGTGGGGCTGGGAGTCTTGGGATCAGGGTGAGTCTTGGGATCAGGGTTTATTTTTAACGACTTTTGGCTGCTTCTTTGTGGTAAGGGGCCCGCTCGGGTTTTGGTTCTTCTTAGGCTGGCTGGGTGTGGGGATATTGGGCCCATTCGACCCACCTTTCTTGTTCTCCTTTCTATCATGAGATGACAATTGCTTTCCTTTGTGGGACCCAGTCATTCTCCTCCTGCAGCAGATCCTCATCCATGCTGGCTAATACGCCAAATTAATTCGATGCTGTTGTGCTAGTCCACCCTCTTGTGTGTACTTTCCGGGGTTTATCATAGACTTGACCCGTCTTGGTTTTCGCCTTGCTTAAACCCACGAGCCTGTATGATCCATTGAAACACAGATCACCGATGATTCCTATCCTCTAGCGGACAAGCTAGCCTGCACCATCGCCACTTCCTCTGTAGTTTTCTGGTTCAAAGGGCACAGAGATGGCTAGTATGTCCATAGGTCGCATATTTATATCAAATAACCGGGAGGTTTTTGTATTCAATGCGTTGGTTATTACCATCTACAATCATTGAGGACCTAATCGGCTTAGTGAGATCCAGAATCACATCCATGCAAAGTGCCCCCGATTAATGGATTGGGTATTGTAATCAATCCTAAGGAATTTTCCAACTGTCTCGGCCAACTCCCTTAGTATATTCTTATGGTAGTACTTGAAGAAGAGGTCTTGGAACCGGATCCACACCGCCATATCCGAGAGATTCTCGTCATAAAGATTGAACAGCAAAGACCATGGATGGAAAAGTAGATAGTGGCCCATTATTGTCAAAGGTTCATCCAAGAGTGTTTTGTTGTAGTTTCTTTGAGTATTAAAGTGGACCATGAAAAACCTATTCTCTACGTTCGCGATTTTCATTCCCCCACGGCCTCCATAAATCTAACAATCTACTCGAGAGTACTTTGTACCCTACAAACCACCTTAGTAGCATCACCATTAATATCTTCTGCATTGATTGCTCCATTAAAGCCTTGACCATGTCTACAAAACATACATAGTCAATGTCATTCTCAACTGAGCGAATCACTTCTCCGGGCAACACTTCGATTTCATCAAGTTGGGGTCCTAAGATCGATTCCTCCTCAGCGATGAACTATCTCCTTAAATGAGAGATTAAAGCCCTCATCTACTTTTGTCGTTGCATCCCGGTCTTCTCGACTGCGTACCTTATTTATCGATCGGTTTTCATCTTCTATGAGGTCCGGTGATGGAGATTGCTCAAGGGGTCCCGAAATTGCTCTAGAGTAACCTATCTTTTCTATTGTCTTTATCTCTTTAACTTTGCTCATGTAACTAAAAATGTAACTATACATATGTAATGTAATACAAATTAAAGTTGTGTTCTTTTACAATCTTCATGGTATCAGAGCATATACTCATCGCGCTATCCAATCCTACTTAGGCATCCACCTCGTTTCTCATTATTTGACACCCATGAGTGAAAATTCAACCATAAGTGAAAAATCAAGCAACCCTTCCATCAATGTGGCAAGTACAAAGACCTATATCCCAATTACTCATGATCTCCAAGCAAGAAATTACTCTAAATGGCAAGCTTTGTTTCTTGTCATGCTGGCAAAGTATGCTCTTCAAAGCCACATTGATGTCTCCTCCCTCCAAGCACATTGACGCCGAGTTGCAACAATGGAGATCCTCGATATAGTAATGCAGCCCAACACCACCGTCTTCACTATATGGATTAACCTAAAAAACCTCTTCAAAAACAACAAGAAGAATCAGGTTACTCAACTTGAGGTTAAGTTTTGAGACATCATATATGGGGACATGACAATTACAACTTATTGTTACAAACTGAAAACCCTTGTCGATGCTCTTGGTGCCATCGACCAGTCCATTTCAGATGAAACTCTTGTTCTCACCACTCTCTAAGATTTGACTATGGCGATTTTACTCCCGATGCAGACTCCATTTACGTCGTTCATTCAGGCCATATCTTTACTCTTGCTTGAGGAGTCTTGATGTGCCAACACGTCTAAGAGTCTTGTCGCCCTCTAATTTGGCGCGGGTTTATTGTCTAACGGTGCCAACCACAACTCCAACAACTTTAGTTACTCTTGTGGTCATGGCGATTGTGGCAACCAAGACAATTGTAGCGGTCATGGAGGAGGTCGCGGTGGTTGGTGCGACAAGGGTTGTAATGATGGCAATAGCGATCGTGGTGGTCGAGGTGAACGGGCACCTTGAAATAGCACCGCACCAAGGGTACTGTCACGACGTATCAAGTGAGGGGTTTACCCTAAGGAGATTTTCTCACTTAATCCTACCCGTGGTGCCTAAGGGCCACCTTAGTTCAACACTACCAATACTCAAAGTGAATGAACAACAAGCAATGACACCAAAGGAATGTTTTACTAAGCTCTTAATGGGAATACAACACTAGCACTCTATGCTTCCCCAAGCATGGTGCCCTTTGATTTATAGATCAGCCAACAAATAGTTACATAACCATCAAGGACACATGTCCTGATTACATTAATTCATAGACTAAATAAAACCCCCACTCCTTGTGGTCAAGGTAGTTACCCAACTGTCATACTCATTTGCTGCCACCTGGTTCCGCAATTGCCACAACTGTTTGGTCAATTGGCACATGCTCAATGTGCTTGGGACATTCTTGGACGTGCCTTGGTCATGCCTAGGGGCCATGACCAAGGTAGTTACACAACTGCCTGGAACTACGGACTTGGTCCATTCGTGCCTTAAGGTGACTTGGTCCATGCCTTGCTTAGGGACAGGGTCTGCTTGGTGGTGCCTAGCAGAGCCTAGGCACCCTGGGTGCTAGCCGGGGCTCGGTCAAGTCTGAGTCCCACCGACTCGAGGTGGCTCACACCATGGTCCTTAGGTTTTGTCTTGGCATGACTGCCCAAGGCATGCTTTAGGTCTCCCTTGACTTCATGCTCATGCCGCCTCTAGGAGAGGACGCACCCCTCCTCATAGTAGATGTTAAGTCGTTCCTGGAACTCCAATAGGAAACATCCAAAAGTGAGACCAATCATACTTTGACTTGGTCAACGCCTAACTCAAGTTTTGTCAAACCTTGCCCATGCCAAGGTATTGCCTTGCCCGTGCCAAGGCACTACCGTGCTCACGCCAAGGCGCAACCATGCTCGTGCCAAGGAACGCACCAAGGCACAACCTTGCTCGTGCCAAGGAACGCGACCTTATCCGCGCCAAGGCGAAACCTTATCCGCGCTAAGGCGCGACCTTGTCCGTGCCTATATGCGTTGCCTCGTCCGTGCCGCATATGATTTACCCATGCGTATGTGCGAGCCTCCGTGCGCTATCTTGCGAACCATCCGTGGGTGCACCATCCCGCAACTAAGTCACATGGAACCATCCGAGTTCACTGAAACTCAGATATTTGCTAGGTTTCTCGATGCCCAGCCCAGCCTACTCGGGTCATGCTATTGAGGGGCTAACAGGTACAATTCTACAATCCTTGGACCGGTGCTATACACTCGTGGTAAATGAATATGCCTGCACCGATACGACTTGGAGTCCTCGACCCACGACTGCAACTTCCGGTGACAACTATATCACCTCAAGCGTTTCCTGACTCGTCCCTCCTCCATTGTGTCCAGGCTCTTTATCTATTTCGCTCTCGCCAACATGGGATTAGAACGCATTCATTCAAGCGTTCAATACCTTGTCTCTCGAATAGCCAAGCAGTGATGAGTGGTAAATGGATTCTGATGCCACTGCCTATATGGCCAAATGATGTTGATACTCTCACACACATTTCTTCTTCAAAATCTTCATCTCAACAAGTTGTCGCGGTAATGGATATTTTATTCCCGTTTGGCACACATGCACTCTTACTCTAACCACTTGTTATAAACCACTTTCCTTAACAAAATGTTCTCATTACTCCTCAAATTATCAAAAAACTTAGTTTCTGCTCACAAGTTTACAATCGATTATTATTGTTCTGTTAAGTTTGACCATTTTGGTCTCTTTGTGAAGAATCTCCGAAACAAGATATAGATTTTTCGATGTAATAGTTATGGTGAGTTCTACCCCATTTCTTTCGATCGCCTTGGTTGTTGCTGTGAGTTCGACTTAATCTATGTCATCAACATCTCAGACACCCTAATCACCAGATGCTATCTAAACTTTTTGCATCTATTATTTTATGTAAAAGCAGCCTCTCAACTCTTAACCCTTCTGTTTGTGAGGCTTGTCAACTCGGTCTCCAAATGTGCCTACCTTATTTAATTATATTTCTAAGACATTTCCTCTTTTTTGATATTATTCATTGTGACTTATGGACGTATCTTGTTTTAAGTTTTTGGGATTTAAATATTATCTAGTTGTTTTGGATGTTTATACTCACTTCTTATAAATGTTTCCTCTTAAGCAAAAGTCGGATATCTTAACGCCTCTTACTTCTTTCTACACTTTTGTTCAAACGTTGTTTCAGTTATCAATCAAAAGCATTCAATGTGACAACGACAAGGAACTCGACAACACATCTACTCGTCGTTTCTTCGCTTCACATTGGATTCACTCAAGACTTTCTCGTCCACATACATCTCACCAAAATGGCAAAGCCGGACGTATGATTTGCACTATAACTGATGTCTTTCGCACCCTTTTTTTCATGCTTATATGCCTATTAAGTATTAGGCTGAAACTTTTAGCATTGCCATCTACCATCCTAAATCTTGAACCACCTAACACCATATGAAGAACTTATTGCACTCTCTCATTTCTACTCTCAACTTCGCGTGTTCGGCTGTTTTGTTACCCGATTGTTTCGACCATGGCTTCTCTTAAGCTATCTCCTCGCGTTGTCCTGTGTGTTTTCCTTGGCTATCCTTCACATCACTAAGGTTATATGTGTCTTGATCTTTTGTCTCGTCATGCCATAATATCTTGACATGTCATGTTTGATGAGACATCATTTTTTGTTTCTAAAACTACGACTAGCTCACCTACATATTACGATTCACTCTTAGAGCTAATATCCACCACACCATCTTTGTCCACATCACCTATTGCGATAACCTCTTCGGTTTTGACAGCGCTCTTCTACCAACTTCACCTTAAATGCCTCATGCCTTGCATTCCGCATCTGTCAGGGCTCAACATACTCCCATTAATAACATACTCATTCCATGACAACCCAAATCAAAGAAGGGATTTTTAAAGCCTAGGCAGATTTTGACACTAACTGTTGTCACTTCGCCAATTTCTCATATTCATATCGTGCCGCCTTATAAGATCCTAACTGGTATAACGCAATGCTTGTTGAATTTGATGGTTTGTTGCAGAATAATACATAGAAGCTTTTACCACGATCAGTTTATGTTAATGTGGTCTCCGACAAATGGCTCTTTCACCACAATTCCAATCTCGATGGCTTTCTTGCAAGCTACGAAACGAGATGGGTTGTTCGTGGTTTTCTCAGTAGCCGGGTGTAGACTATACCAAGACTTTTAGTCTTCTCGTCGGGCCGACAAACATCTGTACTGTGCTCAGCTTAGCTGTATCCAAATCATTGCCCATCTACCAATTAGATGTCAAAAATGCTTTTCTCCACGGTACACTCCCTAAAACCATTTTTCGTCAACAAGTGTCGGGTTTTGTCAACCATTCTAAGCCTCATCATGTTTGTTGCCTCAACAAGTCATTATACGAGCTTAAGTAGACCTCCCGTGCCTGGCATCAATGTTTTGTCCCCCATATCAAATCTTTTGGATTTGTAGAATCTAAGTCTGATGCATCTCTATTTAATTACAACCATGGAACAACCACTGCCTACTTACTTTATATGTTGATTACATAATCCTCACTGCCTCCTCTACCATTCTTTTACCTTCTTTTATTTCATCACTTAAAGAGTGAGTTTTCCATGTCAGACTTTAGCCCACTTAAGCATTTTCTTGGTGTTTCTGTTGCAAGAAGCTCCTCTGGTCTCTTTTTATAACAACACCACTATCCCAAAGAGATTCTCGAGCGAGCTGACATGTCCTCATGTCATCAAGTCTCTACTCCAATTGCAACACATTCAAAGCTTTCTGCCACTGTCAGTGAGCCTCTCCACAACCACCTTTTATCGAAGCCTCGTAGGTGCACTTCAATACCTCACATTCACGCGCCCTGATCTATCTCATGCGGTGCAACAAGTTTGCTTGTATATGCATGCCCTTATAGATCCACATTTCCAACTTATCAAACTCATGCTGCGTTATGTTAAAGGTATTTTTCGTCACGGGTTGCAACTTTACCATTCTTCTTCTCATGAGTTGCATACTCAGGTGTGAATTGGGTCGGCGACCCCGACACGCGCCAGTTTGGTTATTGTGTTGTCCATGGCGACAATCTTATTTCATGGTCATCTAAATGTAAAAACACAGTTTCACGATCAAGTGTCGAAACATAGTATCTAGCCGTTGCAAATGTGGTGGCAGAGGCATGCTGGCTACGTAACCTAATCATTGAGTTACATTAACCATTGTCGCGAGCTACTGTGGTCTATCGCGAAGATCAACTGCGACAACATCTCTATCCTCTACGTACCAGTCCACAAATCTTGTTCAACATTAACGCACGAAACATGTCGAGATCGACTTGCGTTTCGTGCATGAACGGTTGGCATCACTGATTTCTGTGTTCTCCACATCCAATCCTCAACTCAATATGCATATACCTTCACAAAGGGACTCCTAATTTCACTTTTCAACAAATCTTGGAACAGTCTTCACGTCCGTGTACCAGACAATTCAACCGCGGGAGGTATTAGTGTTTGTGATGGTTGTGATCTGTTGCGCTAATCATGGGCCTAACGTGCTCATCGTGCATAACTTATATGCAACCACGTCTCTAGATAGTTTTCAAGAGTTATTGTCTTATCTCTTTAACTGCTAACTACAAATTTAACTGTAAATATCTAATATAATACAAGTCAAAATAGTTGTTCTTTTACAATTTTCAACTTGATTAATACACAATAACAAGTACGTTATCAAATATTATTAATTTCAAAGGTTAATTTAAAATCATGACCTTCTAGGCATAGTATATTACGTATTTGGTAAATTCAGTTATAGTCTGCAACATATTCATTTATAATTAATTAAACTCATGGAGAACTGGACATTCATACCCATGCACCAATGCATCATTATTGGAATTAGTATTTCATACTCCCCTGTTCCATATTATCTGTCATATTGAATGTATTTTATTATTTTTTTGTTTCACAGTATGTGTCAAATTAGGAAACCAAAGGTGTATTTATAGTCTTTTTTTCCAATTTCTCCACTTTAATTAGATTTGTGTAATTAATATACTACAATTTTCAAGCTAGTCAAACGCCTATTTCTATAATCCTTTTGTTTTTTCAATTATTTACATTAAATGATTCACTTTCTCAATATGCACATTAATTAGCGAGTAGTATAAAAACAAGCAAATTGAGGAAGACCCCTTGGAGTGCACATCATGTTAATTAGTAAAAACATTAATTAGTGAGTAAAACATAAATACATCATGGAGTGGAGTAGTATTTTTGAAGTGATGACATTAATGCCAATTGAGGTTCCACATCTATATATATCTTTATATCTATATATATATACACGTGATTCTACCATGGTGATTAAATGGTGATTTTTTTTATTTTTGACCATTAGATTTCAATCCAATGAATAATATAACTTTTTGGTACTTATGCACACATTGAAGTATCATTAATGTAGCTATCAAATTGACCATTGCATTTAAATCCAATGGTCAAGAATAAAAATCACCATAGATGGTGATTTAAAAAAATCACCATAGTAAAATTTCCTTATATATATAAATATTAAAGGAAGACCTCAGAGTGCCACATGGCTTCCTCTCAAGCTTCTTACTCGCCATGTCACCATTTGTAATGCCACATCATCAACTCAACTCTGAAGACCTCAGAGTGCCACATGGTTTCCTCTCAAGCTTCATACTCGTCATGTCATCATTGTAATGTCACGTCATCAACTCAACTCTAATGGGAATAAATGAAGACATGGCTTCCTTTCAAGCTTCATAATCGCCATGTTATCATTGTAATGTCACGTCATCAACTCAAGTCTTATATATATATATATATTAAAGGAAGACATCGAAGTATCACATGGCTTCCTCTCAAGCTTCCTACTCGCCATATCATCATTGTAATGCCACGTCATCAACTCAACTCTATATATATATATATTAAGGGCATCCACAATGGTTAAACTCTCACATTGGTTAGTGGAGTGCCACGTCATCATTCCATTACACTCTTGCTCTATTACGCTTACTTCCACAATAGTTAAACCCTTTATTACACACTTTATGGGACCCACAATCACATCACACCATTCTTTTTAAAAAATTCAACACTTTAAAAAATTCACATAACATATTCTAAAATTAACCAATAAATAAAATAACTATTATTCTTACATGCCTAAATATATATTTTCGATTTAAAAAAAATCTATTTTTGAAATAATAAAAAATAACTTCTTAATTAATTTTTAGATAAAAACTAATAAAAATGAATAGAATAAATCAATCGAAGTACAACAACACAAAAAAGAATCGACACTCCTAAATATATTAAAATATTGATTAATTAATTGACGTAAAAAGACATTAATAATATAAGAAAACATAGAAAATTTGCTTTATTTCATACGAGAAATAATAAAATAAAAGACAATACTAATTGTCATCGTCAACATTTTCAACATGGTTCCATATATACTCGACCAAATCTGGTCGAAGATGTTGTTGTACTTCTCGATCACTTATTGATGCATTTCTTTGAACATATTGATTAAAATCTTGAGTGGACCCTTGAGTTGTGACAACCAAAGGCTCCCCTTCATCGTTGAAGTATGTTGTGTAAAAGATGTAAATATAAGTGAGTATATATAGGTTTGAAGAGAATTTTTAATGTGGTAAAAATATGAAAAACTTTGAAAAGAATATGAACAGAAAAAACCTGAATGGTAAAAAACGTATACAATTTTTATCGTTGAAAACAACGGCTTTTTTAAACTAACGGTAATAATACAAAAACAATGAATTTAGAAAAACAAAAAATAAACAAAATTTGATTTAAACTAGTGGGCCATGCACATTAATGCGCATGGGCCCACATTTTCTGCGTTGAATGGCAGCGTGGGCTTGCAGTGGAGTCGAGCGTGTAATGCAACGGAAGACCTCGGAGTCCCACATGGCTTCTTCTCAAGTTTCTTACTCGCCATGTCATTATTGTAATGTCACGTCATCAACTCAACTCCAATATATATATATATATATTAAAAGAAGATCTCAGAGTGCCACATGGCTTCTTCTCAAGCTTCCTACTTGCTTTGTCATCATTGTAATGTCACGTCATCAACTCAACTCCAATATATATATACATATATATATTAAAAGAAGACCTCAGAGTGTCATATGGCTTCCTCTCAAGCTTTCTATTCACCATGTCATCATTGTAATGCCACATCATCAATGTAATGCCACATCATCAATTCAACTCTAATGAGAATAAAGGAAAACCCCTCGAAGTGCCACATGGCTTCTTCTTAAGCTTCCTACTTGCCATGTCATCATTGTAATGTTACGTCATCAATTCAACTCTAATCTATATATCTATATATATTTATTACAGGAATACCTCGAAGTGCCACATGGCTTCCTCTCAAGCATCCTACTTGCCATGTCATCATTGTAACGCCACATCATCAATTCGACCCTAATAGGACTAAAGGAAGACCTCAGAGTGCTACATGACTTCCTCTCAAGCTTCATACTTGCCATGTCATCATTGTAATGTCAAGTCATCAACTCAACTCCAATATATATATATATATATATATGTACATTAAAAGAAGACCTCAGAGTACCACATGTGGCTTCCTCTCAAGCTTCCTACTCGCCATGTCATCATTGTAATGCCACGTCATCAACTCAACTATATATATATATATATATATATTAAAAGAAGACCTCAGAGTACCACATGTGGCTTCCTCTCAAGCTTCCTACTCGCCATGTCATCATTGTAATGCCACGTCATCAACTCAACTCTAATGGGAATAAAGGAAGACCCCTCGGAGTGCCACATGACTTCTTCTCAAGCTTCCTACTCGCCATGTCATCATTGTAATGCTACGTCATCAACTCAACTCTAATATATATATATATATATATATATTTATTAAAGGAATACCTCGAAGTGCCACATGGCTTCCTCTCAAGCTTCCTACTCGCCATGTCATCATTGTAATGCCACATCATCAATTCAACTCTAATTGGACTAAAGGAAGACCTTTCAGAGTGCCACATGGTTTCCTCTCAAGCTTCATACTTGTCATGTCATCATTGTAATGTCACGTCATCAACTCAACTCCAATATATATATATGTACATTAAAAGAAGACCTCAGAGTGTCACATGGCTTCCTCTCAAGCTTCCTACTCGCCAGTAATCATTGTAATGCCACGTCATGAACTCAACTATAATATATATATATATATATTAAAGGAAGACCTCCGAGTGCCATATGACTTCCTCTCAAGCTTCCTATTTTCCATGTCATCATTGTAACGCCACGTCATCAATTCAACTCTAATGGGAATAAATGAAGACCTTAGGATGTACATGTGGCATTTTCTATCATTCTCGACACGCCAAGTGGGACATCCCCAAAAAAATTACTTAAAGGAAAACCTTGGGGTGTACGTGTTGCGTTTTCCATCCTTCTCGATGCTCCACGTGACACATCTTTAAAAAAACAATTCAAACCTACCATATAGGGGTGTCCAATAAATATCTATATATATGGTACCATAAATATATATACAGTAATAGTAATATATAAAACGTACCTTATATATGGTAATTACAGGGGGACGTTGTTTGATGAAGACGATAATGGTGGAGACGGTTAAAAAATGCCACGTGGTGCTACAAATTAATGCCTATTTGTAAGGAACGTAATTGGGACGTCGTTTGACTTATTAAATAATAATAATAATAATAATATGGTACCGTGTATATATATATATATATATATATATATATATATATAATAATAATAATAATAATAATAATAATAATAATAATAATAATAATAATAATAATAATAATAATAATAATAATAATAATATATAAAACGTACCAAATATATGGTAATTACAAGGAGACGTTGTTTGATGAAGAAGGTTCACATGCATGCATATTAAATACCATATATATAGTAATAAAAATTTATATATAGTAATTACAAATTAATACCTACTTTCTAATACAAGGGGACGTTTGATGAAGACAGTTCACATTCATAGATTTAATTACAGTTACGATGTATATTCATAAAGAAACGATTTGGTTTCCTACCAATCAATTAAAATCACACCACAACTATCCTTACCATGCAATTATATATCAAAAGAAACGATTTGGTTCTCTTTAATTACAGTTACAACAAATTGAACACTATAAATCACATTCCCACCACTTTTGCTCAAACATTCCCACCTTGAACACAAATATTTTCTTAGGCAAGTATTTTCTTCCTAAGTATTCTTAGATAGGTATTTGTGAAGCTTGTTTAGGCAATAGTTTATATTTTTTCAATTATTTAAATATTTTCTTTCCTATTTCTTAGGCATGTATATCTGGAGCATATTTAGGCAATAGTTTATCTTTTTTTTTTTTTTGAGTTATCATGGTTGTAGTTTCATAATTTTTTTTAAACAAAAATGTTAGTTCTTATGATTATCAGTTTTTTATTTATCTTCATCATGAAAACTAGTCTTCTCTTGATCTTATTATTATTGAAAAAATAGTTTGGCTTTTTAACTGGATGTGATTGGTTACAACACCCATCAACGTACTGATCTACAGCCACTATAAGATGATGACAATTATTTTTTTTTGTCTCTATTCTATTATACTTCTTATTAAATAACATTTTGATTCAAGAAGGCTATTATATTCATTGATGAATACAACGACATGTAATTATTTAGTTGTAGATCTATATTTTATCTAATACTAATTCAGTCTCTTCCGCGTGCGCGGGACAACGTCTAGTTAATTAATAAATCACAAACTTATGAAAAATGAGGCTATTAATGAAGGGTAATTTAGTCTTAATATGTATTTTTTTTTACTTTTAATCATCACTTTAATTCTTGTGCACAAGTCAAAATATAACAGATAATATGGAACGAAGGCCTAGTTTTTTTAGGAGTGGACAGGGAGTTGGGAACTAATCTTGTTTAGTTGCCCAACTTGCTTGCATTACACCCTAGGGTGTGAGATATCTCCCCACCACCCCTAGGGTGTTATCTCTCAGGAGTTGTGGACACAATTACCTCTCATTAATAACTCATTTATTACCCATCTCTCACTTGTTTGAAGGCTATTTATCTCAATTCATATTTTTTATTGTTTAAAAATTTGAAACTTCCCTACAAATTTAAAGTTGAACCAAACATGAAAATATTAACTCCAAGGAGATAACTCCCAACTAATACTTTAAGTTAGCAAAAACGAACCAAACGAAGCTGAAGGAAATAGTTAGCACTACTAGTACGTAATTAATGAAGATATTAATCAAAGTAGTTCAAAACATGTGTTCGAGCACGAGCTTACCAGTAAAAATTTCATGAGCAATAATTGGAATAGGTATGCCAGAATATGAAAGACCAGCTATGTAGAACATATTATGGAGAAATGTTGGGTGGTCAGTTAGCCACTGGTAACACGTATACACATAGAAAGTTCAATAAATAGTTATAGTATGTAAATATAGCCTTAAATTATATCAACAACAAATTAATGATGTAGACATATATATAATGAACTTTTTTTTGTTTATAGATAGACTCAATACTCTAAAACTTATTTGTTGACTAAAATTTATCCCAAATAAAAGAAATCGTCTAAGATATATTATGAATCAATAAATCCACGGACTCATATGAGTTCAGACTTATAGGCTATTTTTTCAATTTTATACTAAATGGGTGTTTGAGTGATAAGGCTGCAATTGGTGTAGTTTTATTTAGAATGTCTAAGCATTGTACATTTCACTTGTCTTGATTGTTACATAATTTCAATTATGTGGTAGATTGTGCTTAAATGATGATCGTTTTTGGTAAATTGAAACTTCTTGTTGAGTAAAAGGCCGCAATTGGTCTACAACATTTTTTTCAACTCCTAAACAAATTGTAAAGAATCTTGCCATATAAAGCAGCAATCAACCTCGACCCATAAATTGAGGGATACAAAATTGAGAAAGCAAAATTTAGGATATTCAAACAAAAACTTTAATTTGGGATAAATTTTTTAGATTTTTGAATCTATCTACCTTCTTTTTCTATGTATTGTACATCATTAATTTTATATCTAACTTATTAATTTGTTCACATATATCAAGAATGAAAAAGGATTGCAGAATGACATTAATTTTACCTTTCTAAGAAATGTATATGTTTGTTCAGCTAATGTAGAGTCGCTTGTTTGCCAGCCTCGCTTTGTTCCTGAATATGAATAGCCACTCCCTACAGGTGTGTCTAAAAAGATCACATTGGCTACCTGAAAGTAAGTGATTATTCATGTCACACACCCAAAGAAAATCTTTTTTAGTGAATACCCAAAGAAAAATTAAGCTAGGTCCGAATACAGATTGATGATTACAAATAAAAGAGACGTGCTAATTATGTATAAGGTACCTTAGTCCATGAATATTGAGCCAACACAAGACAGGGCAAGGTTTCGTCGTATTCCTTAGCCTTAAAATTTAGAGGACCTGATGAAACAATGAAGAAATTTGTAGTACAATTTGTTGGAGATGATTTAATAGTTCCACACCAATGAGTTGAGAATAAAGACTAAGGTACCCTGTACGACAATATAAATATAAATGAACAAAATAGTTTTCATACATTCTCTCTTGACTTAGACTTGAGCTTACACATATAAATTTTACATGGTTTATATCAGTTAAAGAGAAAAATGGAGGGTCAAAAAAAAAGGGATAGCAAAACAGATAATAAATTCAGAACTTGTGGCCTTTGAGGTTAAAGATTACAAATCCAAGAACAAAAAGTGGTCTTTGATTATATAAGTTTCAACTGACTAGATAAATTGGAAAAGAGAACACAAACTCAAGCTAACAAAAACAGGAAGACCTAATCAATGTTGAAGTTCGAGAGCAAGTCACATCTGACTGATGGGGCGAACTTACACTAACAATGAATCTACTCCTCTCTTGTGTTGCCAAATCTAACAAATTAAGGAACAATGAAATGCGAGAATCAAAACCACGACACATAAGATTTTTAACGTGGAAACCTTCTCAACGTGAGAAGTAAAACCACAAGGTGACTAACACCTATGAAAGTTCTCCACTATTGCAAATGGGAATACACAAGTCTTTTCTAACACAAATTAGAGGCATGAACATTACAAATCATCAAGACAACAAAATATCTTTGCCAAAAACTTAATACAAGAGAAATGGAGGATGTCACCTAGAAGAGGACAAAGTGAGATCTCCACCAATGGTGAAGTAGAGCTCGGCACTGCGGATCTCCCCTTCGAATCTCGCCTCAAACGACATTTGTTTGGCCTTCCAATCAAGCACTTGAAGAATGCATGAAACTAGGGCTTCCAAGCTTCACAAATCAATTCTCCCCAATCTCTCTTTCTCACAAATCGTGGTCTCTCTTTTTTTCTTCTCTAAAAAAAAGGAAAAGTTACTTTTATAGAGGTGTGCAAAATGAAAAGTTTGCCCTTCACTAGTGCTTGAAAAACCCAACAATATCCCCCTTTTTCAATTAAGTGAATAAGGGATCATCAATCCTGCTACGTCGCAATATACTTCAAGTTTTAAACTTGGAATGCCTTTGTAACATATCAGAACCATTACTATCAGTGTGAATCTTCTCAATTTCAAGTAAGCCGTCATTGAGAACATCTCGTATCCAATGATACCTTACATTAATGTGCTTAGTCCTCGAGTGAAATGAAGCATTCTTACTCATATGAATGGCACTTTGATTGTCACAAAACAAAACATATATTTCTTGCTTGAAACCAATTTCTTGAAGAAACTTCTTCAACCACAACAACTCTTTAGATGCTTCAGTTATTGCAATGAAGTCGGCTTCAGCGGTAGAAAATGCAACACATTTTTGCAATCTGGACTGCCATAATACTGCCCCCCCACTTTGAGAAAGTCATCAAGTAACCTGAAGTGGACCTCCGAGTATCCAAATCACCAGCCATATCTGTATCCGTGTAACCAACCAATATTGGCTTCCTATTACCAAAAGTGAGTCTCGAAGAAGTATTCCATCGTAGATATTTCATAATCCACTTGACTGCATCCCAATGCTCTCATCCCTGATTAGATAAGAACCTATTGACCACACCAACTGCATATGATATATCCGGTCTCGTACACACCATAGCATACATCAAACTTCCCACTGTGGAGGCATATGGAATTTTCTCCATATCTTGCTTCTCTTCATGTGTAGAAGGACACTGCTTGAGCATTCAACTTAAAGTGACTAGCTAAAGGAGCATTCACTACCTTAGCTTTGTTAATGTTGAACCTCTCTAGAACTTTTTCTATATAGTGCTCTTGTGACATAGACAACTTCTTGGAACTTTTATCTTGCAAAATACGCATACCAAGAATTTGTTTTGCCGAACCCAAGTCTTTCATGGAGAATAACTTGCTCAACTGTTTCTTCAACTTTGCAATTCTTGAAGCATTCCTGCCAACGATCAACATATCATCAACATAGAGCAACAATATAATAAAATCATCATTAGAGAATCTCTGTTAAAAAACACAATGATCAGCAGTAGTCTTATGGTAGCCTTGCTCCCCCATAACTGATTCAAACTTCTTGTACCATTGTCTTGGTGCTTGCTTCAAACCATAAAGACTTTTCTTCAACTTGCACACATAACTTTCTTTTCCATGCACTTTGAAACCCTCTGGTTGTTCCATGTAAATCTCTTTATTTAAGCCACCATGAAGGAAAACGGTCTTCACATCCATTTTCTCAACCTCCAAATCAAGACTTGCTGCCAAGCTCAAAACAACTCGAATAGATGACATCTTGACTACCGGCGAGAAGATCTCATCATAATCGATGCCTTTCTTTTGACTAAAACCCTTAACAACCAATCTAGTTTTGTACCGAGGTTATGAAGTGCGCTCTTCATGCTTCACTCTATACTCCCGCCTATTTCTCAAAGCTTTCTTAACATTAGGTAGCTTGACCAACTCAAAAGTATGGTTATCATGCAATGATTTCATCTCATCATCCATTGCTTCAACCCATTTCTCTTTATGCTCATCTTGCATAGCTTCTGCATAAGATTCAGGCTCTCCTCCGTCAGTCAACAACACAAACTCGTTAGGCGTATATCGAGTAGAATGTGACTTCGCCCTTTCAGATCTCCTAGGTGGAACAATAGCTGGAGCCTTTGGTATTACTGGTAAGTGCTCATGATCATCATCATCCAACTCAACCTCTAGTGGAATATCAACATCACCGATACCATGCTGATCATCATCAAATGTATTTGAAATTTGTATCTGAACATGAGGTGGAGAAAATAACTCAAGATCAACTGAATCACCACTAACACCAGGCATCGAACTAACTTTCTTCTCTATGTCCTCAATGATTTGATCTTCCATAAATATTGCATCTCTGCTTCTTACAAGTTTCTTCTGAATTGGATCATAAAACATGTAGCCAAATTCATCTTTCCCATAGCCAATGAAAACACATTGTTTAGTCTTGACATCAAACTTAAACCTTTCATATTTTGGAATATGAACAAAAGCTTTGCACCCAAACACCCGTAAGTGATCATAGGAAACATCTTTTCCCTACCAAACACTCTCTGGAACTTCTAGATTCAGAGGAACACGCGATGTCATATTCAACACATGTACCACCGTACTCAAAGCTTCACCCCAAAAGGATTTATGCAACTTTGCTTCTGAAAGCAAACATCTCACTCTTTCAACTAGAGTTTTGTTCATTCTCTCAGCTATCCCATTCAATTGAGGAGTCTTATGAGGTGTCTTTTGATGCCAAATGCCCTGCTGCTTGCAATACTCATCAAAAGCGCCACAATACTCACTACTATTGCTGGTTCTAATGCATTTCAATTTTTTCTCAGTCTGTCTTTTAACCAATGCGTGAAACTTCTTGAACACATCAAACACTTGATCTTTTGTCTTCAAGGTGCAAAACTCACAACTTTCTTGAATGATCATCAATGAAAGTGGAAAAGTAAATAGCACCACCAAATGTCTTTATCTTCATAGGACCACAAACATCCGAATGTACAAGATCAAGTATTTCTGACTTTCTTCAATGAGAACTCGATGACTTGAAAGCAACCCTGGTTTGTTTCCCCATCAAGCAGTGAACACATTTCTTCAAAGGTGAACTCTTTACCTTTGAGAGCACATTCATATTTGCCATAACTGTCAAGCCCTTATCACTCATGTGACTAAGCCTTCTATGCCATAACTCAATTGTATCATCATTCTCAAGTGCATTGATTCTACTATCACATACCCTTGCTTGCATTAAATACAATGAAAAACATTTCTTTCCCTAGCCATGATCATGGAACCTTTAGAAAGCTTCCATTTGCCATCATTGAAGGTGCTACAAAAACCTTCATTATCAAGCCTACCAACTGAAACAAGATTCATGTGAATATCTGGGATATGTTTCACATTTTTCAAGACTTACTTAGAGCTATTATTAGTCTCTAGGCATACATCACCCATACCAATGGCTTTAGACAAACTATTGTTCCCCATCCTAGCATCACCAAAGTCTCTGGATGTATAAGATGTGGAGAAATCTCTTCTTGATGTAGCATGAATTGAGGCACCACTATCAATAATTGAATTAGTTTCATGACATGCAAGACTAACCACATCATCATCATACATAACAAGAAAATCATTAGTGACAATAGCAACTTTATCTTTCTTACCATCATCATCTTTCTTTTCATTCCCATTCTTATTGTCTCTCTTGAGTTTTCGACAATACTTCTTTATATGCCCCTTTAGATCACAATAATGACACTCAACATTCGCAAATTTGTTGGACTTGCTTTTGCCTCTATCATGTGACCTTAGACCTTTGCTTTTGCTTCTCCCCTATTTTCTATAACCAACACCTCTGTCTTTGTCTATGAGGAACATCTTTGAAATGATTGTTGTCTCAATTCTTCATTCATAATGCCATTCAATGCTGAATCGAAAGAAATAACACCATCTAGAGCCGAATTAGACAATGTCATCCGAAATGTGTCCCAAGAGTCTGGTAATGCGCCAAGAAGCCATAAAGCTTGAACCTAATCATCAAACTTGATGTTCATCTTCGCCAATTAGTTCACAACTCTTTTAAATGCATTCAAATGATCCAAAACTAGGGTTCCCTCTTGATATTTCAAGGCCATGAATTTCTTTATCAAAATCATCTCTATGTTCCCCATTTTTCGAGCACACAACTATTCGAGTTTGGTCCATATGACACGTGCATCATTTTCCTCTTCTATATGACTAGAAACATTGTCATCTACCCATTGCCAAATAAGTACACACACTTATCGATGAAAGATAGTCCATTCCTTATCTGACATGCCTTCAGGCTTTTCGGTCTCAAACACCGATTGATAATGCTTCTTCATATAGAGTGTGTCATTCATCTTTTTTCTCCAAGCATGGTAATTCGTACATTTCAAGCTAATCATTTTGTTTGGATTGAACACTTGGTCATCCATTGCTAAATACAAGGAACAAAGAACTTGAACCACGCTCTGATACCACTTTGATGGGGTGAACTTACACCAACAATGAATCTACCTCTCTCTTGTATTGCCAAAAAAGGACCACAACCACAATATGAGCAATCCAACAAATTAAGGAACAATGAAATGCGAGAATCAAAACCGTGACACATAAGATTTTTAACGTGGAAACCTTCTCAACGTGAGAAGTAAAACCACGAGGTGACTAACACCTATGAAAGTTCTCCACTATTGCAAATGGGAATACACAATTCTTTTCTAACACAAATTAGAGGCATGAACATTACAAATCATCAAGACAACAAAATATCTTGGCCAAAAACTTAATGCAAGAGAAATGGAGGATGTCACCTAAAAGAGGACAAAATGAGCTCTTTACCAATGGTGATGTAGAGCTCAGCACCGTGAATCTCCCCTTTGAATCTCGCCTAAAACATAGTTTGTTTGGCCTTCCAATCAAGCACTTGAATAATGCATGAAACTAGGGCTTCCAAGCTTCACAAATCAATTCTCCCCAATCTCTCTTTCTCACAAATCGTGGTCTCTCTTTTTTTTTTTTCTCTAAAAAAAGGAAAAGTTTCTTTTATAGAGGTGTGCAAAATGACAAGTTTGCCATTCACTAGTGGTTGAAAAACCTAACACTGACTACATCAATTGGACTTGAAGAGGAGTGTTGAAGATTAAATTATAGGGAAAATATTAGAATGACAACAAGAATGTCACACCGCAAGACACATTGGCTTATCGGTCTCGACCCGCGTGTTATGCACTGAAATATGTGTATATCCGCATCTCGATGCGCGCATGGACAGCTCATGTGAGCCAATGTGTCATGCGTGTGACATGTCATTGTCATTCTAGCAATTCTCAAATAATAGTCTCACATTCATCAACTAATTGAAAATAAAGATAAAATAATAGTCACATACACACAAATTTATTACAGTCAAATGATGCATATGAAAGATTAATATTGAGCAACATATATAAGATACTACCATCATAATCTAGTAGTTTTGCATATTCTTAGGCATTTTTTAGCAATACATATTTTTAGGCATTTAATGTTTTACTAGCGGACTGTGGCGTTAGAATAGATTTTCAAAAGCACCGAGAGGATTATGGGGTGGTAATATTAGGGATCGTTTTGAAGTGACTAGCTAGCTAGGTGTACTTTCATTCCTATTAGAGATGTTAATAAACCTGATCATGGTTAGCTTGTGATATAGTTAGTTGAGTGACTCAGTCACACGTGTGTTGTGTGACTCATGTACACAACTTCTATAACAACTTATTAATAGACTTAGTTAATTAAGTCTATGATTAGTTGAGTATATATACTGTAATGTACTTTTATTTCATTAATGAGATATCAGATATTACTAGGACTCATTCCTTGTTCTTCTCTATTTAGATTTACAGTTCTCTTTATGCTTCTTCTCTTTTAGGTGAAGTTTACATGGTATCAGAGGCCAGACATGGCTTAATCATCTTCGTCACTATTATTGTCGAAGTCTTCATCGCCAGTGTCGTCAAAGTCTTCTCTGGATTTGAAGTCAATTGCTGATGTTACGGCCATTGCCAAGGCGTTGAACTTTACAGTGCTAACGAAGCTCAACGAGACAAATTTCTCATACTGGAATGTTCAGGTCAAATCAACTGTTCGAATTTAGGTCTAGATGTGCTGATTTTGCAACCAAAAGCTTCAAATCTGATAGATTTGGATCTTGAAATATGGATTCGAAGAGATCATTTTCTAATGGTTTGGTTTTTCTCTAATATTGGTGAAGGTGTCACCGAAAATGTTACAGAGTGTTTGTTTGCCCAATCCTCCATGGCAAGGGCTCTTCAGCTCAAGCAACAACTAAACACACTCAAGAACGGTTCTTCCTCTATATCTGAGTTTGTTTTGAAGATCAAGAGTCTTGGTTCAGAACTTAAGTCAATAGGTCAGATCGTCACAGATTCAGATCTCATTCAGTCAATCTTGAGTGGTCTTGGCCATGAATTGGATTCGGTGGTGGTTCTTATATCTTCTCAGCACAAGACGATGTCAATTTAGGATGCATGGTATCTCTTGATGATGCATGAACATGAGTAGCTCAATCAGGTATTTCAAATAGATTTATCTCAATCTTCCGCAAATTTTGTTGAAAATGGTGACAAGAAGTCCCAAACAGCAAAGTCTGGACAAAATCAAACCTATAATCGATCTAATGGAGGTCGATTTGGTGGTAATAAACAATGAGGAGGAAGATATGGTGGTCGTGGAGGTCAGAGGGTGTTCCGCCAAGTTTGTTTTCGTCATGGCCATATGGCTTTGCAGTGTTTTCATAAATTTGACCAAAATCTTCATGGCCCTTCATCTTAATCATCTACTAATCCAATTAAAGGCCTCTTCAGCCCAACAATCAATTTTCTCCTCCTCAAGTTTTCTATAATCAGTTTCAAGGTTTAATGGCTTCACCTGAATCAGTTGCTGATCCAAATTAGTATATGGATTCTAGGGTTTCCAGTCACATAACTTTAGATGCTTCTTCTCTGATGAACAAGTCAGAGTACAAAGGTAACCATCTTGTTACAGTTGGTAGTGGTGAGCAATTACATATTTCTAGTATTGGCAGTAGCAGTGTTCAGTGTAACCCTTGTCCTTCTAAGTCCTTGCATCTTAATCAAGTTATTCATGTGCTTAATCTTGTGAAAAATCTAGTCAGTGTTTCTAAACTTACTGGTGATAATGATGTAATTATTGAATTCACTCCGACATCAATTTTTTCAAGGAAAAGGACTCGAAAAGAGTTTTGCTCCAAGGCCAACTTGAGAATAGTCTTTAGTGTCTTCCTAAAGGGTCCTCACTAAATAATGGTGCTTTCTGTTCCATTTCATCTTCTAATTGTACTCATGATTTTATTGCATTGTCCACTTCTGTTAATAACAATGTTTGGCATGATAGGCTTGGCCATCCATTTGTACAAGTACTGAAACATGTACTTCAATCTTTTTATGCATCCGATGTTAAATGTTGTGTGAATTTTTGTGATTCTTGTAAAATTGGGAAACTGCACAAATTACCTTATGAATCTTGCCCTATTTCAGTTTCTAAACCACTTAAGTTAGTTTATTCTGACTTGTAGGGTCCTTTACCATATTCTTCAACTCAATGATCTCGTTACTATGTTGTTTTCGTAGATGCTTTCTCTTATTTTTCTTGGTTTTAGCCTATTAAACTCAAATTTGATACTTATGCTACTTTTCATCATTTTCTAGCCCAAGCTGAGTTACAGCTTAACACCAAACTTAAGGTTTTTTAATCTGATATGGGCTTAGAGTTCAAACCAATTAAGAATTTTTGTAATCAGTCTGGTATTATCCATCGATACACTTGCCCTTATACACATCAACAAACGGTGTCCCTGAAAGAAAGCATAGGTCTGTTGTTGAGATGGGCTTGACTTTACTTGTTCATGCTAAGTTGCCCTTGTCCTTCTGGGAAGAGGCTTTTATGACCTCGGTCTTTCTTATAAACAGCTTACCATCATCAGTTTTAAAATTTCAATCTCCTTATTAAGTTTGTTTTTAGAAAAAAACCCAATTACTTTTATCTTAATACCTTTGGTTGTCCATGTTTTCCTAGTTTAACTTCTATTCTAAACACAAGTTTAATTTTAGATCATCTAAATGCATTTTCATTGGATATAGCCCTTGCCATAATGGGTACATGATAAGTCGTTAACTATGTAATTATATATATGTTATTTATATATTTTTTATTGTTAAGTCTCCATAATATTAGCCTAATTGTATTTATTTATTAATTTACAGGTTTATGGGATACATGATCAAAATTGAGGGCAAAAAGGGTATGAGGCAGTATTGGCAGCATTGGTGACATGCTTATATGGAATGGTACATGGGACGTTCATTCAGTTCAACATATATATGAATTAGAAGTTGTTGATGACATCATCATGATGTCATAATAAAAGCAAAACAGAGAGATGTGCAACATATTTTGCAATGCAATGTATCCATATTCATAGATCAGCCTCGATTTGCATGTTGCATCAAGAAACCCATTCTAATCGAATTAGAATTCGATTTTTTTGCCAAGGAGTTGATAAGAACAAAAGGTTTTATTTATTTTATTTTTTTGGAAGGACATGGAGATATCTAAAGGAGGCGACTAACCTCTCGACTTCTATTTTAAAAAGGCGGTTATTCTCTCTCTCTCTCTCTCTCTCTCTCTCTCTCTCTCTTTACGGCTATTCTTCTTCCTCCCTACTTTTCTTATGTTTTGAGTTTTTCATCCATGAGACACTAATCTCATGGCTTAGGCAAGACTGCAAGGGAGGTTCGTCTACTCTTATTTATGGATTTGTGAGATTTATTTATTTTAATTTCATTTCTTTTCATTGTTATTTTATTCCCTTTGTTATTGATTAATTAATTGAGATTAAATTTATATTTAAACCTTAATTATTTTGCAAATGAGTCGTAAGCATCCGACATTATGCAATAAGACCACGCTAGTGGTAATTTACCAATTGATTCGCCTCTTTTGGGACCGGTTAAATACCTTAGGGATCTAGGCTAAATCGGACACACTAGTGATCTGGTTGTCTAGGTGTAGTGCCACAAAACCCATTGCGGCCATCGTGTTAAACCCAATGCGCTTGAGTATAGGGTTATACGTTTGGCTAGGGAAGTAGTCATCGTCGTACCTTGGCTATCGAGATTAGGAAGTGTGAGGAACCGTGTACATTATCGGGTTTATAGCTACACTAGGATATTTTTGATTTGCATACTTTACATAGATTGATAACCAAATCCAATCTTTTATTGAACCGAACTTGTATGTCTTAACCTAGGTATTTTTCATTAATTGATTTCAAAACAATTTTTATTGCTTTATTTATTTTATTGTTATTTAGATTAGTTAATTTATTCATTCTCTCGAAACCTCCATTTTCTCTTTCTTTTAAAACCTTAGAGAGCATACCAATCTCTGTGGGGATAAACCCTTTATCACTATCTACAAAATAGTTGGTTCAGGAATAATTATTTTATTGACGCGTTCGGCGTGCGTCAGCACAAATGTCTTCATTCTTCAGGAAAAGTATACATCTTTAGGGATGTTATTTTCCATGAAACAGAATTTCCTTTTCCATCTTTGTTTTCTATGTTAGTTTCACCCACTTCTAATTCTTCATCCTCTCCTGCTCTTCCTTTAAGTTTTCTCAAGTCTATTGGTCAGCTTCCTTCTAGCTCTATTTCTTCATCAATACTTTCTTCTCCATCTTCCAGTTCTACAATACCATCATGTTTTCTCCTGTCCAGTCAGTTTCTTCAGTTCCACCTATTCAATTAAATCAGTTTGCTCCTACTAATGCCAATACTACTGTTAACTCTCATGCTATGCAAACTCGTAGTAAAAGTGGTATCTTTAAACTAAAAGCTTTGGTTATGACTTCTCCCCATGCCTTAGTTTCTAGTGTCACTGAACCTGTTTCTGTTAAGACTGCTTTTCAGGACACTGCCTGGTATCAGGCTATGATTGATGAATTTATTGCTTTGGACAAAAATAATACATGGAATTTGGTCCCTTCAACCCGTGATATGAGTATAGTTGGTTGTAAGAAGGTGTTCAAGCTTAAGACAACTCCTTCTGGGGTTATTTCTTGGTATAAAGCTAGATTGGTTGCCAAAGGTTTTCATTAAACCACTGGGTTGGATTATGTGGATACCTTTTTCCCCAGTTATCAAACCATTTTGCCTTCGCATTATGTTTACACTTGATGTCACTTACAATTGGCCTATTCAGCAATTGGACATCAATAATGCATTTCTTAATGGTGAACTTACTGAAGAAGTATTCATGATACAGCTTGAGGGCTACTTTAGTAAGCAATTTCCTAATTATGTCTGCAAACTCAATGAGGCACTCTATGGCCTTAAGCAGGCTCCCCGTGTTTGGTTCTCCAAGTTAAAGCATGCTTTGGTTGATTGGGTCTTCAGCATTCTTCTTTTGATGTATCTTTTTTCTTTAAAAGATCTGAGAACTTTCTTATTCTCCTTCTTGTCTATGTGAATGACATTCTTATCACTGGGTCAGATTCAACTCAGATTAACTAACTCATTGAATGGCTTCAGTCTCAGTTTGCTTCAAAGACTATGGGTGCGGTTGATTTTTTTCTCTGGTTTAAAGTTTTTCGAGATTCAACTGGCTTATATCTTACTCAACAGAAGTACATCCTTGAACTTATGCACGGGACATGCTTACGAGATTCTAAGCCTGCCACCTCTCCTTTCACATCTGGTGTACAACTTGCTTCTCACATTAGCAAACCTTTTGGTGACCCTACTCTCTATTGAAGTACAGTGGTTGCTCTTCAATACCTTACTTATTCTATAACTGACCTCAGCTTTATTGTCAATAAACTAAGTCAGTTCTTGCAGTCTCCTACTGATGTACATTGGCTGGCTTGCTTGCAAAAGGGTGCTAAGGTTCTTGAAGGGTACCTTCTCCATTGGCTTAGTTTTTCGCCCTTGAAAGTCTTTACAACTCACAGCCTTCACTGATTCTGATTGGGCCGGTGATATCAATGATAAAAGATCTACCAGTGGTATGTGCTTGTTTCTTGGCTCCAATCTCATCTCTTGGTCTGCTAAGAAACAATGTGTGGTTGCTCGTTCTAGCACTGAGGCTGAGTATCAAGCCTTGGCTCTAGGTGTTGCTGATATTCTTTGGTCTCTTTCTTTACTCAAAGAACTTGGTCTGACTTGCCCTTCCAAGCCAGTGTTGTGGATTGATAGTACTGGTACCAAGTCTCTTGCTTCTAATCCAGTTTTTCATGCTCGCACCAAGCATATTGAAGTTGATGTTCACTTCATTCGAGAGAAGGTTGTTGCTGGTTTATTGGAGCTAAGATTTGTACCCACTGCTTCCCAGTTAGCTAATTTATTTACTAAGTCACTCTTGGCATCTCGTTTTCTTACTTTGTCACCCAAATTGAACTTAGTTGTTTCACCTAGGTTCAATTTGCGGAGGCATGTTAGAGATGTTAATAAACTTGATCATGATTAGTTTGTGATATAGTTAGTTGAGTGACTCAGTCACACATGTGTTGTGTGACTCATGTAAACAACTTCTGTAACAACTTATTAACAGACTTAGTTAGTTAGTTAAGTTTGTGATTAGTTAAGTATATATACTGTAATGTACTCTTTATTTCATCAATGAGAGATCAAATATTACAGAGACTCATTTCTTGTTATTCTCTGTTTAGATTTACAGTTCTCTCTGTGTTTCATCACTTTTAGGTGAAGTTTACAATTTGAAATCAGTTGATTATGTCACGATATTGGTCTGAATCTTGGGTTTCTAGCAAACAACTTACCAGGCTTTGGTCCAGACCACCTTCAACCTCACAGCTGAGAGTGGTCAGGGATCTTGTGAATCCCGTCACCAACCAGTGGGACCAACCGCTACTCAGTAGTTTTTTCACTCAAGAAGAAATTGGATACATCTCGAAGACACCACTTAGTTCTACTAATTGTCCAGGCAAGCTCATATGGCATTTCAGTAAGTTAGGGTCCTACTCTGTTAAGTCTGGGTATCATGCATCTAGCCAAATCCATTTCCTTTGACCATAGATTCTCTCCCAACTACCAACCTTCATCATCTTCACCACCTTTCCCTGACCCTCTTTAGGATAAATGTTGGAAACCTCCTCCCATGCAAAATACAGTTCTTCCTTTGGAAAGCCCTTCATAATTTCTTTCCCTATAATCTTGCCCTTTGGAAAAAAACTACTACTTACTTCACCCCAATGCCTAAGTTGTTCATCTAGCCAATAATCACTTCCCCATATTTTTTCTAGTGTGTCCAAGCCCGAATGTTCTGGTTTGCTTCTCCATTGGGTCTCCAAACTGATCTCATCCCCTCTTCCAACCTTGGAAATGTTTTCTTTCGTTCTCGCTCAAATTGAGAACTCACCTGATCATGCTTTTCTTAGCAAGTGGTTAGGTTTTGGACTTTGGCATCTTTGGAAGAATAGAAACTCCAAAGTTTTTTCTGATTCTTCTGTCACAATCCCTCTTTTGATCCACAAAACCACTATCCACATCCACCAATT
The DNA here is from genome assembly GCA_039657325.1 of Stephania cephalantha. NCBI lineage: Eukaryota > Viridiplantae > Streptophyta > Magnoliopsida > Ranunculales > Menispermaceae > Stephania > Stephania cephalantha. Next base: position 39,497,703 of record CM077576.1, read on the forward strand.
CACGACAGCCACAAAACCTCCTTACACTCATTCACTACAACCCACCCTCCCCCAACATAATCCTACCCTTCCCCATGGACCGGAACCCTCCGTGATATTTCCATTTTTACTAATGCTGCATGGAATCCTATTACTAGTGAGGCAAGTATAGGGTGGATTGTTTTGAAGAATGGCACACCTTTTCTAACTGCATCAATTTGGCTTGGCCCATCACACTCAGCTGAAGTCTCTAAAGCCATTTTTCTTGCTCTTCAGCATTGCAGTGTCAATGATAAGATCTCTGAGATTCTTTCAGATGCCCAATGTCTAATCCGAGCTATCTATTCAAACTCGCCTAGTGAAGTTCACACGGATCCAATTCTTCATGATATACACGCTATCCTTCATGATCTCCCTCCTATTAGTTTTTGTGATATTCCTAGACTTTGTAATCTGCAAGCTCATATATTGGCAGCTCACGCTATGTCCAACATGACAAACTGTATTTAGGTTGGAACCATGCCCCCATGGCTCCCACCCCCTTCCTTTTCTATTAATATATGACTACAGGTTGCGGACAAAAAAAAAATGGTTATGGTGAATATAGTTCCAATAGATTAATGCTCGGGTCATGTTGTTGTCACATATATTCATGTTGGTATACTATTAGAAAAATTGTCGTGTGTTGTGGATCTTCATTCTTAGTTTTTTCAATAGTTTTATCAATATAATGTAATCAAACATTGTAATATATTTGGTGACAAAAAAAAAAACTCAAAACAAATACAATAGTATTCAACATTTGTGCTTAGCTTCCTATTTATTATTGGTAACTATGTATGTCAGTTTGTGCGAAGATTCCTAGTGAAATATCTAGTGTCATTGGAAGGGCCACCGATTGAAAATGCTCAAACACGAAATAGTCGAAGTAATCTAAATACGATTTAGAAGTTAAAATACACTCAACAATGTAGAACTACTGAATTTTATCATTTTCCATAGTATCTCGAGTTTTAAAACTCTAACAAAAATGTTTCAAATTAATTCAAGATTCAAGAAATTGATTATACAAGTTTCTCCTGTTATATTGGCATTAAACAAAAGTTATATTTGTACATGGTTAAGAACTGCATGCCACAAAGAGAACTTACTACGTACTTAGTTAATTATTCAAATATGTGTACGTAGAAAAGAAAAAAGGAAATACTAGAATGACAACAACAATGTCACACCACAAGACACATTGGCTCATCACAAGAGCCTTCTATGCGACTTCGACCCGTATGTGATGCATCGGAATTTGTGTAGGTCTGCATTCTGAGGCACGCATAGATGGCTCTAGTGAGCCAATGTGTCTTGTGATGTGACATGTTGTTGTCATTCTAGAAAAAATAATGATAAAGAAAACAAAATTAAGGAATAAAAAATTATACTGACATAACCAGTTCAAAGAAAGGAAACTGATTAAGGTGGTAATTTTTTCTTTGAAGTAGTTTAAGGTGGTAATTAATAATCATAATATATACCTATTTCAAATGCGAGACCACATAGGGAAGAGCAACCAGGGCCTCCATCAATCCAAAGAATAAGAGGGTCTTCACTTGGGTTCCTCTCCGACTTCACAAAGTAGTAGAAGAGGTGCACATCTTTGGCTTCATCAACACTAACATACCTGCCATAGAAATTAACGACACCTTATATATATATAAATAAAAAAAACAAAAAAAGGCTATCACAAATAAATACTAATTAAGACATGCACATATATGCGCATATATATATTTTTGTTGGTACATTACATTCTTCATGCATATATCATACCCAGTTTCCAATTCGAATGGCAAATCCCCTTCAAAGCCCGGTAGAGATCTGACAATCGATTTTGAGAGCACTATATTAACATATTCTTGAGAGCAACCAAGTAGTAGTAAAGCTAGAGAGAAAAATATGGCTTTGTTGAGACTTCTTCGCTCCCCCATCACTGATCTTTACAGAAAAAATGAAGACTTAATTTGTTGAGAGGTACCTATTCTCATCCATCTCATATATTGGTCTAAGTGCTGGTGCTAAAATACCAGTATAATGTGCACAAGTGGCTGCTGTGTGTCTGTAATGTATTAAGATGTGTAAAAGCGCGTATCGAGATGTATCTGAGGGTACCAAATTCAATGTATGTGAAATTTTGTTTGGGCTTATTATAATGTTGCTTCGCTTGACGCCATTGTCTGAATGAATTGCAACTTTGTGTACGTACGTTTAGCGTCGCACACATGACACGTTGCCTTGCCAGGTTGAAAATGAAGACTCTTCGCTCACGTGCGCCAGGTGTACAATTATGTATTTTTCTATCTATTTTACCCCCATGGCATCTATTCGAATCCTTCCCCATCCTCATTCCCTCGAGCCTCGGAAATAGACAGTTTCGTGAGTTTTTTTTTGAGGAAAAGTAGCGTGAGTTTACTGTGACCCATCAAAATTTTATTAGTCTAGCTGGTGTTTGGTTGGCAGTATAAAATGGAAACCTATGGAACCAATAGACTAATAGCAAGTAAAAGTAAACAAACTATAACATCGGAGATGTTGACGCAGCTCGGTCCATGATCTGTAAGTCTACGCCTAGATATGAAAATCCACTAAGCTGAAAACTCAGACTTACACAAGACCTTTTTCTAGTGACTCCCTAACTAGTCTTGATGCACTCATTTTCACACTTACAATAAATTCTCTCTCAAGTCCCTTCATTGTATCGAGCTCCCCTCGACTGAACTATCAAGGACCTCCTTGGTAATAACTAAGAAATACAAAAAAATAAAATAAAAAATGAAACCCAAGTTCATAAACTATTCTCACATCATTTCACACATATCTCAATGTGAAATGATGTGAGAACAGTTACAAGAATTACATTGACTCAAGACTAAATCTTCTAAATCGAACCCCTGAAATCTAGTACGTATGTTTTGATCATTATATAACATGTCATTGTAGTTGGTTTGGATCCCTCAGATCACCTTTGCATAGACTTCAACATTCAACAAACCAATCTCAACCAATTCAGTTGTCTTCAGATATACTCTGTTGCAACTAATGAGATTTACCTTTTTTTGTAACTGACAGAGTTGTTGTTCAGTTACCACGGCGCTCTAATTCAGTTATGTCTTTAGATATACTTTGCTGCAACTAATGAGATTTACCTTTTTTTTGTAACAGACGGAGTTGTTGTTCAATTGCCACAACATTCTTCAACAACTTCAACCAACCAATCTTTAGATTATGATCGTAGCTCTAACTTCCCATATATAACATATTCAACAACCTTATACCCATGCATGTGATCATTATCCAAATGCCCAACAAATGTATTTGAGTTAGTTACAAATAACTGACAACTAAGCACATGTTTAATGTGACATTAATAATCTATCCCTTTGTTATTATTTGTCATTATTTGTATATATATATATATATATATATATATATATAAAAGATAGAGAGCATCACCTATGGATAAGAACCAAACCATAGATCGACATGTATAACATCGAGACCACAAATTACAAATAACCCTCACTACAAAAAATTGGCACAAATAGCGACGAGCTATTTCTCGTCGTTAAATAGCGAGGGATTGACGATAGGGGCAGCCATCTGACCCGTTGGGCCAAAAAAACCTCGTCCAATGGCGCATGCGTAGTAGTTAGGCCCGCCACGTGGCCATATTGGCAAGGGTCGCGTGGCGGATTAGCGATAAGGAAATCCCGTCAGTAATCCCGTCGCTAATTAAGGGGACCCCACTTTGACAGCCCCAATTCCACAATCCTAAACTGGGCCTCGCCCGGCCTAGACTTACGTGGACCCCCGAGTCCGTCTCGCTGAGTCACGCAAGCCTCAAATATATATATATATATATCTATGATTGGAGTTGATTATACATTAGCCACACATCAACTTGCATGTACGTATCCCGAAGCTTAACTTGTGGTCCACCTTTACGCACTTGACCCACAAGTCATGCTTAAGTGACTCACAAGTTGACTCAATTGACCTCATGATGGGTGAATACGTGTCTCGATGCACATCTAGTGCTTCCTTGTTTTATTTTCACTAACTATAGTCACATTAATATTTATTTTAATGTGACCGCATTAGCCACTTATTAAACCAACATAAATTCACATTTAACTCAATTTAATTAAGCTTACCCCATAAGTCGATATCTCGGTCTCATGTCGACACGCAACTCGAGGTACGCCTCCGCTCGTCTCGACACCGTTATGCCCCGCGTGTACCTTACCCGCACATTACCAACAACAACATAGCCTCAGTCCCAAATTAACTGGGGTCGGCTACATGGATTAAAATTTTTCATTGTGCTCGATTAAGTACAATTGATGGTGAGCTTTCCAAACCATTCAAATCCCTCCTAATGAGTCAAGTTTCTACAGTTTCTACAGTTTCTATTGAGTCAAGTTTTCTAGTTGGGGCATTTGTAGGCCGTCTTTACAGGTGACCAAACCACCGCAACCGCTCTTCCCTAATCTTTGTATCAATTGGTGCTACTCCTACTTGTCTTTGAATTTCTATATTTCTTATTCTATCTTTACGAGTTTTACCACACATCCACCTAAGCATCCTCATTTCTGCTACGTTCATTTTATGTAATTGTTGTTGCTTTACCACCCAACATTCACCTCCATAGAGCATAGCTGGCCTAATTGCGGTCCTATAAAATTTTCCTTTTAAATTAGTAAGAACATTTCGATTACAAATCACCCCTGTTGCACTCCGCCATTTCTTCCATCCAGCTTGAATTCTATGTGTGACATTCTCAATGTTACCATCATTTTGTATGATTGATCATAGATATCTAAAGTGGTTTATCTTAGGAACTTCTACTTCCCTTAATTTTACCACTCCGTCATCTCGATGTCTAGTGTTTCTAAACTCACAGTGCATGTATTCGATTTTCGTCCTACTCAACTTAAAGCCTTTAGATTCTAATGTATTCCTCCGAGTTCTAATTTCCTATTCACTCCATCTTTAGTTTCATACACTAAGACAATATCATCTGCAAATAGCATACACCATGGTATATCCTCTCGAATATGTCTAGTTAGTTCATCTATAACTAAAGTAAATAGATATGTGCTTAAAGCCGATCATTGATGTAGTCCTATCGTAATGGAAAATTCTTTTGTAGCTCCTCCATATGTCTTTTTACTCGTTACTACTCCATCATACATATCCTTAATAGTGTTTATGTATCTAGCATGCACTCTTTTTTTCTTTCCAGAACCCACCAAAGAACATCTCTAGGGACCATATCATATGCTTTTTCTAAATCTACGAATACCATATGAAGATCTTTTTTCTTTTCTCTATATTTTTCTAACAATCGTCTTACAAGGAAAATCGCCTCCATAGTTGACCTCCCAGGCATGAAACCAAATTGGTTCTCTGATATTGTTGTTTCTCTACTTAGCCTATTGTCAATTATCATCTCCCAAAGTTTCATAGTGTGACTCATTAGTTTAATTCTCCGATAGTTTGAGCAACTTTGAATGTCTCCTTTGTTTTTGAAGATTGGCACAAGCGTGCTTCTTCTCCAGTCCATTGACATCCGTTTTGATTTTAAAATTTTATTGAGAAGTTTTGTTAACAAAGTCAATCCAATTTCTCTAAAACATTTCCAAACCTCTATGGGTATTTCATCTGGGCCACATGTTTTCCCTATTTTCATTCTTTTCAATGCCTCTTTAACTTCTACAATTCTAATATTGCGTGTATAGTTTACATTTCTTTCTATGTGTGGGTTTTCATCTATTATAGTATCAACTTGACCATCATTAAATAAACTATCGAAGTAACTTCTCCATCTCTCCTTAATATCCTCCTCGCGCGTTAAAACATTTTGATTTTCGTCCTTAATACATCTTACATGACTTAGGTCTTGTTTCTTTTTATCTCTTAATTTGGCTAGCCTATATATATATTTTTCACCATCTCTATTACCTAACCTTGTATATAGATCTTCCATGAAATTTGTTTTAGCTTGACTAACTACTTTTTTAGCTTGTTTTCTAGCTTCTCTATATTGATTGTACACATCTTCATCTTGACACTTAAGTATTTTCATATACATCTATCTTTTAGTCTTAATTGCTCGTTGGACATCCTCGTTCCACCACCATGTTTCCTTCTTTGTTGGTCCCAAGCCTTTAGATATACCTAATACGTTTGATCTCACTCTCCTTATGCAACTACTCTTTTATAGCTACATTGTATTAGCATCTAAGTCAAGATTTCAAATATTTTTCTTTAGTAGTTTTTCTCTAAACTCTACTTGTTTACTATGTTTTAGGTTCCACCACTTTATTCTAGGGTCGCTAACTCTTTTATTTATATTATGTTGTCGTGTTAGCTTAATATCAAGTACTACTAACTTATGTTGGTAGTAAGTGCTTCACCAGGTATTACTTTGCAGTCTCTACATATTTTTCTATCTATTTTTCTTGTTAAAAGAAAATATATTTGACTCTTGTTATGACCACTACTAAAAGTAATTATATGCGACTCCCTCTTCCTAAAATTAGTATTTGCTAAGACAAGATCGTATGCTGAAGCAAATTCTAAGATTGATTCTTCTTCTTCATTTCTAACCAAAACCTCCATGAACTCTCTCAAACTCATCGTTACTTGCCCCGACATGCCCATTTAAATCTCCTCCAATAAAAACCTTTTCATCTAATGGTATACTTTGCATAAATTCATCCATATCGTCCCAAAACTTGCGTTTGATGCTCTCGCTTAATCCTACTTGTGGTGCATAGGCGTTAAGTATGTTAATTTTTTCATCTCCAATAATTAATTTAACAAGAATCAATCTATCCCCCATTCTTTTAACCTCTACGACCTTATCCTTATAATCATTGTCCACCACAATTCTTACTCCATTGCATTTTCTATCTATACCGGTGTACCACAATTTAAACCCTGTGCTTTCTATTTCTCTACTCTTTTCTCCTACCCATTTTGTCTCTTGGAGGCAAGCAATATTGACTCTCCTTCTAATCATGGTATCTACTAGTTCTATTGACTTCCCCGTAAGTGTTCATGTGTTCCATGTTCCTAAACGAATTTTTTCTCCCCTTTGTATTTGTTTTCCTTTTCTATTTCTATTTTGTCTAAAAGATCTAGTGTCCACATCTATGATTTTGTTTTTGTTTTCGTGTTTGTTTTGAACTAGCTTCTTTTACCCTCACATTACCAAATTTAATTAATTTAACTTGTTCAAGCTTTTGTATAATAAATAATACAAGCATCAAACAAAAATAAGACAAGTGGGTCTCACGTACGACCCTGAGATAACACGTGGCACGAGTTAGAATTTTAGGGTCCTTACACCGACCCTCAATCAAACCATCCCTCTCCCTCTCCTCGCTCCTCATCTCTCTTCTTTCTCTCGATCACTAACAAAGAGTCGGCTCCCCAAACCCTAACCGCCTCCCACAACGCCTCCCCTATCTCTCTCGACCTCACAACACCTCCCCTATCTCTCCCGATCTCTCTCGATCTCTCATCGCCCCCACCTCACCTAATCCGCCTCACTCAAGTCCCTAACCGCCACCACACTTCACCCACCCCCGCCTCCGGTTTCGACCTCACCTCTCTCTCTCTCTCTCTGGCCGACCTCATTTCCTCTCTTTCTTTCAGCTCCACCGTTCACCTCTCTGCTTTGATGCCGTCCCTTGCACCGCTGTTCGCCTTGCCGCCATTCGCCCCGTCGTGTCGCTGCTCGCCACCCCACCCCGCCCTCCCCTTTCGGTGTCGCACTCCACCAGTGCCTTAGGTAATATTTTTTTTATTTTAATGTGACTTTTAATTTGTGAATTGATTTTGATTTATTTATTTTAATTAAAATAAATGTCTAATTGTGATGTTTTATATGAAAAATGTGTAATTGTATAATTTTTTAGTGAAAAATAAAATTGTTTGAATAAAATCTTATAATAATTTTTTATGTTGATATTTATGATTTTTATATTTGTGAAAAATAAAATGCATGTGTGATTGTAATTTAGTTTTTATTGTGATTATTTGTGTGTTTGTATATAATTTTTCAATATTGAAGTTTATTTTTTGTAATGTGTTATAATTTTGTTGAGAGAAAATAAGATAATATGTATATATAGTATGTTGAGTTGAATTAAAATTATTGTTAAAAAAGTAAAATAAGATATTAATGATGTAAACTTTACTAATAAAATCTTATTTAAATGAAAAAGAATTAATTAGACAAATTACATTCCAATTAGGACAAAAATAAAGGACTAATATTATCTCTCTATATATATATATATATATATATATATATAAACATAAGGCACTTTAAAATTAATTAACAAAAATATACATAAAAATAGAATATAGGAAATATTTAATTGATTGAACAAAAAAAAAAACATAACAACGCTTTTATACTATATATATATATAACTTATACTATATGTAATGAAAAAAACTCACTATAAGAAATAAGTCTATCAATGACATTTTAAAACTATTTTTAAAAGTAAAACATGACAATTTTTAATAGTCATAGAATAGGGGTGTCGTGAAAAGTATAATATATAATGACAATTTTTTACGTCATCATCAATGTATAATGACACTTTTAAATTGTCATCTTATGTAATGACTCGTGTCCTTAACCTGGTGACTAACGTTAATCCGAAATATAATTAACCCGAGTTAGGCTCGTGGTTAAGCCTGATTTGCCTCGATAAGTGTGTGAGTGCCATTGTTGTGCTGTATTGTGTTTGATTTGTGTGAGAAATAATTAATGTAACTATAGGTGATTAATGTGAATTAATATAAAATCTATAGTTGGAAAATAAAATTGACAGTACGCCTAGTGTGACACATGTAAATCATGGGGGATCACACTGAGAGACGTGGAAGCAATGTGTACGTTTGGATGAACTCATTGACGTACGTGGCAAGCAGAAAAGTCGTAAAATACATAGGTATATATATTTATATGTTGATATATAAATATATAAATAAAATCTATAGTTAGAAATAAAATAATTGAAAAATTATGGGACGCCTAATTAATACCGTGTGTGGGTCAAGGGTGACGGATATGGGTCGTAGGATAGCGTGCAAGCTCGAATATACTCGTTGGCATCCACGAAAAAATTATGAACGCATGAATATATGTGTGTATATATATTGTATATATAAATATATATTTGAAATAATTAATAAATTGGTGGGCATCTAGTGACACGTGAGGTCAATGGTCACACACGTAGGGTGTACAATAGTGTGCACCCCGAAAATGGTCGTTGGAATGCGAGGTGAATTTATAGGTAAAATAATACATAGGTATATATATTTATATATAGTTGCTATATATAAATAAATATATAACCTATAGTTTAGTTTAATTTGTTTAAATCATTAGATTTGCCTCGATATACGCGTGGCGTGACATCGAGGAGGTGAATAGCGGGACGTTAATGATGTTGTAGAGATGGTTCATGCCTCAAGATGCGTGCCATCCCATCTCGAGAAATGTTTGATCAAACATAAGTCGATTGTGATGTTGGGTTTGGTAATGGCCACAAGATTAATCTCGAAATACATATCTCGAGAAAGATCAAAACATAAATTAAAAGAATAGAACTTTTTTCTTGAGACTCGTGCGATACGAATCTCGAAGAAATCAAATATTTATCCCAACGCAACAACACCTCCTCGCCTCAACTGTTTTAATTTACAGAGGTATAAAATCGGTAAGAGAGACAAGGAGAGCTCGAGACCGCGAGGGAGAAGGAGAGAGAGAGAGAGAGAGAGAGAGAGAGAGAGAGAGAGAGAGAGAGAGAGAGAGAGAGAGACGATGAAGACGAACCGAGGGTGAGTTTTCGTGTTGTTATTCATGTCGTTGATGGTTATGTTGTTGTGAGGTTGGAGATGGAGTTGGGGGGACTAGGTTGTCAAAGGAAGGAGATGAATGTGAGGTCATATCCCCTCCCAGTGAGCTAGAAAAAAACACAGAGATATCGGTTTGGAGAGACATGGGATCATGGAGAAGAAGAAGGGGGTTGATCCCCCGAACCAGGTCCGGTTCAACTGAACTGGACCGGTCCAGTTCAGGGAGTCAAACTCGAATAAATAAAAGGGGAAATTAACGAAAAATATACGCGAAGTACGTTGGCAGATAGGTTGACGCCGTGGGTATTACCCACGGTGCCGTGGGAATGGCCACAACGCCGAGATGGCAGCTAGTAAAAATTAATATACCTCACTGCGTCAACGACGCGGTGGCGGCACCAGGGTTAATATAAATGGTTTAAACCCCAATTTTCATTCATTCACATTTACACTAAAACCCTACAACAACCACCAAACATACATCCCTCAAGAGCCAAAGTTTTATCATTTTTTAGTGAGATTAGATAGTTCTTAGTGATTGAGAGTGAAAAACAAGTACATAGTGGAATAACACAATTCGAAAAGCTGGGTCTTGAATTTTTTGATTTTTTACAAGTTAATAATTAGACATGTTTTATAGTGTAATTTAGGTTGATCTTATATATATGTATGATATTACATTAGGTACTCTCTTATATTTATTATTTCAAGATTTAAAAAGGAAAAGGAAGAAAAGGAAGAAAGTAGGAAAAAGAGCAAAACAATCAAACTAGAAAAGAAGTTTAGCGCATAGCCAACAAATCCAAAATACAGTAAGAATCGCCACCTAAATTGGTAGTAGGAAAAAGTCAGCGAATCTACAACGAATTAGAGAATGAACTAGAAATCGCCAGCTAAATCGGTGGAGCACAGAGAGTTATTTCTAGTGATTGACTCAGCGATTTGTGTAAAAGTTAGGAATTGCTGACAAATCGCGGGGGTCGACGACGAGTTTTTTAGATAAGAATGAGGAATTTGTATTTATCTAGGTGATGTACTCTTAGATAAACTATATAAAGGACTAGAGAGCTTCGAAATAACTTTCTCTTTTCTCTCTTCTTCTCTTTTAACTTTCCATTATTCTTCTTTTCAATCTCTTGCCTTTTAAGTTTAGTTTTATATGTGAAGCAAAATTGGAGCTTTGATTAAGAGATATTTATTTATTTATTATGTCTTTTAATTACATATTTGCATTGTTTATTTCCAGCATGAGTGAGTAGTCAGTTAATCTAAACAAACTCTAGCCATGTAATATACTTTAGATTATTATGTAGTTATAATTATGAAATCACATACTTAATGCGTTAAATCGATTCATACACATCAATCACAGATTAAACAAGTTGTTTTTCCGTATTACAACTAGTGATTCTTTATGTTGAGTGCACAGTGGCCAATATGTTCCTTAATATAGAGTGCTCAAATCTATGTCTATAGTTATTAATTACAATTATAGAAGTAGTAACTAAGATTAATCTATAGGGCTTTTTCCGAGTGGATGTTCTAGGTGATTTTGTTCTAAGTCGTTTATTATGCGGCTTCGGTTAGTATTGGCTTAGATTAGGCGCGATTTTCATTGAACGTAATGCTATCATATTTCTACGGTGTTGCGTTCTAATTGGTAGACTTACAATGATAAGAATGCTACATTTCCTTTGAATTTTGAAAAATCGGTTGCTGGCTCAAGTCTATCAACCTATTATGAATTAGGATTTAATGATTCAAAGATTCCATATGATATAATTATAACTATAATATTAAGTAATGTTATGATCTAGTGTTTGAAAGTAATTCAAGTATAATATATATTATATTAATGTTTAGTGGGGATTTGTTTATATGTTTGTTTAGATATTTAATTTACATTGATTTATTGATTTTATTTGAATTATTAGTTTGAATTATATTAGGTTATTTTATTAAATTTAAATTGTCTATAGTTAAGTTATTTTAATTAATTATTTATTTTATTTGCATATTATTAAGTGTTTAATTCTCGTTTGATTAAATTAACTAAATTAAAACAAGTTAAATTTGGTAAAACTTTAGGGTAGCCTTAATTCTTAAAAAACTTAAAAATATCATGTGTAGATTATATCTTCATTTACCACAACTACAAATCAATAGTAAAGTACGAGAAATAATTGTGCACGCTTGACACGTGCCAATTTTGAGTTCAAAGAGAGCTAGGGTTCTAGTTGGTGAAAAGAATGAGAGTGATTGAATTGAATAATACTTGGAAGAGTGATCTACACCGGAAATAAATCCGGCATTGAGGTGAATTTACAATTTCATCTAGTTATGCTTTGAAAGTTTGAAAATTTTGATGACACTATAAGAAATTATGGATTTGAGGTTGTAGGATAGGTTTTGCAAGATTGTGTAAATGTGAGCATTGGTATTACCCATGAAGACTTAGTTGATGTCTTTACATTATTTGGCATATGCATGATCCACGTGATATGAGTTTTGATTTTTAGGTGATTTGAAGACCCGAGTTGCATTGCATTGTTGTTTAATTGTTTGAAATTTAAAGAAATGACAAGAACAAGGAAACAAGTTAACCAACTAGAACAAATGATTTTGAGGCATCCACCTCAAGAAATCCTAATAAAGATGAGCCTAGACCTTTTAAATCTAAATTTTTCATTAGTAGAGAGGCCAAGGACCGATATGAGAAAATATTATGTTGGGAGTTCATTTGTGATTGTGGAATTAATTTGCTGGCCAAGTACGATAATAAAGTGAATAATTTCATTAGGCAAAAAAATTGGGAGCAACTCACTCATGACTATAGAAAGAATGAAGTTAAAGGAATGAATGAGATTTTTTTTTGAATTTTATGCTAACGTGAAGTTCAGTGCAAAGGATAAGCTAGTAAAGGTGAGAGAGATTTTTGTTCCTTCAATAGACATGAGCTCAATAATATCTATGGGTTTTAAGTGCATAAGTTTTGTATGGATTCGAATCGACATTCCTGATCATGTTATATGAGAAACCTTACAACATATACCCGTTTAGAGCCATAGAGAACACATTGGTTCTCGAATGACAACAATGTGGGTAATGAGAGTTGAGAATGTGTCGAAACACATTAAGAAAGGGAGTGTATGAAAAGTTTGCAGAATGTGGCAACATTTCCTTGTTGCATCATACTTGACTCTCAGCAGGGCAAGATCAACAAGCTGAAGGCGGCTTGTCTTTATGAGATTATAAAGAACGGGGAAATCAATATCGGCGAGATCATCTACAACAGTATGAGGGAGTCAATCATGTCCGAAAAAAATAACAAATTGTTGTTTCCTATATTGATTACTTATATGTGCTTAAAGGTGGTGTGAGGTTGAGAAATGAAAAAGAATTCGGTATAGAGGCCCAACCAACCATAAATGAAGCTTTCATGCAACAGCAACAAGGATTTGCTGAGGGCACAATTTTGTAGACCTAGGGAGAGTATGATTTGGACGGTCCTGAATTCTTTCTACCACCTCCTCCACCACAGGCACCAATACCACCACCAAAGGTTTTGACTCCACAATAACATAGGCTGTTGATAGTCGAAATGAGGAGAAAGTACCAAGAGGACAGGGTGCAATAACCAGCAGCCGTGTTGAGATGTGAACAGGATATGGAGAGGAGAGAGTGATACCGACGGAACGGGCATCACAATTTCATGTTGTTTATAGATCATTAAGGGGACATAGCTAGGTATGAGAGAAGCAAACAATTGAGATATACTGATAGGTCACTTGGTTTTCCAGTAGCACCAGACAACGTGTTTGATTCGATTTGGTGTAAAGCGGGAGGGTGGTGCGTCCATTGACACCATCCTACGTTGGAGCTGATGCGGATGATGATGATGATGTGCAGTTCTGAAGTTAATGTATTAGGATTCCTATAGACCTAAAGAGTTGAGAGTGACATTGATACCATTTATTTTTAACATTAGGATATTTTGTTAACTATTTAGTTATTTCGATTCTATGTTTAGTTTAATTTATTATAACTTGTGTTATTATATATATATTTGCGTGTTTTAGTGTTTTCATGGTTTCATGCTTATTTTTAAACATTGAGGATAAAGTTTGGTTTAAGTTTGGGGGCATTGAAACTAGATTGCAGTATGAAAAGTGGTAAGATAGGCTGAGAAATAAAGATAAACATTGCAGGTATGATCGTTTAAATTTAAAATTTGAAGCAGCTAAGGAGGAAAGCATAGTAGTGTGTAAGTTTTTCATTTTTCTTACTATATGAATGTTTAAATAGTATAGATTAGGTTATATATAGTACTATGTAATGAATAAGTAGTTCATTTGCATGTTCATACATTTAATTGTGGATGAGTAGATTACAAGTATCTTGTTGATATGAAACTCAAGAGATGGTTTTTAAATTTTGAAGAAGAAAATAATGAAATGTAGCAAAAAACGGTGTGATTTCATGATCAGAAACATAGAGTTAGGGAAGACCTTGAACTTGAAACAAAAATAAGAAACTAGAACACTTCTTGTGAAAAAAGTTAGATCTTTAAGGATTCTATAATAAGTGTGAATCTTACTTGCAAATACAAAGCAAAGAAAGACTTAGTGCAAAGAGGGGAATAAATATGCATTGTAAATGAAAAGTTGGACTTAACTTACTTGATTTAGTGAATGTGAGAAGTGCTAACATGAGTTTTAGAAATAAAAGAAAAAATGAGAGAATCCTACAAGTTCTATAGGAAATGGAGCAGAGAACTTGATGGTTGGAAAAAATGAGAAAAAATGAAGTCCATAAGAAAAGGAGAAGGAACTGTTGAAAAGAAAATAAAAGGAGAAGAAGAATGAGAGAAAAGTAAAATAAAGAAAAGAATGCGGAAGTAAAATAAAACTTTTCAAATAAAGATTTAGTATGAGTAGCTAATTGAGTTAAGTTTCCTTTTCCAACTATGCTAAGTCCTATAGACTCTTGAAGTGTTAAAATCTACCAAAGATGAGTATGATCTATGCTTATTTATAAATTCCTGAGTTTAATGAGAAATCATGAGATTGCATACTTACTACTTGAGTGTTAAGATGAAACAAACTTGTGAGAAGTGATGATTTTTTGTTGTGATCTACTTTGGTGTTTCGAAAGTGAAGTTATATGTGTTGTTAAAGCTACTTGTCTTACAATAACAAGTTTTGCAAAGAAAAACTCTTGAGTTAATTATTAACTTGAAACTTAGTGAATTAAAAGATACTCTATGAACAACGTAAATTGAATGAGAACTAGTTATTAGGAGACTTTGTAAAATCCACATTTGCTCTAGACGCGCAAAATCCTAAGTTTGGAGGTATTTGATAAGTGATTATTTATACTTATATATAGAGTTTGTTTAGTAGTATATTTAGTATAAATATTCCTAAATGAGCTCTAATTCTTGGTGTTATTGCATTTTTATAGAATTAAAGTGTGAATGAAGGAAATGAGTAAAAACGAGAAGAAACGAAGCAAAAGCCCGTAAAAACATTGTTGGTGCAGTGGTTACACATGGTGATGTTGTGGGAAGGAAAGATACGGCGCGAGAAGGAAAGGCAAGGTGTGGGAGAGCAAAGAAAGTGAAGAAATCAACACTGGAGGTCCGGTGCAGTGGCAGCGTCGTGGCTTAACACACACGGCGCTGGGGCATTAGTGACAGCGTTAGAATCGCAGAAAATAGAAAGTTGGAGTTTTATTTCGAGTTAAATTGTAAAATAGGGTTTCTAATTGTTATTATGAAGTATAAATAAGTATTATGATGTGGTAAACTGACCACATACCAACTATTAGCCACCATTTGAGTAATTTAACATATATTTACTTTGAGTTTGAGTATTAAGGAGTATTGTGTGAGAAAACATTGAAGACTTCACATTTGCAATTCAAGTTTTGTTTTATTGGATTAATTGAAGGTAATATATTCATATCTAATTTGCAATGATTTCAATTTTGAATTATGATGTGTGTTTCAATGAAGTGTAAGTAGTCTATTTATCTTAAAGATTAATAAATCTTATGGTATGAATACTATGCTTTGAATATGAGTAAAAAAGTGATTATAAAAAGTGCAATGGTTAGAATCTGTATTAATTCTAAGTGTAATGCTTTAGATATTTTGATCACATGTTTAATGAACTTAGGTTTTAGAAGTTATCATGACCATCGAAGCTTTTAATTAGGACATGAACGGTACAATCGTAAAATACGCAACATCGAGAGATTGTTGTTGATTAGAGATACGCGAATACTAAACTTAGTTGGTTATAAATCCAAAGATTTTGGACTTAAAGCAATGTGGAGCTTACGTTATTCACACTGATAGGTGGAGTTCTAATTTGCACATTAGAATATTTTTCGTCACGATAGTGGGTTGAAGTGGATTTGAAAGAAATATGTATATTCTAATTAGACATTGCACACAACATATTAAGATGTAAAGATGGTTAAAAAGCATAATATTAAATTACCTAGGTGAAGTTGTGAACTAAGATATCCTTAATATAAGAGTTGAAGTAAAGATTTAATTAATTTGTTAGATAGATTGGTTTGGTATAAAACTAACTAAAAAGGGATTTCCTTAGCAATAGTTCAAAGTTAAATAGGTAAACAACTAGTGCAAAAATCTTTTCTTGATGATGATATTCGTGATCAACTTAAGTTGATTGCACATTACTACAAGCTAGTCGTTATACTTGCGGTACGCATCAGTACATCGCAAAGCGCTTCCGAAAAGGCAAAGAGAAGATATATGAGTTTTGCTTATTCTCTTCAATGTAATGAATTCTTTTGTATCTCTATATTATATGAACTACATTTTGTGTAATATAACGGGGTGTTTATTTCGGTGATTTTGTATATTTGTATGTCTTTCGGATTTATCGAAAAGTTTTAATTCCACTACATAATTTTTTCTTTTTATTCGATATTTCGATATATACAAGTTATGTTTATCAGGTAAGGATGGAAGGCTTGTTGAAACGTTTCAACAAATACTTCATCAAAATAGGGGATGCTACAATGGATAGGGGATGCTACAATGGATGAAACGTTTCAACAACTAGTTAACTAGTTGAATCTGACTGGTGTATTGGGGCTTAATTAGGGTTTTAGGTCGGGTATCGCCCTAATCAAGATAGGGGATGCTACAATGGATGACATTTTTCTTAATGAAAACAAATACTTCATCAAAATTTATGCTTTAAAATAAAACTACTTGCTAAATCTTAGATATATTCAATATATCCCGTCATAAAATCATGACTATTTATAAAATCCATGTTTTAAAATCCAAACTAAGTAATTAAGAAGAAGATGTTGAGATGCGTCGATCAAAATATAGTCCCACATTGGTTAAGTGTGACTTAATAAAAAAATACTTAAGTGGTTATCTCACCTCAAATAGTACCGAGATCTTTTGGAGTAAAACCCTACACTTATGACTCAAAGGTGGTTAAGTTGGGAACGACGTCGATACTGGTGAGATCCAAGGACCCATGGATACACGCGTAGGCGGGCCCAACAAGTGGTACCTATCAGAGCTGATGGTTCGATTGGAAACATATATCTTAGTGGGAAGTTGGTCTAAGGTAGAGCCAATGCACCTGAGATTTCGATCCAAGGTGGCGATTGTTGGGATGTGCGGGGGAAATGTAGTTCCACATCGGTTAAGATTATGACTTAATAAAGAAGTACTTAAGTGATTATTTTTTTCAAAATAGTACTGAAACCTCTTGGAGTAAAACTCACACATGTGACCCAAAGGTGGTTTGAGTTGAGGATAATATTGGTACTAGTGAGATCAGCAGACCCACAGCTACAGGCGTGGGCGGGCCCAACAGGAGCAACACATTCATCATTATTTGTAAAAGTTTTAACCAAATAATGAAATAAAAATAATGAAGCTAAATCTTACACCCTACAAAAGATTTTAGTAGAAGAAGGAACTTGTAAAAAATGGTATAGAAGCTAAATAACTTATATCAATTAATTAGAAAGAGTTTGGCAAATTAAGGTGTAAATAAAAATATTTTGGTGGAACGTACGTGCTTACTTTTAAATTAAGTTACTTGACGTGATCGATTAAGGCTAAATAAAATAGTTGCATGTCTCACTCTTCAACTATCTACTTGAATTGACTTATTTAGCCTCCTGATTTTCATTAGCTTCATACAAAGTCTGACCAAATGGAGGGCAACTAAGTAATTTCAGGAGAATTCTAAAACTTGATTGTATACCCATCGGTGCTCGATAAGCCGCCGTTTCACTGGATCACCCACTCCCCACGTGCGTCCCGTGTAACATAATTCCCACCACACTCATTAACCAACCTTCAACTCATCCAACTAAATCCTCCATTCCCAAGGCAGTACGACTGCATCATCCACCATACATTTCATAAAATCTACTCTTCGAGATACGAACATAAAATAGTACAAACGTATCAGTTTTAGAGGGATGGCTACATACAAAAAAACCAACTCCTGGAGCACCTGATCACGATTTTACTGAGACTAAACTAGACGTGCTTCTCGTGGTCTGAACTCACTATAAGAACAACCCCAAATGTTTACATAACAAAAACAGAGCAAAACAGAGGAGCTTAGATTGTGATTTTGTGAGCCATAATCGAAGCGATGGACGAGATCGACGAATCGTTGGTGCCAACAGAGACCAATCAAGAGGAGGAGTTCAGGCCGTACTTCCCAGAAAAGGCAGAAGACGAGGGAGTGGTGAACAAGCAGGGATTGAAGAAGAAGCTCGTGAAGGTTGGGGAGGGATGGGAGGTTCCAGATCAGGGGGACGAGATCACTGGTACGCACTTCGATCTTCTGCTTGGTTTGTGTGAATTTGATGTGAGTTTGGTTTTTGGATTGAAAATTTTTATGGGGTGTTGTGAATTTGTGGTTTTCAGTGAATTTTACTGGAGCTGTTGTGGGAGGAGCCCAGTTTGCTTCAAGTGGAGAGGGGAAGCCTTCGGTGTGCTTTGTTGGAAAGGGTAAGTGAAAGAGAAAGTAATCTGATTTCATGCTTTTAAGGAGGTTTTGAATGGTGGGTGTTTTTGATTATGCTGGGATCAGAATATTTGGTTTGGATTTGTGAGGTAGGTATGTAAACATTTTGATGAACTGTTCATCCAAAAAAAAAACATTTTGATGAACTTAATCAAACAACTCAAGTAACTCCCAATGGATTGGTGTGGTGGTAAAGTTATTGAGATGTGCTTGATGACAAATAGGTTATGGGATCAAATTCTGCCATTCGAATCTAAATATGTTGATTTCTCTGATTCATAGGTTGGGGCACCCAATCGATTCTCATAAGAATAGTCGAGCCTAAGTAGGGAGGGACCGAAAATAAGACTCGGACACCTCATGATTATCCGAACAAAAAAAGAAATTCAAACAAGTTATAGGTACTGCACTTATGTCAAAGCATCTATAGTGAGATGGGTAAGGTATCACTTGCCAAAGAGGTAGTGCACTTATGAAATCATGATGTCTAGCTAAAAGGGACTCTTAACTGTTTTAAGTTTGAGGGGTAGTTGCATAGCAATTCCCGTTTTTCATGTTTTATTGTTTCTGCTGTAGAATTGTTCTTGTGGGGTTCTTGGATTTAGTGTTCTGATGTTCTTGTGATGGGAGTTTATTCACAGACAATGTTCTAAAAGGGTGCGAAGATGGTCTTATTACAATGAGAAAGGGAGAGATTTCGATCTTCACCGTGCCACCAGCATTGACTCAAGGGATTCAGAGTCTATACCCTGACATTCCACAAGATGCTACCTTACAGTTCCAAGTTGAATTGGTATCATGGTATAGAGTCGTCGATGTCAACAACGACGGAGGAGTTGTCAAGAAGATTGTTCATAAAAGTGAGCTGCTTGAACGACCAGAGAGGAAAGACGAAGTGACAGGTACTTCCCTCGCTAATACATTTCGATGGTAGAAACTTAATAGTTTGCTTCTGACTTGGTGTAGGCAAAAAGAATTAATTCATTTCAACCTGACCCGTGCTTCTCTTGCAGTGAAATATGAAGTTAAACTTGAGGACGGTAGTCTTGTGGCGAAGTCACCAGAGGAAGGTGTCGAGTTTCTTGTGAGTGATGGTATGTTGGGAATCGAATTCGGGTTGTAAATTACTATGCTCAAACTAAATGCGTATTCTTTGTTTAACTTTTATGTGTTGGTGTATTATTCTTAGGTCGCCTATGTCCTGCCCTGGCCGCAGCTGTGGTAACAATGAGGAAAGGAGAACAAGCGATTTTACGGGTGGAACCCCAATGTAAGCAACTTTTGTAACTAGTTTAATCAAAGTTTAACTATCCTTACTTATTATCCACTTATGCTGAGCTTGAGACTGAGAGTTTTCAACTCTAGTGCACATAAAAACTGATGTGAGCTACTGTGTTTCGAGTTGAAATGTTGTCGTTGTAACTCCGTATATATCTCTCATTTTGTGTATTTTTGGTCTCTGAATTATGCAGACGCATTTGGCAATGCTGGGAGACCTGCACAAGACGGGCTTTCTGCAGTTCCCCCGAATGCAGTCATTATCATAACTTTGGAGCTGGTGGCTTATAAACTTCTCGAATATATTACGGATGATAAGCTGGTTATAAAGAAAATCACCAGTTGTGGGGAAGCATTTGAGAAGCCAAATACTGGAGCCACAGCTCAAAGTAAGTTTCTCAAGTGAACTTTGACTTGCCTTGAATCTGTTCATGTGAATGCTGGTAGGGATCCTTTTTTTTTTTTTTTTTTTTTTTTTTTCCTTTTTTTAGAAGAAAATCTTTTCTTTTTTTTTTTCTAAATGCAGTTAGGTACATCGGTAAATTGTCGGATGGCACCATCTTTGACAAAAAGGGGCACGACGGAATGGAGCCATTTGAATTCACAGTAGATTATGGTAACAATAAAACTCATAAAAACAGCCGACGTGAAGAGCGTACCAGTAGTAAACTTGATCATTGTTTTTATGCAGAACAAATCGTTGAGGGTCTAGACGTGGCAGTTGCGACTATGAAAAGAAAGGAGGTTGCACTGGTCATTGTTGGTCCTGGGTATGGCTATGGGAGCAATGGAACCAAGACAGAGTTGGCTGTTGTCCCCGCACAGTCGACTTTGTATTACGAAGTTGAAATGGTTGGATTCACTAAGGTAAACTTTTTTATATGGAAGCCGATGGTTGTTACCGTAGCCTTGTAATATTGCTTAAGAGATAGTTGATGAAGAACTTAACGACATCTAGTTTTCGTTTATGGATCACATAGCAGTTGTTCTCTTGAATGCAACATTGTCTGTTTATGATTCGGTTCTTCAATGCAAGTTCCCTCCTAATACTGCTCATTGCCAATTCTTCTCTACCCAGATAACAGAGTCATGGGATATGAATCCTGAACAGAAGCTTGAATATGCAGCCAAAAGAAAAGAGGAAGGAAACGCCTATTTCAAGGCTGGGAAATATCGACGAGCGTCATTGAGATACGACATGGTAATTTCTCTACTCATCTCCTTCATTAAATCTTCTATTACTATTATCTATTCATGGAGCAAATTGGCTATACTAAACAAATTATATTGCATGCTTTTCTCAACCAGAGATATTTCATCTTTTTGTTTAACTACATTTTATCTAAGATTGATGAATAATGTGCCATTGGATTAGGCTGTCAAATACGTCGAGTTTGAGAGCACTTTTGACGAGGAACAGAAGAAGCTCGGGAAATTCTACAAAGTCTCTTGCAATCTGAACAATGCAGCTTGCAAACTCAAGATGAAGGACTACAAAGAAGCGGCTAATCTTTGCTCAAAGGTATAATTTGCATAAAATTCTATGGATCATTCAAGCATTTGACTTAGGTCGATGAAATTCATATGAATCATTAGTTCCGAATCATCGGTCCCTTTATTTAAGGTGTTGAAGCTAGAGCCTACCAATGTGAAAGCTCTTTTCCGGAGAGCTCAGGCGTACATGGAAAACCTTGACTTAGACCTAGCTGCATTGGACTTGAAGAAGGCAAATGAGATCGATCCAAGTAACGGGTAGGACTCGCTGAAATCATTTCTTCTTGTGCAATGACAATACTGCCGATGCATCTTTTTTTTTTTTTTTTTCTTACCACGAGTGATACTGTTTAAATGAGCAGGGATGTGACGCAGCAGTTGCAACGGCTTCAAAACATGCAGTCGTACTACGACAAGAAAGAATCGAAGCTTTATGTAAACATGATTGAGAAGCTGAAGATATAAACCATAAATATTGTATTACATCAATGCGAATAACGTGTGCTGCCTTGTATGTTCTTGGCTCATAGATTGCCAATTAGTTGTGGCTTATATCGTTTATGATTATGAATAAAAGCTAGATTTTTGTTATCCGCTCGTTTGTTCAGTGTGCGAGAATTCATGAAATTTCTTCCACAGTGGCACTTGTTATATTTAAACACTAAGATGCAAGTTTGAAGAAAAAACATCTTGATCAGATAATATGGTTAGCAGACACTCTCCAATCGACAGAATAAAGGGTGAAAATTTTGATTTGAAGGGTGCAAAAAGGTGAGAATCTCAATATCAATGGCGCAAAAGGGCAAGAATTTCAATTTCATTTACCTAAATATCACAATAACAAAGCCTCAATCCCAAATTAGTTATGGTTGGCCACATCGATCAAACTCTTACTGAGTACAATTTAATGCGATTGATGAAAGATGGTGTGATTTTATAACCTTTTCAATCCTTCTTAATTACTGAGTTCCAAATGTTGGGGCATGTACTCTAAGTCAATGTACAAATATTGTGTGACGGTCCCTCCCGTAATCTAGGGCACCGCCCGGCCTAATTCCGTCATTAAGCCCTAATCTAGCCACGAAAGACTTAACAACGTATTAGTCAGCCTTTTCAAACTTATCTCCTCACTAATTATCTTTTCTAATAAGCATTATTCAGTGGAAGTCTTAACAAATTAGCGGAAGCTATTAACATAAATTCTATGTATGTGGAAAACTAAGAAACAAAGATCACATGCATATATATAATAAAACTGCGATAACAATATATCTACATGTGTTTGGTAAGGTAACTATCTCACAACCTATATATACAACCCCAAAAGTATATAAAAGACATATATAACTCATACAACAAAATCTCAACCTACAATGTCAGAAATAACAATACTCTAGAGGCTAAGAGGTAATCGTCGATCTTCTCTTTGCCTTGTCTGCTACTCGATGGATTTGTACCCATCGTCTTAAAAAGGACAATGATTACAGTAAAGTAGAAAGTAACACTGAGAGACATTTATCCACGTTTCCAAACACAACAGAAGATACACCTAACAATACATATTTTCACTTCACATTAACAATATTGAAACACAAATACATTACCAAACATTACAGCTAAACAATGTGACATTAATAGAACCATTAAGCATGAACTAAATTCATTAAATTGTGTCTCTAACCCTTTAGCCCAGATATTACCCTCTTGGACGCATAGACTTTGGGTAGTCACTTTTTCAGTAGTGCACGTAGGTATTATCCTTATTACACTAAACAATGTGACATTAATAGAACCATTAAGCATGAACTAAATTCATTAAATTGTGTCTCTGACCCTTTAGCCCAGATATTACCTTCTTCGCCACATAGACCTTGGTTAGTCACTTTTTCAGTAGTGCACGAAGGTATTATCCTAATTAGTTGTGAAACACAACTTATCGACCTCATGTAATAGGTCAGCACACATAGTACTTCGGTATTAATTGATCACCACTTAATCATTTCATCAAACTCATATATTAGGTACGTGATACTAACTAATCAGGAAACCGACATCCCCGAGTCTCATACCCCGTGTGCCGCGTACACCCCAAAACAACTCATAAAATTTAAGCACATGTTCAAACTTATCAACATTTATATATCAAGACAAGACACACAATTCATGTTACTAAGAATACATCAAGCATACCAATACAATCACAATAAACATGAAGCAACATCAATGAACGAAATGGAGAGAAATATCTCAATCAGCTTACTTACAATCCACGCAAAGTTCATAAGCTAACCAGACCTCCCGACACCCTGCATCTTTCCAAGTACCTTTCGAGACTCCTCCCTAGTTTCATGAGGTTGATTAGGGTGTTTTAGTACTTATACAAACTATCAAAGTTTGAATAAATCAATTAAAAAAACCCAAAACTTATAGCTTTTGCTAAAAAAATCCTTCAAGAACACCTACAACTTCAAAACCCCATAACTTTGTCAATTCAAATCGAAATCCGGGTTTTCTGGATAGAAAATTTATTGGTTTTTCGCGAAGAATCCAAATCTATCAACCAATTCAGAAAACGATTTCATTTACCTTATGAAATTAAGCAAAAACAGAACTGAAGTAAAATTTTAAGTTTTTTAACAAACATAAACAAATTGATAGTGTACACTAGCTTACATAGTTGTAGATCACTTCTATCTTAATTAATCTCTAACAAATTCACTAGAGTTTCCTCCAAATCTTTTGATCTTCTTCCTCTCTGATCTTTCTCTAAAGTTTACTTCTCCTCTGAGTATCAGTCGAAATGATTTGCCTGCTTTATCTCATTCATATATATATATATATATATATATATATATATATATATATATATATATATATATATATATAATATAGATAAGATTAAACCATAGTCATTGGTCTTAATGTATACACACATCTCGAGGCTAGTCTAATAGCTCACATCTGGATTTACATCCACTAACTCTCCACTAACCCTTGATAACACACATTCATAACTTAATTTGTCTTGTGATGTGTCCACACGTATCTCGAGAAATATCCATAACTAATGTTTTATTTTGCTAACTTAGGTTATATTTATCTAAATTAAGCCATAGTCACATCAATTCAATTATATAAACCACATTAACTTAAATTATACCTACCACATCAATCTCTACTCTGGTCCCACATTGGCATGAATCTCAAGGCGCGTTTCCGCTCGCGTCTCAATGTCTATATACACGTAGAAGTGACTTCATGAGTATATACAATGCATTAAACATTTATTACACCATAACATTTATTATTTGGTCTTCGTGCCGAATGTTGGGTTTGTGTACCCGCACTTGAGCCACGGCACGAGTCGGTGACCTTTAATTGCAGACCAAATCCATTATAAAAAATCTGAAGCGTTACAATCTTCCCAACTTATAGAAATTTCGCCTATGAAATAAACTTATTCTCAATTTTTATTTCTGATTTTTCTTTCGTCATCTCATTGTGATTACCTTAGCTAAAATTTCAAATGATACTAGCCCCAAAGCCCGTCTGTCACGACTCAAATTTCTAATCTCGTTTATTATCCGTAATCAGGATTACCGACCCATGACACGGGACCCGCACTGTGATACGTGTACTGCCTGAGGCGAGATGACCGAGATATATGTTAGATTTGTTGTGGTGTATGCCTAGTGTATTTTATATGTGTAGACCACTAAGTTACTCCTACTTGTGTACAAGTGTCGAGTCGTGAGTGGGGACGTACCTCGAGATGCGTGCCAACATGGGACTGGGGTAGAAAGTGATGTGGTAAGTTGGTTTAAGCTTAGTGTAGCTTAAATAGTAGAATTAATGTGGCTATAGTTGATTTTATATTAAATGTAACCTAAGTTAGCAAAACAAAATAATAGCCATACGATGTTCCTCGAGATACGTAAGGACACATCAAGAAACCAATAGAGTATGGATTGGTGTTAGTTAGATAGAGTTAATAAAGAGTTAGTGGAATTGTGTTGAGATATATGTCATTAGATTATTCCCGAGATACGAGTGGCGGCCCCGCCGCCCCGGGGTGTCGTCTCTCAGTGCGCTCCTCGCCCGGTGGCCCAAAAACACGTGTCCGACACCTGCGCGTCCATCTCATGTCTCGATAATTGCGTCTACGTGTATGTTATCAGTTTAGTGAACTGATTATTCACATTAATCTTAATTTATTTCCATTATTTTAACTGTATGTAGCTTATTCGAGTCCTGGCCTTTGACCAATATTTTATAGCGGAAGTCTTAAAGTAACATTAACATGTATTTTCATTAACTCTTAAGTTTTATAAAACATCAGCCCTACTGTGGAAAATCTGAAATAGTACACTGTATATATAAGGCGACAAAAGTAAATATATACAAGTATATATGTCTCACCAGTCTCCCATAAACCCAAAATAGATAACAAAATGATAAAATAAACACCTACGAGTAGTGTGCTGAACAGTGGGCGAGCTCATATATAGTCGCTAAGAATCCCCTTACCCTTACTCGTAGAAGGATCTACACTCACCATCACAACAAAACAGATGAAGAGTCCAGTAAGTAAAATCCCAAGGAAATTCACTAAGCATTCATATGATAAAGTAAAGGAAGTCCAAGAAATACTGTTAAATAAACATGCAGAATTTAAACAGGCAACTGTAAATGGATCATCGCATGTGTAAATAACAATAAAGAGCAAACGAGTATGCCTGTTCTAGTCAGATTAGACCATACTTCGGATACTCTCCCCAGGATCCTACTAGTGGGCGCACCCAACTAGCCCATCACTTGGTCCCTCTCGGTGGCCGGTATAGACCCATGACGCATAAACACATGTACCGACAAAGTAGCTCGGGTCGTTATCCACCGTGGACTCTTGATACACATGTTATGGTCTAGGGTGCATAGACACACAACGAAATATCCGGCGGGAGTAAACTTAACCAACCGTCCAAACAGTGACACATATATAGATAACCGAGTAAAAAAAGGATAAAATCAAGAAATATAGTAAAAAAATATTGAAAGTAAGTAAATACTCAAGTGACGTTCCTGTGGGTTTTACAAACCTAAAAACGCTCTCCAACTTCCCCGGACTCCTGTATCCGACCCGACAAGCTTCCTGACACCGAGCTATAGTCCCCTAAGTCTCTAAAGTTAGTTAAGTATGTTTATTGTGTATTCAAATTGGTTGAATAGGTTTTAAATCAGTCTTCCCAAATCAGCCACTAAAGACTAAATTAAGTCTCAATTTCAGTTTATGTTACAACGCATATTTAGGCATGAAATGGTCCAAATCTCAAAATCTTCCACCAGTACAAGATCGTTGGTCTCTAACTTAGATTTCCAATTAGTTTGAAAAATCCTGATTTAAAACGAAAGAGATATCACGATTCTACTAAACGTAGCTCTAATTGGAACCTAATCCGACCAGTGGATTTGGAAAATCTATTTCTCCCACTCTATAGTTCCAAAAATGTGATTTTTGGTCACAAGGCAGGAAACATACCCTATAGCAACATACTAAAAGATCCGATTATTTGGATAAGTAGTTAAGGAGTTATGCTTTTAACAAATTTAGTTTCAAAAATCTTCTACTGCATTCTAGCACCAATTTGTAGTGCACTTTTCGACATGAAACCATTTGAATTATAACATCTCTAGTTAAGTAAAGTTGTTTCCCTTTGAGTAAGCTTTCAAATGCCACTAGTTTGGGTTGATTTGGATATAAAATGAGCAAGTTATGACTAAATTACATAGGCTAATTCCTAATACAACATGCATAAATTCAGTTTTGGTCTTACAACTTCAAAAATTCATATCTTTATGATTTCAAAACCAAATTAAGAACTTCAATATAGCTGGATTATCAGCTTCAAGTGAGGAATCTAAATATATAAACTAATTGCAAATTCTTAATCATCTATCCTTTTAATTTAGCCAAAGACCAGAACTTGTTTCAATTTGACATAAAGAGATGTGTACTTAGTTGATGTACCACCTAGCTTAAGAAATTCTCACCAATTTTCCTTGGATTATTTCTCTCCATCAACCTCCTTCTTCTCCAGCAAATTAATATGATAAAATGGTTTGGTTAGCATGTTGTTTGATCAACTCATCTTATATATTAAGGTGTTATTAATTCATAACCATTGATCTGCATGCATTTACGTATCCCAAGGCTCATCTAATGAATTCCCACTAACTCTATCCAATTGACACTAATTGGCTACTCACATTGTTCTTAGATGTGGCAACACGTATCTCTAGGTCAATCCTATAGTTTCCATTTAATTAATAAAACTATAGGCCTTGATTAATTTGATTTAATTACCTTAGTTAAGGCCCATTTGAATATATACGGTTAGTGTTTTTAGCACCAAATTGACAAATTTTGTGATCCTACTAACCCTCGACTACCCGTCACCCAATGCCCCACGTCGTGACACACATTTTGAGGTACTCCATAGCTTATTATTTTAATTTAATCAACTTAGCCTATGATTACATTACCCATTTTAATTGAGTAACTAGTCATCTTAACATAAATTATTCGAGTTTCCTAGTGTACTCGTTGTTCGTCTACCCGATCCCCGCGTTGACACGCCTTTCGAGGTGACTACCCGTCACACAAGCTCGCATGATAGCAACGTACACACATGCGATGTCACAATAATATAATGTATAAAAATCACACATAAGCAACTGTCATTCACAAATAACATATTCCCTCGGTTCTCGTGTCCGAGTCAACCGAGTTGTCCACGTAACGCCCGAGTTACGACTGTTAATCCCTAAGATTAATGTTCATCCTAGTTTAATTAATTTGGGTCGTTACAATTCTTCCAAACTGAAAGAAATCTCATCCCCGAAATTTAGATCTCGTGGAATTCCTAATTCACATATACCAAGAACTGTAATAGTGGTGGAACAACTGACATCGCCAACTCAATCTCGAACCAACTAGACCATACTTCAGTACGTTGAGATCCCACCAGTGGGCCTCTCTAACCCGCTTCACTGGCCCATCACCCAATAGCCCTTGCGGTGGTCGCCATAGTCCTACAACCCATCGACACGTGTACCGAAGACAAACAACTCAAGTCACAATTCATTGAGAACACCCGTGCCATGTGCTATGGCCTAGTATATAGCATAACCATTGAGTCTTCATATGCATAACAAGGGATTACATACATATACGCATAATTTTAAATAAATAACTGACTAATAAAATATGTCAGATATCTTACCATTGACATGCTGTTTGGTCGCCCCTCTATCCGGCTGACCAAAGGCATGTGCTTGCTCTCGAGTCCGATTTGGCTCTGGTGGTGGTGATGCCGTCGAACAATCCGTTCTCAGATGTTCGGTCTAACCACATCGAAAACATCATCGTGACTCTGACCCGCCAACCTGTCCGTCTCTATATCTCCGACCCTGACCCCGGTCACTCGACCCCTGTCATGTCCTCCTGGATCACTACTCTAATGGTACAGTTGTGGCTGCTACTTGCACTGCTCAATCGGTGCTTGTGCTATAGCGCGAACCTACTACGTATCTTCATATTGAAATTGGTTGTCCCGGTGATCATCCTTCCAGTCCATGTCAAAATGATCCATCTGTCCCTTCGGCCTCTAACTTGATCGAGAACTTTATCTAGTATGTACCTCCGTCTCAGTAATACACCTACCCTATCTCTGCATCATGAAGGTCTCGTGTGCCAGCGATCAATTGAATATCTCATGTAGAGTACGAGCCCCGGATGACACCACTGCCGCAACAATCCTGTCATCTACTCTTCGAGTGAAGTAGTATATCTGTCGTCATTATGTCCCCGCTATATCCATAGAAAACTGAAGTAGGTACCGAAATCGCTCCATATACTGCATCAGTGTTTGATTACCTTATCTCGGGGTCAAAAACTACTATCTCAAACGTAACCTGACCTCCATGGGCATGTACTAATCATATAATAACTCTATAAACTCAGCCCATGTCGTCGGCTCTGGATAGGTATCCGTGTATGTGGTCCACCAGACTGCATCATGACCTCTCAAACATGCTCAAGAAAGACGCGCCTGAACGCTCTCATCGTTCCTCATCAGCTTATGAAAACGCTGATGGGACATTATCCAATTCCTTGACGCCTTAGCGTTACCGCCTTCTTAGAAGAAGCCTAGTTGAAATTTCAAGAACTCTCACGACATCTTCGCCTCTAGGTAGGAGTCGGCGTCTCCAATGGAGCAACAATAGTATTGGTAGTAGTCGTCTAATCCGTAGTCATGGGTGGAGGCGTAGGAGTCGGCATCTCCAATGAAGCAACAACTATTATAGCTCTCTCTGCCTGTGTATCTGAAGCTACTCCCTCCACTGGGGTCTGGGGAACAACCGGGGCGATGGTTGTCCCGGTACGTGTTGTAACTACTACTGGGTTTCAGGGTACCGCAACCGCTATAGCAAGTATTGTTAGTGCGGCGGTCTGATCTCGTAATAAATGTAGTACCTCGGCCATCTGAGTCTCCTGTACCGAAAATCAATCCTCTACACTCGCCATAACAGGGGAATCCCTAGCTGCATCGCTAGTCTGTCCAGTCTCATGAAGCGTAGCAGACAGTCCGTCCATCATCTGCATCACGAAGCGTACTTCAAATCAGTCTCGGTATATATACCTATATTATATATATAACAAAATATAACACGTATATAACTCTAACTCTACCCGCCTCACGTCACTTCCCAACTAAAGCTCTAAGGCCATAACATCGGGTTTCCACAACTAAAATCTATTTATTAAATCGTTATGCTTTTTCACTTAAAGAACAACTACGCTTTATACCTTAGACTTGACCTTGCTCTGATACTATCTGTAGTGGCCCCGCCGCCTGGGGTGTCGTCTCTCCGTGCGCTCCTCGCCGGTGGCCCAGCAACACGTGTCCGACACCTGCCCGTCCATCTCATGTCTCGATAATCATGTCTACGTGTGTGTTATCAATTTAGTAAACCGATTATTCACATTAATCTTAATTTATTTCCTTTAGTTCAATTGTATGTAGCTTATTCAAGTCTTAGCATTTGACCAATATTTTTACAACGTAAGTCTGAAAGTAACATTAACATGTATTTTCATTAACTCTTAAGTTTTATAAAGCATCAATCCTACTGTGGAAAACTCGGAATAGTACATTGTATATATAAGGTGACAAAAGTATATATATATAAGTACATATGTCTTACCAGTCTCCCATAAACCCAAAATATATAACAAAATGATAAAATAAACACCTACGAGTAGTGTGCCGAACAGTGGGCGAGCTCAGTGATAGTCGCCAAGAATCCCCTTACCCTTACTCGTAGAAGGATATGCACTTAGCCATTACAACAAAACTGATGAAGAGTCCAGTAAGTAAAACCCAAGGAAATGCATTGAGCATTCATATGATAAAGTAAAGGAAGTCCAAGAAATATTATTAAATAAACATGCGGAATGCAAACAGACAACTGTAAATGGATCAACGCATGCGTAAATAACAATAAAGAGCAAACGTGTGTGTTTGTTCCAATCAGACTAGACCATACTTCGGATACTCTCCCTAGGATCCCACCAGTGGGCACACCCAACTAGTCCATCAACTGGTCCATCTCGGTGGCCGGCGTAGACCCACGATGCAACGACACATGTACCGACAAAACAGCTCAAGTCGTTATCCACCAAGGACTCCTGATACACATGATATGGTCTAGCGTGCATAGACGCACAACGGGATATCCGGCGGGAGTAAACTCAACCAACCGTCTAAATAGTGACACAGATATAGATAATCGAGTAAATAAAGGGTAAAATTAGGAAATAGAGTAAAACAATATTGAAAGTAAGTAAATACTCAAGTGACATTCCTGTGGGTTTTACAAACCTCCAAACGCTCTCCAACTTCCCCGGACTCCTGTATCTGACCCGATAAGCTTCCTGACACCAAGCTATGGTCCCCTAAGTCCCTGAAGTCAGTTAAATATGTTTATTGTGTATTCAAATTGGTTGAATAGGTTTTAAATCAATCTTTCCAAATCAGCCCCTAAAGGCTACAATAAGTCTCAATTTCAGTCTTATGTTACAACACATTTTTAGACATGAAATGGTTTAAATCTCGAAATCTCCCACCAGTATAAAGATTGTTAGTCTCTAACTAAGATTTCTGAAAAGGTTTAGTTTGAAAAATTTCGATTTAAAACGAAAGAGATATCATGATTCTACTAAACATAGCTCTAATTGGAACCTAATCCGACTAGCAGACTTAGAAAATCTGTTTCTCCCAATCTATAGTTCCAAAAAATGTGTTTTTTAGTCAAAAGGCAGCAAACATACCCAATAATAACATACTAAACGATTAGCTAATTTGGAAGGGTAGTTAGGGAGTTATTCCTTTGAAAAATTTAGTTACAAAAATCTTTTGCTGCATTCTAGCACCAATTTGTAGAGCACTTTTGAACATGAAACCATTTGAATTATAATATCTTCAGCTTATCAAAGTTTTTCCCCTTTGAGTAAGCTTTCAAATGCCACCAGTTTGGGTCGATTTGGATCTAAAATGAGCAAGTTATGACCAAATTACATAGGCTAATTCCTAATACAACATGCATAAATTTAGTTTTGTTCTAGCAAATTCAAAAATTCATATCTTTATGATTTAAAGACCAAATTAAGAACTTCAATATAGTTGGATTATCAGCTTCAAATGAGGAATCTAAATATATAAACCAATTGTAAATTCTTAATCATCTATCCTCTTAATTTAGCCAAAAACCAGAACTTGTTTTAATTTAACATAAAGAGATCTTCCTATCCGCAATCAATATAGGTTGCTCTTCATATGATACATTACCCTGCAAATCAAACTGATTCCATTCTACTATGTGATGCGAATCAGGTTCATTTTGCCTGAGCATACACGTGAAATATGTTATAAACTTCGACTAACTGAGGCGGTACTACAAGTCCATACGCAACCTTCCCAATCCGTTTCACAATCTCAAAAGGTCTTATAAATCAAGAGGAGAGCTTTCCTTTTCGTCCAAACCTGTAATGGCTTTTGCAAGGGGAGACTTTCAAATAAACCCAATCTCATTCACTAAATTCTACAATCTGGTGATAGAGATCATAATAATTTTCGTGCTTTATGTGAGCCGCTTTCAATCTTAGAAGAATCTGCTGAGCAATTTCAGTGTGATCTCGAAGCATCTGTGGCTCCAACTCCGCCAAATCCTCTAGTTCAGTCCAACTGGCAAGAGAACAAGGTATCCCATATGAAACCTTATACGGAGCCACCTTTATACTCGATCAATCAATGTTATTGTAAGAGAACTCACACAAAAGTGTGTATTTTTCCCATGAACCTCCAAGTTCCAATATAGAAGCTTTGAGCTTGTTTTCCAACACTTGGATTAACCTTTCGGTTTGACCATTCACCCGTAAATGAAATGCAGTACTGAAATAAAAACTAAGTGCCAAACAATTTTTGTATACCTTGCCACAACCCCGATGTGTACCGAGTATCAAGATAAGAAACTATCGTCAATGGCACTCCAAATGAGTGAACCACATTTTGCTCACACAACAAGCTCAATTGTGTAAAGATATCAAAAAGTGACATAGGATGAAAATGAGCAGACTTCGTTAGTCTATCAACAATAATCCAGACCGCATCATGTTTCCTCCGTAAAGTAGGCAGATGAGTTATAAAATCCATCACAATGTACCTTTGAGTTTACGTCTATCGGTCTTAAACTGTTGACAAATCTCACATCTCCTCACATAGTCACTCACATCAGCTTTCATCCTTGGCCACCAACACCATCGCTTCACATCATGAAACATTTTGGTCCTACCAGTATGAATGTTGTATCTCAACCGATAAGATTCTCTTACTATCTCATCCTGAACCTCAGCCACCGATGGAATCGAAAATCTGCCTCTAAACCTCGAACTCTGATATGCTGTCTCAACTCAATCTAGATTATTGGTGTCAAGAGCAAACTCCTTGAACTTCATATATTGTACATCAGCTTGCTGAAACCTCTGATAAAGTCAATTGCGATTTCTTTTTCAAGCAAAACATACTCATGAGGCAATCACGTCTTCCATTCTCAAATGCTTTATCACATCCTTTTGACTATATAAACTCAAAATTCTTCTGAGTTAATTTAGTGATTGGCACATGTAGTTTAGAAAAATCTTTCATAAATCTATAGTAATAGCCAGCCTAACCCAGAAATTTCATCTTAGACAACCAAAACTCAAAAACATATGAAATTTCCTCTAGTTTAATCTCGAGTCTAACCTTAATACTAATGGTTCCGGCAAAAATATCCATTTCTTGATCAATGGCTAGCTTAGCCTCGGTAAGAGGCAATTTAAAAGATGCTCCAATGTAAGTAAACACTGTACAATTTGAAATATAAAAAAAACATCGTCTTATGGAAACAATCCAAATATGCATGATAAGGCGTTAGCCAATTCATTCTTAATAATTCATCAAACTCTATAAACTCCAATACATGTAAACCAATTTCTATCTCGTGTCCGGAGATCTCAATAATACATTTATCACATACAAAGTGAGGACAATATCAATAGGGACTGGCAACGAAGTTAACCCTAACTCTATTATCACATAAGAAAATATAAACAAAATCATTGATTTAGGATCAATTAAAGCATGCATAGGTTAATCGTAAACTGAAATCATACCTTCAATAAGATTTCGATTTGCATCAGAATCTGGTTCAGTCACCACCTGAACACGTTCCTTAATCTGTTGTTGAGGTTGTGACACACTAGATGACATTCCCAAATGTTGTGGATACGCACTTCTGTAATGTCCTTTCTTTCCACATCCAAAACACGTAATTGTACTTAGATTTCGAGGACAATCTCGATTGATATGTCCTTGTTTTCTACACCTAAAACATGTAACTGTATGTTTACTACCTACAAAAGATTCATGGCTAGTTGTCGGTCTTTGACTAGAAGCCTGTCCCTAAAATCCTCGATCCTTACCTCCATTCCTCTGCGAATGAAATGTACCACTCTGAGCCAAAGGTTGAAAAGAACGTGATCGTGTATGTCTTGACCTTTTCTGTGTCAACTCTAAGGTTTTACTAGTTGTGCTCAGAAAATGATTACGATGCACATATGATGGAGCAATAGATGTTGTTAGTGTGAATGGTGGTTCTCCACTTTGTCATTTCTTTTGGAAACTCAAGTCAAACCTAACTGAAAAACTTTTCTTACTTTCGAATCTTACGCTTTGTCCTTACTCCACAACGCTTTGATATCATTGTCATTCGCGCTGAAAAATTTATGTAGTCACATAGGCTCTGGCTTTATCTCGAACATCTCGCAGAGTGTTCGGCTGAGTTGCCGATATAGTGGTACTAAGATCTTCCTGCAACCCATACATATTCTTGCGCATCTTCTTGACTCCCCAGACAATCCTCGAAAGATAATTAAACTAAGCATCGTACTGAGCCAATGACATGTCTCCCTGAACTAGAAGATCAAACTCTAGTTTCTTTTGCAAAATCAAACTCTCATCAAAGTACTGCTCAATGAACTCCTCAAAAAGTCAGCATAAGTCTCGAATACAAGATGCCCATCATGTAAAGATCTCCACTAAATCTCAGCATCGGCCTACAGATAGTACGAAGATATCGAAGCTCTCAAATGTTTGTCAGTGCCTAACATATTATGAAGCTTTTCATGATTGAGAACCCAAGTCTCAACAGTCCTCAAGTCCAATTCACTATAGAAGTATATAGAGTCGTATTTCCTAAACTCCCTCCTCTGCCTTTCCTCTCGTGACATTCCGCTAATAGTGGTTGGATCAGCTCGATCCGGAATTGGAACAATTAGTTCAACTCCAGGACGAACTGCAGAGGTGGCCTGCTCCTCTTGAACGATTGGAGTGACAGTAGGAACTTCCTGAGCAACACGAACGACAAGTGCCTGGGTTGCCTCCTGTGCTCGTAAGATACTCGACAACTTTGACATCTGCCTAGCCAAGTTCTGAAACATATTTGGACCCACACGTTATGGACCCCTATCGCCCTCGTCAGATCCCTGACTCGGCTCTTGCTTTACTATGGGTGAACAATATAACAATATCCATTAATATCTCGATAAAATAAAATATACATAGCATAATCATAAAGTTTTTAAACTTCTTAACCCCGTTCAATCGCGCTACTTCCCAACTAATCACTCACTTAACCTCAACAACAAGATTCTTTTAGAATCATAAGCTCTAATACCGACATAGTCAGAGCCCACCTAATTAGGGTATCAGACCGGCCTAGATTACCTTAATCCCCTAATAATCGTGCAGCCTTAATCTCTCCACAATAAGTAAATAATATAAATATCTAATCAATTCAAAGAAATCATCAAATACAAATTTCACATCAACCATAAAGGATAATAAAGTAAATCTTAAACCTCAAAGTTTGATTAAATTGATTTAATAATCCTCAAAATTTCGTAAAAAAATTTTGACAGCATCTTCTCTGTTTCTAAGCCTATATCGGAAATTCGACCTTCAGAAATTTTCAACAAAACCTGTTCAGCTTGGTGGAAATGTCAAAGGACTCACAATCCACCTCATAACAATATAAAATGTATCGACTAAAATTTATTCATTCTAATCTGATTTAAAAAATTAAAATCCTTAATAACATTACCTTCACTTCATAATTATCTCAATTGTCCCAAAACTATTCCAACCATTTCAAAAGAGATCATAATCACACTCGAACCCAAAAACTCATTTATACAGTACATTATATTAAAAAATGCCACATACATAGAGAGAAAAGAACTAATCAAGTCACAGATAATCTATGACAGCTTTTCCTTTCCTTTGTCGTCACTCGCACCTGTCATTACCCAATTGTGAGAATTTGATAATGTTAGATAAGTAAATCTCACATTATCTAGTACACTTGTAATAATCAAATGCATTGTATTCCAAGAATTTAAACGAACAATAATATAAGAAGGAATCATAAATATACAAATATGTAATGCATCCCGTTTCTGTTGAGCGACCAAAATCAGACGACATCTTCCAAAAGTGGTGGGTAAACAGTAATAAAGATTCATGAGTTTAAG
Source organism: Stephania cephalantha (assembly GCA_039657325.1). Classification (NCBI taxonomy): domain Eukaryota; kingdom Viridiplantae; phylum Streptophyta; class Magnoliopsida; order Ranunculales; family Menispermaceae; genus Stephania; species Stephania cephalantha. Next base: position 39,534,633 of record CM077576.1, read on the forward strand.
AGGAAGTCCCTCGAGAAGCCACTCCCTCGACTCTTTATGGAGTATGATCCTGGCCAGCATCGATCACAACCCCTCCTAAACAAGTGTCTACAACGATCAGTGACTCCAATCGCAGAGCACCACAATGTTTATCCTACCACACATATACCAAATGAACATAATGGGACCCTTAAGTGCTTCCTTCGTCTTGTATCCGTAAATGCATGATCAATAAATATGCAGCGATAAACCAATGGATGCAATTATATTCCAGAAATACTCATGCAATGTAAAGGTTACCATGGGATTTACTGAACCTTACAAACGCGATACCACAATTCATTTGCGTTTCGAGTCGATAAGCTAATCCACATGGGATTCCAATTGCGATCCTACAATTCATTTATAGGTCATGTAAGTTTTCATGACAATTCGATAATTTTTCTGATTAATTGTAGTTTAATTGACCAAATCGAGTCTCAAAACCCCTAAAATACTTCCAAAATAAATTCTCTAATGCCCAAATTTCATTTTTGACTCAAAATTATTGTTTGTTATCGAAAATTACGTTGTTTAGGCTTAAATATAATTTTTTCAATTTATTATATATTTATTGGTATTATCACAACCCGAAAACCCTGGATCCCTCCAAATCAACTCCTCGAATGTCCGGATCCCAATTCTCGACTCCAAATTGTGGTTCATAATTGAAAATTGACCAAGACTAGGCTTTAAAACAATTTTTACATTTTTTAGCATTTTCAATGTCATAACACATACTATGAGGCAAAACCCCGATATATTATTTCAATTTTTCTATAAAAAATCTCAATTTTCATCAATTTGTCCAAAAATCCTTTTTTTTCTTGAATTCTCCCTAATTTTTGGGGATTTTATTAATTATTTCAAAATTTAAAACTTTTTTATAGGGAGCGGTCCAGCTCGGTTGAACCGGACCGGTTCAGTCCGTTTGGGGATCAAACCCCAGCAAGGGAGCTCACAGCTCCCCCTCCCCCCACCATGTCCCCCCCTCCTCTTTCTTCTTCCTCTGGTCTCTCCTCCCTCACGGTTTGTCTCTATTTTTTTCTCTTTTCCTTCAATCCTCTCCTCCTCTCTCATCTCACACGATCACAGCCACCAACGACCACAACACCCTCAATCACCTCTTTTTATTTTGATTACACATACACACACCCACAGCCTCTCGAATAAAAAAACTGAATTTGAACCATTACCTCACCTTCCACCGTCACCACTGTCATCAACAACCACCCACGGCTCCTCTGTTCGAATCAACCCAGTGGTTTGAGAGAGAGAGAGAGAGAGAGAGAGAGAGAAGGAACAATGGAGGAGATGACGAAGTTGAAGACGATCAACAGTGCACACCACTATTTTGTTCGATTTAAAGTTTTGATAAAAGGGATGCGAAATGACCCATTTGCCCCTCTGAATTTATCCTTAACCATATAAGTCCAATACCCTCTTGGGTAATTTGGCATTCTACTTTTATTTTCATACTTATCTCAATTTTTTGTTCGAATTAAACCACGAAAAATACCTCAATTCCGCCAAAAATTATAGAATTTACCAAAGTGCTCCAAAATTCTCGGACAACCCAACTCACATGCAAATTGAAGTGTGGGACCCACGTCGACTCGTTAAATCTACTTAACGTACAAATTTGAATTTACAAACTTAAATACAATTTATTTTGCGAAATTCGAAATGATAATTTAGGTCAACACTTTAACTTTCACGAGACTCATTTCGGCTCGTATCTCAAGATAAAACCTCGTAAATCTTGACTTTATTTAATTAACATTGAATTTTGCAAAATAACATAATATATAGTACACAACACTAGGAACACATAACATAATAATAAAATTACCTATAAATCTCAATGTCATTTCGGCTCCCGACTCGCGACCAATACCATAATTAGTCTCCATTTATCTCTGATTAATTGTAATTATCGGTTTAAAAATTTTAAGATTTGACAGTGACTTTTCATGCCTTATGTTTAATCAAAGGATATCGCAAGACAAAATGATATGATATATGTTATTCATTAGGTTGTATCGATTTTGATAGTCATGCTACTACGGTAGTCACAATGCCTTGCTAGAGACCACTTATGACTTGTGTACCAAAATGGTTTTGGTTTACTACCAACGTCCCATGAACCTATTGGGTTACACACAAAGAATAGCTTTGTGCAATTTCAATTGGTTCAGAGTAATTAATTTTATATGATAAGACTCATGACATAAAACCCCATATGATTTGTTGTATGATAACTTATTAATAAGGGTGTATGTGTAATTTGCTTAAACTGCCTAAATACAATAGTTGTATTACGAGTATAATTTTAAGTGAGGATTTATCTAACACATATAAATAGAGGTTGAAACCATAAAATGAAATAAGATTTCATTTTTTTTCTATTTTCAAGTTCTTTGGATTTTAAGAGAGAAAGGAAAAACATTTTCTATCTTTTTCTTAGGGCCAACACTCCAAATCATGGTCACTGTTTGTGTATGGATTTTAGATAGAGGACGCGTGCTTGAACGTTGGATATCGAACAATTAGAAAAGGAAATCACGGAATAAGGTATGGTTTACTTTTGTAGATCTAGTTCAAATGAACTTATTTTCAATCCTGTTGGGGTTTTTCAAAAATTGTTTTAAATTTTTTGTTGCGTATGAACTCCAAAACCCAACAGTGGTATCAGAGCCTTAGGCAATGTTCTATTAAACATTTACATGTTTTCTCTGATGTATATATAATATATGTGTGAAAACATGATCTTGATTAATATATATATGATATATATGTAGGTTATGTGATAATTGTTATCAAGAATTGGTTTTAAAACATGTTGTTAACTCAAGTATTTGATATATACGCATTATTTGATTCAATGATATAATTCATGTTTAGAATATTTCAATTAACATATTTTTTAATATTGAACGATGCGAATTTTTGCATGTTCGAATGTTAGAAGTCACGTTTAATTTAATGTGATTATAGTGTTGAATGCATAGTTCATTTTTGTTCAATAATTATGTATGTTTCCATGATAGAAATCATGATTAGGTTAATATGATTAATTTAATATGCTCTGGTGTTGAATGCATGATTAATATTTCGTTTCTTGATTCAATTGCTCGTTTTGTATGAATAAGAATCAAAATTGATTTTTGATCATATATCTCATTGAGATCTTTTAGTATATTCCTATTAGATATGAGATAAAGTTTTAATCAAATAGGAATAACAAATCCTAATAGATAGGTGAGATATATAACAAATTCGTAATCGATAAGAATTCAATATATCTTAAATTCTAATTGGATTAAGATAAGATATTAAGTAAGAGGTAGGCCCGAGTTAATTAAAAACGTTTTAATTAACATTTTTCAGAATTAAAATAAGAGGTTGTTTTGGTCAATTGGATTGACTAAAATAATGAGAAATTTTAAGCAATTTTCAATTTTCGAAACTGGAATTTGTTATTTTAATAAAAATTGGGGCGCTGCCCCTATACCCCGTGCACTGATCGGTCGACGGAACCACCGTCGCTAACTATTCGTAGTGCAAGAATATTTGTATAGTAATTAATATTAGTAAAATTTCTTAACTTGTTTAGTGATTGTACATGCATTGTAATACATGATATTTATCTCGTTTAAATCATGATCATTAAAACAGATAAAAATCTCTCTTCCAGATTTTAAGTCAAGTGTCATCCATTCTCAAACACTTGTCAAATCTTCGATGACATCAATATGGGTCTGCCTCCTGAGGAGTGTATTGTGTTATCTTGGTGAGGCAAGTTGAGTAATGGTTACTCTATTGTTTGAAATGGTTAGACTTGATAAAGCTATCGAAATGGTTTTGGGTTTTAGACACAAGAAGAGATAAAACATGCTAAGACATAAGATGTCATAGTCTCATTAAAAAAAACTAAAAGTTACATATGATGTAATTGATAATAGGTACCTACCTAAATAACCTAATTCAAAGTGTCATGCCTTAGCTGTCTTAGAATTAGGTGAAACATAGATTTTAGCCCCTCAAATTAACAGTGTTTTTATGTGGGTTGTTAATTTAGTGGGAGTCTATTCCTCTATACCAAAATGAACTTTTGCATAATCTTTATTGTAGATTTATGACCTCTTCAAATCACACTAATCCTTTATCACTGCGATCTATCCTTGAGAAAGATAAGTTATCTGGGACAAGTTTTTTTCACTGGTTTAGAAACTTGAGAATTGTTCTTAAGCATGAACGCAATTTGTATGTCTTTGATGATCATATTCATAAGGAACCACCAGTCGATGCTTTAAGAGTCGTGAAAGATGCACATACTTATCGTGTCAATGACTCAACTGATGTTGCATGCATTATGTTGGCAACCATGGTTCCTGGACTTCAGAAGAACTTAAAACGCATGGAAGCTTACGACATGGCTGCGAAGAAAATGTTCCAATAGCAGGCTAGGAAAGAAAGGTTTGAGACAGTAAAAAACCTTCATTCTTGCATAATGGCTGAGGGTGCGTCACTTAGTTCTCATGTTCTGAAAATGAAGGGTTATATTGACCATCTTTACAGACTTGAATTTCCCAAAAGCCAAGAGTTGGCTACGGATTTGATCATAAATTCATTGTCTGATAGTTATTCACAAATTGTAATGAACTATAACATGAATAATATAGAGAAGTCTATCTCATAGTTGCATTTGATGCTTAAGACTGTTGAGCAGAATGTCAAGAAACTATATGCTAATGTTTTGATGGTTGAGAAAGGAAATGTTATGGAAAAGAAGGGCAAAGGCAAGACTAAAATTTACAAGACTATTGTAACTGTCACAAAGCCTGTGGAACAAGTCAAGTCTAAGGCTGCTTCTACTTCACAGTCCCAATAGGAAAAGGAAAAAGAAAAATTTTCATTTATGTCATGCACCTAAGGATTGGTTCAGAAACTGCAAGCTCTATCTTGAAGATTTAAAGAAAAAAAAGAGTAGTGCAACTTCTGCTTCAAGTATTTATGTTATTGAAGTTAACTTTAATACTAGTGATTCCTAGGTAATGGATGTCGGATGTGGATCTCAAATTTGTACTAATGTGCAGGGTCTCACAAAAAGTAGAAAGATAAAGAAAAGAGAAGTCATCTTACAAGTTGAAAATGGAGCAAAGGTTGTTGCGTTGGTTGTAGGATTCTATGAATTAATTTTATCTAGTGACTTATTTTAGTTTTAAATAATTGTTATTATGTCCCTACCTTGAGCATAAACATCATTTCAGTTTCATGTTTGGATTTGGATGGTTTTAATTTCATTATTGTGAACAATAAATTTTCTATTTCTTAAAAAGATATTTTCTATGCGAATGTTGATATGTGTGATGATTTTTATATTATAAACATGAAAATGTCTATAGATACTAGTGGGTTTTGGGGTTCATACGCAGCGAAAATTACAAAACAATTTTGAAAAAAGAACCCCAACAGGATCCGAATCTAATTCCATTAAAAATGTTTAAACCATGAAAACTTAATCATACCTCGGTCGCAATATACCTTTCAGAAGGTTGATCGATCTCTAAAGCGCTGCCAACGACGAACGTCCTCTACCAGCAGTCCACACATGAACGGCGGCCGAGATTCGAAGTGCTAGTTTCGAGAGAATACCAAACCTTTTTTTTCTCTCCAAAAGATCCAGAGCGTACCAGAAAACCCTAATTCGTTTCTAAAACGAAAATAGAGTTTCGGCCCTTAATCTTTCATACGTGTGTTCTAACTTAAAGCGTTTATTTATACAACTCTTGTGTATAGACGGTTAAGTAAATTACACATATACCCATACTTAAAGAAGTATAAGTGTAATACACTACAAGGATGTTTCCGTCATGAATTTTATCATATAAAATTCATTTTTCTGAACCATCTTAAAATCTCGCAAAACCATTCTTAGTGTGCGACCCAATAGGCTCATACAACGTTGGCAGTGTACCAAAACACATTTTGGTATACAAGTCATAAACGGCCTCTAGCAAGACATTATGACTACCCAAGTCGTACGAATATCAAATCGATACAACCTAATCAATAATGTATATAACATCCTTTTGTCACACGATATCCTTTTGATCAAACATAAGGCATGAAATTGTCATCCAACATGTTCAATCGTACTAGTCTCGATCTCTAGGTAGACTGAAAACATCCAAGTGACATTGATCAATATCAATTCACTTAGACTAGGCCTTTTAACAGTCTAAGACATCGAGGGATCCACTGGATATCTCTTTGTATATGAGAGGGACAAATTCTATCTTGATTACACAACTTCATGACATTGCTCACACAGTAACCAATCACAATCTTTATAATTGTCCGGTTAAAGACAACGTTTGATTGTGTCAAATCAGTGTGTTCCTAATGTTGAAGTCTCTGGTAATCTCAAGTCAGAGGACTGTAAAATATACCTATCATGAGAAACAACTATGAATTAATCCATGTGATGTTCTCATAGCGGGTCGGTCTAGTACTTTGTTCCCTAACAAGTACTCGTGATCTTGATTCGTATCCCTATACGTATAATCATCATATGATCATCAATCAAGACTCACACTAGTCTTAATTCATTATAGTTCCCAGTATAATGATCGACTAGGGACATTTATGATATTTTAGTAAATACCCATGGATCTTATTATAATGTAAACATGCAAATTAATTATAATAAACAACAAATGAAATCCTCTATTTTATTAACTAAAAGTATTCATAAAGACAGTTAATGGATTGACCTAGGGCACATGCCCCAACATCTCCCACTTGCACTAGGGCCAATCATACATATATCTAATGCCCAATGATCTAACATGACCATCATGTTTTGCTTGTGGAAGAGCTTTAGTCAATGGATCCGCAACGTTGTCTTCAGTAGGTACTCTTCAAACCTTCACGTCTCCCCTCTCAATAATTTCTCTGATGTAAGTATATGTTTGGATCTGTGGTGTGATCTAGGTTCCTTGGCCTGTGCTATTGCCCCGTTATTATCACAATACAAACAAACAGGGTTAGCAATACTTGGAACCACACCTAGTTCAGAAATGAACTTTTTGATCCAAACTGACTCCTTTGCTTTGCATCGGACGACTGCAATATACTCGACCACTTTCTGTTGTAGAATGCCACGATCTCTTGCTTCGAACTTTTCCCAAACTTTCGCACCCTCATTCAAAGTAAACACATATCCAGATTGCGATCTAAAATCATCTATATCAGTTTGAAAACTTGCATCTATGTAACCATTTACAACTATATCATTTTCAAAACCTCCATAGACCAAGAACACTTCCTTAGTCCTTTTTAAGTATTTAAGAATGTTCTTTACTGCTATCCAGTGACTCTCACCAGGATCTGACTGATATCTGCTCGTAGTGCTCAAAGCATATGATACATCAGGTCGAGTGCATAGCATGACATACATGATAGATCTAATAGCTGATGCATATGGAATCTTATTCATACGGTCTCGCTCATCATTTGTCTTAGGACATTGAATCTTGCTGAGACTTATGCCACGAGACATTGGCAACAATCCTCTTTTAGAGTCTTGCAAACTGAACCTATTCAACACCTTGTCTATGTAAGCACTCTGATTTAGACCGATTAGCCTCTTAGATCTATCCCTATAGATCCTTATCACTAGGATATAAGCTGCATCTCCTAAGTCTTTCATTGAGAAACACTTCCCTAACCAAGACTTGACATTCTGCAATGTTGGGATGTCATTTCCAATGAGTAATATATCATCAACATACAGTACCAGAAAAATAACTACACTCCCACTGACCTTCTTGTATACACAAGGCTCATCTTCGTTCTTAATAAAACCAAAATCCTTGATTGCTTCATCAAAACGAAGATTCCAACTCCGATAAGCTTGCTTTAATCCATAAATGGATCTTTGAAGCTTGCATACCTTCCTAGAATTCTCATGATGTACGAAACCTTCAGGTTGTGTCATATACACGTCCTCAAGCAGCTTTCCATTAAGAAATGTTGTTTTTACATCCATTTGACATATCTCATAGTCATAATATGCAGCAATGACAATTAAAATTCTTATTGATTTAAGCATGGCTACTGGCGAAAAAGTTTCATTATAATCAACACCTGGAGTCTGCCTGAAACCTTTTGCTACAAGTCTTGCTTTAAAAGTATGCACTTTGCCATCCATGTCGGTTTTCTTCTTGAAAACCCATTTACATCTAATGGTCTTACCACATTCAGGTAAATCAACCAAGTTCCAGACTTGGTTATCATACATGGATTGCATCTCAGAGTTCATGGCACTTAGCCATTTATCTGAGTCTGGTCCAGACATAGCCTCCTGATAAGTGGTGGGCTCATTTTGATCCATAAGCAACACATCACGACTATTAGTAATGAGAAATCCGAATCTCTTTGGCTCATGTCTTACCCTACCACATTTACGTGGGCCTTGTGTCACTTGTGGAGGTTCAACTGGTTCAGAACGTTGTTGAACTTCCAGTAGCGGTTCAGTGTTTATCTGTGATTCTTGAACTTCTTCAAGATTTATTTCTCTCCCACTAGTGTTTTTTGAAATAAACTATTTTTCCATAAAGGCACCATACCGAGCAACAAACATTTTGTTCTCAGCGAGATTATAAAAGTAATATCCTTTTGTTTTCTTAGGATACCCTACAAATAAACACTTGTCAGATTTAGGTGCTAGTTTTTCTGAGACTTGTCGCTTTACGTAAGCCTCACAACCCCAAATCTTAAGGAAAGACAAACTAGGTCTCTTCCCGTACCATATCTCATATGGTGTTTTATCAACCGCTTTAAAAGGAACTCGATTTAGAGTGAAAGCTGCAGTTTGTAATGCATAACCCCAAAAGGATAATGGAAGATCTACATGACTCATCATAGATCGAACCATATCTAATAAGGTTCAATTTCTCCTTTCAGAAACTTCATTCCATTATGGAGTTGCTGGTGGAGTCAATTGGGAGACAATCCCACAATTTCTAAGATGATAATCAAATTCTTAGCTCAAATATTCACCACCTCGATCTGATCGAAGTGTTTTAATAGTTTTACCAAGTTGATTATGCACTTCATCTTGAAACGTTCGAAACATCTCAAATGATTCAGCTTTATGTTTCATAAGATATGCATAACCATATCTGTTGAAATCATCAGTAAATGTAATGAAGTACTGATAACCTCCTCTAGCAATTGTGTTTATAGGACCGCATACATCGGTATGTATTAGACCCAATAAATCACTTGCCCTTTCAATGTGTCTAGTAAAGGAACTTTTAGTCATCTTGCCTAGTAAACAAGATACGCATGTTTCATATGTTTCTAAATCAAATGAATCTAGAAGTCCATCTTTATGGAGCTTCGTTATGCGTTTCTCATTTATGTGCCCGAGACGACAATGCCAAAGATAGGTTTGATTCAAATCATTTGACTTGAATCTCTTTGTATTTAGGTTAAAGACTGGAGTATCAGTGGACCTTTTCATGCTTAGAATATAAAAACCATTACACAAATCAGCATTTGCATAAAATATGCCTTTACGAGAAATGGAACATCTATTATTCGCAATAATAAAATCAAAACCATCCATATCCAAACACGAAACATAAATAATGTTTCTGCTCAAGGCAGACACAAAATAACAATTATTTAAAGTTAAAATAAGTCCACTAGGTAAGACTAAGTCATATGATCCAACAGCCAGGGCAACAACTCTTGCTCCATTCCCTACGCGGAGGATGACTTCTCCTTCTTCAACTTTCTACTTCTGGTGAGTCCCTGCACATTTATACAAATGTGAGATCCACATCCGGTATCTAATACCCAGGAATCACTAGTAGATAAATTAATTTCAATAACATAAATCCCTGTAGTGGTAGTCGCACTACCCTTTTCTTCTTTAGATCTTCCAGATAGAGTTTGCAATTTCTGAACCAATGTCCAGGTGCATGGCAGAAATGACAATTTCCTTCCTTTTCTTTTGGGTGTTTTGAAGCAGGAACAAGCTGAGGCTTGACTTGTTCCGCAGGCTTTGCGACAGGTGCAGCAGCAGCCTTGGCAACTTTAGCCTTTCCTTTACCTTTCTTCTTCATTCACTTTCCCTTTTGGACCATCAACACATTACTAGAGGGTTTCTTGATATTTTGTTCAGCAGTTTTGAGCATCAAATGCAACTCAGAAATTGATTTCTCCATATTATTCATATTGTAGTTCATAACAAATTGTGAGTAACTCTCCGATAATGAATTCAGGATCAAATCCGTAGCCAACTCTTGGCTTATGGGAAATCCGAGTCTATCAAGCTGATCAACATAGCCCTTCATCTTAAGAACATGAGGACTAACTGACGCACCCTCAGTCATCTTGCAAGAATGTAGGTTCTTGACTGTCTCTAACCTTTATTGCCTAGTTTGTTGTTGGAACATTTCCTTCAACGTTACAGCCATGTCGTAGGTTTCCATTAGTTCCATGTCCTTCTGAAGTTCAGGAACCATAGTTGTCAGCATAATACATGCAACATCAGTAGAATCATTGACATGCTTATTATGCGCATCCTTCACAGTTTTCGAAGCATTGGCTGGTGGGTCCTCAGGGATTGGAGCATCCAGGACATACAACTTGCATTCATGCTTGAGAACGATTCTAAAGTTTCTGAACCAGTCAAGAAAGTTAGTCCCAGATAGTTTATCCTTCTCAAGGATGGATCGCAGTGACAGGGGATTATTGTTACTTGAAGAGCCCATTGATCTACAATAAAGATTATGCAAAGTTTATTTTAGTATAGAGGAATAGACTCCCCTAAATTAACAACCCTCCTAAAACATATTGTTTATTTAGGGGACTAAAATCCATATTTCACCTAATTCTATGACGGTATGGCATGAAACAGAACTAGATTATTTAGGTAGGTAATGAGTTACCAATTACATCTTATGTAATTTTAAATACTTTTATGAGATACGGGACATCTTATGTCTTAGCATGTTTTTTATCTCATCATGTGCCTAAAGCTCAAAACTATTTTGATAGCTTTATTAAGTCGAACCATTTTTAAACATTTAGGTAACTCTTACCCAACTTGTCTTACCAAGATAACACAATACACCCAGTTATGGCTGAAACTATATTAGTGTGATCGAGGCCTTGACAAATGTTTAAAATGGATGGCTCGAGACTTAAAATTTAATAGAGGGATTTTATTCAGTTTTAGTGATTTTTATGTAAACAATGAAATATCATATATTTTATTGATTTGTTCAATCACTAAACAATTTAGAAATTTTTATATTGTTCACTAATAAAAGAATTTCCGTGCGCTAGGATTAGTTAGACGGCGGTCCCGCTGGCCGGTCAGAGGGTGGTGGTTCAGAAAATTAAAATTCTCTATAGAAAATTATATTTTTCGTTGATTTTATAATCCTAAATTAACCCCTTAATTTATTCGAAACTAAGTCAATTAAAACATTTTAATTAACTCGGACCCACATCTAACTAATCTTCTTATCCTAATCCAATTAGGACTTAAGATATTTGAATCCTAGCATATCACCAATAACAAAATTCTCGATATTTATCTCCTATCCAATAGGGATAACGAAACTGATTTTGCTAATATCTCATAATCTAATTTGTTATCTATCTCTTATCAAATAGAAATTTCATAACATAATAGATATAACGAGATAAATAAATAATTTTAAAAAATAATTATTTGCAATTTCGGTCCTCATCAAAATAATCACAAACATGTAATTGAATCATGAACTACTATCCCAATCGAACCTAATCATATTAGTTTCGAATTAATATTCAGACTTATACAATTTAAGAAACTTAAAACAATGTAACCTAAATATGCATATTGAATTACAGAGATTTCATCCATGCATCAGTACACGAAAAATAAAGATTATACCTAATGGTGTCATGGATCACAGAACCCGAAATTCAATTCATTAAAATTATTCGAATTAACCTAACATGGTTACTAGCATGTACGAAATTGATTTCAATTAAATCACGAATATATGCATCATATACACAAAACATGATAATAAATCTCACAGAAAACTTATGTATATCACATATACATCAACTATTAACATGATTTCAATCATATATCATGTATATATCAGAAGAAAACATGCAATGAATTTAATGGAATCGAACTCGATGGCTCTGATACCACTGGTGGGTTTTGGGGTTCATACGCAGCGGAAATTACAAAACAATTTTGAAAAAAGAACCCAACAGGATCCGAATCTAATTCCATTAAAAATGTTTAAACCATGAAAACTTAATCATACCTTGGTCGCAATATACATTTCTGAAGGTTGATCGATCTCTAAGGCTTTGCCAACGACGAACGCCCTCTACCAGCAGTCCATACACGAACGGCGGCCGAGATTCGAAGTGCTAGCTTCGAAAGAATATCAAACCTTTTTGTTTCTCTCCAAAAGATCCAGAGTGTACCAGAAAACCCTAATTCATTTCTAAAACGAAAATAGAGTTTCGGCCCTTAATTTTTCCTACTTGTGTTCTAACTTAAAGCGTTTATTTATACAACCCTTGTATATAGAAGGTTAAGTAAATTACACGTATACCCATACTTAAAGAAGTATAAGTGTAATACACCACAATGACGTTTCTGTCATGAATTTTATCATATAAAATTCATTTTTCTGAACCATCTTAAAATCTCGCAAAACCATTCTTAGTGTGCAACCCAATAGGCTCATACAACGTTGGCAGTGTACCAAAACACATTTTGGTATACAAGTCATAAGCGCCCTCTAGCAAGACATTATGACTACGCAAGTTGTACAAATATCAAATCGATACAACCTAGTCAATAATGTATATAACATCATTTTGTCACACGATATCCTTTTGATCAAACATAAGGCATGGAATTGTCATCCAACATGTTCAATCGTACTAGTCTCGATCTCTAGGTAGACTGAAAACATCCAAGTGACATTGATCAATATCAATTCACTTAGACTAGGCCATTTAAAAGTCTAACACATCGAGGGATCCACTGGATATCTCTCTATATATGAGAGGGACAAATTCTATCTTGATTACACAACTTCATCACATTGCTCACACAGTAACCAATCACAATCTTTATAATTGTCTGTTAAAGACAACGTTCGATTGTGTCAAATCATTGTGTTCCTAATGTTGAAGTCTCTGGTAATCTCAAGTCAGAGGACTGTAAAATATACCAATCATGAGAAACAATTATGACTTAATCCATGTGATGTTCTCATAGCGGGTCGGTCCAGTACTTTGTTCCCTAACAAGTACTCGTGATCTTGATTCGTATCCTTATACGTATAATCATCATATGATCATCAATCAAGACTCACACTAGTCTTAATTCATTATAGTTCCCAGTATAATGATCGACTAGGGACATTTAGGATATTTCTGTAAATACCCATGGTTCTTATTATAATGTAAACATGCAAATTAATTATAATAAACAAAAAATGAAATCCTCTATTTTATTAACTAAAAATATTCATAAAGACAGTTAATGGATTGACCTAGGGCACATGCTCCAACAACTTTTATTCTTAATATAAATACAAAAAGACTCAAGCCAAATGATTTGAATCAAACCTACCATTGACATTGTCTTCTTGGCCACATAAATGAGGAACTCATTTCTAAACTCCAAATATATCGACTTTTATATTCATTTTATTTTGATTCATATGAAACATGTGTGTCTTGTTTATTAAGCAAGATGACAAAGAGTCCCTTTACTGGAAAGGGCAAGTGACTTATTGGGTCTACTACATATTGATGTGTGATCACAATGGCTAAGAGGTCGTTATTAGTACTTTATTACTTTCACCGATGATTTCAGCAGATATGATTAGGTGTATCTTATGAAACATAAAGGTATATTTTTTGAGATGTTTCAAACATTTTAGAATGAAGTGCAAAATCAACTTTGTAAAACTATTAAAGCACTTCGATCAGATCGAGGTGGTTAATATTTGAGCCAAGAGTTTGATGATCAAACTATAGAAATCGTGAGATTGTTACACGATTAACTTCTCCATCAACTCCACAATGGAATGAAATTTCTAAAAGAAAAAATTGGACTTTATTAGATATGGTTCGATCTATGATGAGTCATGCATATCTTTCTATTTCCTTTTGGGGTCATGCCTTAGAAACTAGCTGCGTGTACGTTAAATCGTGTTCTTTCTAAAGCAGTTGATAAAACACCATATGAAACGTGATTTGGGAAAAGAACAAGTTTGTCTTTCCTTAAGATTTGGGGCTATGAGGTTTTCGTACGACGACAAATCTCAGAAAGATTATTAGCCAAATCTACCAAGTTTGTATTTATTGGTTATCCTAAAGAAACTAGAGGATATTACTTTTATAATCTAATTGAGAACAAAGTGTTTGTTGCTCAGAATTATGTCTTCATGGAAAAAGAGTTTATTTCAAAATACAAAAATGGGAATAAAGTAAGTCTTAAAGAAGTTCAAGAACCAAAAACAAACATTCAACCGTCAGTGAGAGATCAACAAAGTCTTGAACTAGTTATACCTCCACAGGTAATACAAGGTCCGCATAAGTCTCATAGGGTAAGATATTAGCCTGAGAGATTTGTATTTCTTATTATTGATAGTAGTAAGGTGTTGCTTATAGGTCAAATGAACCTACTACTTATTAAGAGGTTATGTCTAACCTTGAGGTAGATAAATGACTTAGTACTGTGAATTCTGAGATGCAATCCATGTATGATAACCTAGTTTAGAACTTACTTGATTTACCTGAAGGCGGTAAGAACACTGGATGTAAATGCGTTTTCAATAAGAAAATCGACTTGGATGGCAATGTGCATACTTATAAAGCAGGGCTAGTCGCAAAAGGTTTCAGATAGACTCAAGGTGTTGATTATGATGATATTTTTTCTCTTGTAGAGATGCTTAAATGCATTAGAATTCTAATTGATATAACTGCATATTATGACTATGAGATATGGCAAATAGGTGTCAAAATAGTTTTTTAAAATGGAAAGTTACTTGAGGACGTGTATATGATACAACCTGAAGGGTTTATTTATCCTGAGAATCTTAGGAAGGTGTTCAACCTTCAAAGATCTATTTATGGATTAAAGAAAGCTTCTCGGAGTTGGAATCTTCATTTTGATGATGCAATTAATGAATTTGGTTTCATTAAAACCTAAGACGAGTCTTGTGTATACAAGAAGGTCAGTGGGAGCGTGGTTGTTTTCTTGATACTGTATGTTGATGATATATTAATTATTGGAAATGACATTCCAACCTTGCAGAGTGTTAAGTCATGGTTAAGGAAGTGTTTCTTAATGAAGGACTTAGGAAATGCAGCCTACATCCTTGGGATTAAAATCTATAGGGATAGATCTAAAAGGGTAATCGGTCTATGTCAGAGTATTTATATTGACAAGGTATTGAATATGTTCAATATGCAAGACTCCAAAAAAGGGTCGTTGCCAACATCTCATGGTATAAATCTTAACAAGACTCAATATCTAAAGACTAATGATAAGCAAGGGCACATGAATACGATTCCATATGCACCAACTATTGGATCTATCATGTATGTCATGTTATGCACCCGACCTGATGTATCATATGCTTTAAACGCAATAAGCATATATCAGTCTGATCCCAATAAGAGTCATTGAATAATAGTAAAAAACATTCTCAAGTACTTGAGAAGGACTATAGAAGTGTTCTTGATCTATGGAAGTTTAGAAGAGGAGCTTGTTGTAAATGGTTACACAAATGCAAGTTTTCAAACTGACATAAATGACTTCAGATCGAAGTCTAGATATGTGTTTACTTTGAATGGAGGCACAATGAGCTAGAAAAGTTTGAAGCAAGAAACTGTAGCAGATTCTATAAAGAAGTGAGTATATTGCAACGTCCGAAGTAGTTAAAGAGGCAGTTTGGATCAAAAAGTTCATTTCTGAACTTGGTATGGTTCTGAGTATAGCTAATTACATTTACTTGTATTATGACAACAACGGGGCGATAGCACATGCCAATGAACTAAGATCACACCACTGATCCAAACATATACTTAGACGTTTTCATCTTATTCGAGAAATCATTGAGATGGGAGATATGAAGATTTGCAGAGTTCCTATATAAGAAAATGTTGCAAATCTTTTGACGAAGGCTCTTCCACAAGCGAAACATGATTGTTATATCAGGTCATTAGGTATTAGATACATGAATGATTGGCCCGAGTGCAAGTGGGAGATGTTGGGGCATGTGCCCTATATCAATCTACAAACATTGTTTAACTTATAATTTTTTAGTTAATAAAATAAAGGTTTTTGTTTGTTGTTTTATTATAAGTGATTGCATGTTTACCTTATAGTAAGATCCATGGGTATTTGTTGAGATATCTTAAATGTACTGAGTCGGTCATTATATTAGGAACTATAATGAATTAAAACTAATATGAATCTTGATTGATGGTCATGAGTATAGGGATACGAATCGAGATCATGAGTACTTGTTAGGAACAAGGTACTGCACCGACCCGCTATGAGAACACCATATGAATTAAGTTACAGGTATTACTCATTATAGTTATATCATCTAGTCGTTTAACTTGAGATTACCATAAACTTCAACATTACGATCATAATGATTTGACACAATCCAATGTTGTCTTTAACCGAATGAT
This sequence comes from Stephania cephalantha, assembly GCA_039657325.1. NCBI lineage: Eukaryota > Viridiplantae > Streptophyta > Magnoliopsida > Ranunculales > Menispermaceae > Stephania > Stephania cephalantha. The sequence continues at coordinate 39,551,415 of CM077576.1, forward strand.
TATAAAGATTGTGATTGGTTACTATGTGAATAATGTATAAAGGTATCTAATCGAGATAAAATTTGTCTCTCTCATATTGAGAGAGATATCAGCGAATCCCTCGATTTGATAGACTGGTAATGGTCAAGTCCTTGTGAATTGATATAATCAATGTCACTTAGATGCTTTCATTCTATCTAATGATCGATACTAGTACGATTAAACATTAAGGGTAACTTTCCACGCCTCATGTTTAATCAAAGAATATTACAAGACAAAAAGATATAATATATGCTATTCATTAGGTTCTATCGAGTTTGATATTCATGCTATTTGGGTAGTCACATCGTCTTGCTAGTGACTGCTTATGACTTGTGTACCAAAATAGTTTTGGTTCACTACCAACGTCGCATGAACCTATTGGGTCGCACACAAACAATGGCTTTCGCAATTTCAAATGGTCCAGAGTAATGAATTTTATATGATAAAATTAATGACATAAAAGCCCTTACGATTAGTCATATGATAACTTATTAATATGGGCGTATGTATAATTTGCTTAAACAATCTAAATATTATAGTTGTATTACGAATAGGATTTTAAGTTACGACTTATCTACATATATAAATAGAGGTTGAAACCCTAAAACGAAATAAGATTTCATTTTTACTAGTTTTGAGTTCTCTGGATTTTGGAAGAGAAAAGAAAAACGTTTTTTTATCTCTTTTGGGGCTAGCACTCCAAATTGTGGTCAACATTTGTGTGTGGATTTCGGATAGATGACACGCGCTCGTCTTGAAGATTGAACAATCAGAGAAGAAAATCACGGATTAAGGTATGGTTTAATTTTGTAGATCTAATTTAATAGAACTTGTTTTCGATACTATTAGGTTTTTCAAAAATTATTTTGAATTTTTCCCTATAAACCCCAAAACCTAACACCAAATTATCTTAACCTTGAATCTTCATGTTTTTTTTGTTCAAAAATCTTCGTGTTAAATATTCTACCCTTATAAGTTTTATAACACATCTACCTAAGCATCCTCGTTTGCACAACCCTCATTTTGGAAGTGTTGTTTCAATCACCCACATTCAAGTTTTTTTTTCCTTCACGTTGAAACTGCATTTCATTGATACACTAGTAGTTCATGACAATTACTGTCATGCTACAAGAGTAAGAGCTAAATCTCCAACCCTTAAATTGTCCAAGCATTGGAATGTAATCTCAGCGAAGCACTCAGCATGAGTTTTTCTATATTAAAAAAGTCAATCATTAATAAAAACACTTTGAAATTTGAGAAAACATTCCAACTTCCAAGTGTGATGGAGTTAATGTTGAGGTGTGTGGACCGAAATAATAGTCTTACATCGATTAAATGAAAACTTAATGAAAAATTATATAAGTGATGATCTCCCTTTAACTAGTATCGAAGCCTTTTGAGATAAAACCCATAACAAGAGTTAAAGGCCTATGAGAGTCCAAGATGGCTTCCACCACAAGAACATCATCTCCACCTCCTGCCTTCGACGGTGAGAACTATCATATTTGTGTTGTTAAGATGAATACCCATATGAGAGGTCTCAGGCTATGACAATGGATTGAAAATGTAAATGAAGTAACACCGTTAGGGAACAATCCAACGTTGAATCAGATCTGAGTGCACGAGAAGAACTCACAAAAGCTTCGCGAGTGTTGTCGCAAAGCCATGTTGTGGTCACATCAAATGTTTTCACAAGAAAAATGACTTGTGAAATATAAAAAAAAGCTTGAGATGTATTGCAAGAGGTTTATCAAGGGAATGATAAAACAAGAACACTCTAAATACTAAATCTCAAAAGAGATTTCCAGATGTTGAACATGAAAGAGAATGAAAATATACATGAGTTCTCGGATTGATTGATGAGCGTGGTAAACAAGATTTTACTAGAACAATTTAAGTCAAAGATCTCATTTCTTATAGACTCGAGAGATATAAAAAAGATGACTTCGGTGAAGTTGATCATCGCTTTGCAAGCTTAGGAAAAAATGAAATCCATGAGAAATAGTACCATAGCGACAACTATTGAAGGGGCTTAATTAGTGAAGACATCATCATCGTCAAAAGTAAGAGGGAATATTCCTAAATGCTATAACTACAAAGAGAGGGGTCACAAGGAAGAAGATTGTTGGCACAAGGGAAAGCCATAATGCTTCAAATGCAAAAACTTTGGCCACCTAGAGAAAAGTTGCAAGTTTCGAAAAGATCAAGATCAGACAAACATGGTGAAAGAAACCACCGAAGATACGTTTTTGTAAAGTTGATGAGAAGTGCATTAAGAAATTTGGAGAGAAGTGCTCCAAATAGTGAGGATGATGAGAAGTGCATCATCAAATGAATAGAAATGCTTCATGAATTCATATCGTGCGAAGAGAAGTGCTTTGCCAAATGAAGGATCATGTGAAGAGAAGTGCTTCGCCAATTTAAAGTTTAATTTTAATTTTAAGGTATTTGAATTAAGAGGGATATTGTTATAATTGATTGAAATATCAATTAGTTAAAGTTTATTTTTTATTATTTATGTTGATCAAGAGATTTAAACTAGGACCTAAATATGATCTAGTAGTTATTTGAACATTATATATATGTGAATAAAGTGAGCGTGGTGTGCGTTGATCCAACGTAATCATCTACATAAATCATTTTTTATTTTTCGTTTGTTGCATATTTATTTTCTTAATATTTTATATCAGCCTTTCAACTCATATGTGTGGGGTTTTATCTCAAAAAGCCTTAGTGATAGTTGAGGAGACAATATCGGTATTGGCAGAGATCATTGGCTCACGAAGAAGTGCTGCGGACGGGCCGCTTGTGGATAATGTGCCGCAGGCATGAAAATCTAACATGGTATCAGAGCCAACGGTTCGATTGGGACTTATCGAAAAAATCGCTTTGATGGACTTCGGTCGAAGGTGGATTGTTAAGATATGTAGAATGAAATAATAGTCTCACATCGATTAAATGAAAACTTCATAAATAAGTATATAAGTGATGGTCTCCCCTTAACTAGTACCGAGGTCTTTTGAGATAAAACCCCACACCAAGAGTTGAAGGTGGTTAAGTTGGGGACAATATCAGTACTGGCGGAGATATTATGCTCGTGGAGAAGTGTCGTGGGCAGGCCTCTTGTGGTTAATGTGTCGTAGGCATAAAAAATTAACATATAGAAAGTAGAGCTTGAGGTGAACTTCAACTTCTATTTCCATCAAGTGCATCCTATCTAGTGCATCTTTCCACGTTTTGTCCAACTCCATAAGTTTCTAAGTTGAACAATACACTTAGAGAAATAAACATCTTTAAAAAGATCAGATGTTACAGTATTGATCAATGCCTATCTTCACCCATGTTAGCAGACTAGACAATCTGCCATGTATAAAATTTGTCTTATAGTTTGTTCAATTTTTTGTAATAGAGGGCCCAATTCGAAGTGGTGACTAGTTTATATATGGGCTTAAGTGTGAAAGTGGGGTTCACTACAAAATATCAAGGTGAAATGCAATGTCCCCTCCACACTTATAAGTCTTATTATTGTATGCTAACTGGCTAGTCCATGTAGGACTATCCCAACATCTAGCTCCAACACTGTTCCCTCAAGTCCAACCAGAACTTGACCGCAGTTCAACATAAACCCTCCATTTTTCATATTCAATTTGCATATCGAGATATGCGTGTGCGCATCACCATATACTTTTAGTTGAAGTTCAACAATAAAACTTATAGGTGTGTGGTGCAACATTTTATGAAATTATGTCACTAATCTTTTCTCCTACCACGCTGGACTTGTTCAAACAAGGCATATCTTCTTATGGCCCGTTCGGTTGGCAAGTAAAATAAACCCATGAACATGGGATTATTTTACACTTGGATTATAACATGGATTTAGGTATTAGTCCCAATTGAGGGACTTGTTTGGTTTGGAGTATAAAAGTTGGGGTTAAATATATGAAGTTACCAAATTGCCCTCTTATATCAACAACAAAATCCTTCAACCCTACCCATTTCACTCCCATCCCGTCCTGCATCTTCGTCGTTCCCATCCCGTCCTTCATCTTCTACGTTCTGCTGTGCTCATCGAATAGGATCGAACCTAGGTACTCCTATCTCTCTCTCTCTCTCTCTCTCTCTCTCTCTCTCTCTATCTCTCTCTTTCTCTCTCAACATCAACAACGGTGTTCTCTGTGCTTCTTGTTTTTTGTGGTTTCTTCAATCTTGTTGTTGTATAAAAATGGTGTTGCGTCTCTGTGAAATCAGCTTTTGTGGTCATAATGTAAACATGAATTAGAAATAGGGCGTCATGATAGAATAGGAAAGCTTATGATTTACAAATGTACTACCCGGGTCATAAGTTGATTGGATGAGGATCTTTACATTTAAAAGTCCACTATAGTTATTTGTTTACTTAAAAAACTTGAGTTTGCTTCTCATCCTAGAAATTAGTTCGTTAACATTAGTTTTTTTTGGCATTTATGATTCATTTTCTCTGTAGGCGTTTAATTTATAATGTATTGTTTGCTAACGGCGCCCTGTGTTAATCATTCTAGATCATATTGAGAAAAATGTAGGAAAAAATGGTTTCTTGCGCTTTGTTGTTTATCTAAACTTAGATAACTTCATTATGTCTTGCACATTTCATGGAACTGTTCATTGACATTGATCATGAATTGCCACTGCTGTGCATTTGTAACTTTCAGAAAGTATACATAATGTAGATGAGCACAAGTAATGCCACTGTATCTGTGACTTCAGTAATCTACAATTTGTTGTTCTTTAATGCAGGACAATCAATATCATTGTGTTGCATATTCTCAGTGAACTAAAATATAAACTAGCCTTTTAAGCTGATTTGATGAGCAAGAAATTGTTTCTTTCTTACCAAAAAAAAAGGTTGTCAATTGTGTTTATTAGAAGTTTTTATGTTAAACACTGAAAGGTGGAAACCAATGTTGGAGCACCACTTAGAGCTAGAGGTGTTATGCGTATATATGCCTGTTTGTGCCTCAAAAAATTGATTAACAACACTGCATACTGATTACCGACTAAAAAGTCAGTTGTTCTATGCTGAAAAACAATGAAGCTCTAGTCTTCATTGTGAATAGCTCGACTCTTCTGCAATTTATGAAACCTTGTTTAACATATTTTCTGAATCTTTAGTTATGAAAAAGGAAAATGCTACACTAACACCCCAAAGTCACACCAGGTGAAGTAGTGTGCGGCCCCGATTGAAAATGAGTGTGACTTTGGAGGGGTGTGTTACACGATATAATTTGTTTTTGTATATTGATATACCATAGAACTTATTTTGTTTAGTTGTATATAGCATTAACTTCATATAAAACTAAATGTAGTTTAGTTTGTACATAGCATTATGCATCAATATTTATTTGTTTGCCACTGCAATTTCTTCTTGGCCATTGATGTATCATATTACGTTTGTGAAAGATTATGTATGGAGAAGGCCGGATTACAACAAGCGACTGGACGAGGAGGATTTCAAAGGCCAAGGAAATCATGTACCAGCGCACCCCGATCTTTCACGCTGCTCGAATAAAGTTCCCTTGATCCAAGGAAAGGCAAGGGTAAAGCAAAGATGCATCGTGACCCATCGCATGAAGAACAAGGTGACGATGTGAAGGTCGGTAGACGCACGTGGATTCACACGGAAGAAGCAACACTTATGCATGCCATGTATGAAATGGTCGGTCTCGAAGTCTGCAAATGTGATAATGGATTCAAGCTCGGTTACCTCAATCATTTGGAGGAGACGTTGAAAAAATCTTACCCAACTTCAGGGATAAAGGCTAAGTCGCATATCGAATCTAAAGTTAAAGTCTTGAAAAAGCAATGAAGCATAGTCAATGGCATGATTATGGGCATCAAACATGGTTCCAGTGGCTTTGGTTTTGATAGCAACACTAATATGGTGACTACACCCCCTGATGTATGGGATGAATACTTGAAGGTATGAAGTTGTTAGTCAAACTATGGATATTTTTTTGCATGATATTCACTAATTATTTGAACTATTCTTTTTCAGAGCTTCCCGAATGCGAAAGAATGGCGTAAAAAGTCGTTCCCATATTACAATGATTGTTGTGTCATTTTTGGAAACGATAGGGCAACGGGGGAAGATGCAGTTGCACCAGAAGACGCCCTAGAGGAAGTGGAAAAGACTGACTCAAGCAGCGAGAGTCACAGTGAAGTGGAACGCACGACTGCAATGCCACCCACCGCTGAGGATATGGAGATCATATCCACTACATCACGATCCCGTACCACTACACCAGATGGTAATGGGAATCCATCTAAGAAGAAAAAGAAGGTCAGCAGTGATACTTACCTAGCAGATTAAATGGTGGTAGCGACACAGGTGGTGGCGAGTGAAATATCAAAGGTGTCTCAAGCACTTAATACAGAACATGAAATGCGTGTTTCGTTCCTTGCTGCTATGGGGGAAGTCAAAGAATTAAATAAAGTGGAGAAATCAATTTATGGAAGTAAGATTATGGCGCGCGTGGAGCATATGACAGTTTTCCTTAACTTGAAACCAGAGCTTCGATACGATTGGGTGCATGCAATGTTTGACTTCTTCGTAAACTATGTTTGACTGATTCATAAACTATGGCTACGAAATATGCAAGAACAAATTTTATAGATAATTTTTGCTTTTGGGTACTTTTGTTTATGATACATTTATTGGATGCTTTTTTATACTCCAATGGTACTTTTATGGGCAATGTTTGGAGACATTTATATATATTGACTATTAAGATGCTTTTGTCCATGTTTTATATTTTGTAAGAAATTATGTTGATTCTATTTATGGTCATATATGCCACTGATGTTTATTTAGTTAGTTAAGTTGGGTTTCTTCAAAGATAAAAACAAGCCATTCATCAAGTTAGTTGGAAACAAGCCAGTACTATGCAACAAGTTAAATGTCTTCATATTGATTTTGATTCATACGTTTTGTTGAATACATAGATCAAATATTTGATAGTTGGTTGGTTGCATAACTTGAAGTTTAGTTGAAGATAGCAAAAACAACAAGTTAAATGTTCGCACAACCACAATGATTTCAATAGTTCATAGGTCACATTGTTTCATAGCATATCCCAATAAGGCTCCTACACGGGTTCATATCCACTGCAAACCCTCTGAAAAGAGTGATATCTCGTGGCCACAAATCAATGCTTTCCTCCTCTTTAGATAGTATAGTCGGTCGTATGTCTTCAATCCATTGTGTTTGAGGGAGTGGCGGACGTGGGATCTCTTGTACCTCTGTAACTATTAATGCTTCTTCTGGGGTGAGGTGACGTGGTGGTACCTTTACCTTTTTCTTACCTCATGTTCGACTATTCCATCTTGCTATTGCCTCTTCCTTGGTTTCAAAGTGTTCGTAATTGCGGATATGACATTCCCATAATTTGTTGTAATATTCGTACCATGTACCATATATATCGGGCTTCTTACCATTGAAGATAACGTACCATTTGCCTCCCATATCCTACATACAACATGGCATTAGTATGGAATATGGAAAGAAATTAAACAACAAAAAACTAAATGAACGACAAAGTAGGGACTATTCACAACAAAGATCACACAAAACATAGTTCACACACAACAAGTTCACACAACTAAGTTTAGACCCAATTAATGATAACGATGCCACATATCCATCGCAAGGTTGTTGCGAAATGTAGTCTACGGATTAGTCGGATTCATCGAAGCAATAACCTTTGGTTCCTCGTTGCTTGCATTGTCTTTAGCCCCCAACTCCTGCCCCTCTGGCACCATACTTTCCAACACATCATCTGGTACCTCTATCTGAAGGTAATTGTGAAGCACTGCACATGTAATGATCATGAACGACGTCATTTTAATGTTGTAGTAAGAGGGACTTCGTAGTGCGGCCCAACGTTGTTTCAACGCACCGAAACAAGTTTCGATAATGTTTCTCGCCCTTGCATGATGCATGTTGAAAACTTCTTCGGGTGTATGAGCAGGATGGTTGTCATTGGCCCACGCTGACAGGTGGTATCGTTGGCCGCAAAAGGGTGCTAGAAAACCATCGCTGTTGGAGTACCCCGCATTGACCAAGTAGTAAGTTCCGTTATGAACTTTTAAACCATTGCGACGTGAAACTGCATCTCTCATAATCCTTCCGTCTGCTGCCCATCCTTCCCATCCAGGTAGGATGTAAGTAATTAGTTTATATGGTGTACACTCGCACATGACATTCATTGTTGGAAATCCTTTTCTACTCCTGAATCGTGTCTTCATGGTGTTTGGGACGATAACCTCTACATGTGCCCCATCAACAACACCAAGACATCCCTACATTGAAGCAAAGAATAGGATGAGTAAGGTTTGAAAACATTAATTTAAGGTAAAGCCAAAAAAAATTAATCAACCATAAAGAATAGGATTTACCAGAAAATATTTCCATCTAATATCGATTTCTTCTAGGCCAATTGGGTCAGGGTTCTTCATAAGTAAACGATGCAATCGTATCAGTGCTCGAATAGTCCTTCTAAACATCACGCTTACAGTTTCACCTGACCTTTGGAACCATTTTGAAATAACCATATTTCGTATGTTGCGGCCTAGTATGTGGAGTGTAATAGCCAAGTGTTCATCAACATTGACGCAACGTTTGTCCCTTAATTTTCCATGTTCACACAACAAACAATAAAGCTTTGTAAACGGTTGCCTTCTCATTCTAAGCATGGCGTAACAATCATCGTCGTTCTTGTAGACGAGCTCGTTCTTGTAGACGAGCTCTTCGATGATTGCTCGATATTTGTCATAATTTAATTCGTATCTTCGTTGTACACATTGCCTACGACTTGCTACGGCTTTAAACAAGTCTAGCATAAATGCCATTGTCCCTTGAATGAGGTGATTAATGCCAACGTCCCTCAAATGAGGTGGAGATGTATATGAGTTTGAATTCATGTCAAGCAATTTAAAGTAAACACCTACTAAACCAATAAAACAACTCAAATTAAAAGCACATATCACAATGGACAAACTTAAATAGCATTCCAAAAAAATTAAGAACACACATCAAGACAACTATTAAGTGAATAATTTGGGATCGAAAGTTAGGACAGTTGAGTTCTAAAAACTAATATGAAAAAATGTAACTTCTTAAAACTGAGATCCTAAATTGGAGTCAACAGTGAACACTTCAATTTATATTAAATGATATGCAAATTTAATCATCTAAAAACTGATATCCTAAATCGGGATCGAATGTGAACACTTCAGTTCATTTCAACTGATATGAACTAAAACTTCCTCTCAAGGTATAAGTCGATGGCTCTTTTACTGCATTTTCTTCACGTTGATCATCATAATGAGACAATAACTTGCATGATATCCTATTGCTTTAAGTCAATGGTTCTTTTACCAGTATATCAACAAAAGTCATCACGATAATTTGATAATCGAGCCAGTATTATGCAACAAGTTTAATCATCATCCCCTTCCTCAGTCTTGATTTGATAATCGACATTTGTTGCTCAAGGGGCAACTCTTTCACTAGTATATCAACAACAATCATCACAATAATTTATGCATTTCTGTAATAAGTCCTACAATACTTATCAAAAGGAAGAATTTATGCATTTCTGTAATAAAATCCTACAATACTTATCAACAACAACAGTCATCACAATAATTTACAGGCAAGAGCTTCAATACCTCGACTCTGAGAAGATATATCAGAATTTCACTGGTGGGTGTGACTTTTAGTTGCAGATTCATATGGAGAGAGAGAGAGAGAGAGAGAGAGAGAGAATGTGTGTCTGTGTACTTGGTGCGAGACGATAGGCGCAATCTGTGAGCGATAGAGAGACTAGGGTTTGTTCGGGAGCAGAGTCGAATGAAAATCAAGAGAGAGAATAGATGATTAGTTTTTGTGTGTTTGGTTGTTAATAAAAACGAGGGTAATTTGGTCATTCTTGAATGCACCAACAACGGGATTAAATAATGCAACTCATTTCATGGTTTTATTTTATCCCACTTCTATGGGTTAAAATAATCCCATCAACTGTTTAAAACTTGAACCAAACACCAATATTATTTAGTACCACCACTTATCCCATGATATCACATGAACCGAACGGGCCATTAAAGATTAGACTAATTAAACTAATGAATTAATGATTAGACTAATTAAACTAATGAATTAATGAGTAGAGGAAATTTTAATATCAATAATGGTTTATCTAGTTCTATAAATACTTGCGGTAGAAGTGAAGCCTTTACGAATCAAAAACCATATTACATCATTCAAACTATATATGATGAATAATACTTTTGCTCCCTTTCTCCTATGCTCAATAAATTCTAGGGGTAGGCAGTGGTCTCCGCAAAACCACCCAACTGCCCAAACCGCCTGATTTGGTCTGGTCTAGTTTTTGAAACTAATGGTTTAGGGGTGGATTAAAAATTTTGAAATCGCGATTCTGCGAAAACAACATAGACGAGCACGCGGTTCAAGTTTGGTATGCTTAGGGGGTTAAGAAAAACAGAACATGCACAACCAAAAACTCGAATATTGGAGTCATCCGGTGTTTGACCATATAATTGTTCAAAAGGAGAGATGTAGTGAAGAACTAGTGTGAGAAGTCGATTAATCGTATGACCACAATTTAAGGCGGCTTCACTAACAAGATGTAGAAAGAATATGAAAACTCGTGTAATTAGTAGTTTCTTTTTGTAACCTAGACTTATGTGTATATATAGGTTGCTTATACACAAAAAATTATACAATAAACATTATTCTCTTTAGAAAAGCCCTAACCGTGGGTTTCTTTTGTTCAAAATTCGTCCACTACTTATGTGATACAACTCTCTGTATGATTTGGTTTGTATGAACATTGTTCCCCAACAACACACCTGCTCCATCTGCATAATTGTGTTTCTATCACCTTTGCCACCTGAACTTATGCCTGTCAGCCGCCACACCTGCTTGTCAGCCGCCACGCGCTCTTTGCCATCGCCGATCTATGTGATCAATCACTTGCACGGTTGCTTATCCTGTCAGGCGCATTCTTGTCCGCCAGCCACCACACTCCGGTGTTTTTCCAAAAGTAAGGCACATTTACAATTTATTTCACAAAATAGGGTAGTGTACTTTGAATTAACAAAAGTAGCTAATAACGCCTTTTGAAAAGGCGTTATTGCTTTTGTAGTTTGTGAGGTGGCGGTGAGGTCAAAAGGAGCTATCAGTACATTTGCCCCGCCACATCACAAACTTCCAATAACGCCTTTTCAAAAGGCGTTATTGGCTATGTTTGAAGTTTGTGAGGTGGCGGTGAGGTGTCGGTGACGCACACGCATATCGAAGTGGACAACTCATGCAAATGTCACCCATGTATGCCGATGTGGAGATTTCATGCAAATGTCAGACACGTCTGTCGAGGTGGGCGACCCATGCAACCTCATGCAACTCATGCAAACGTCACGCACGTGTCTCGAGGTGGTAAAGCCAATGCCAACGTCACGCACGTATCTCCTGGTTGACAATCCATGTAAACGTCATGCACGTATCCCGATGTAGGCAATCCATGCAAACGTCATGCACGTATCTCGAGGGGGGCAACTCAATGAATATCCACTACAAACCATATACCTCATGCAAACGTCATGCACATATCCCGAGGTGGGCAATCCATGCAAACGTGCCCACCATGCAAACGTCATGCACGTATCTCGAGGGGGCAACTCAATGAATATCCACTACAAACCATAGACCTCATGCAAACGTCATGCACATATCCCGAGGTGGGCAATCCATGCAAACGTCATGCACGTATCTCGAAGGGGCAACTCATGCATATCCACTACAAACTATAGACCTCATGTAAACGTTAGCACGTATTGCGAGGCAGACAACCCGTACCAACCATAGGCGCTATTCGGTCGGCCCATGTCCACATAGGACCGTCTACGTCAGCAAAAAACTCATCCACTTTGATAACGCCTTTACAAAAGGTGTTATTGCCTATTCTGGAGAAAAAAAAACACAACCTTATTTTTCGAATTTAAACTAAAAACATTAGTACTTTTGTAATTTTTTCCCACACTCCTGCCCAACATGCGCCACACGCCACCTATCCGCCAACCGCCTGCACTTCTGAACGCCTGCAGCGCCTGCCGAACACTACACTCCTGTCCACCAAGTGCCTCGCGCCACTTGTCCGTTAGCCGCCGTTGTTTCTTGATGTCCCATCTGACCGCCTATCACCTGACCGATCCGACCGCTCCACTTTTGGTCCCAACAAATCAAAAATTTCTTGATTGATAGAAAATTTTAGCAAAATGTTACAAGAGATAACCCCAAACCAGAAAAAGCTGAAAAAGAATCCGATGACAATTTCTTGATCGCATTGATGCTTGGGATAGCAAAAATCATCAGATCATCACTTGGTTTTGTAACATATCTAGTCCCTCTATACATATTCAGTTTGCTGATTTTGAGACAGCTAAAGAAATATGAGATTTTTTATCTGTTAGATGCAAAAATTCTGGTTTGGCTTAGTATTATCAGTTGTTCACCACTTTTAATAGTTTGAAATAAGAATCTAGTCAGTCCATCAATGACTTTTTAGCACTCAGTCAACCAATTTGGAACCAGTTGCAACAAGTAGAGAGTAGCAAAGAATATGAATCAGTTCGAGCGACCATATTACATTGTGATCCCCCGCCTTTTGTTAATGCAGATGTGAAAGAGATCTTATTTGAAGAAACTCAGCTTGGTTTGGTCAAGTCTCCCTCTTCATCAGATGTTGTCTTGGCACTTAATTAATCACGTTCAAAATCCGAACCACTATTTTGTAAGAATTGTAAAAGCACGAGTCACTCGTTCGCTACTTATCGTACAATTAAGTGTCGATATTGTCGTGAACGTGGTCATATTGTGTCGAACTGCCCTACTCAACCACCTCGTCACAAAGGTGCGTCCAAGTCCACATTTATCTCTAAGACTGGTTCTTTTGTTGTTGCTACCATCTTTGATAGGTCAAATTCCTCTCCGATTTTCATTGTAAGTGATTTGGAAGCAATCATCAAACATGTGATATCTCTCAAAAACATTGCCTTATTTGCCACCTCAGGTAACTCTTGGTTTCTTGATTTCGGTTGTTGTAATCATATGACCCCCGAATTATCTCTACTTTATAGCATCAGTCATACTTAAAATTCTCATCTATTCAAACTGCAAATGGGAGTTGCGTGACTGTTACCCATTCACGAACCGTATCTACCTTTACTTTGCATCTTTCTACCACTCATTGTGTCCTTGGTCTTGCTTTAAATTTAGTTTCGGTAGGTCAATTGTATGACCAAGTCTTGACTGTTGCCTTTTCTCTCATTGGTTGCCAAGTTCAGGATATTCAAACCGGCCAGATTCTTGGAACATGGACCAAATTAGGACGATTATTTGAGCTTACGTCGTTTCATATACCTATTGTCACAAGGATTTCTATTGCAGTTTCCACACCTTTAGTTTATCAGTGTCATCTTCGTTTTGGCAATGCATCTGCTAGTAAAAGTCATACTCTTGTTTCTAATGGGTCATTGGGTTTCATTATATGCATTATCAGTTAGCAAAACAACCTTTTTTTTCTTTCAGTTTTAGTGATTCTATCAGTAATACTCCTTTTGGATTAATACATTCTGATGTCTGGGGTCATGCACCCACTTCGGTTGTGAATGGTTATCGATTTTTTGTGATATTCATTAATGATTATTCACGGTTCACTTGGATATCACAAACTTATATTGATTTTGCTAACATGATCAAAACTCAAATGTCAAGTATAATCAAAATTATTCGTACAGACAATGCTTTATAATACAGTGTGTAACAGCCCATTTTATTAAATTTGCAGACATGGACGTCAACTCAGATCTACGTGGACGCCGCGGTAGGCTAGGACACAAGGGGACTTAGGTGTGCTAGTTATTGTATGTTGGATGCTTATTTGCGGTGAGATTTATTGAAATACATCGCATGTGTGTATGTTGCAAAAAAAAATACGTGCGAGATTGTGTGAACTGTATTCGCCTCGATATACGTGTCGACGCGGGTACCAGGTAGTTGACGGGACCGAGTATTAGGTCGGGGAAACTATAACACACAAATTACATAAAAATTGGCCAAGTAAGTAATATGGAATAGATATTGGGTGGCTAGCGACGCGGCGGTACGCGTATATCACGGTTCGGACGTGAAACCGGTCGTCGAAATGCCGAAAACACGGGCGAGTGTCTTAGCCATGTCATATTTAGGTGTCAAGACATCTAACTCAACAACAACACTTGTCCAAATTCAACAACACGTGTCCACTCACCTCACCTACACCTACACCTCACACACACATTCCATGCACACACACACAGCCGATCGAGAGATCGAGAGGAGAAGAAGAAATTGAGAGGAGGAGGAGAAGAAAGAACCCACAAGGAAGGAGAAAAGAGAAGGTGGAGACGTCACGATCGAGGCGAGTCTCAGTGGTTTTTTTATTGTGGGTTTCGGTTGGCTGTGGTGGCGAGACAAGGGTTCGGCAATGGAGGCCGAACCGGGTCGCGACGGTGATGGCAGGGGTGTCTCCCCTGCCATCGATTCCACTGGGGTTGGGGTGGAAAGCAACCCCAACCCAAACCACAGAGAATTAAAAAAAAATATATGTTTCTCGATCGAACCAGTTTTCACTGGTTTGATCGGATGCGCGCGTGTGCACCCACTTCATGGGCCGAGCCTGGACCTGTTCTAGTCTAGGGTCGGGTCGGGTCCGACCCATTTGGGTCGACCCGACCCAAACAGAATTAAAAAAAAAAAAAAAAAAAAAAAAGAATGAAAGAAAATTTTGGAAAAATTCCGGAAAAATTGGGAAAATTTCGAAAAAAAAAATATATATTTCGATAAAATAAATAGAAATTGATAAAGTTCTATGAAAAGAAAATATGTTGGAATGTCGGACGCGACTTTTTGCGGGGTTTAGCCTCGAAAAGCGCGAAATGGGCAATTTGGCCTAAAATTTTTAGAAATTTGTTGTAAATTGTCATGTTAAATTAAATTATTGATAAATGGAAATAGGTTGACACGGGTGATCAATTGGCGACCAAGGACTCAGTGGACTTGGACTCGGGGATTGATTACGAGGTATTGGAGTGCGTTGTGAGGTTTGTAAAACCCAATGAAAAAACTCTTGAGTATTTATTTTGCTTTATAATTTCATTCAATTTCAGTATTTCCTTGTGATTTTTCCTATATCTATATCTTGTCGTTGTTTGCACGGTTGGTTGAGTTACTCCCACCGAATTTTTCGTTGTGTGTCTATGCATTCTAGACCATAGCATGTGTATCAGGAGTTCTCGGTGGATAACGACCCGAGGTATTAAACTGCTACATGTGTCGGTGCGTCGTAGGTCTACGCCGGCCACCGAGAGGGATCAGGTGATAGCTACTTGGGTGCGCCCACTAGTGGGATCCTAGAAGGGAATTTCGAAGTATGGTTTAGTCTAACTGGAACAGGCACACACATTTGCATTTTATTGTTATCTATGCATGTGATGCCCTACTTACAGTTGTCTGTTTACATTCCGCATGTTTATTTTAACAGTATTTATTGACTTCCACTTATTTATATGAATGCTCGGAGGAGTTCCTTGGGATTTTACTGATTGGACACGTCATCCATTTTCTTCTGTGATGATTGAGTGCAAATCCGAGTACAAGTAAAGGCAATGGGATCTTAGGCGACTACCTCTGACTGCCTACCTCTGAGGATTACTTGTACGTGATTATTTTGATATTTTGATTCTTTTGGGAAATGGGGAGTGACATGACATTGTACATAGATACTTTACATGGTACAGTCGTCTACCTTTATACATAATACTTTTCAGGGTTTTTCCACAGTAGGATTTGTTAAATTGATTAATATTCCTTGCATTTAAGTACAACTTCCATTTGCGCATATGTCATTTATTTATTTGTACACACAAGTGGATGCGAATTTCGAGACAAGAAAAGGACGGGCAGGTGCCGTACACGTGTAGTAGGGCCGGCTGGCAAGGAGTACACAGAGACACGTCACCCCGGGGCGGCGAGGGCCGCCACACCGTGATTTTGTTCTTCTTCAATTTCTTAAACCACAAGGCACTGTTGTTCAACGTTCTTGCCTTTACACCTCTCAATAAAATGGTGGAGTTGAAAGAAAACATCGACATATCTTAAATTATGTTCGTGCCCAACTTCTTTCTCAGAGACTACGCATGTAGCGGCCTTGCCGCCCCGGTGTGATGTGTCCACTACAAAAAAACAGCAGACCAGAAACGGAAATTTTCGTTGCTGATTAGCATAAATTCTGTCTCTAATTCAATTCTGCAACGGAACAGAGACGGAATCTATTCCGTCTCTAAAATCGTCGTCGTTGATTTAGTCGACAACGGAAATGTGTTTCCGTTGCTGATTAGAGACGAGTTAGAGACGAATTTAGAAACGGAACAGAGACAAAGAAATGCAAATACACTTCATTAGGGTACAATTGTAATTGCATTTCGTCTCTGATCCGTTGCTAATCAAAGACGGATCAGAGACGGAATGTAATAATTTCGTCTCTGATCCGTCTTTGATTAGCAACGGATCACAGACGGAATGCAATAATTTCGTCTCTGATCCGTTGCTAATTCATGAATTCTGTCTCTGATCCGTTGCTATTTAGTACCAAAGTTTAATTTTGCCCAGTTGGGCGCGGCTATTTCCTCGGAAATTAGAGACGGAATAGCAACGGAATCTCTGAATTCTGTTGCTAATCCGTCTCAATTCCGCTTTGTTTAGTTTTCAAAACTAAGCTCAATCCAATTGGTTCTCCATAACCTCTAAACCTGAAAATACAACCATATGACCTACTCCATCGCCTACACCCCCTCCAACAACTCCTTGGGGGTGCTAACATCCCCCAAAAAAGCAGAATTTGACATACATACATTGAAAATATATATATATATATATCAACAACAAATATTCAAATGAGAGAAAAAAAATGTACAATTCAACATTGAAAAAAATTTATATATCCACGAAAGCTTGTCAAGTATAATAAATGTTCAAAATTTCTAAGTATTCACAAAAACCACCAATCCTATTGTTCAACAACCACCAAGAAAAACTTCTAATCCTCGTTGTATGCACAAAAAGAAGTATCAAACTATCAACTAGAAAATTAAACTTTTAACATTCCAAAGGGCTATAGGTGCATGGTCGCAGCAGAACACAGATTGCCTGCAAAGAATGCAATAAGGAAAGTGTTAATATGATTCAAAACGTGGCATGTAATGAGAAAATAAAAGTAGCTTCTAACACTCTTTCCTCAATAAATGCGCAACAATGTAAAGATCACCATCAATGGTGGTTTTAGACAGTCACCCTGCATGTTCAGGTTCCATATCTCAATCTGTTTAAGTAGTTGTTGTCCCACATCAATTTGATTACCAGCTGCTCTAACTAGTTCTTAAGATTCGATTCTAGCTATAGGACTATGCCATTCATCAAGATTTTGTCTATCTACATGCGTTATTTTAGGCCTTAACCAAAAATAGTGAATGAGTGCAATAAAGTATGTGAGTAGACGTGGGCGTGGGTGAAAGAGATGCATTACTTTTCATGTTTCCACAGTTAGGCGTCAAAGTAATGTTTGAGGTGTTAGGCATGGAACTCACCTGATTGAGTGCTACAAGGCAAAAGTGATGAAGTGGCGATCTGTAATAAGAAATGTAAGGGAATTAATGTGATGAATGATGAAAGCCATTCCTAATATGAAGAAAATATGGTCAAGAGAATAATGAATGAAAGCAGCAATGTGAGCAAGTGCATCTTGATAGTGTTTTAATCGCAAGTGAGTCTTGAAAGAGATACTGCAATGTTCCACCTAAAAAGAAAAAGAGATATATACTGCAAGAGTTCAACTATAAAGAGAAA
The DNA here is from genome assembly GCA_039657325.1 of Stephania cephalantha. NCBI lineage: Eukaryota > Viridiplantae > Streptophyta > Magnoliopsida > Ranunculales > Menispermaceae > Stephania > Stephania cephalantha. Next base: position 39,569,431 of record CM077576.1, read on the forward strand.
GTTTTGGCTTCCTGAATGAAAATGATTTTATTATGATGCGAGGCAGTGGCACACATGAGTAGCTAGATAGGCCTATTTTGAAATATATATGATTTATCGACTCTAATCAAAAGAACTTATTGACAAAAGCATCATACCGACCTTCCTTTCGGCTCAGTACTCTTCATCCTTAAAATGGTTCACCCACAAATTAAGCTCAGTCCCATTGCATGTAGTCCCGTGTCTCATTAACTATGGTAGTCATTTACTATTATGAAAAAGAAAATGTACGTACATTCCAAAACAAGAAATATAATTTTTTTCTACTCCTCATTAGAAATGGAAGTCACATATGCAGATGCGACTAGAACTGAAGGCGGGGTGCTGCAAAATGTTAAAAATGCTTAGACAATTATGCAACAATAAACACTCAAAGAAAAGAGAAACGAAAAAGGAAAAGAAGTTAGTTGAAGCACTATAGGAGATCAGATTATTTGGGAAGTCATATACATTGTTGGTTTTCTTGAAATGTTAGTTTTCTTTATAAAGACCAATATCATGTATATTACTTTCATTTTAGACAAACAACAGATAAAAAGAAAGTTTTGAAGTTTATAATTTTAAGACCTACTCCAAAATCACAAACTTGCATATAACTCTTAATTTCTTTTCTTTTCTTTTCTTTTTTATTGGAACTTACTCAGAACTCTTTTATTACTAAACATGTATTAATAATAATATTAATACTAACATGAAAAAGCGAAATAAAATCTTACTGCAGCCCCTGAGCTACTCTTTTCATTTTCACTTTTCCTTTATTCCCCTTTCAACTTCTCTCACAAAGAACGGCATAAACACGAAGCCCCACTTACCCTTCCCCTTACAAATTACACACAGAACAAGGTCCTTCCTTAATTTCAAAGGTATTTTAATGGACAAGAATCACTTTGGTTTTTCACTAGTTCTTAAACTTCTAGTTATTGCAATATGGATGTTTTAAGCAATACTTGTCATTCATCACAATTTTTTGTATATAAATTTGCTGATTTAGGCCTTTGTACAAATTATCAAAAATAGTGATCAAGTGCAAATAAAGCATACATGTCAAAGAGATGCATTACTTTTTATGTTTCTGCAGTTAAGCGTGGAACTCACCTAATTGCGTGCTAGTAGGCCAAAAGCGATGTTAGCTAGGAGTCCTGCAATAAGAATTGCAAGGTAATTGTGATGAACAATGAATATAATGAAAGCCGATATGAAGAAAATATGGTCAAGAGAATAATGAAAGAAAGCAGCAAGGTGAGCAAGCGTATCTTACTAGAGATATAAGTTTTCTACTTTTTTTTTGCTGCTGATTAGATAGTCATTCTCTTTTAAACATTACCAAAACCAATGAATGAGTTCATCTAACAATGTCCTACTAGAAAATAGTTGTATTCATATAAGTAAAGAGAATGTACACCGAGGAAAAGTATCGGATTCCAAAGTAAGAAATATAATTTTTCCTACACATCAATGGAAATTAAATTCATATTCGAGATGCTACTAGATCATCGCAGTCTTTGTAAAACATGATAAATGCTTAAAAAAGTGCAAGCAATACATACTCGGAGAAAAGAACAAAGAAGAAGGAAAACAAGTTAGCTGAAGCATGACTAGGAGATCAGAATATTTTCAAAGTTGTATTGTCTACCATTTGTTTTTTTTCTTTTGCTTGAGGGGAAACTACATTTATTCGTATAAAAGTATGTCAAAAGTATATATATTTACAGTGCGAGATGTTTACAAAAACTCTTTGGGAGTATCTTAATTAAGTTCCCCCTAGTAATTAATATCCTCCCAAAACCCAAAAAATTAAAGACCCAAAGTCATTCCTCGATCGACACTCCTTGACAATCTTTACATTAAATCGGTCTGATTATTCTTTAACCAATGATCAATGGTGTAGCCCCTAATAATATCCCAACCCCAGAAATTCAAAGACCTGATATTCTTTGACATTCCTTTGACATTCTTTACACTAAACCAGTCCAATTCTTTAACCAATCACTAATATTAGTCACTACCTTGCATTTTATCAAATAAATGAGCGCCAATTAAAGTTGTCATATTGTTGTTTTGCCGATGCAATAAGTAGGAGCTTCTTATGAACTAGATTTTCTTATAAATCGCAGTTTTCTTGATAAACACCAATATTAAGTATATTGCTTCCATTTTAGTTCATAAGCAAGAGAGAAAAAATAAGTTTTGAAGTTCAATTTAAGACCCTCTCCAAAATCACAAACTTACTCAGAGAGAAAAAACAAGTTTTGAAGTTCAATTTAAGACCCTCTCCAGAATCACAAACTTACTCAGAATGCTTTTATTACTAAACATACCAATAAGACTGCCTTCATTATAGACCTTCAAAAATCAATTAATTGAAATTTACTCAAAAACTAATCCTTGATCAGTGTCAGCATTGAGTCAGATATTCGAAAGAAGATTAGGAAATTTCATATCTAGCTAACTTCAAAAGTTGCACGCAATTTGGATATATATGAAATCTAACAAATTTTTCTTAATGAGAATCATGTTGTTCTCTAGAAATCTAGAAAAAACATTAGACGAAATATTATAACCTCTTCATTTTAAGCCTAATTAGAGTTCAAGAAGATGAAGTAGAAAAAGAACATAAAGTAGAACAAAAACTATCACAAAATAGAGAAGAATTAATGAATTTGAAGACTTGCATAATTAACTTTTACAAGAAACCTCATAAAGGAAATAAAAATAATTACTTTAATTGAACAGATAAGGAATAATATGAATATTCAGAAAGAAAGACATTGCATATTGGAAAAGCTTGGGAATGCAACTAACCTGACTTCAATGAGACCGAAGTTTTGCTCACTACATGTTGAGAATTTGTAAATCTATAGCCATATTGGAAGTTGTAGTGAGCTTGGGGCAATTCTTGGCGGAGATTGCAGTTTTGACCGCCTTTGATGTTGTTACTTCTTTGAGCGTAATGCAATTAACAAGTTTTACAAGAACGCAAAGAGAAGGTGGCACATAGCAACGGAAACTGTCTCAATCCAAGAAAATATAATATGCATATCAAAGTAGAGAAAATAAACTTTGTAAGAAAAAGGAGCATAATGCGCCGAAGAAAGGGTGAGGACCGAATTTTATAAGCAACTACTCTCGAAGAAAAAACAATGCTAAGATTACAGAATAAATATGGAAAGATAACAAGAAAATCCTTTCAAATATTCAAATCCACGTATTAAACTTATTATATGCTTTCAAGGGATAAAAAATTGGTAAGATCACAAGAATATCCTATAAAATCGATGCATTAAAGCGAAGAAAACTAAATAATAACATTGTATCAATAATATGGGGGAAATATTCAAAATCTATGGAAATAAAATAAATTCCAAACAATCATTAAAACATTTCTTAAAGCTTCATAAATGGGGAAAATATATATGGTAAGTTTTACAAATTAAAATTTTGCATTTAATATATATGGTAAGTTTTACAAATTCTGGCTGCATTGGAACAAATATTTGTCTAACTATATCAACAAGTAATGGCATAAATTTTTTCAAATTCTGGTAACGAACACTTGAAACAAATTTAAAAGTAGGATCTCATCATTAGAACTCCTTCATTCATATCAATTTAAAACAAGTTAGCTCCTAGTTTTGTTATAAATAAATTTATGAAAATAGTATCGAATGGCATGATATTCGATGTTCTACCATATTCGTTGTTCTACATCAACATGATGAACTAAATAAATTATAGAATATACACCCAAAATCCAAATAAACAACTCGACAAATGAAAGCTCAAAAAAAAAACCCAAAATCCTCCACTTTTACATCAACAATGACAGAAATATCTTTGAATCAAAATAAACAACTCAACATATGACAAAAAAAGGCAAAAAAAAAAAAAAAAAAAAAAAAAAAAAAAAAAACATAAAAAGAATCAATCATCAAAAAAAAACCCTAATAATCAACAAGCAAACAACCACAAATCACAATTCACAAAAAATAAAATTCATATTTCACAAACAACCACAATTCACAACAATCAATCATCAACTAACAACCACAAATCACACCAATGTCGTCTCTAAAATCTCAATGAAACCCCAAAACCCTCAACACCCGAAGCGTACCTTTACTCAAATCCAACGGCCTCTCTGTCCTTCCTTCTTCTAACCCAATGCCTCATATGTCATTCCTTCTTCAAAGTCGAAGGCTTAAGGTCCGGCGAGGGCAGACGGCGAGGGCTTCGGAGATGGCGAGGTACAGCGACGAACGACGGCGAACGGCGGCGACGGCTTAGGGTGCGGCGAGGGCACACGGGGAGGGCTTCGGAGGCTCCAATCTCCAGCAAACGGCGACGGCAGACCTGACGGCCTCGTCGCAGCCTCAATCGCAGCGACGGCAGATTTCGGTGAGAGAGAGAGAGTTGACGGTGAGTGAGATTCCGGTGAGAGAGAGCGGTGAGAGAGAGAGAGAGCGGTGGACGGTGAGTGAGATTTTCGTAAGAGAGAGCGGTGACAGAGAGAGCGGTGAGAGAGAGAGAGAGAGAGAGATATCGGTGAGAGAGAGAGAGATTTCGGTGAGACAAAGAGCGTTTTCGGATAGACAGAGAGGGTTGATGGTGAGAATTAGGAGAGAGAGAGAGGGAGGGAGAGTTCTGTGGTTGGTCTTTTATTTTTCAATCATCGAGATCGAAGCACGCACGAATCTCGAGACGTAATGGACGGTTGTAAAAAATTAAAGTTTTGGTGGGAATATTGGAGCCATTTTTTTTAGACGGAATTTAATTCCGTCTCCAATCCGTCTCTATTTCTGTCTCTGATCTCTCTCTATTCCGTCTCTGAATTAGTCCGTCTCAATTCCGTATCTAACCACTTTTTCTTAGCAACGGAACTTAATTCTGTTGCTAATTCCGTTTCTAAATATATTTTTTCTTGTAGTGGTCTCCGTATATTCTTTGCCCTGTGGGCCCAAGTACACGTGTCTGGCACCTGCCCGTCCACCTCTTGCCTCAGATTTCTGTCCACTTGTGTTATATCAAATTAGTTAGTGGTTTATCAGTATTTTCTTAACTTATTCTCTTTAAGTATTTAAACGTTTATTCTAATGCCTAACCATACTAAAGGGTTGTATCTTACAAGTTAACATATAGCAGCGGAAGCCTTGATTGATACAATTAGAATAAGTAACTAGCGTGGTAAACATTATTTATAAAAGCAAATCATACCGTGGAAAACCCGGAAAAAGTACTTTGTATATAAGCGACAATACAATAAATAAGGTATATATACATGTATTGTGTCATCTTAAGTCCCCCATTACCCAAAATAATACGAAATATCAAAATAAACACGTACTAGTAAGTCCTCGACAGCGGATAATCAGATGTAGTTGCCTAGGATCCCCTTGCCCCTACAGGTACTAAGATCAGCACTCGATCATCATAAAAAGACAAATGACAAGTACAGTAAGTAATATCCCAAGGAACCCCTCTGAGCATTTGCATAAATAAAGTAAGGAATGCAAGAAGTATTGTCAAATAAACATGCGGAATGTAAATATAGACAATTGTAAATGGCTAATCGCATGAATAGATAACAACTAAGCTAACAAATGTGTCTGCTCGCTCAAGATGGACTAGACTATACTTCGGGTCACCAAGTTCCCACCAGTGGTCGCGCCCAGTTGGCCAAATCCGTTGAGTCACCGACACGTGCACCAAGGGCAAGCTCAGGTTGACGTTCACTAAGGGCTGGGTCACACGTGCTACAATCCAGTGCATCATGAACACATAACCAGGAAATCAGGGGGAGTAGCCTCGACCCACGTCCAAGTAACATAATAGATAGTAAAACAACAAGGAAATGATAGGAATGAAATTTAAAACGAAATCAAATACTCAGAGTTTTTCAGTTTGGTTTTACAAACTGCAACCCGCTCTTTGACCTCCCCGGACTCCCGTATCCAACTCGACAAGCTCCCCGACATCGAGCTACGGTCCACTAAGTCCATGAAGTCCAATTTTATAATTTTTGGTTGTTTGCAAGTATTTAGACATGTATTAAGTTGAAAATCACCAAAACAACCCTTAAATTCATATTTTAATCGCGCTAATAGGTTTACCAAGCGTGCTAGGTGGAGTTAGCGCTCGCTAGGGGATCTTTCTAGCGCGCTGTTATTCTTCATTTTGAAAAACAATTGGAAACCCAGAAAGATTAGCGTGCTAGCATCCCAGTTAGAGCGCTAATTGCCACCTGTGACAGAATTCTTGAGTCGAGAATTATGTCATTCCCCTCTCAATTAGCTACTTTAACTTGGCTTACATCATCTCCATACCAAAATGACTCCAAAACATCAGTTAAACTCACCTCAGAACAACAATTAAGTCAAAATCCTCAAATCCCAACATTCATTAGTTTTTTCCTAATTCAACAAAAATCCCAATTCATGCAAAACCAGTGATCAATCCTTTATTAAATGATCATTAAACCCATAACTCACTAAGTTTCCATAAAAAACCAAGGATCTAACCCTCCAACTCAGATTTTACCGAAAACACACAAAAATGTGTTCATTGAAGAGTCTATGAGATTAGGAAGATGATTACCTTAGTTTGATCACTTAATTTGTCTTCCAAGGTGTTGAAATCCAAGCTTGAAATCCCCTCTTATTCCTTGGTTTTCTCAGATTGCATGAGAATTTCAGTTAATGGAAATGAAGCTCCCACTCATGTGGCTTATATATGTTGGTCTTGATCAAATGTGCTTGCGTATCCTGAGGATTATCTTATGGCTCATAAGCATGTTGTCCCATACCACCTGATGACTCCATTGATAACTCTAATAGCACACTCCCTTCCTTGATTCTCTCATTTGAAATCATCTAGATTTATATCAATGGTCCACATCATTTAATTCGTACTATAGGTTTTTCCTTTATTTGATTTACGTACCTTACCTTAGGCTATCCGATATCCGGTGCCCCGCGTCTTGAATCGCATTTCGAGGCGCGTCATGGCCTATTATTTACTTTTTAATTTAATTAGCTTATGGTTACATTACTCATTTCAATTGAATTGCTTAGTCATATTTACGTGAGTTTGTCGAGTTTTTTTAGTGTACCCGTACTTCGCCTCTCGATATCCGTGTTGACACGCACTTCAAGGTGACTACCCATCACACAACCTTACACGATATCGCTATTCAACATACACACATGCGATGTATTTACAAGTAAATTCATAAAGTGCATGGCAATTTAAACAACATAAAACACAATTTACTAGTGTACCTAGGTCGACGTATGTCTTAGCCTACTCGCGGCGTCCACGTGGCTGAAATTACAAAATAAATAACGGCATTAATGAAACGGGCCGTTACAGTTATTCCCAACTAAATAAAATTTCATCCCAAAATTTAACATAACCGAATGTCGTACCATGAAATACTGAGGGTATCGTTCTCGCATCGTTGACTCGAGCTCCCTGGTAAGTCCATCTGTCCCATGATGCCGCCAACGAACTAGGACCTTAGCGAGCTCCTTGTTCCGAAGAATTTGAACTCTACGGTCAATGATCTCTATAAGCCTCTCTTCGTAGGTCACATCAAGCTGAACCTCAATCTGCCCCAGATCAATCATCGGTCTCGGCCCTGACCTAGCTAGTCTCAACATCGAAATGTGAACTGTCGGATGAATCCCAACTAACTCAGCAGGTAACTCTAGGCGATATACGACACTGCCTACTCTCTCTGCGATCTTGAATGGTCCAATAAATCTCAGCGCCAGTTTCCCCTTAATAACAAACCTCTGCTGACCCTTCCAAGGGGAAACCTTTAGATATAATATGTCGCCCTCCTCATAGCTCAGACCCTCGTGATATCGATCCGCGTATTTCTTCTGTCTATCTGTGCAGCTCGTAACCTCTAATGGATCTGTTTGATCTTCTATGTGTGATCAACAACTGTCCCAGGCCCAATAGTAGTTGTATCTTTCGACTCTGCCCAACATGCAGGTGATGTACAGGGCCTCCCATACAGCGCCTCAAACAGTGGCATGCCAATACTCGCCAGATAGTTGTTATTATATGCAAACTCACACAAAGGAAAATAATCCTCTTACGATCCCCTAAACTGCAATATACAAGCCATCCTCCAAAATCTGTATCAGTCGCTCTGACTGTTCGTTGGTCAAGAAATGATAAGCTGTACTAAACTACAACCTGGTGCCAAACTGCTCCTGCATAGCCTCCTAGAGCCTTAAAGTCAACCTGGGATCTCTATCTGATATAATAGAAACCGGTACCTCCATGCAATCTAATAATCTCCTACTCAAACAATATGCTCAACTATGGGAATGTGTATCCCATAGACACCGAAATGAAGTGAGTCGATTTCTTCAGTCTGTCAATCATAACCCAAAATGTATCGTGAAGCCTTGACGTCTGCAGTAGTCTACTGACGAAATCCATGGGGATGTGCTCTCATTTCCACTATGGAATGGGTAATGGCTGTAACAGTCCACCCGGTCTCCTGTGCTCAGCTTTCACCTCTAGGCAGATGTGAAAACTCCCAACGTATGCCCTTACGTAAGCCTTCATCCCTGGCCACCAGAATAGTCGCCTCAAGTCATGGTACATCTTAGTCCAACTAGGATGAACTGTGTAGGGAGACTGGTGTGCATCCTCCAGAATCTCGTCCCGTATCTTCTGATCTGTGGGCATCCACAATCTCTTTCGGTGTATAAAACACCGATCTGTGGTCTCTGCCCAATCAGTGCACTCCGGATCCCGAGCTGGACCACTGAACAGCTCATAAAGGTCATCAGCCCTCTAACACTCGGCAACCTGCTTAATCGATATGGTCGGAACTCTCATCTGACAACAAATGAGCTGCTCAGCCGTAGTCGACACCTCTGTTATGCACATAACTGCGACCGTCTGTAATAAGCCATGCTCGTATATTATATGTCACATAATAGTCCGACTATCAATTTCGCTCATGCCCAATGCGTCTGCTATGATGTTCGCTTTTCCATGGTGATACTCAATAGCGATATTGTAGTCCTTCGACAACTCGAGCCATCTCCTCTAAGGCATATTCAGATCCTTTTGAGTGAAGATATATCGTAAACTCTGGTGATCTGTATACAATATGAACCTTTCTCCATAAAGGTAGTGCCTCCAGGTCTTCAGTGCAAAGATGACTGCTGCAAGCTCCAAGTCATGCACTAGATAATTCCCCTCATGGGGTCTCAATCGTCTCGAAATGTATGCAACTGGTCTACCCTCCTACATCAACACACATCCAAGACCAATGGCTGACACATCCATATAAACTGTCAAAGTCTTGCTCGACCCCTCTAATGTCAATACTAGTGTGGAAGTCAACCTCCTATTTAGCTCATAGAAAGCCTGCTCACACTTCTATGACCAATCAAATCTAACATCCTTCTTAGTCAGTCTCTTCATCGGCGCTGCAATTGAGGAAAAGTCATGCACAAACCCCTGGTAGTATCCTGCCAGTCCAAGGAAACTCCGAATATCGGTAACAAACTCGGGTGTCCTCCAGTCAATAATAGCTCGAAACTTCTATGAAGCCCCATAAATACCCTGATCACTGATGACATGTCCTAAAAATCTCACTGCACTCAGTCACAAGTCACACTTACTGAACTTGGCATACAATCTGTGCTCTCTCAGTGTCATCAAAACTGCCTAGAGATGTCTTTCGTGATCCTCACGAGTCCTACTGTGGGTCAAAATGTCGTCGATGAAGACTATGACAAATCTGTCCAAATACAGTCTTAAGACCATGTGCATCAAATCCATGAAAATCGCCGAGGCGTTAGTCAGCCCAAACGGCATGACTGTGAACTTGAATAACATGCACCTCATGCTAAAAACAGTCTTCTGGATATCCTCCTTTCGAATCCTCAACTGATGATAACTTGAGTGAAGATCAATCTTTGAGAAGAATCTGACACTTGCCAACTGATCGAACTGATCATCAATCATAGAAAATGGGTAACGGTTCCTAACTGTCACCTGATTCGACTTCATATAGTCTATGCACATCCTCATTGAACCATCCGTTTTCTTCACAAATAACACTAGAGCTCCCCAATGTGACATACTAGGGTGAAAAAACCCTTCTCCAACAACTCATCTAGCTGTCGTCTAACCTCCTCCTGCTCAGATGGTGACATCATATAAGGTCTACTAGCGATCGATTGAGTCCCTGATATCAACACAATGATAAACTCAATAGCTCGTGGCGATGTCAATCCTGGTAGATCATTTGGAAATACGTCCATAAAATCTCTAACTACCATAACGTCCTCAATCCTGACATCTGTCCTAACCTCCGGCTCAATTATTGCAGCAAATGCCTCCATCAAGTGCGTTGTAGCTAGTCAGCCTCTAGTGATAGGTAAGTTAGTCGCAAATCCAACCAGTGAGAACTTTGGTATCCCAGGAATACGAAACTCAATCTTCTTACAAAAACAATCTATCCGTGCATGATAAGGTGACAACCAATCCATCCCGAGAAGAGCGTCAAACTCTAAGTACTCTAACACTCGAAGATTTGTCGATAACTGATGTCCCTCAACTTCTATCATCACGTCTCTACATATCCGGTTATGGTATATCTTGTCCCCAGCGGTCGAACTGAGAACAAGGTGTGTGTCTAGTGTTTTTGTATCTAACCCTGACTCTCCAACAATACACCCAGCGATAAATGATAAAATGCTACCATAATCAAACATAGCATGCATAAGTTTACTAAAAATATGTAACGTACCCTCGACGAGCTGTCTAGTCGCCCCGCCATCTGGTTGTGCTACCGCATGGGCTCTCTCTTTGGCCTGCTCTGGCTCTAGACGTGGTGACGGTGGTGTCCTGCAATCTACCCTCAAATGTCCCTTTTGACCACACCTATAACATCTGCGGTGGTCCTGCCTAACAGCATGTCCATATTTAGATCTCGGACTCTGACCCGATCTCTCTGAACCCTGTCATGTCCCCCTTGATCTCGACCCTAATGCTACATCTTTGGCGGTTGCCTATGCTGATCTATCAATACTGGTGCGATAGCGTGAACCGATTGTCTCTCCTCATACTAGAACTAACTGCCCTGGTGATCATCCATGTGGGCCATGTCTCGTTTGTCATCTCTCCAACCTTTATCCGAATGATCCATGTCTCTTTGCCCTCCTAGTCGACCGAGAACTCTGGCCTGTCTGTACCTTAGTCCCAGTCGTACGTCTGCCTTCCCTCTGCATCAGGTAGGTCTCATACACCAAAGCTCTGTGAAATATGTCATGCAGAGTGGGTGCCCTAGAAGATACCACTGCCGAAGCAATCATATCCTCAACTCCTTTGGTGAAATAGTATATCTGCAGACGCTCAGTCCCAGCTACGTCCATCGAAAACTGGAGTAAGTACTGGAACCTCTCCATATACTGCAGCAAAGTCCGATTACCCTGTCTCGGGTCAGAAACTCTTCTCTCAATCTCAATCTCACCTCCATGGGTATGTATTGATCGTAGAACAACTCCCTAAACTCAGCCCATTTCGTCGGCTCTGGATGGGTATCGTGATATGTGGTCCACCATACTGCTACGTGTCCTCTCGAGTATGCCCCGGATAACTGTGCATGAACACTCTCATCATTCCTCATCAACTTATGGAAACACTGATGAGACATAATCCACTTCCCCAGACCCTCAGAGTCACCACTTTCATAAAATAAGCATGGTTGAAGCTTCATAGACTCTCTCAACATCTTTGCCTATGGAGCCAAGAAGAATCCCGATGTAGTAGAGGTAGTAGCAGTCATCTGATCCGTGGTCGTGGATGGAGGCGTAGGAGTCGGCGTCTCCAATGGAACAACAACCGTGGTGGGTCTCTTTGTCCGTGTCTCCACTGCTACCCCCTCAGCGAGTGTCTGGGGAACAACCGGGGCAATGGTTGTCCCTGTAGGTACGGTAACTGCTACCGGCTCTCTAAGTGCGGCAACCGCTATAGCAATTACAGTTAGTGCGGCGGTCTGATCTTGTAACAAACGTAGTGCCTCGGCCATCTGAGTCTTCGATCCTCCATACTAGCTGTAACCGGGGAATCCCTAGCTACATCACTAGTCTGACTAGTCACATGAGGTGTAGTAGACCGTCTATCCATAATCTGCATCGAGAAGCGTGCTCCAGATCAGCCTCGGTGTATATACGTATATCATATATATAAAATGAAAATATAACACGTATATAAGCCCTATATCTACCCGAGTCACATCACTTCCCAACTAAATTTCTAAGGCAATAACTTCAGGTTTCCGCAACTAAAGGTTATTTATTAAATTTTATGCTCTTTCATTTTACATTCCCAAGTTCCTAGAACTGTGCTTTGATACCAATTGTGGCGGCCCTGCCGGCCCGGTGTGACGTGTCTCCGTGTAGTACTTGTCCTATGGGCCCAACTACACGTGTCCGACACCTGCCCATCCACCTCTTGCCTCAGATTTCGTGTCCACATGTGTTATATCAAGTTAGTTAGTGGTTTATCAATATTTTCTTAACTTATTCTCTTTAAGTATTTAAAAGTTTATTCTAATGTCAAACCATACTAGTAGGTTGTATCTTACAAGTTAACATAGATAAGCGGAAGCCTTAATTGATACAATTAGAATAAGTAACTAGCATGGTTAACATTATTTATAAGAGCAAGTCCTACGGTGGAAAACCCGGAAAAGTACTTTGTATATAAGTGAAAGTACCCTAAAAAAGGTATATATACATGTACCGTATCATTTCTAGTCCCCCAATACCCAAAATAAGACAAAATATCAAAATAAGCACGTACTAGTAGGTCCTCGACGGTGGGCAATCAGATGTAGTCGCCTAGTATCCCCTTGCCCCTACTGGTACTAGGATCTGCACTCAATCATCACAAAAAGACAAATGACGAGTACAATAAGTAAAATCCCATGGAACCAATATGAGCATTCGCATAAATAAAGTAAGGAAATGAAAGAAGTACTATCAAATAAATAGGCGGAATGTAAAGATAGACAATTGTAAATGGCTCATCGCATGAATAGATAATAGTTAAGCTAACAAATATGTGTGCTCGCTTCCAGATGGACTATATTGTACTTCGGGTCACCAAGTTCCCACTAGTGGTCATGCCCAATTGGCCCGACACTTGGTCCCTCGCGGTGCTGGCCAAATCCGCTGAGTCACTGACATGTGCACCAAGGGCAAGCTCAGGTTGACGTTCACTGAGGGCCGGGTCATACGTGTTACAGTCCGGTGCATCATGAACACACAACCAGGAAATTCGGGGAGTAACCTCAACCCACGTCCAAGTAACAAAATGGATAGTAAAATAACAAGGAAATGATAGGAATGAAATTTAAAACGAAATCAAATACTCAGAGTTTTTCAGTTAGGTTTTACAAACCTCAACCCGCTCTACGACCTCCCCGGACTCCCGTATCCGACCTGACAAGCTCCCCATTACCGAGCTACGATCCACTAAGTCTCTGAAGTCTAATTTTATAATTTTAGGTTGTTTGCAAGTGTTTAGACATGTATTAAGTTGAAAATCACCAAAACATCCCTTAAATTCATATTTTATCTGTCATTAGCGCGCTAATAGGTTTACCTAGAGCGCTAGGTGGAATTAGCGCGCTAGTTAAAGTTAGCGCGCTAGGGGATCTGTCTAGCACGCTACTATTCTTCATTTTGAAAAACAGTTGGAAAACCAAAACGATTAGCGCGCTAACCATCACAGTTAGCACGCTAATTGCCATTTGTGACATAATTCTCAAGTCGAGAATTATGTATTTCCCCTCTCAATTAGCTACCCTAACTTGGTTTACATCCTCTCCATACCAAAATGACTCCAAAACATTAGTTAAACTCACCTCAGAACAATAATTAAGTCAAAATCCTCAAATCGCAACGTTCATTAGTTTTTCCCAAATTCAATAAAAATCTCAATTCGTGTAAAACCAGTGATCAATCCTCAATAAAAACGATCATTAAACCCATAATTCACTAAGTTTCCATAAAAAACCAGGGATCTAACCATCCAACTTGGATTTTACCAAAAACACACAAAAATGGGTTCATTGGAGAGTGTATGAGATGAGGAAAATGATTACCTTAGTTTGATCACTTGATTTGTCTTCCAAGGTGTTGAAATCCCAGCTTGAAATCCCATTTTATTCTCTGGTTTTCTCAGATTGCATGAGAATCTCAGTGTAGTCGAGATGAAGCTACCACTCATGTGGCTTATATATGTTGGCCTTGATCAAATGTGCTTGCGTATCCCGAGGATTATTTTGTGGCTTATAAGCATGTTGTCCCATACCATCTGATGACTCCATTGATAACTCCAATAGCACACTCCCTTCCTTGATTCTCTCACTTGAAATCATCTAGATGTCTATCAATGGTCAACATCATTTAATTCATATTATAGGCTTTTCTTTTATTTGATTTATTTACCTTACATTAAGTCTTATTAAAACATATGGTTAGTGTATTATTTATCAAAATTAACCAATTCATGGTCCCACTAACCTTCGACTACCTGATATTCGGTGCCCCACGTCTCGACACGTATTTCGAGGCGCGCCAAAGCCTATTATTCAATTTTTAATTTAATAAGCCTACGGTTACATTACCTATTTCAATTGAATTACTTAGTCATGTTTACGTGAGTTTGTCGAGTTTTTCTAATGTACCCGTACTTTGCCTCTCGATATCCACGTTGACACGCACTTCGAGGTGACTACGCGTCACACAACCTCGCACGATATCGCTATTCAACATATACACATGCGATGTATTTACAATTAAATTCATAAAGTGCATTGCAATATAAACAACATAACACACAATTTACTAGTGTACCTAGGTCGACGTGTGTCCTAGCCTACCCGCGGCGTCCACTTGGATTCGAGCTGGCGTCAATGTCTAAAATTATGAAATAAATAACGGCGTTAATGAAACAGTCGTTACAACGCATCTCTAAACATGTCACTTTTTGGGAACACACTTTGTTTTCTACTATATCCAAATTCGACAGTTCCTTATCTTGTTCTCAGTCATTTTCCACTAACTCGTCTCTTGAGCTTTTTTCATCTTCTGATGCAGGTACTTCTAATGAGCTCAATGATCGTGACCCCACTCCAACACCCGTCGTCAAAGAATCTGTCACTTCTGATGTTCATGTTCCCGCCCCTGTTCTTGAACGGGTAACAAAAACTCCTCCTTACCTTAAAGATTATCATTGTTTTCTGCTATTTCTTCTTTACATGAGTCTTCCTCCTATCGAGAGGCTAGTTCTGACCCTCATTGTATGCATTAGAGAAGACTCATACTTGGGACATAGTGAATCTTCCCTCTTGCAAGACTCCGATTGGTTGCAAATGGATTTATAAGATAAAAACTCGCTCATAT
Source organism: Stephania cephalantha (assembly GCA_039657325.1). NCBI lineage: Eukaryota > Viridiplantae > Streptophyta > Magnoliopsida > Ranunculales > Menispermaceae > Stephania > Stephania cephalantha. The sequence goes on from CM077576.1 coordinate 39,584,919, forward strand.
GGTTTTATTGAGCAGTATAAAGCTTGTTTGGTTGCCAAAGGTTACACGCAGGAGTACGTCATTAACTATGAAGAGACATTCGCTCTCATGGCTCGTTTAACATCTGTTCGGAGTTTGCTAATTATGGCTGCTGTCAAAAATTGACCTTTATTCCAAATGGATGTTAAAAATGTATTCCTTAATGGAAACCTTGCTGAAGAAGTCTATATGTGTCCGCCCTTGGATATTCTCATTCCCAAAGAAAGTTTGTCTCCTTCGTCGTGCATTGTGTGGCCTTAAACAAGCTCCCCATGTCTGGTTTGCCAAATTCAGTTCCACTATTACACAATTTGGCTTTCAGTCAAGTTCTCATGACTTTGCTTTGTTTACTTGACGAACTAATAAAGGCATAGTTATTCTTCTGCTTTATGTTAATGATATGATCATCACTGGGGACGACTGAACTGGGATCTCTAACTAGCAACAATATCTCAAAAGTCATTTTGAGATGAAAGATTCGGGTCTTTTGAGCTACTTTCTTGGTCTTGAAATTACTTCTACTTCTGATGGATACTATCTTTCACAGGCTAAATATGCCTCTGACTTGATCTCTCGATCTGTGATTACTAATACTTTTGTTGCATCCACCCCATTAGATACAAATGTCAAGCTGACTCATTTAAATGGTACACTTCTTTCAGATACTACTTTATATTGCTAACTAGTGGATAGTTTGGTTTATCTTACTGTCAGTCGACCAAATATTGTCTATGCTGTTCATATCGTTGGTCAGTTCATGTCGACTCCACGAACTACTAACTATATTGTTGTTCTACGAATCCTTCGATATGTGAAAGGTACTCCATTTCATGGTCTCCACATCTTTGTAAACTTTCCATTAGTATTATCCGGTTAGTCAGATGCATATTGGGTTGGTGATCCGACTGACCGACGATCGACTACTGGTTATTATTTTTTCTTAGGCAACTCATTGATATCCTGGTGAAGCAAGAAACAAACAGTCACATCCTCGCTCCAGCACAAAATCTAAGTATTGTGCCCTTACTAATGCTACTTCTGAATTACTTTGACTTTGTTGGTTACTTAAAGATATGGGGGTTACACATTCTTCTGCTACTATCCTACATTGTGACAATTATAGTGCGATCCAAATTGCCCACAATTAGTAGTTTCCTTTTGTAATACACTTTCCTTTTGTAACCTAGACCTATGTGTATAAATAGGTTGCTTGAGCATAAGAAAGATACACAATAAACATTATTCTTTTTATAAACTATCAGCTTTCATTTATAGAAAATCGTGGTTCACCAAACCGCAAAACCACCCCCAAACATGGAATGGAATGGAGTTGAAGCCTTTTCATGTTGTTTTAAACTTTGAAATGAACTTAGCTCATAATTCTGATTTTGTGAGCTTCATTGTGTTTTTGGTAGATGAACATGTATGAACACATATTTTTGTTGATGGACTTGTATGGAATGTAACAATTGTTTTTGTTGAAAATGTTGCAGGAAAATCGCAAAATTAAACCGACCAAACTGTGCAAACCGCGGTTGGTTTGGTTTCGATTTTGATGGTTCACGGTTTGATAGTGATTTGAAAAATGGTCAAACCGCAAACCCCCAATTTGGTGGTTGTTTGATGGATTTCACCACCAAATCGCGTTTTGCCCACTGCTAATTAATTCTCATGTTATCATGTAGCATGTGTTAGACCAGAGGAATTTGCAACGACTTCAAAGCGTGTAACACTATCACTTTCCTAAAAGAAATTTTACTCTCTATACCGCATGAGTCAGCAAAATTCCTAGAGGATATGATGAAGCAAAATCAGCTTGCACTTATAGTAGTGAAAGTTGAAACACAAGCAATTGCAGTGTATTTCGATATGAAGTTCTTCATCCCTAAACCTCTTCTCTTATAGAGAAGAAAGGAGGTGGTCGAGCAGTTTCAACTGCATCCACTCAGTCAACATTGAATGGGTTCCATTAACTGCCCATTCAATGATGCGTGGGTCAAGCAATAACTACCCATATAGTAAATTCGAAAATGTTAAAAAAAATAATGGTAAAAAGTTTTACCCATGGTTAGCCCACACACACATATAGTGCTAAGTGCGCATATAAAAGCGTCTAAAATGCGTTATATACGGCGCGTGCGTGTGTGGCTCACTTTGCATAGCGTTTGTGATTTTTCTTTTACACACAATGTAGTGCAAGAATATATATACTCTTAAAACTAAAAGTTTCTAACCAATGTGAGACTAAACATTTCTTTGAAAATGTCCAACAGCATGTTGGTCACTTTGACATTAAGCTCTCAAGGAAATCAGACTGATCGACAGGCACTGTTTGTATTCAAGGCTAAAATACCTCATGACCCGCTTCACATTCTCAACTCCTGGAATAGTGCCCTCCATTTTTGTATATGGTGTTGGGATCTGTGAACCAAAATATAGCCCCTACATCGATTAAGTGTGACTAATAAAGTACTTAAGCGGTTATCTCTCCCCAAATAGTACTGAGACCTTTTGAAGTAAACCCCACACCCGTAACCCAAAGGTGGTTACGTTAGAGACAATATCGATACCAGTGAGATATACAAACCCGAGCAACACGTCTTATTCCACTAATCTCGAATTCATTAAAAATATAAAAATTCAAAGACAAATATTAGTAGCACCAATTGATACAAAGATTAGGGAATGGCGGTTGCGGTGGTTTGGTCACCTGCAAAGACGGCCTACAAATGCCCCAACTAGAAAACTTGACTCAATAGAAACTGTAAAAATTCGACGAGGTATGGGCAGACCAAACTTAATATGGGATGCATTAATTATATGGGATTTGAATGGTTTAAAAAGCTCACCATCAATTGCACTTAATCGAGCACAATGAAAAAGTTTGATCCATGTAGCCGACCCCAGTTAATTTGAGACTGAGGCTATGTTGTTGTTGTTGTTGTTGTTGTTTACGTACAACAAGTTGCATGTCATGAACAATTCCAAAAGGACTAGAATTAGGAGGTAAAACAAGAAACTTGGTCACAAAGAAAAACAACCCGGTAAAACAAGAAACTTGATAGTAAATTGCAAATACTCAATCCAAGCATTTAAGACAATTGTTTCATTACTTCAAATAAAGACACTTGTTTCATAAAAAAAAAAAATCTCATTTTATATCAAGAACTGAATTCCAAATAACATCACAGCGTTTCCAAAAAAAAAAAAAAAAAAAAAAAAAAAAAAAAAAAAAAAAAAAAAAAACCAGAAGAAAAAGATTCCTTGACATAGAACACGACGGCGCGCAACATAAATAACAAACAAGCATCGGCAGCCCCAGCAAACAATAATCATTATAGAAAGATATTAAATCCTGATGCAGATAGACAGATAAGTACAAAATAATCAATTCCAATTTACTTCAAGAGGACAGAGTAATATACATAAATGTTGAACAACCTTTTCAGAATTATGGCGCATGATGAATTGAAGAGGAAATGCAATTGCTCAGCAGCCACAGAATTAACATTCACAACCAGAGGACCTTTGCTGCCGTGCTCCACCCGCAACATCAATTGTGTCAGGAAGGTATCTTCATGTTCAACGACAAACCCAGTTAGTGAATCAAAACACAATTACTCACATACGAAAATATATAATTAAGGCATAAATCTGACAAATCAAACATAGCAAAAAGAGAATGTGAAATATAGCCGATGTGAAATAATAAAAGGCAAACTAGAAATGGAATTTAAGAATTGGTGGAGTAGCTTTCGTAGGAAAAAAAAATGAAGATGATGTTGATAATTAAACAAAGCACTGTTGGATTTGTTTGGAAGAGAGCATAAACCTAAATAATACTTGGGGCTTCAAGCTAAATACGTAATATTCAGCCTAGGATTCGGAAAAAAAAAAAAAAAAAAAAAAAAAAAAAGAGTAATGTTCAGCCTACATGGAAGTAAAATTCATCTAAAATGATACTGACACTAAAACTAAATAATAAGCTCAAGTCTACAATAGGATGAAATTTAAACTAAGAAAAACACGCACGTAAACAGTGCATGAACGGGAATCGTGAAGCCCACATTATATACTTACATTTCTTCCTCTGGTTCATTCTTAAGAGCATTCTTAGCTATACACTGAAAAGCAGCTTCCACATTGAGACCATCTTTTGCAGAAGTCTCAAAGTAGGGAATATTCCCTTTAGAAGCACACCATGCCTTCGCTTTCTTCTCAGACACCTGAAAGACAAAAATGAAACAATGGCCATGCATTGTCAGAAAGAGGAGCATTTATCAAAAAGTTAAGATACTGCACAATTTTCGCTGAATTTTAATTTTCCCATACTTCTCAATTAAGTTGAAACTAAGTTGGTAAAGAGACGGAGATTACCACTCGGCTGTTGCCACCATCGACATCTACCTTGTTACCCAATACAACAAATGGGAAGTTCTCAGGGTCAGATGGACTAGCCTGATTATTCAATAACAGAGGAACAGTTAGCTTTAGATGTCAAAACTTGAGAAAGAGACTATTTTGCATCGCGAACAGTAGGAAATGATCATCAATCACCTGAATCAGAAATTCCTCTCTCCAATTATTAAGGTTGTCGAATGACTTCATGACATTAACATCGTACACAAGAACGCAGCAATCTGCTCCACGGTAGAAAGCCACGCCAAGGCTTTGGAACCTTTCTTGCCCAGCCGTATCCCATATCTAAACATGCAAACATTAAGTCAAAAAGACTCTACATATAGTCATAAACACAATTCTTCCATTTAACCACCTTTTACTCTCTCAAGTCTACTAAATATTCAATCTCTTAATTCTTCATTGTGAAAAGGGTAGCAAAAGGATGGGAAGTGTCAGATGATATCCGCAAATGAACAAAGCACATCAGAGTCTCCAAACAGCAAGTATTCTACAATATTTTTTTTTGACACTTAGCTTGAATTGAAAAATATTAGTTATAATCTACGCTAAAAAATTATCAGTTATAACAAATACAGAGGCATGCCTTTTGGTTTCAATCATGAGCGATAAAGTGCTAGATTGGACATGAAACAGAGATCCGTTCTGTCCATCAGTGTGATCAAGTTGCCACCTAAGGACGCTACTGTACATTGATGAAATAGACCTATTTGTATAGAAAAAGTCATCATTACAAAGCAAAAAATATGAAATGGTTGTCAGACTAGATGCATGCCGTAACCAGGAAATAGGATACAGTGATTCATCAAGAGGTTGTTTTGGCCAGCGTTCTGAAGGTATCGCTTAAATATCTTCACCTGTACTTGCTTAAGCATTTCTTTAGGCATAACATAAGCCTCCTACAAAACTTCTCAAATTTTAAGGACCTCAGTTTGTGAAAAAAAAAAATTATAAGTATAAAACAATATTTTGTATCATAATTGTCATTTCATTCCCTCTCCATATGCACACATTTATGCATGAATTTTTTTATTTTTTTTTCAATATTGAAAGTTTAGTTAAATCATTAAGAATTCATGACACTTGTGGATGAACTTATTGGAATTTGCCACATCATTCAATAACAATTGAGAACCCTCTTGAAGGTGGCAGTTTCACTCAAGATTTGTTTCCAATAAAAAAGGTATCAATGTTATAAGGAGCAGCTATCTTAATATATACGGAAGAACAAGAATTTCTAAGAAACATTTGAAAGCACAAGAACGCGAACGAGAAAAAACCAGCTAATCCCTGAAACAGAGCCCAATACAAGAATCCAAATTTTCAAAAATTAGAAGACTTTGTGCTTATCTTTGTTGGAGAAATGAAGGAACTAACAGTGAGTCGTTACTCTACCATCTAGGCCTAAGCAAAGCAACAACTTGAACGATGCAGTAGCCTCATGAAGCCTAATCTCTTTAAAACTAATCCAAACAAACCTTCGTAGTTTTTTCTCAACAAAAATACTTCGAGACTTGTATCGTTCAAAGTTATACAGGATACATTTCAATTAAAAATTCGGACAGTGAAATACTTGGAACTAACATGTTGGAAAAAAAAAAAAAAAAAAAAAGTGAAATACTTGAAACTAACAAGGTGGAAAAGAAAATTTAGGCAATCACCTGTTTCTTTAACTTTATATTTTAATTTACAATGGGTAAATAAATAAGCAAATACAATTATACTGTAGTCACTTCCATTAATCAAATTCAAAATGTCACTAGGAAAAACCTACTCCATAGATAAGGTGACACTTGAGGAGACTAAAATGCTCCTTGAGGTTTTCTTAAAGTTTGACGTACGCTATATATGAATCTACGGATATTTCTCAAAATGTAAAACATAGGGTGTGATGGATTTGACTTTATGAATGTCAAAGTTCAAACGCCTTTTGCAAGAGTCCTTTTTTCTAACCCATCTCTAATCATAATCGATTAACTTATAGGAAACCTGAAATATCTATGCTGTGATTCCATGGTAATTGAGTTATAAATTATGGTCCACAAACAATGCGTCAAGATATTTGTCCAGAAAAAAAAAAAAAAAAACAACGTATAACAAAGGTACCTCAATCACACTGTTCACAAGAAATCAAAAGACTCATAACCACGTATTAAAAGGTCAACTTAAGTTAATAAATAATGAATCACAATAGCAAGGCCAGTTAATTAATAGAGAAAAAGGGCAACATGTAGCCTGCTTGAAGTATAAATTTCATGGAAATACAAACAAATTACTAGAATATGAATGCCAACTATCATTAATCATGTTTTAGATTACTACACAACAAAAAGTTATAGAATCCACAATTTCCTCAAAATAATAATACAAATAAGAAAATAAAGAATCCTAAAATAACAGGTCAACTGTCTACACTAAAAATCCAATCATGCCCACTTGTACCCAATTAAGCTAAAAGAAAATGTTGTGAAGTAAATCAAAGAGAAGCATCTAGTTACATGTTTGATTAGGATAATGGTTATTTCAGATGTCTCATATTTGACTGAAGGGAACAGTATTGTTCTTTTCTTAGTTCATCATAATTGTAGAATTATTTGAATGTGAGCTCCTTTCTAATCAAAAGAGAAAGTAAACCCGCGACCATGAATCAAAGATTAATCTGTCATATACTAATACAAATATCCATCCATGATCCACCAATAGGACCTATCATCGGAATGCATAACTTTCGTTACATCGCAACAAATTAACAACAAAATCCAGAATCCTTCACAAGAATCACAACATATTGAATAACAAAATCACATCTAAATATAAAAACTTCTGTTTCCAGACCATATTTACACTTGGCAAATGCTGAAATTGCACATATTGAGATTCTTGCTAAAATAATAACCACAATGCTTGAGTTGTTAGACCATAATATGTCTCGTTATTTCGTTTTAAATTTACATTATGTCTATTAAGCTCCCTTTAGGTTACTAATTTGATGGAAATTGGTATTAATGTGGGAAGCTAAAAGGTTTTCCCTCGATCCTATAAATAGAGCAACTTGTAGCCATCATACTTGTGTCAAAAGTTCTAAGGCTCATGAGGGCGATAAGTATTTGGTGGTTTTAGGAATCTAAAAGCTTCTACATTCTATTTGATCTATAATTCATTATGTTTAGACTGTTTACATGTCGCATCAGAGCCTACTGGATCAGTAGAGTTTTCCACGAATTGTTTGTTTTATGATCTAATTTGATGTTGAATTGATCTAGACAACTTACTGCTCAAGCATATAAATAGAACATCTTGTAGCCATCATACTTGAGTCGAAAGTTCTACGACTCATCAGGGCGATAAGTTCATGGTGGTTTTAAGAAACCAAAAGCTTCCGCAATCGCAGCTAATTCTCTATTTGATCAATAATTCATTATGTTTAGAATGTTTACATGAGTTGCATACTTTAGTCCATCATGTGAACAAATACCACTCAAAAAATCAAACAACAACGTAATAGCCTCAATCCCAAATTAGTTGGGGTCGGATACATGGATCAAACTCTTCCATCGTGCTCGTTTTAGTCTCATTGATGGTGAGCTTTCCAAACCATTTAAATTTCTCCAAATTAATGCGTCCCAAGTTAACTTCGGTCGTCGTATTTAGTCAAGTTTTCTAGTGGGGGAATCATAAGAAATCCAAAAAAAAAAAAAAAAAAAAAAAAAAAAAAAAAAAAACAATGGCATTAAAGAAAACCTAAATCTGATCTGAAACCCTAACCTGCAATGTGAACAACCGATCTTCAAACTGAACTTCCTTGGTCAGGAAATCAGCCCCAATCGTAGCTTTGTACTGATTGCTAAACTTCCGATTCACATATCTAACAAAACAACAGATTCAAGGCTTAAACATTCAAAACCAACAACACAAACAAAATCCACCCGAATTTCAAGGATACTGATTCATCAACGACGTCTTTCCAACCCTGCCAGAGATCCAAACAAATCAGAACCAAAATCGAACAACCAAACGAGGCACTAGGGTTTACGAATCAAAACCAGAATCTCACCCGCTGTCGCCGAGAATTATCACCTTGAGAAGTGTTCGCCTCCGAGAAGCCATGATCACGAGGTCGATCGGACGATTGAAGAGACGATGAACGAATTTTAGACGACAGAGGAGCCAACTAATATGAAATTTATATATAGGATCTTCGAGCGAAGACAACCAGGACGACGATTAGAACAGTTGAGTTCTTTTTTGTAATGGCTAAAATGCCATTAGTTTTCTTTTCGATTTACCACCTGTGTAGCAGTGTAGGTTGGCCCGACACGCTTAACACTAAAATTAACAAGTTCGGTTCAACTTATACGGTTTTGCGTCAACCCGTTTAGAGCATCTCCAAGGCTCCAACCACAAAAGACAAAACTCTCAAGTTCCTGTCTATTTTACAATTTTGTTACGTCATACTTTAATTTTTTCACAAAATCTATTTCATCATCAAAACTCTATTTTCTATTTTTTTTAAATTATTCGTTTGTATGAGTTTTAATAAATTATTAAATAGATAATTTTTTTAAAAAAAAATGTGTTTATTTTCAAATAATAATACTAGTAACTTGTACTTTTTTGTTAAAAAAAGTTGAAAAAAATAAATAAGATGGAAACACTTTGTTATCGTTCCATGAATTCTACTATTCACGAAACTTCAAAATAGTGAAAAAGTGGCGCTCGATTGGAGTGACCGAGCACCATTTTTCCAAACGAAATATTATTATAGCGTTCAGTTAGAGGTGGTCTTATGACACGCTATTATAGCGTTCCGTGGGGCAGCAAAGTTCTCTTCACCAAAAATTAGCGAAGATAAATCTCCACCATGCACCCCGACAAGGACAAGGATGAGAACTTCGATCCCCACCTCACCACGCCCCACCCTGCTCCATTTGCAACCCTAGTGTCATAGTTGACATGTCAATCCATAGAACAACCCTTTATTATATTAGGACCATATAATATGTTTTTTTGTCAAATATATAATGTTGTGTTTACTAACACCACTCACAATTTCACCTAATCAATGGTAATATGTAATTTAGCTTAATATATTCTTTACCACTAGACTGTGAAAATATTTGTAAGTAATAAACATGTTAATCGTGTTGGAGTAAAAACAAGTTAGTCATTTAAGTTAAATGGTCATGTTGTAATAACATTAGCACGACACATTTACTTAATGTGTTACACGTGTCGTGTCGTATCAATCCGTTTTCATGTTGACTTTAATTTGTCACTTGAGGGGTCAACTCGTCATGAACATGAATTGCCAACCTTGTTTTGCTACCCTTAACTGTAGAGGGTGATAATTTGTGACGGCTCCTAATTAAATTTAGGGTCCGACATTAAACCGCTAGTAACCTCGATGCATCAAAGCAGCGCTAATAACGGCTAAGTTGGCACTATCAAACCTTAAGTCTCTAACCCATCTTTAGATCTTGAAATGTGTATCCTGAAAAAAAAATATTGGCTTAAATAGTTTTAAAACTTCTAGTGGCCTTCGGTTGTACAACACACATATCATTAATGTGACACCCATTCCTTCTTGTTTGACTCTCAAACTCGCATCACGAAACACATCCATCTCTCCACACAATTCGAGTCAAGAACTTGCCTCGTGAATAAGCTATTTGGTTTTCATTAATTCGGTTAACCTCCCACTCTTAACGAATTAATTAAATTTTGGGCGACAAACATAAAAATTATAGTACATTCAATACACAACCGTCATCCAAAAATAACATTCCTCGGATTCTTGGCCCGAGAGGCGTCTCCCTCCTAGACGCTCATACGTTCAGGAGGCAGGGATGCACTGCCCCCTGGTAGGGGCGACTAGGGCCATTTCAGCCCCTGGTCATACCTCCAGGGGGCTGAAATGTCCCTTTAAAAAATAATAATATTAAAATAAATAAAAGTAAAAATAAAAATATAGATATTATATATGTATATAAACAAATAAAAACAATATGCTTTCAAACGGGCGCACACGGGGCGCACACTCGAGCCCCGAAGGAAAGTTAGGGTGGGTCCCCACCCATCGACCCATTTACGGGTGACAGGGGACCTGCGGGGACCAAGGTTTAAAAAATCGACAAACTTCGCCAAAGTTCAGGTGAAGTTTTTTGATTTTGAAGTGAGCGAAGCGAAGTTCAGAGGCAGTAGAAAAATTGTAAGAATTCAACTCAACTTCGGCTAACTTCGATAAAACTTCAAAAACTTCGATGGAAGTTAACAAAACATGAAGTAAAATTGTTATTTTTCGTGGAAGTTGAGCAAATTTCGACGAAAACTTCGACTACGCTATAAATATACTTAAAATTCAAAATATCCTTCGGTGACATGAGTTTTATGTATTGTTGTATGATTAAGTATATTTCTAGTATCTCTACAAAGAAACTTCAGTTTTCTAGCATGTAAATTGAAATTCCGTAAACTTCCGTATACCGACGAATTTTTCTCAAACTTCCATCGTCGAAGTTAACTTCCTCAAATTAATTCCGAATTTTAAATGAGCGAAGTCATAGGCGAAGTCGAAGTTTTGAACCTTGGTGGGGACAACACTAGTGGACCCCACCCCGAAGAATTTGAATAAATAAATAATTTTAGATTTTGAATCGTCAAATAATGCGATTGTTATTTAAATTTTCTAGATTTGCAAGGAGGTTCACATCGAGCCCCGAGAGTTCGAGGTCAACCGAGAGAGTTTAGTTCGTTGAGTCAAAGTAAGTAGGGAGCTCCGCTCATCTAATGTGGCTTGCTATTAGTATATTTAGAATCATGATTTCAACTAAAGGACTTATGATGAGGTTGTTGCCTACCTTGTTTGACTTCGTGTAAGGCCTCTAGGGGAGCCATAGTCATATATGGTGTAACGACCCGTTTTATTAACGTTGTTATTTATTTCGTAATTTCATATTAGGATGCCAGCTCAGATCCACGTGGACACCGCAGGTAGGCTAGGACACACGTCGACCAAGGTACACTAGCCATTTGTATTGTTATATCGTGCGAGATAGAATAAGAAATATAGAAATTCAAAGACAAGTAGGAGTAGCACCAATTGATACAAATATTAGGGAAGGGCGGTTGCGGTGGTTTGGTCACCTGCAAAGACGGCCTACAAATGCCCAACTAGAAAACTTGACTCAATAGAAACTGTAGAAATTCGACGAGGTAGAGGCAGACCAAAGTTAACATGGGATGCATTAATTAGGAGGGATTTGAATGGTTTGAAAAGCTCACCATCAATTGCACTTAATCGAGCACAATGGAAAAGTTTGATCCATGTAGCCGACCCCAGTTAATTTGGGACTGAGGCTATGTTGTTGTATATCGTGCGAGATTGTGTGATGGGTATTCACTTCATAATGTGTGTCGACGCGGGTATCGGATAAGCAAACTACAGATACATTAGAAAGCACGACTAATTCACGTTAAGATGACTAGTTGATCAATTAAAACATGTAATATAACCATAAATTAAGTCAATCTAATCCAAACAATGGCCTATGGTGCGCCCCGGGATGCTTGTCGAGATGCGAGGCATCGAGTACCGGGTCGCCGAGGGTTGGTGAGACTACAAACTTATTCATAAAGGAGCTTCCTGTACCAACTATAATTAATTGTATGGCTAAGTTAGCTATTTAAATAGTTGAATCTAATTTTCTTGTAGTTAGAAGGAAAAATATTCTAAGCCATGGATGGACATTAAGATGATCCTAGTTTGAGTAATACTAATATATTAAGTGGTTTAAGAAAGTCATAAATCTATGTGTAACAACATTAATAAGGACTACAAGATAGTCCTCGAGATACGTATAGCACATTAGATCATAACTAATATATATACTAGTTTCATGATCGTGCTAGCACGACTAAGTCTGCTCGCTTCGCTCACGTGAATTTAATTAAAGAAATAAATAATGTTAATTACGTATAAATATAAAATTTCAACAAACTGTGTAATATAAAATTAAAATAGCTTCTAATATGATATGAGCCACGCATTATAATTACAATAGTGTAGATTTAATAAAAAATTGAATAGAAAATTAAAAATAAATAATATGTATGAGTTTGAACAAACTATGTAATATAAATCTAAAATAATAAATCTAAATATACAATACTAAATAAATTCAAAAATGACAACGAAAATGTCAAATGCTTATTGCTAAAAATTAAAAGTATTTACTTAAAATTAAAAATAAAAAATCTCTTTTGTATTTTGTAGAATATCCATGATAATGTTGACTATAGTTCCTATTTGTCGTCACAGCATAAGAAATACATTATATTAGTTTTTATAAATATTATTAGTAACTAATTAATAATATGTGAGTTCAAATAACTTACTCAACATAACAGTATCTTATAGGACACTTATCCATTCCCAAATCATTATTAATACTTTTTCTCTTCACGTTGACTTCTCGGCCGTTGTCAACTTCGTATTTATGAGTTGAAATGTCATTTGGCAACTTCCCCTATTATTTTCAAGAATACGAGAACGTGTGAAATTAAATTAGATTTCAAATGTAATCTGGTAAGTTACTATAAAATACAAGAAATACCTCGTTATGATGAAAATCATCTCCATTTTCTTCATCACATAAAGTTGAAACGGTGAAATTTTTATTTCCATTGGCTAAATTGTAATTAGTAAGTTTTAGTTTAAAAGTAAAACTTCTTCCTATAATTCGGAAAAGTTCTATTGGGATCACATTATTTTCGTATGTCTGGCAATATAAGCAAACAAAAAAAGAATAAAATGAGCATAAAAATGAATAAAATATAAATTATATAGAATATTGCATGCACATTCAATTAGTTTTATATTTTGAATTAAAAAAGAGGTACCGAAGATGCTCCATTCAAGATTTTTTCCCCATTGTCTTTATCTATAATATTTTTCACTATGCTATCGAATAGAACAAAAGTTGTGGACCTCGAATTGTCTTCAGTGCGCACATACACTTTGAACCTAAAAACAAATGCAATGGTCATCAATTAGAGTTTTGACAAGATATATTTATACAATACTATAACAAAGAATCTTATATAGGAAATCGAGAAGTAATAATATACAGTTATAATTTAATGTAGATAAGTGTGAAAGATGAACTTTAAAGAGATATACGTAATTTATAAAATTAACATACACTTGTTTAATGTACTTTTAATGTACCTCCAATATGGCGTAGTAACAAGTCCTTTGCACCTACTACAATAATATTTTGACCCCAATTATTCTAATTTGGCGTAATGTAAATGAAAAGTATCGTAATGCTAAGAACCACATGAATTGATCAATGTGATTTTTTCACTTTGCAAATGTACAATTCCTGCGTGAAAAATTAACAATTAATTTAATAACGTGAACATAGTCGTATACTATTATTTTAAATATAATTAATAATGTCTTACCATAGCTTTCGATCTTTGGCGTTTGACTTCCTCTATTGTCGTAGTTTCTGCCTTGATATTAAAATTCTCATTTTCTTCTCGAATCAATTGAACTTCTTTACTCAGTGGTTCTCTGCAATTAAGAAAAATAAGGAAAAGAATATGTCATGCAATGTAATTTACGCATTAGCAAACAATGCATATGTTTAAAAAAAATATATACCCTTTCATGAATGATGCGATTTCTTCAATATCTGGACTTGTGTAAATCTTTGTAGCATTTGTTAAGGAAAGTGTTAGTTCACCTGTTAATCAAGGTTTTAATATTTTCATGGATCGAAAAGTATAAATAAATTTAGCATTAAAGATACAACGTATGTAGAAATTAAGTGACTTTGTACATTTTTAATAAATAAGCTTGCATCAATTACCTCTATAAGTCTTGACATTTATTCGATGCAATTATAATCACCAATGAGTCGGATGATTTGAAATTGATAAAATTACTACTTGTTTCGATCGCTTTTTGACCCCAAAATATTGCGTTCAATTCATCGTTTCTGTAAATGAAACGTAGGATTAAATTGTCAAACATAATATATCATTTTTTTCTAAAATGTAATTTCGACAAAAAATATATATGCTTGTTGATTTGAATATCCAAAACAAGTTTTTTGACCTTTTTTTGTTTTCCTTTAACTTCTTGATCTACAAGCTCGCCTATTCGAACAAGACGTCCTAGTACATATGTAAGAACAAAATAATTAGTAACATTGAAAGTTATATAAAAAAGTGGAATTCATGTATTTTAGCTATTGATTGATTTTTTTCTTGCTTGATGATTGAACGAAATTGTCTTGCCGTTTTGTCAATTCTTCTTATTGAACTATTTCAAATTTGTGATTTCGAATTTGTACGCTACCCGTGTGTTCTTGTATAGAGTTATCGCCTGTTAAGTGTATGACGTAGTCGTGGCTTACAACCTTGTGCAATTTTTTCTTTCTACTATGAAGTTCAAAATGTTGTAGACCTTACTTTCTGTAAGGTACTCAAAATCATGAGCTAAATAGATAGGTATAGTTGCATGTATAAGGTCGTCTTACAAAAAATCCGTTATATGATGGTTAATGCAAGACATAGTTAAAATGAAGTGTACATATGAAGAAATAATTACACTTGTGGTAGGCATACTCAATAATTTGTTTTAATGAAGTGTTTGTTTATTTGTGCATATGAAGTGTAACTATCATGTGTTATCTATCATGGGCATCTTCAAGTTCTCATTTTTCCTTTACATCAGGATCTTTTATACCTCTTTTCATCATCGTGACGAACTCTTCGTAATTGATATTACCATCCTACATAGCAAATGTGTATAAAGATATATGTTAGGAGTACGAATAAGTGATTAACCATGTCTAATTAAATTGTAAATTTGATGTATAATTTTCTACATGTTAGGGCATGTGCCCTAGGTAAATCTACAAACTTTGTTTATCTTATAATTTTAGTTAATAAAATAGAGGTTTATTTGTTGTTTTATTATAAGTGATTGCATGTTTACCTTATAATAAGATCCATGGGTATTTGTTGAAATATCATAAATGTCCCTAGTCGGTCATTATACTGGGAACTATAATGAATTAAGACTAGTGTGAATTTTGATTGATGGTCATGTGATGATCATGCGTATAAGGATACAAATCAAGATCATGAGTACTTATTATGGAATAAGATATAAGACCGACCCGCTATGAAAACACCACATGGATTAAGTCATAGGTGTTACTCATGATAGGTATATCATTTAGTCCTTCGACTTGAGATTACCATAGACTTCAATATTATGAGCATGATAATTTAACGCAATCAAATGTTGTCTTTAACAGGACAATTACAAAGATTGTGATTGGTTACCGTGTGAATAATATGTAAAGGTGTGTAATCAAGATAGAATTTGTCACTCTCGTATAGAAAGAGATATCAGTGGATCCCTCGATAAGATAGACTGATAATGGCCAAGTCCATGTGAATTGATATGATCAATATCACTTGGATGTTTTTCAGTTTACCTAAATATCGAGACTAGTACGATTGAACATTAAGGGTGACTTTTCATGTCTTATGTTTAATCAAAGGATATCGCACGACAAAAGGATATGATATACGTTATTAATTAGGTTGTATCGATGTTGATATTCATGCTACTTGGGAAGTCATAATGCCTTGCTAGAGACCGCTTATGACTTGTGTACCAAAATGGTTTTTGGTTCACTGCCAACGTCGCATAAACCTATTGGGTCGCACACAAAAAATGGCTTTGCACAATTTCAATTGGTCCAGAGTAATGAATTTTTTACGATAAGATTCATGATATAAAAGTCCTTACGATTTGTTATATGATAACTTATTAATATGGGCGTATGTGTAATTTGCTTAAACTGCGTAAATACAATAGTTGTATTACGAATAGGATTTTAAGTGAGGGCTTATCTACACATATAAATAAAGGGTGGATCCCTAAAAAATGAAATAAGATTTCGTTTTACAATTTTTTGAGTTCTCTGGATTTAGGGAGAGAAAGAAAAATCATTTTTCAATCTCTCTTGGGGCTAGCGCTCCAAATTGTGGTTCGCGTGTGGATTTTTGATAGAGGACGCACACTTGAACGTCTTGAAAATCGAACAATCAAAAGGAAATCATGGAATAAGGTATGATTTACTTTCATAGATTTAGTTTAATAGAACTCATTTTCGATCATGTTGGGGTTTTTCAAAATTTGTTTTGAATTTTTCGCTGCATATGAACCCCAAAAACCCAACAGTACCTTGTTTATATTAACATCATCCATTTATGCTTGAGAAACTGTAATGCCGGAATATAGTGACACTCATTTTCTAATGCAATCACTACCTCTTATAGCCTATTTATTTGTTGTTCTATGTACAAGTCCTACAGATGGAACACAAGATCATAATCCCAAAGGAAACTTAGTAAAGTTGAGTGGAAAACATACTCTTTTTAATTCAAACTGAGAAGTAGAAATGTTAGATTCTCAATCTTACATGTGGAAGTTGTATAGTATGAGAAAGAATTTCTATAAGTATGTCAATGTTCATGCTCCTCTCATAAGCCTCGTCAAGAACCCACTTCCTTCCATTGATGAAGACCAGATTCAAATGCCACTCTCGAGGGTGGGTAACACCAATAGTCCCCTTTGTAGCATTGAAATCACGAGCCATAGCCAACCTCATACAAGAACTGCATATCAAAAGTGAAGCTAAAATAAATCTTGATGGCCTAGCATTAAAGTATCAATATATGAAAATTTTCAAAGAAACTCACCTGTGGAACTAGAGTGGTTTATCACACCCAGTTTCTCCATAAATAATGACGACTGAATTATCTTTTACAACTTCCATGATTTCCTTCTCTATCAGGACTATTGAATCTACAACAAGCACAATGTGCACAACTAAATCTGCGACCTGCAACAAGGGAATGTATGAATGGACATTTAAGAACAAGCAGAGAAGGGCTTAGCTGCAACGAAGTTCAAAACCAGCAAACAATTATGTTGGTCTATATTTTTAAGGAAGAGATAAACCTCAAAAGGATTAAATCCCAAAATCCTAGACCTTACCTGCCAAAGGAAAAAGAAGAAGAAGAAGAAAACACGAAGAGAAAGAATCATATGCATGTTTATGTAAAGCATTAAACAAGCCACAAATAATATAACAACAATATAGCCTTAATCCCAAATTATTTGGGGTCAGCTATATGGGTCAAACTCTTCCATTACGCTCAATTTACCTTCAAGAATCCAGAAACATTGCAACGGATTCCAAGTCTATAATTTTTTAAAATTCATTTGATTTTTGAAGTTCAAAGATCCCAGTGTAGGATATTACCCACATCCTAGTTTGGAAGTACAAAAGATCATTTTCAACAATTTCTTAATAATCCAACAACAATAGTATAAATAAATAAAATGAAAAGGCATGATTCAAAAGTATTTGTACAAACACTTTGAGTGATAGGCCACCTAAATATATAAAATATTGAACAATGGCATCACAATTGCTAATGGGAGGTCTTTAAAGTTTGCACAAAGCGATGCTATCAAGACCGAGAAAAGCTCCCAATCAGTTCCACGCTTGATTTGGACAATCATGTGCTTTTCGCAAGAAGATGAAGAAATCGAGACAATAGTTTGAGTTGCCTCTCAGCTACTTGCTGCCCCAGGTTTGCTTTGTAGCTGATATTTCAAATCCATGACTCTGCAACAACATCAAAGCTTCCAAAGAATAAAATAATCAACGTAATGCACAATAAAATAAGAATCCAAGCGTATACCCCCAAATAATGATAGCTAAGCCGTCAGGTTGTAATGGCCTAAATTTAATTAAACTAGGATTAGCGTTAATATCGGGGATTAACGGTCATAATTCGGACGTTACGTGGACAACTCGGTTGGCTTGGACACGAGAACTAAGAAAATATGTTATTTATGGATGGTGGTTATGTATATGTGGTGTTTAAAATTATTATTATATTGCACCGCATGTGTGTATGTTGCTATCGGGCGAGTTTGTGTGACGGGTATTTGCCTCGAAAGGCGTGTCAATGCGGGTGTTGGATAGGAGAACTACGGGTATGCTAGGAAACCCGACTAATCCATGTCAAGATGAATAGTAAATCAATTAAATGGGTAATGTGACCATAGGCTAAGTTAATTCAAATTAAAACAATAGGCAATGGTGTGTCTCGAGATGTGTGTCGAGATGCAGGGCACTGGGTACCGGGTAGTCAAAGGATAGTGGAACCACAAGTTGGTTAATTTTCATAAATAAACCACTAGCCATATGTAAGTAAAATGGGCCATAGTTTGCACTTATTTATGAGGACCATGAGATGGACATAAAGATGAGCATAGTGAGGGGTACTAGGAAGGGAGTGTGCCATTGGAGTCATCAGGTGGTGTAGGACAGCATGGTTGTGGACCACAAGATAATCCTCAGGATACGTACGCACATTTGATTCCAATCAAATGTATATAAACCAAAGTTAGTGGGATTTTACTTAAAAACCATTTACAATTTCATGCAAGATCAGAGCAAACGAGATTTAGAGGAGAATTCAAGCTGGAATTCAACCATCTTGGAGGTCAATTGGAGGATTTAAACTAATGTAATCACTATCTCCATCATCTACACTTTCATTTGAATCCAATTTTGTAAGATTTTGATCAATTTAATGCAAATGGTTGTTCTGAGGTTGTTTTAGCTGTTGTTTGGTGTTAATTGGATATGGATTGAGTGGTAGGTAAGATCAGGTAGCCAAATTGGAAGAGAAAGACAGAATTTTCGACTTGAGAATTATGTCCCAAATGACAGATAACGCGCTACCTGAAACGGTTAGCGCGCTACTCATTATGGGTTTCCAACTGTTCTTCGTCCTGAAGAACATTAGCGCGATACATATTGTCCATAGCGCGCTACCATCACATAGTGCGCTACACCAAGACCATAGCGCGCTAAGTAAAGACACAAATTGAAATTAAAAGGTTATTTTGGGTTTTTTGACTTAAAACATATCCCAAACACCTATAAACATATTAAGCATATAAAATTGGACTTCAAGGACATAGGGGACCGTAGCTCGGGTATCGGGGAGCTAGTCGGGTCTGGTACGGGAGTTTGGGGAAGTCGGAGCGCGGATTGAGGTGCGTAAAACCCTTGAGAATGCTTCATAGAATTCATGGTTTTGATTTATCGATATCGTATTTCATATGTGATTGTTGGTGGGCACACATGAGTTTTCACTCATATTCGGTATGCGTATATATTGGTTGTGGCTAAATCGCTTGCACGAGTTACTTGTGTTTAGTGGTCGTGTCGACAAGGCAGTAGGATATACTTACGACCGTCGGGAGGGATTTAGGGTGTTCCCTTGATTTGAAATAGCGTATAGAGGGGTTCATCCGGTAACTGAAGTTGGGGTGTAGTCACTGTAAGCCTGTAAGTATATGCATGGTTCCTATTTGATTTACCGATTACTGGCTGGTGTTGGTCAGGGTTTTCTCGTGATTATACGGATGTTTACTAATTAATGTTTTATTTCTGAGCTAGTTTAGCTGGTATGTGCTTTTTACTTATTTCATGCTACTGTTTTTGCTTGGCGTATGTTGCCTACATTCATGGGAATATGATGTACTGTTGCCAGGAGTTATATACGCATGTCTTGTAGTTTATCAGTTTTATTTCATGAATATTGTGTGGACTTCTCTTGGGATTTTACTCACTGGACTCGTCACTGTATTTGTTGGGTGACTGAGTGCAGATCCTTCGACGAGCAAGGACAAGGGCGAGGGCAAGGAGGTATTGGGCGACTACCTTTGAGATTGTGGAGCCAGCTCATGTGTGATATCAGTATGTATTTATTTTACTTTTGATGGGTTTTGGGGACTGTATAACACTGATTACATGTATATGAATCTTTTGTTATACTTATCTCACCTTGATATATACATAGTATCTTTTGTCGGGTTTTCCACTACTTAGGATTGTTAAACATTGCATAAGTTACTCATTAAAAGATTTTCGTTGTAAAATTATAATATAATTTGATAAGTTGAGTAACTGGCTAACTAAATCATTAATATTTGTATAAAAAATAGTTAGCGTAACTAGGGCTAGCTGGAATAATGTAAGCAACTCGTTCGGTCGTGAGGCATCAAAGATAAGTGGTCATGATGTAGCAAGGCTAGGTGAAGTGGAATGTAATGGGGCGAGTAGCAAGGCGACCTGGAATTGGGGCCGTCACAGTTTGGTATCAGAGCAAGGTCAATGGTGCCCAGG
Source organism: Stephania cephalantha (assembly GCA_039657325.1). Taxonomy (NCBI): domain Eukaryota; kingdom Viridiplantae; phylum Streptophyta; class Magnoliopsida; order Ranunculales; family Menispermaceae; genus Stephania; species Stephania cephalantha. Next base: position 39,605,660 of record CM077576.1, read on the forward strand.
GGGATGAAGCATAATTTAACCTGATACTACGCCACAGTTGGTGTTAGAACGAGGTCGATAGGGCTTAGGATAAAAATTTAAAGAAAAGAGAATAAAAGTTAACAAATAAATCTTAGATGTGGAAACCCGAAGATCCTGAATTAGAATCTTAGATGGGAAGCAACTTGAGATTGGTAGTGATAGGGTTTATATACATGTTATGTTTTTTATTGTATATATTATATACATGTACATGGAAGGTGATCCGACGCATGCTTTTTGATGCAGATCACGATGGATGGCTAGCCGACTCCACTACTACTAGATGTTGGTCAGACGAGAGACCAGACTAGAGATGAGGGTTTGGATTCGGCAGTAGCCGCACGATTCGCAGCTCATGATAGGCAGTTCGATCTATTAATGTATATGATGCATGCACAGACAACAGAAATTGCATCACTCACCGCCGGTCGGGTACAGAGCACGACTGAGACGACAGCTACTCCGACAGTTCCATCGACTATCCAGACTGTACCGATGCATGTAGTGGTATAGGAGCCTCCGATAGTGGTTGCTACACAGACAATGGTACAGATCGAGACGCAGACCACTATGCCGGCACAGACCGACATGTTTGAGACTTCGATGACGACAAAGGTCGAGTTGATGAGGAAGTTTATCAAATTTGATCACGGATACTTTCATGGAGGCGGAGACCCAGAGGCAGCAGGGAAGTGCTTGATTGCACATTATAGGTTACATAAGCTACTACGAATCTCGGAGAGCATACAAGCCAGGATATCAGGGCTTATGTTGATAGGGGATATTGCCGTGTGGTGGATAGCGTATACAGATACTCACCCAGAGCCGACGACATGGGCAAAGTTCGAAGAGTTATTTTACGTTCAGTACATACCCATGGAGGTGAGGTTAAGGCTGAGAGAGGAGTTTCTAGCGTTGAGACAGGGTAGCTGGTCAGTGTTACAGTACATGGATAGATACCGGTACCTGATACAGTTTACCACGGACGTCGCAGGCACCGAGAGACTGCAGATTTATTACTTCGTCCGAGGGTTGATTAAGGACATAGCCAGCGCCATATTTTCCTCCAAAGTGCAGACACTACAAGAGATGTATGATAGAGCGCTTACTTATGAGACACATCTGATGCAGATGAGCGACAGACGTTCATCTACTGAGTCGAAGGGACAGACTTGACAAAGTTCTGGGCTGAAGAGACCGAGAAATCGGGATGATAGAGAGGATAGATGGCACAATCGAGGCTGTAAGGATGATTATTGGGCCGCCAGAGTGTATGATGTACCCGCACTACCAGCGCCACCGCAGAGACAAACTCAGGACCAGGGAGGCAAATACTGGAGATCACAGGGTTAGGGCCAGTGTTCAGGGAGTCAGCGGGTAGGACTAGAATGGAGGATCACGTATTGGCGATGTGGACAGGAGAGTCACGTCATGAGGGACTGTTCAAGGAGATTGGTGACTCCAGCAGTAGTGACACCGGTGCAGACTTGAGAGCCGGTGCATGTGGTGACTGAGCTCGGCCGGGAGACGTCCCAACAACGGGTTCAGGGTACGTGACATTAAATTTCTAATAATTAAAGTTCATGCATGAATATTGTGTACTTCTATTGAGATTTTACTATCTAGACTCGTCCATTGTATTTGTAGGGTGACTGAGTGCAGATCCTTCGACGAGCAAGGGCAAGGGCAAGGAGGTACTGGGCGACTACCTCGGAGATTGTGGAACCAGCTCATGTGTGACATCAGTATGTATTTATTTTACTTTTGATGGGTTTTGGGGACTGTAGAACATTGATTACATGTATATGAATATTTTGCTATATTTATCTCGCCTTGATATATACATGGTATCTTTTGTTGGGTTTTCCACTACTTAAGATTGTTAAACATTGCATAAGTTACTCATTAAAAGACTTCCGTTGTAAAATTATAATATAATTTGATAAATTGAGTAACTGGCTAACTAAGTCATTAATATTTGTATAAAAAATAGTTAGCGTAACTAGGGTTAGCTGGAAGAGTGTAAGCAACTCGTTAGGTCGCGAGGCGTCAAGGATAAGCGGGCCATGACGTGGCAAGGCTAGGTGACGTAGAATGCAACGTGGAGAGTAGCAAGGCGACTTGGAATTGGGGTCGTCACGCAAGTCCTGCTTCATTAAGCTCTGACTTAACATAATTACCCAAATTATGCTTCTAATCCGTTAAATCAAATTCAACTCTCCAAATAAATATTTTATCCGCAAATTAGACTTAATTCTCAAATTTTTGAATGTGATAAATTAGAAAATCATTTCCCTAGACTTCTAAATTCTATAAAAATCTCGATAAAATTTCCCTTGTAAATAGGGCTGCTGAAAATCCAAAACCTTATAAAACAACTTGGAAAGAAAGCCTAGAAGGACTCACATCTTCTCGTAGTTCACAATAATATCAAAAATGAAATTTATTGATCTTATCAAAACAAATTCTCAAGTTCAAAATTTTAAATCCTAATATAAGTCTTTACCTCTCCATGAGTCATATTTACATCAAAACAACTACAAAACTCATTCAATACTCTCACAACCATCTCATAAAGATCTTCTAACTATTTTACAATCAAATTTCGACCTACTCTCACCTCGAAAACCTAAAACAATAAACATAAACAATTTAGAACAAGAAAAATCGAAACTTTAATATCATTATCAAGATTTTTCAAGCTTGTTCGTGCTTCCTAATATTTGTAAAAGTTCTGACATTATCAAATCAACTTGAAAATGTCTGTTGATTAATTTTGTACATTGACTTATACTCCTGCAAAAGTTAGTTTGATAAATGGAAATATATAATTGCTTTTTCACAAACATTTGCACTGCTACTGCGAAGATGGACATTGAGAATACTTTTTCAGCTCGGTTGAAACAACAAGTATGCATTAGTTACATTTTGGTACCTATAAAGACATTCACAAGCAATTGATATTTTAAACGAATAACATATAAATAGTCCAACTTTGTATGATTATAGATGGAGAAGGTGGTAAAAAGACTTAAGACTGAGCTAAAAAATACAACCTTTCTCCTACCGGCATAATTCGTGAATGTCAGAATTAGGCCGATTCAGCAAAACTTAATAGTAGAAAGAAAGCACACATGATCATATACATAAGCTGAAACTACCCTATATGTGTATATGAAAGCGCACATGATCAAGAAAAGTGAAAAAACATAGCCTATAATTAGCTTTGTTATACTATTAATAGAACCTAAAATTTATATTTTCAGAATAATTATGTATGTGCTACGCACGACTAATATTTGAATACAAATAAATCATTGATAGATAAAGCAAAGCACATAGTCAATTATACAATGGTAATCAAACCAATATTCTTATAGGCATTCCATATATCTGTAGTTCCTTAAACACATTTGTTCTTGTGTGATGCTAGCCAAATATATTTTTCCTAGCTTATTTGGCTAGACTCTTGAATCTGATTCAGATCAGCTAGTGCTTTTTGTTTTCTTTATGACTTTCATACATTGATAAATGGAAACACAAATTTTCTTCATTCTATATGTTCATGGGCTCGAGAATGTCTGTGTGTAGACAACTATGAAATGCAGCCTCAATCGAGACATAAATTCTATCCAAGGCTAAGTTCTAGCAAGAGACCTACATTAAGCAAACAATCCATTAAAACCTAAGTATGTAACCACACTATATTATATAGGGTCAATGTAATGTCACACACCCACTTCATCCATTATATCAAAACTAAACATTTAAATTTATTTAGTCTCGTGACACTCTAGGAAAGTTACTCCTTAAAATTTAAAATTGATTGTCCATTTGAATCTGGCATGGACACTTATGAGCAGAAAAAAAAGCCAGAAATAATTGAGCTTGTGACTCAACACTGCACAGGCACCAGATTGACTTCTACCAAACAAAACGTTTCTCTCCAAAAAGATCTTTCTTGTAGGTTACGTATTGGGTCTCACAAAATTTGATTATTGAGAGTGATACACAAACAACCATTGGTATACAATTCTCACATGCACTCCTTAACCAGATTTTAAGAATTATAATGCATGATCATTTTCTTGTCTCCCAAAATAAGCAAAACAAAGAATAGCATGTGAAGAAAAAGTGATGACAAGGGAAATTAAGGACAAGCAAATCTTAGTTGAGAAACACATCTGCTACCCGACACTAATAAACAACCATAAACTGACATGGGAAATCATTCAATATTTATTGGAGGAACCAATAAATATCATAAATTTAAGTTGAGAAACACTAGGAAATAAGGACAATAAAATTTCTATTAGGACAATAAGATTGCACCCTTTCATGAAAGACACAGTCTTAAAGCAAATTTAAATGCACGCTCCCTCCAAGAAGCTCTCATTATTTGCTACTAAAGCCAAATTGATCATAACAATCAAGATTTTCACAATACACATACCAACTTTATTTAATGGAACCACCATTTAGCATTCTTTCAACCTAATGAATTACATTCTCATTGTTTAAATAGTGGCATGGTCCTCAAAACCATCATTCTAAGTGGTATAGTGGTAAGGGAACGAATCTATTAACCTCAAGGACAAGCTCTTACATTTTTTGTGTTTACAATTTTATTACATGAATTTCTTAGTACTACAGCTTAGATGACCAATTTTTTTGATTCATCAAATAGAAAAGATCAATAGGAAACTACAAGAGACAGTTAGTTTTTGAAGAATAAATCAATATAATTAAAAATTGAAGATCAAATATATAAAGTAAATGGTAGATACATAGTGTTTAATTTATAAACCAAGAAGCCTATCAACTCAACGAGCCTTATGTTTTAATTGAACTTGTTCTCATAGGCATTTCATCAAACATTTTTAGAGCACCTTATTAAACATTGATTTCCAGTATTCTTAATTTAAATATATGCACTGACCCCCACTTCTCTCAAACAATTCAAGAATCCTAATTTATTCCTCTCCCCCAACAACCCCTTCAAACCTTTCAACAAAATCAATAACCAAGAACGATGATTCAACATATCCATTAATGGGCAACCCCCAAATCTTGTGGTAATACTACAACGATAATTTCTCTCAAAGAACTTCAGAGCACTCTTGAATCAAACTATATCAATGTAAGAACTAAGAAGTAGCAATCTTTATATCTATAGGCCAAATCTAATTGCAATAACAAGCACTAATAAAGACAAATGCAATACAGAAAGGATGAAGTAAAGATTTATCACACTTTATTAATATGTAAAGAAAGATTGATTGGAGGAACTTAAACTTTCTTTAGGAAATCAAACTCATTATCTTAAGGTAGTTGAAATAAATAAGGCAATAAAACATTGGTTGGGGTTCCATTTTTCAATACTTAGAAATAGGAAAAAAATTGCATTCTAAAAGAAACTTATGATAACAATGTGTATGAATCACTTATAGTGTATGAATCAATTACAGTGCAAGATTTCATCTTCTCCTATGATATTCAATGGGTAAACATATATCCATTTTATATCTTAATATTTGTTAGCAATAACTTCGTAATCTTAAGTAATATTGTAACCACATCTCTAATGTGCTAATATTATCTATTTTATTATTTAGACAAATAAATTAGTACAAGATTATGATAACAATTCATGCACTTTCAAGATTAGGAGGTAACAAGAAAAGAAGCACATTGCAGGAGATTCAAGACAAGTTGGAGAAGATGAGGGCTGATAAGTTCATGTGCATTGTAAATAAATCACATTGGGCATCAAAACCCTATGACCCCATTAAGAGAAATAAATTGCATATTATAGACATTAGAGAGAGATATATAGAGGTAAGAGAGATTCGAAGAAGTCGCGCCCTTACCTAAATGTGAGATAGAAAAAATCGCAATCGCACGCAAATCTTTCTATGGTCTGCAACTTAAATTCTTAAATTGCAACTCAAATTTCTCAAATTCGGAATCACACACAACTCTTCTCTACGGTCTACACACAACTCAAATTTCTTCTTTACGGTCTGCACTGCAACTCAAGAAGAAAAAAGGAATTTGAGAAGAAAAAGGAATTGGATATGAAGAGGTCTACTTGGAGATGAAAAGAACACAAGAACAAAGAAGGCGGGAGTTTGAGTTGGTAATCGACTTGGATAAGAAGATAAAGTTGGAGGGCAAGAGTTGTTGATCAACTTAGAGAGACACATCGACTTGGAGAGGGTAATAACGCAGGGGCAATATAGTCATTTTCCTTACGACTTTGAGAGGGCAATAACGCAAGGGCAAAATAGTCGTTTTCCTTACGACTCAAAATTTGAAGATTGGCTCTTTATATATTCGATATATATATCAAATGAGTAGGATTTTCTCATTTCCACTTACATAAATCCATGCTAAATTTGGAAAATCAGAGAAGAAAAGATCAATTTTGGAGCTGAAATTCAGGATTTGGAGGACAACTTAAGGTAATCATCTTCTTCATCTCCTACACATGAAAATGAGCTCAAAATTTATATGCTTTGGTGTCAATTCGAGTTTGAGGACTAAATCACTATTTTTGATGAATCCTTGATGAATTACAAGTCTAATTAACATTACAATTGAGAAATTGTAAACTGATTTTGATGGAAATTGCGTCTTTGGTGAAATTGACAATAACTAGTGAATGCATGAATTTGATGATTTTGATTCAATTATTGTTGGTTCTATTGTTGTTGATGGTGTTTTAGAGTCCCCACTAAGTGGAGAATGGGTTGACAAGTCTAGGTTCACCTGGCGATGAGCACACGACTCGACGACACCCCAGGGCGGCCGGGGCGCGGGGCTGCCACAGCACAAAGAGGACATCAAAAAGACCACCTTCAATACGAGGTATGGTTTATTCGAGTTCGAGCATGTTGTTCGGGCTGACTAACGCCCCAGCGATCTTCATGGATTTGATGCACGGGGTCTTGAGACCATATTTGGATAGATTTTTCATAGTTTTCATTAACGATATCTTGATCTATAGTACGATTCGTGAGGAGCACAAAAGACATCTCAGGAGCAGTTTTGACGAACCTAAGAGAGCATAGGTTGTACGCCAAGCTCAATAAGTATGATTTTTGCTTGAGTGCAGTGAGATTTATGGGACATGTCATTAGCGATCAGGGTATCTCGGTGGATTCAGAGAAGATTAGGGCTATCATTGACTAGAGAACGCTTAAGTCTGTTGCTAATATTCAGAGTTTTCTAGGACTAGCAGGATAGTACCTGCGATTCGTACAGGACTTTTCCTCGATTGCACTGCCGATGATGAGACATACCAAGAAAGATGTTATATTTGATTAGTTAAAGAATTGTGAGCAGGCTTTCTAGAAGCTGAAGAGGAGATTGACTACTGCACTAGTGTTGACATTGCCAGAGTCGGGTAAGAGTTTGTCAGTTTACACAGATGCGTCAACTATTGGTCTTGAATGTGTATTGATGCAGGAAGGTAGACTAGTTGATTATGTTTCTAGATGGTTGAGACCCCATGAGGAGAATTATCCAGTGCACGACTTGGAGCTTACAGCAGTCGTATTTGCATTGAAGACCTAGAGGGATCAACTTTACAGAGAGAGGTCCACCTTGTACACAAATCGTTAGAGTTTAAGCCATATCTTCACTCGAAAGATCTGAACATGCGTAAGAGGAGATGGCTTGAGTTGCTAAAAGAATACAACTTCGCTATTGAGTATCACCTTGGCAAAGCGAACGTCGTAACTAACGCATTGAGCAGGAGCAGGATTGACAGTCAGACAGCTTTGCAACATATGACACACGAGCACGGCTTATTACAAGCGGCATCAGTTATGTGCATGATAGAGGTATTTACTATGGTCGAGCCGCATATTTTTTGTTAGATAAGAATTCCGACTGTATAGATTGAGCGGGTTGCCGAGTGTTAGAGGGTTGATCGGCTCTATGAGCGGTTCAGTGGTCTGGCTCGGGATTCGGAGTGTACTAATTACGAAAAGTTGATGGATTAGTGTTTAAGACATCGATGGAGGTTGTAGATTTCTGCGAGATCAAGACCTACGGGACGAGATTCTTGAGGATGCACACAGGTCTCGTTCACAGTTTATCCTAGCCGAACCAATATGTATCATGACTTGAGGCGATTGTTCTAGTGGCCAGGGATGAAGGCTTATGTGAGAGCATATGTCAGGAGTTGTCACATCTGCCAGCAAGTGAAAGTTGAGTACATGAGACCTGATGGACTATTACAGCCGTTGCCCATTCCATAATGGAAATGGGAGCATATCACTATGGGTTTTGTCTGTGGACTGCCGCAGACATCAAGGTGGCACGATGTCATTCGGGTTATGATCAAAAAGCTGACGAAATCGGCTCACTTCATTCCTATTTCGATGATATACACATTCCCACAGTTGAGCATATTGTTTTAGTGAGAAATTATTAAATTGCATGGGGTGTCAGTCTCTATTGTATCAAATAGAGATCCCAGGTTAAAGTATCATGAGGGTCTGAGCTATGAGGAGGATGACATGGTTTACTTGAAGGTTTCCCCTTGGAAGGGTCAGCAGAGATTTGGGATTAAGGGGAAACTGGCGCCGAGATTTATTGGACCATTCTGAGTCGCAGCACGAGTTGACAGCATTGCATATCGTTTAGAGTTACCTGCTGAGTTAGCTGGGGTTCATTCGATATTTCACATCTCCATGTTGTGACTGGCTAGGTCAGGACCAAGACCGATGGTTGACCTAAGGCAGATTGAGGTTCAACATGACGTGCCTTACGAAGAGCGGCCGATAGCGATCCTTGACCGTAGGGTTCAAGTTCTCAGGAGCGGGGAGTTCTCTAAGGTTCTAGTTCGTTGGAAGCATCATGGGACATAGGGACTCACCTAGGAGCTCGAGTTGACTATTTGATAGCGATACCCTCAGCTATTTCACGATACGAAGTTTAGTTTTACTTAAATTTCGAGATGAAATTTTTCTTGGTTGGGAAGAGTCGTAACAACCCATTTTATTAACGTTGTTATTTATTTCATAATTTCATATTAGGACGTCAGTTCAGATCCACGTATACATCGCGGGTAGGCTAGATACACATCGACCTAGGTACACTAACCATTTGTTTGTTGATTGCTTATTTGTGATGCATATTTATGAATTTATTCGATAATACATAACATGTTTGTATTTGTATTGTTATATTGTGGGAGATTGTGTGATGGGTATCCGCTTAGTAATGCATGTCAACGCGGGTATCGGGTAAGCAAACTATGGTTACATTGGAAAACACAGCTAATTCACGTTAGGATGACTAGTTGATCAATTAAAAATGGGTAATATAACTATAAATTAAGTCAATATAACCGGAACAATGGCCTATGGTGTGCCTTGGAATGCGTGTCGAGACGCAAGGCACCGGGTAGCCGAGGGTTGGTAAGACCACAAACTTGTTTATAAAGGAGCCTAAGTGTACCAACTATAATTAATTGTATGGCTTAGTTAGCTATTTAAATAGTTGACTTTAATGTTCCTATAATTAGAAGGAAAAACATTCTAAGCCATGGATGGACATTGAGATGATCCTAGTTTGAGTAATTCTAGGATATTAAGTGGTTCAAGTAAAAAATAAATCTATTTGTAACAATATTAATAAGGACCACAAGATAGTCCTCGAGATACGTATAGCACATTAGATCATAACAATCATATATATATCAAATGAGCGGGATTTTCTCATTTCCACTAACATAAATCCATGCATAATCTGGAAAACCAGAGAAGAAGATATAGATTTGGGAGCTGAAACTTAGGATTTGGAGGACAACTTATGAAATTAAACTTAAGGTAGTCATCTTCTTCATTTCCTACACATGAAAATGAGCTCAAAATTTGTATGTTTTGGTGTCAATTCGAATTTGAGGACTAGATCACTATTTTTAATGAATCCTTGATGATTCACAAGTCTAATTAACATTGAAATTGAGAATTGTAAACTGATTTTGATGGAAATTAGGTTTTTGGTGAAATTGACAAAAACTAGTGAATGCATGAATTTGATGATGTTGATTCAGTTATTATTGATTCTATTGTTGTTGATGGTGTTTTCAAGTCCCCATTGAGTGGGGAATGGGTTAACAAGGCTAGGATAACAAATTGGGGTGTTGGGGACAGAATTCTCAAGTTGAGAATTATGTCACCCAATACATATAGTGCGTTATCCAGATTGGCTAAGGGGCTATCCAGTCTGGGTGCTCAACTGTTCTTCAAAATGAAGAGTAGTAACGCGCTACACAGACTTTTTAGCACGCTATATACACCTAGCACACTAGACAGACCCACTAGCGCGCTAATGACGGATGAAAACTTAATTTTGGGATGTTTCGTGTAAATTTCAACTTAATACATATTTAAACTGTCACGGGCCGAATTTCTAACCAGAGTTTAATCCCTTAATCAGGATCAGTGAGCCGTGATGTAGGAATCGCATTAAGATATGGGCACTTATCGATGCAAGGTGGCTGAGGTGCATATTAGATTTGTTACGATGTATGCCTAATGTATTGTATATGTGTAGATTACTAAGTCACTCCTACTTGTGTTTATGTATCGAGACGTAAGTGGGGACGTGCCTCAAAATGCGTGTCAGCGTGAGACAGGGGTAGAGAGTGATGTGATAAGTTTATTTAGGCTTAGTGTGGCTTAAATAGTAGTATTAATATGGCTAAAGTTGATTTTATATTAAATGTAACCTAAATTAAGCAAGTTAAAACAATAGTCATGTGATGATTCTCGATATACGTGTTGGCACATCATGAGACCAATTGAGTTTCAAATTGGTTTTAGCTAGATGGAGATAGTGGAGAGTTAGTGGGAATTGTGGCAAGGTGTAGGCCATTGGATCAGTCTCAAGACACGTATACACATCAAGATCAATGGCTAATAATCAACCTTATCTATATGTATACAAGATTAAATTGATAAACTCATACAACGATTTCATTTAAATTCAAAAACTTAGAGAAAGAAATAGACTTGATGGAGAAGAATAACCAGAGAAAAAGAACCAGAGAAGATCAATAAGAGAAATGAAGTGAAGTTGGGTTGATTTAGGAGGTGTTGATCAAGCTAAGTGTTCATCAACTAGGTAAGTTTACATACACTAGAAACTTAGCTTAATTTTATGAATTTATGAAGTAAATGATGTATGGCTGATCTTGTGGTGTTAACAGGTGTTTTAGGGTCTTTAGTAGATGAGGAAAGAGATCCCAAGGTGTTGGAGTGTCTATGTATGGAGAGAACTCAGAATTCTAAGTGTAGAATTCTGGGTTTTTCGGCATATAGCGCTCTACCTGTGAGTAGCACGCTAATACATTTGACTAGCGCGCTAGACAAAACACCCAGTGCACTAGGTGCTCTGATAGTACAAATTCAGCAGTTTTCTAATTTCAATTTAAACACTTTAAACAACTCTAATACTCTAATTAAAGGTCTAAACACACTCTAAAACTTATGAAATGATATCAGGAACCTATGGGAAAGTCTTGAGGGTTTGAATACGAGTTTTGAGGTGTCAGGAGGTCGAATTAGCACATGACATTGCGTGGATTGTAAGTAAACTGATTGAGATATTTATTTACATTTCATTCATGTTTTATTATAATCATTTGGACTGATTTGCTTTAGTACTCTATATGCCATGACTTGTTGATTCATTTCATTATGAGAGTTTGCTATCATGACATCAGTTGTTGGTTAATGCTTTCATTGACTCTATATCATGTGCTATATCATTCTTGATTGTTGAGAAATTTAGTCAAATGAAATAGCATGCTATTAGGTAGTGGTGTATGGTATTGTAAATTCCATTTCTTTTATACATTAGATATGCAATCCTATTGTTGGATTCTGAAACCGTGTCATTCCTTGAAATATGAAAGTAGTTCTTATATCTAGGACCATGAGATAATAGAGATGGGCGCGACGCTCAACTAGACTTTCAAGGGTGTCGAGATATCACCACTAACTTGTACAACATACGGGGTATGGGACTCGGGGCTGTTAGAAAGTATACATCACAGGTGAGTGACATTTATGATTGATTTTAGAGGCGTAGAGCTCAGCTCGGACCTTCAAAAGAGATGTAAAGCTCAGCTCCATCTTGAGATAGTGGAATAAAGGCATTTGTGATAGGACTCACTGCCGACTGGCCCTAGATCATTACTACTTAGCCAAGTGTCAGTTTCATTTTGTTTAACTGAATTATCACATAACATGATTCCTTTCCAGCATTATTGCTATTATTATGCTTTTAAATAATTGTTGTATATTTGAGATTGTGAATAAATGTCTCTCGGTGTTATTTTCGACTTTCATGTACTCACTTTTTTATGACTGTGGGTGCAGATCCATCGAGTAGCAGACCAGAGAAAGAGAAGATCGGCGAAAACCTCTAAGCTAGTGGAATGCTGCTACATCGGATTTTATAGGTTTTTGACTTTGTTGTGTGACTTTTATACGTCTTTCATATACTTTTAGAGTTGTATATATTATGGGTTGAGAGATAGCACCCTGACCAAATACACGATGATATATTATCATTGTTTGGTTATATAAATACATGTGATCTTTATTTCCTGGTTTTTCCACATTCTTGGGTATCATGTTAAAAGCTTTCGCTAATTTGTTAAGACTTTCGCTGAATAAACTTTAAGTTTTAAAATTTTAATTAACTCTGAATTATTAACTGAATAAAATAAGAAATGCATGTTTGAAAAAATTAGGTTAATGTTAGAAAAGGTTTTTGAAAGACTGACTAATACGTTATTAACTCCTATAAGATAGAGATTATGGCTTAATGACGGGATTAGGCCGGGCGGTGCCCTAATTTGAGAAGGGTTCGTCACAGGTGGTATCAAAGCATGCGTTTATAAAGCCTACGTTTATAGAGCCTAAGTTTATAGAGCTTAGGTAGTGGAATGTAGTTATTCTACAATGTGATACCAAAACTACAATTGGTATCAGAGGCCAACTTTTCTAATAAGTAACAAATAAAAATTTAAACAAGAAAACATAAATTTTAGTTGTGGAAAACTAGTTGATATTTGCCCATAAATCATTAGTTGAAAAGTAAGTGAAAGTGAGATGGGAATTTCTTATATGTACATGTTAGTTTCTATATGTTTATATATGCGTTATCTACGTAGTAGCTGATTCACGTTCTTTATCAACATGCAGACACTAATGGCTAATTCATGTGATAGCAAGGATGCAGGTGCTAGTGGCAGCCATCCTATTATTTCGTCTGCTGAGGAGTATCAAAGGTTATCTGACCGAGTAGCTGCTCATGAACAACAATTAGTTGATTTCATTGCCATGATGAAAGCACATTTTGCTCCACCAGCACAGGCACCGGCCCTACTACTACTACTACTACTACTACTACTACTACTACTACTACTACTACTACTACTACTACTACTACTACTACTACTTCTACTACTTCCATCTTACCGACACCAGAGCTTCCTACTACTACACCAGCCACTCGGTAGTACAGACTGTACCGATAGTGATAGCACCAGCCATAGAGACAGTTTATACACCATCTTTCACTCCTACATCATCTAGCTCGATAGCAGAGGTTCAGTTAGTGAAGGATCTCATCAAATTGAAGCTAGTTTACTTTGATGTTCATCGAGATTTTGATAACATTGAGAAGTGGGTATTGTCTCAAGAGAAACTGCATAGAGTCTTGAGGATTGAGGATAAATTTCAGGCTGAGATTTCGTTATATACACTACAGAGAGACACTGATGTTTGGTGGTGTGCGGCGATAGCTTTTGATTGAGACTTTGAGTTTTGGGATGCATTTAAGAATAAGTTCTATCAGTAGTACTTCCCACCTGTAGTGATGAAAATGTAAAGGAAAGAGTTCATGAATTTGAGACAGGGAGCCGATGAGTCGGTGATGAGTTATAGAGACCGATATGGCTATCTCAAATAGTTTGCTAGGAATTTAGTGAGAGGTGACTCTAAGGATATGTACCGCATCGGAGATGGACTGAGGCTAGATATATGATTTTATGAGGTCAATTCAGGTGCTAGGACTTTGGGTGAGATTTACGAGCGTGCACTTCCTCGCAAGACCTACTACCTCGGTAGAGTTGCTGATGGGTCACCGTTGGGACCAGCATTGCCAGCGGATCCGACTACGGAGTTTGAGAGAATGAGACGGGGGGTATGGGAAAAGGATATGGGAAAGAGGTTCTCAGGGATCGGGGCAGCCACACCAATTGTACCTTACGCGTCACATCCGGCTCCACTGCAAAGTATAGTTGGTAGACCCCATTTCCACCTTTAGCCAAACCAGCTTTACCAGCTTCTACTTTACTAGCTCTTCTAAAACCACCAACGCCACGTTAGAAGCAACAAAGGGGTAAAGGTCGAGGTAGAGGTAGAGGCCGGGATGGTTCACGATAGAGACAGTCATATGGACAGGCCCAAGATCACGCTCAAGGTCAGTGCAGGCCAATCACTTGCTATAGGTGTGGTCATGTTGGACATATAGTGAGAGATTGTCTACAGCCGATAAAAGTATTCCTACACTAGAGTCGAGAGGGTATACACATAGTAGCACAAGCGGATGCCGACGCCATACGAGAACTCATTGAGGGTACAGTTTCTATATGTGGAGGAGATTTATATGTTTTACTTGATTTAGGTTCTATCGTATCTTTCATTTTTGGTTGCATGATAGGCATCTTAGAATCGACACTGGTTAGAGTTAGCGTACATTTGATTTTGAGTACCGCATCCGGGGATAGGGTTTACCCTAATTGTCTTTTTGAGGGATGTCCAGTAGAGACAGGCGGGATAGAGTTACTTGCAGACTTCAGGGTTCTCGAGTTCTTAGACTTCTACGTGTTATTAGGGATGGATTGGCTACCAGCGTATCATTATACACAGTAGTACGAGTCAAGGACCTAGACTCGATGAGATTTTGGTTATGTGCTAGTTTTTAGACGCGTTTCTAGAGGACCTACCTGGTTTACCACCACCAAGAGAGATAGACTTCATTATTGAGTTGGTACTAGGCACCAAACCTATGTCTATATCACTGTACCATATGGCTCCAAGAGAATTGGAGGAGTTGAGGAGTCAGCTACAGGATTTAGGACGAAAGGGATTCATCACACCTTCGATGTCACCATGGGGATCACTTGTCTTGTTTATGAAGAAGAAAGATGATACTTTGAGACTTTGTATCGACTATAGACATTTAAACAAGGTCATAGTCAGGAACAAGTATCTATTGTCGCGTATTGATGACTTGTTTGATCAGTTGAGATGAGCACAATTTTTCTCCAAGATAGACCTGAGATCAGGGTATCATCAAAGGCTAGGATCAGGGATGTGATAGGTTCAAGACAGCGTTCAGCACGAGATATGGACACTATCAGTTTACAGTTATGTCGCTTGGTTTGACTAATGTGCATGCCATGTTTATGGATTTGATGCATCGGATGATGAGATCGTATTTTGACCGCTTCATGATAGTTATCATCGACGATATATTGATGTTCTCGAGGACTCGAAAGGATTACGAGAAGCACCTCAGGGAGACGTTGCGGACTTTAAAGGAGCATAGACTCTAAGCCAAGTTCAGGAAATGTAAATTTTGGCTTTCGAGAGATCAAATTTTTAGGAAATGTTGTTAGAGCAGCGGGTATTGTTGTAGATCCACCCAAGATTCAGGCTATTATGGATTGGCCAGCACCGACTTCAGTCACAAAGATCAAGAGTTTTTTGGGATTAGTAGGATATTATCGCAGGTTCGTGAAGGATTTCTCGAATATTGTTTCATCGATTACCAGATTGACCCAGAAGGACGTCAAGTTTGATTGGTCTGAGGGATGAGAGAAGACATTTGCTTAGATGAAGAGGTTATTGACTACTACACTAATATTGATATTGCCAGAGGCTAGATAGGGATTCCTGGTATATGCAAATGTTTCTCATACAGATTTAGGTTATGTGGTTGCAAGATAGAGGCACGGTGGCTTATGCATCTAGACAACTGAAGATACATAGGAAGAATTATCCCATTCATGATTTAGAGTTAGCAAGCATTAGTGTTTGCTCTGAAGATATAGAGACATCATCTGGATGAAGAGAGGTTCACCCTCTACACTGATCATAAAAGTCTGAAATACCTCTTCACACAAAAGAGCTGAATATGAGACAGCGCAGATGGTTGGAATTTTTGAAGAACTACGACTTTTCTCTAGAATATCATCCAGAAAAAGCTAACGTAGTTGTTGATGTACTGAGTGTGATACTTACTGGAGACTCTGAGGTTGTTAGATGTCAAATGATGCATGAGTACAGATTACTCGAGGCAGCGACGATGATGAGTCAGTTGGATATTCCTACAGATACTAGGGTGATGATTTGTGCATAAATGAGGCTTCAAATAGTGTCTACACATAGAGTGTTATAAGGTCAGAGAACCGACATTCTATACCCAAGGTTTAGTGAGCTAGCCCAGAATACTGATTGTACTGATTTGACAGAGACGACATATCAGTATCTGAGATTCAAAGGCCGATTGTGGCTACCGTTAGTGGCAGAGCTGAGAGATGAAATTCTTCGGGATTCACACTGTTCTTGGTTCACTATTCATCCAGGCAGGACCAAGATGTACCATGATATGAGGAGACATTTTTGGGCCTAGGATGAAAGCGGACATATTAGAGTTCATTAGGAACTTTGGGATTTGCCAACAGGTGAAGCTTGAGCATCGCAGACCTGAAGGATTATTATATTTGCTTCCCATTCCACGATGGAAATGCGAAGACATAGCCATGGATTTTATTAAGGGATTGCCGAGGACTGCCTGTCGACACGATTCTATTTGGGTAGTTGTGGACAGATTGATAAAATCGGCCCATTCCTTACCAATTGCAGCTCATTACACATTTGACCAGTTGAGCATATTACTCGAGGGGAAGATTATCAGACTGACTGCATTGGGTTCCATTGACTATCACGTCTGATAGAGATGTTATGTATACATCCAAGATGTGGCGGAGTATGCATGAGCAGTATGGTACATACCTATAGTTCAACATAGCCTTTCACCCTAAAACTGAAGGGTAGACCGAGAGGTTGATTCAGGTTCTCGAGGATATGATCAGGGCTTATATACTTGAGTATGGTGGATCATGAGAGAAGTAACTACCGTTGTGTGAGTTTGCATATAACAATAGTTATCAGGCTAGCATTGAGATGATGTCATTTAAGGCTTTATATGCAGACCATGTTGTTTACCATCTTGTTGGGTCGAGCCAGAGGACTAGGAGTTAGTGGGGCCTGAAATTATTGTTAATCACATGGAGAAAGTAGGACATATTTGCCAAAGGCTTAAAGGGGCCCAAAAGAGGCAGACGAAGTATGCAAACACGTATCGCAGTGATCTCAAGTATACCAAGGGATCCTTTGTATTTTTAAAGGTTCTTCCTCGGAAGGGTCTTTACATATTTGGTTTGAAAAACAAGTTAGCACCGAGATTCATCGGGCCTTTCAAAATCAAGAAACGGGTTGGGAAGGTTGCCTACATGAGCTTGAGTTACCTCCAGGGATTCATCTAGTCTTCCATATTTTTATGCTTCGACTAGCTAAGTCGAAGGCATATGTGAGACTGATGGTTAACTTGAGTTAGATTGACCTGGGTGAGGATGTAACTTACGACGAGCAGCCAGTACAGATCCTAAATCGAAAGGTACAGCAATTGAGAGGCAAGTTTATCCCAAAGGTGTTAGTTAAGTGGCAGTTCTATGGAGACTCGAAAGTCACTTGGGAGCGGGAAGACTATATGCAATATAGATTTTCATACCTTTTTGACTTAAGTATGATTTTGATTTAAATATAATTACGAGGACGAAATTTTCATTAGTTAGGAAGATTTGTCATGGCTCGAACTTCTAATCCGAGTTTAATCCCTTAATCAGGATCAGTGACCCGTGACGTGGGACTCGCATCAAGATACATGCACTGATCGAGGCAAGGTGGTCGAGGTATATGTTTGATTTGTTATGATGTGTGCCTAGTGTATTGTATATGTATAGATTACTAAGTCACTTCTACTTGTATTTAGGTGTAGAGACATGAGTGGGGATGTGCCTCGAAATCCGTGCCAGCGTGGGATAAGGGTAGAGAGTGATGTGGTAAGTTTATTTAGGCTTAGTGTGGCTTGAATAATAGTATTAATGTGCTTAAGGTTGATTTTATATTAAATGTAACCTAAGTTAAGCAAGTTAAAACAATAGGCGTGTGATGATTCTCGATATATGTGTTGGCACATCTTGAGACCAATTGAGTTTCAAATTGATTTTAGCTAGATGGAAATAGTGGAGAGTTAGTGGGAATTGTGGCAAGGCGTAGGCCATTAGATTAGTCTCGAGACACGTATACACACCAAGATCAATGGCTAATAATCAACCTTATCTATATGTATATAAGATTGAATCGATCAACTCATACTGCCATTTCATTCATTTCAAAGACTTAGAGAATAAATAAGCTTGTTGGAGAAGAAGAACCAGAGAAGATTAGTAAGAGAAATGAAGTGAAGTTGGGTTGATTTAGGAGGTGTTGATCAAGCTAAGTGTTCATCAACTAGGTAAGTTTACATACACTAAAAACTTAGCTTAATTTGATGAATTTATGAAGTAAGTGATGTATGGCTGATCTTGTGGTGTTAATGGGTGCTTTGGGGTTTCTAGTAGATGAGGAAAGAGATCAAAAGGCGTTGGAGTGTCTGTGTGGGGAGGGAACTCTGAATTCTAAGTGCAGAATTATGGGTTTTCCTACACGTAGCGTGCTAGGTGAGTTAGCTAGCGCGCTAATAAATCTGACTAGAGCGCTAATGAGGTTACTAGCGCGCTAGACAAAACACCCAACACGCTAGGTGTTTTGACAGTACAAAATCAGCAGTTTCCTAATTTCAATTTAAACACTTTAAACAACTCTGATACCCTAATTAATGATCTAAACACACTCTAAAACTTATGAAATGGTATCAGGATACTAGAGGAAAGTCTCGAGGGTTCGGACACGAATTTTGAGGTTTTAGGAGACTGAATTAACATAAGACATTGTGTGGATTGTAAGTAAATTGATTGAGATATTTATTTATATTTCATTCCTATTTTATTATTTATTTACAATCATTTGGAATGATTTGCCTTTAGTACTCTATATGCCATGAATTGTTGATTCGTCTCATTCCGAGAGTTTGCTATCATGGCATCGGTTGTTGGTTAATGCTTTCATTGGCTCTAGATCATGATGTCATTCTTGATTATTGAGAAATTTAGTCAAATGAAATAGCATGCTATTAGATAGTAGTGTATGATATTGTAAATTCCATTTCCTTTGTTCATTAGACATGCAATCTTATTGGTTGATTCGAAACCGTGTCATTCCTTGAAATATGAAAGTAGTTCTTGTATCTAGGGCCATAAGATAATAGAGATGGGTGCGACACTCAAGTGGTCACTAGACTTTCAGGGATGTCGGGATCTCACCACTAACTTGTGCAGCACACGGGGTATGAGACCCGAGGTTGTCGGTAAGTATACATCATAGGTGACTGACTGTTGTGATTGATTTTGGAGGCGTAGAGCTTGGCTCCGACCTTCAATAGATATAGAGCCCAGCTCCATCCTAAGATAGTGGAATAAAGGCATTTGCGATAGGACACACGCCCGACTGGCCCTAGATCATTACTATTTAGCCAAGTGTCAGTTTAATTTTGTTTAATTGAATTATCTCATAGCATGATTACTTTCCAGCATAATTTTTATTAATATGCTTTTAGATACTTGTTTTATATTTGGGAATGTGAACAAATATCTCTCAGTGTTACTTTCTACTTTCCTGTATTCACCGTCCTTTTAATGACGGTGGGTGTAGATCCATGGAGTAGCAAACCAGACAAAAAGAAGATCAATGACTACCTCTAAGCCAGTAGACTGCTGCTAGATCTGATTTTGTAGGTTTTGACTTTGTTGTATGACTTTTATATGTCCCCATATACTTTTGGGGTTGTATATATTATGGGTTGAGAGATAGCGCCCGGACTAGATACATGATGATATATTATTGCCGTTTGGCTATATATATATATATTTACATGTGATCTTTATTTCCTGGTTTTTCCACATTCTTAGGTATCATGATAAAAGTTTTCGCTAATTTGTTAAGACTTATACTAAATAAACTTTAGTTTTTAAAATTTTAATTAACTCTGATTTTGTAACTGACATTTGATAAGAAATGCTTATTTGAAAAAAGAAATTGATGTTAGAAAAGGTTTTTGAAAGGCTGACTAATACGTTGTTAAGTCCTATAAGATAGATATTAGGGCTTAATGACGGGTCTTCACGTAAACACTTATAACCAATTTAAACACATAAATTAGACTTTAGGGCTTAGGGGAATAGTAGCTCATGTACCTGGGAGCTTGGTGGGTCGGATCCGGGAGTCTAGGGAAGTCGGAGAGCGCGTTTGAGGTTCGTGAAACCCATAGGGACATTACTTGACTATTTAATTGTTGTTTTCATATTGCTTCTGTCCATTCTTGCATATCATCTTATTCCACACTATTTTGGACAGTTGGTCGAGGTTAGTCCCACTGGATATTCTATTGTGTGTCTATGGCATGCTAGACCATAACATGTGTATCAGGAGTCTTCGGTGAATAACGACCCGAGCTACTCTGTCGGTACATGTGTCGGTACGTCGTGGGTCTACATCGGCTACCAAGAGGATCCTAAGAAAGTTATCGAAGTACGATCTAGTATGATCGGGACGGGCACGAACGTTTACGCTTTATTGTTATTTACGCAAGCGATGATCCATTTACAGTTGCATGTTTATATTCTGCATGTTTATTTAACAATATTTATTAGATTTTCTTTACCTTATCATATGAATGTTTGGTTAATTTCCTTGGGATTTTATTCACTGGACTCGTCATTTGTCTTTTGTGATGTCGAGTGCAGATCCTAGTACCAGGGATCCTAGGCGACTATATCTGATTGCCCGCAATCGAGGACCTATTCATACATTTATATTTTGATATATTGTTTTATTTTGGGTATTTGGGAGACGATACCTCGGGGCGGCCACGGGGCGCGGGGCTGCCACATGTGGAACCAAGTCATCTAACATGTTTATGGGCCTCTTAGGGAGTCGTAGCTAATGGTGGAACCAAGACACCCATTGGAAGGGGCCATTGGGAAGTTGTGGATGCACGATGGAACCAAGTCACCCGGGCCTCTTGAAGAGCCGTGGACACATGGTGGAATCAAGTCACCCACGCATATATATTATATTTTAATGGTTGTTCAACAAGGGGAGCCAATGGCAAATGGAACAATGGACTTGCATTTATATTTATTACTTTCTATGTATCTCTCTTGAAACCCCATTTGCACGTAAAACTTGTCTTTTATGCTTTACAAATCTTGAGTTTCTTATCACTGCTTAAATTGCTTTATGGAAAGATGAAATGCTTACTCTTTATGAAAATTGAGGCCATGCTACAAATTATCAATGTTTATCTTGATCTCAAATGCATGCTAGTTTTATTCTACTTTATAGGTAATACTAGCATATTTGATATTTGAGCATAGTTCTTCTCTTGTTAGGCTCTGTCGGTTCTTTTAGCTCACCCACGTTGATGCTAGGTCGAGGCAAGGGAGAGGCGATAGCTTGAAACATTCTCTCTTAAGTTTGAGCCTTGTAATGTATTATCTATATATTCGTTTTCAGAACTATTAAACTTTGGTTGTAATTTAAATAGGTTTTTGGTAGGTTGAACCCTCCTTCCTTTAGTTGATTTACTTGGAAGCCATTAGATGACTTATTCGGTTTACAAAATGAAAACCCATTTGTAGTTCTTGATAGACATATGGATTTTTCTAAATCTTATTCACCATATTTATATCCATATTGTCTTTATGTTATACCGCAAGTTGAATTAGGCTTGCTAAGCTGTTATTTGGGCCTGGTTCATGTATCGGGCTTGGGTAACGGTTTGGGCTGGGAGATCCGACCCTAGGTCGGGGTGGGTTGTCATAGTTGGTATTAGAGAATAGGTATTAAAACCTAAGGAAAAAGTTAGGTTAGTGGAACCTAAGTTCGTAGAGCCTTTAAGATTTAAAGGACGAGTTTAAGTCAAACAAATCAATGGTTTGTGACATTGGTTCAAAGTCGACTTAACATACACAAATGAAAAATCCTATGATGGTATGGGATAAAAAAAGATTTTGAAAAAAAAAATATTATGATCCTTGTATATATAATATATTGTTAGACATATGATGAGTTGTTTCTCCCACTAGTTTCATTGTCTTTGACGATTTTCGGAATCGAATGATGAACTTGAGTTCTACGAGACAGTAGGGGGAATGATAATGAACGACGGAAGGAAGTCGAAACAAACTCATTGGGAGATTCCACACACACTTCAAGAATGTCTCCAATGACTGCTATGAAAATGAACAAGCTTCGATTGGAAACTACATGGTGTGATGCGTCTATACTTAATGGTAGTGTAGCGAATAAAATGTTTAAGCAAGAATCATGAAACTCGAAATGGCAGTGAGTCACCACATTACATACGTAAATGGAAGTAGCGATGTGGTCGAACTTCGAAAATGAACTCTAACTCTTGAAATTGTAGTAAAATGGTTAAAATTCATGGTACCTTGTTTAAAAGAAGTTATTGATTTTAGCAAGGATGCCAATGAATCTTGATCTTAAATAATCAAATTAAGTTAATTTGGCAAGGAAACTAAACTTGAAAACGTAATTCGAGATAGGAATGACACATGTACTCTTAAACGTCTAACTCTTAAATTAAAGATGTTAATCAATGGTTTTTTATTTTTGACTACAAGGTCATTACTATGATTTGACTTTCGATTTGACTTTCATTGTTACACTCGATCTATTTTCCTTGAAAAATGAGTCTTCGACTATATTGGACCATGATTTTATATTTCGAGTTGATGTTTATCAATTTTCAAGAAAGAACTTTACTTGTTTTACAAGATTTGAAAGCATAATTAAGTGGAAAAGGAAACGACTTATTTTTCTTGGTGTTTAAAATGAAATAAATAGACTTCTTTCATATTTCAAAGACTTGTCATCATAACTTCACTTTGGATTTTACAAAATGAGTTTTACTTTGATTCGACAGACATGGTTAAGAATTCTTGAATGATTGGTCTTATGACTAGTTTAGGCCCAGTTCGGGTTGTATGAAGGAGTTTTACTGAATTTGAAGTTTTTTGACTTAATGAAAATGTAAAGTATAGGTTTGGACCTAAGTTATTATCTTGTGTTGAAAATAAAAACATTCGTTTAATTATGATTGTTTCAACCACAATTCCCCACAAACTGGGCCCTGTTTGACCTGAGCCTACGTGGACCCCCGAGTCAGTCTTCGCGAGGTCAACGCAAGCTTTAACAACCTTCCAATATATCATTATCAATTAATTTGAAATTTTAAGTAGAGTTATTAGTATTTTTCAATTTTTACAAGTTAGCGGAAACAATTAATACATTAAATAACTCAACAATAAAGTAAAAGAGTCGGACAACGTATATGTGGAACCCTGTATATATATACATCAAACATGTATATCAAGTGAGTAGTGTAGAGAGAATGCAAAAGTGATATGCAAGTCCTAAGTATCTCTCAACCCATCAAAGTATCCCAAGTGTCACAAAAACAACATATATATGTAATACATAAAACCAAAACCCACAAAAGTGAGTAAGGGGGCACTAGAGTAAATCGCCGAGTACCAGCGCGTTGCCCTTATTCGACTATGGATATGCACTCGGACAAACACAAGAATGACGAGTCCAGTAAGTAAAAGTCAGTAGGATCTAAACAATACTTCGAAATAAATAAAGAAGTATAAAATTCATGTGGATAGAAAGAAAGCTATAAGGAATCCATGATAATAAGATTGTAAAAATGAAAGTACAACGAGAAATGGGTGTAAAAAATAACAATAGAGAGGTGCCTAAGTAGTCCAAGACCACCGATTGTGGGTGCCACTTGGTCGGGGTCATAAAGTCGTGGCAACGCCAAGCAGACTCAAGTCTTAGGGCGCGGCAACGCCTGCTGTACCTAGACTATCACAAATGAGGGATATCAACAGTGCCCTGGATAAAACACAAATCATTCTGACCAAACAATCCAGTGGCTCGAGGTCATGGCCCAGGTTGCAAGCCAACAACCACTCAATCAGAGACACTATCATGACTCACTTGGCCCTCGAACACTCATACAAGGGTAGGAGTTCCAAGAAAGAGACACAGTGCAATATTAGTAAAATGTAAGCTCAAATGAACTACTGCGCATTTCCTATTTGGTTTTACTTACCTCGGATCCACGCTATCACGCTCTCGTGGCTCTAACATGCTCTTTAAACTGACACCCGGTACCTGACACTACTCCCCTAGGCTTCTGGTATCAATTTATAATAAATTTGGTGTGTTTGAGCCTATTTAATAAAGTTTAGATTTTTAAATGCTTAAATGTTCAAAAAAAATAGTGGTGGTGGCACACTTTTCGAGGAAGATTTTCGGTGTAAAAATCCCCGAAAACCCTAAAGCCAACTTTCTTATAATTTCCTCAGCTTTTTCTATTTTTACAATTTTTTTTGAATTTTCTTGAGTTTTTTTTTATTTTTTTATGATTTTCTATTAATTATTTTATTTTGTTTTATTAAATAATGGCTTTGGTTGTTGGACCGAGTCCAGTTCAGCCCTGTTCGATCCAGCCCCTGGGTGGCCCGGCCTAACTTGGCCCAGCCTTGTTGGTTGGGCATGTGCTACACACGACATGCACACCGTGCCCCCCTAATTCATCTAAGAATAGAGAGCAAAAGCTTTTTGTTCATTCCTCAATTTTTTTTATATATTTTTTATTCAATCTTTCTTTCATTCTCTGTTTCTTTTTTTCTTTCTTTCTTATATGTTTTCTTTCTCCATTAAAGAACCAATAACCACAATATGTTGACCTCCTCTATTAAATATTAAAGTCCCAAATCCAGACACATCGACTACATGGAATTGAAGAAATGTAAAGATTGAAAAGTTATTTACTTGGAATTGAAGAAATGTAAAGATTGAATAGGAGATTAACTTACTTGGGAGTTTTTCTTTCTCTTGTTCTTCTTCTTTTTCAAACAAAGAAGTCCTCGAACCCACACACACACCCATCAATTTCTCTCTCCTATATCTACTCCCACCTTCCACACTCACTTATCACAGTCACCACATCAATAAGTGACACATGTATTCTACTTAGGAATTGTCTATTTTGCCTTCAATAATTAATTAATTCATTTACTCAACCATTGGACTCGATTTAAAACTTTAGGAAACTTTTTTTGATTTATTGATCAAACTATAGTCTCATACCCATAAACGCACGCATCTCGAGAAGTTACCTCACTCGTAAACTAGCAATCAAAATAAAATAATTAAATTACGTTCATTAGTAAGTAATACACAAATCACCAAAAAATAAAACACCTCAGTGTCGACTCCTAAGGGTTAATCGAGTGTGTCACGTCACGACGGTCCAGATCATAGTTCTGAAATGCCACGTGACATGGGTTAAAATTTAAGGGTCATTGCAGTCTTTCTAACTAATAAGAATTTCATCCTTGAAATTAAAATAACTTCAAATAAGACTTACCGAAATCAAAATAGGTATGGAAAGTGTTCGCGCATATTGAACTCTAGTTCCCAATTCAGCTCCTCGTCCCCATAATGATGACATTTAACAAGGACCGATGGGACGCCCTTATTCCTTAGTCTCTTCACCTGACGGTCCAATATCTGAATAAGATATTCCTCGTAGGTGATGTCCTCTCTCAGATCTATGTGACTCAGATCCACCATTGGTCGTACACCCCTCTCATCCTATCCAGCCAAAGCATCAAAATATGAAATAGAGGGTGGATCCTGGCTAACCGAGGCGGTAACTCTAACTCGTATGCAACCTTGCCGACTTTCCTCTTGACCTTGAAAGGATCAATGAATCTCGGTGCGAGCTTTCCTTTGATTTCAAATCTCTTGTGGCCCTTCAAATGTGAGACTTTCAAATACACATAGGCTCTCTCATCATATTCTAACTCACCGTGGTACTTGTAGTAATATTTCTTATGTCTCTCCTACACACCCTTCAGACGTAGTCTGGTGTGTCATATCTTTTCTGTGTGATCCACCACAATCTCTTGCCCAATAACTACCACATCCTCGGACTCTACCTAACACAATGGAGATCTGTATGGCCTGCCGTAGAGTGCCTCAAACGGTGTCATCCCAATACTAGCCCGATAACTGTTATTATAAACAAACTCACACAAATGAAGATACTCATCCCAAGAACCACCATACTCCAGCACACACTTGCGAAGCATATCCTCTAATACATGAATCAACCGCTCTGATTGCCCATCTGTCTGTAAGTGATAAGCCGTACTCAAATCTAATATGGTGCCAAATAGTGCTTGCAAGCTCTACCATATCTGTGATGTGAACTGCGATCCTCTATCTGACACGATGGATAATGGAAGTCTGCGTAACCTAACAATATCCCTCTCGTACAAAGCAGCTAGATTATCTACTATGTATGAGTTGATATTGGTAAGAAGTGCACTGACTTAGTCGGCTTATCTGCAATCACCTAGATGTTATCATGGCCACAGTGAGATTGAGGTAATCCACTAACAAAATACATGGCAATATGCTCCCACTTCCACCGAGGTGTGGGAAGTGGCTGTAATAATCCTCCGAGTCTTCGATGCTCAGCCATAACTTGCTGGCATATCTCACATGCTCGAATGTAATCACCAACATCGATTTTCATCCCCTACCACAAGAATAGACAATGCATATCTGCATATATCTTGGTCTGATCCAGATAAACCATAAAATATAAACAGTGAGCCTCCTAAAGTATCTCGTCGCGAATCTCAGCCACTATTGGCATCCACAGTCTCCCTCAAAATCTCAGGCATGAGTCTGTCGAATGACTCCACTCTAGGTGATCAGGACTCAGAGCTAACTCACTAAACTTCTGGTACTGCTCATCTGCCTGCTGACCCTGAAGTACACTTTATATAGACACTATCTGAGCCCTCATCTGCCCACAAACCAACACTTTGGTAGTGGTCGTTATATCAACTTAATTCATCAACTCAACTGCCTCGAGTAATCCATTCTCGTATGTCATGTGGCAAGTCACTATCTTTGGGGTCTGCTCCTCTTTGACTTAATGCGTCTGCTACGATATTGGTCTTCCCTGGGTGATACTCCAAAGAGAAATCATAATCCTTAAGGAACTCCAGCGAATGCCTCTATCTCATATTCAACTCCTTCTGAGTGAAGAGGCACTTCAAACTCTCATGGTTCGTAAACAACGTGAATCTCTCTCCGTAGAGGTACTGACACCAAATCTTCAATGTAAAAACCACTCCTGCTAACTCCAAGTCGTGAGTAGGGTGATTTTTCTCATGAATCTTTAGCAGTCGAAACATGTAAGCTATCACTCTACCATTTTGCATCAAAACACAACTTAAACCGGCCTTAAAGCATTGGTGTTCACCTCAAAGTCCTTTCCCGACTCTGGAAATACCAATACTGGCGCGGTAGTTAATCGTTCCTTCAAAGTTTGGAATGCCTACTCACAGCTATCATTCCATTGAAATTTGACTTCCTTCTTTGTTAATTGTGTCATCAACGCGACAATCTTGGAAAAATCCTGGACAAACCGTCTATACTAGCCTGCCAATCCTAGAAAACTATGAATGTATGGCACTAATGGTGGTGTAGGCCAATCGATCACTGCCCTAATCTTCGCGGGTCCACTAATACTCCGCTGGCTTCGACAATATGCCTAAGTGTTGGAGAATGTGCCCTAGGTCAATCTATAAACATTATTTTTCTTATAATTTAGTTAATAAAATAGAGGCTTTCATTTGTTGTTTTATTATAAGTGATTTCATGTTTACCTTATAATAAGATCCATTAGTATTTATTGAAATATCATAAATGTCCATAGTCGGCCATTCTACTGAAAACTATAATAAATTAAGAGTAATGTGAATCTTGATTGATGGTCATGTGATGATCATTCATATAGGGATAAGAATCGAGATCATGAGTACTTGTTAGGGAACAAGGTACTGGATCGACCTGCTATGAGAACACCACATGGATTAAGTCATAGATATTACTCATAATAGGTATATCATTTAGTCTTTTGACTTAAGATTACCATAGACTTCAATATTAGGAGCATGATAATTTGACACAATCAAACGTTGTATTTAACCGGATGATTATAAGGATAGTGATTGGTTACCATGTGAATAATATGTGAAGATGTGTAATCAAGATAGAATTTGTTACTATCGTATAGAGAGATATCAGTGGATCCCTCAATATGATAGACTGATAATAGTCAAGTCCATATGAATTGATATGATCAATGTCACTTGAATATTTTCAGTTTACCTAAAAATCAAGACTAGTACAATTGAACATTAAGGGTGACTTTACATGCCTTATATTTAATCAAAGGATTTCGCATGACAAAAGGATATGATATATGTTATTCATTAGGTTGTATCGATTCGGATATTCATGCTTTTTGGGTAGTCATAATGCCTTGCTAGAGACCACTTATGACTTGTGTACCAAAATGGTTTAGGTTCACTACTAATATCGCATGAACCTAACAAAGAATGGCTTTACGCAATTTCAATTGGTCCAGAGTAATAAATCTTATATGATAAAATTCATGACGTTAAAGCCCTTACAATTTGTTATATGATAACTTATTAGTAGGGACGTGTGTGTAATTTGCTTAAACTGCCTAAATACAATAGTTGTATCACGAATAGGATTTTAAGTGAGGACATATCTACATGTATAAATAGAGGTTGAAACCCTAAAATAAAATAAGATTTTCATTTTTGCTATTTTTGAGTTCTCTGGATTTTGTGAGAAAAAGAAAAATGTTTTCTATCTCTCTTGATGCTGGCACTCTAAATTGTGGTCACCATTCGTATGTGGACTTCTGATAGAGGACGGGCACTTGAACGTCTTAGAGATCAAACAATCCGAGAAGGAAATCTCGGATTAAGGTAAGTTTTTACTTTCGTAGATCTAGTTTAATGGAACTTATTTTCAATCATGTTGGGGTTTTTCAAAATCGTTTTAAGTTTTTCACGGAGTATGAACCCCAAAACCCAACAATGGTATTAGAGCCTTAGGCTCGGTTCTATTAAACATTTGCATAGTTTTTCTAATGTATATATGATATATGTGTGAAAATATGATCTCGATTAATTGTTATCAAGAATTGATTTTAAAGCTTGTTATTAATTCATGTATTTGATACATATGCATGATTTGATTCAATGATAAAATTCATATTTAGAATATTTCGATTAACATATGTTTT
This sequence comes from Stephania cephalantha, assembly GCA_039657325.1. NCBI lineage: Eukaryota > Viridiplantae > Streptophyta > Magnoliopsida > Ranunculales > Menispermaceae > Stephania > Stephania cephalantha. The sequence goes on from CM077576.1 coordinate 39,635,246, forward strand.
AATATTGAACGATGCGAATTTTGTATGTTCACATTGTAGAAGTCATGTTTAGGTTAATGTAGTTCTTGTGTTAGATACGTAGTTCGTTTTGTTCGATAATTATATATGTCTTCATGATAGAATCATGATTAGGTTAATATGATTCTGGTGTTGAATGCATGATTAATATTTCGTTTCTTGATTCAATTGCTTATTTCGTATGAGTAAGAATCAAAATTGATTTTGATCATATATCTTATTGTGGTTATCTATTAGTATATTCCTATTAGATATGAGATAAAATTGTAATCAGATAAGAATTACAAATCCTATAAGATAAATGAGATACATAACAAATTCTAATTGGATAAGGATTCAAAGTATCTTAAATTCTAATTGGATAAAGATTCAAAATATTTCAAATTCTAATTGGATTAGGATAAGATATTAAGTTAGAGGTGGGCTAGAGTTAATTAAAAACGTTATAATTAATATTTTTCAAAATTAAAATAAGGGGCAGTTATAGTCAATTGGTTTGATTAAAATAATGAGAAATTTAAGGTGATTTTCAATTTTTGAAACTGCAATTCGTTGTCTAAAAAAAACCCTCTTTCAAATTTTAAGTCAAGTGCAATCCATTTTCAAACACTTGTCAAGGCTTCGATCACATCAATATAGGTCTGCCTTCGCATAGTGTATTATGTTATCTTGGTGAGGCAATTTGAGTAACGGTTACTTTTCTACTGTTTGAAATAGTTAGACTTGATAAAGCTATCAAAATGGTTTTGGGCATTAGGCACTAGACGAGATAAAACATACTAAGACGTAAGATGTCATAATCTCATAAAAACAACTAAAAGTTACATATGATGTAATCGGTAATTGGTACCAACCTAAATAACATAATTCAAAGTGGCATGCCTTAGTTGTCTTGGAATCAAGTGAAACATGGATTTTAATCCCTTATATTAAAATAGCGTTTTTAGGAGGGTTGTTAATTTAGTGGGAGTCTATTCCTCTATACTAAAATGAACTTTTGCATATTCTTTGTTGTAGATCTATGGCCTCTTCAAATCACACTAATCTCTTGTCACCTGCGATCCATCTTTGAGAAGGTTAAGTTGTCCGGGATAAACTTTCTTGATTAGTTCAAAAACTTGAGAATTGTTCTTAAGCACGAATGCAAGTTGTATGTCCTCGATGATATTATTCCTGAGGAACCACTAGCCAATGCTTTAAGAGCCGTGAAAGATGTACATACTAAGCATGTCAACGACTCAGCTGATGATGCATGCATTATGTTGGCAACCATGGTTCCTGGTCTTTAGAAGGGCATGGAACACATGGAAGCTTACGACATGACTACAATGCTGAAAGAAATGTTCCAACAACAGGCTAGGTAAGAAAAGTTCGAGACTGTAAAGAGCCTTCATTCTTGCAAAATGCTGAGGATGCGTCAGTTAATCCTCATGTTCTGAAAATGAAAGGCTATATTGACCATCTTAACAGACTTGGATTTCCCATAAGCCAAAAGTTGGCTACGAATTTAATCCTGAATTCATTGCCTGAAAGTTATTCACAATTTGTGATGAATTATAACATGAATAACATGGAGAAGTCTATCTCAGAGTTGCATTTTATGCTTAAAAGTGCTGAGCAGAATGTGCTAATATGTTGATGGTTCAGAAAGGAAAGGCTTTGAAAAAAAAGGGTGAAGATAAGGCTAAAGTTGCCAAGGCTGTAGTGACTGTCACAAAGCTTGTGCAACAAGTTAAGCCTAAAGCTGCTTCTACTTCACAATTCCAGAAGGAAAAGGAAAAAGAAGGAAATTGTCATTTCTGTCATGCACCTGGGCATTGGTTCATAAATTGCAAGCTCTATCTTGAATATATAAAGAAAAAATAAGAGCAGTGTGACTACTACTTCAGGTATTCACGTTATTGATGTAGATCTCACATTTGTATTAATGTGCAGGGTCTCACCAGAAGTAGAAAGCTAAAGAAAAGAGAAGTCATCCTACGAGTTGGAAATGGAGCGAAGCTTACTACGTTGGCTGTAGGATGCTATAAGTTAATTTTACCAAGTGGACTTGTGTTAGTTTTAAATAATTGTTATTATGTCCCTGCCTTGAGCGGAAACATCATATCAGTTTCTTGTTTGGATTCGGATGGTTTAAATTTCATTATTCAGAATAATAAATGCTCCATTTCTCGTGAAGATGTTTTATATATGTATGTTGATTTGTCATATGGTCTTTATATTTTAAACATGAAAAGGTCCATAAATACTCATATTCTTAATGTAAACATCAAGAGATTAAAGTCAAATAATTTGAATCAAAACTACCTTTGGCATTGTCGTCTTGGTCACATAAATGAGAAACGTATTTCTAAACTCCATGAAGATGGACTTTTAGATTCATTTGATTTTAAATCATATGAAACATGTGTATCTTGTTTACTAGGCAAGATGACAAAAAATTCATTTACTTGACACAGTAAAAGGGAAAGTGATTTATTGGGTCTAATACATACTGATGTATACGGTCCTATAAACACAATGGCTAGAGGTGGTTATCAGTACTTCATTACCTTCACTAATGATTTCAGCATATATGGTTACATGTATCTTTTGAAACATAAAGATGAATCATTTGAGATATTTCAAACATTTCAGAATGAAGTGCAAAATCAACTTGGTAAAACTATTAAAGCACTTCGATCAGATCAAGGTGGTGAATATTTGAGCCAAGAGTTTGCTGATCATCTTAGAAACTGTGGGATTGTCTCAAAGTTAACTCCTCCATCAACTCCATAATGAAATGGTGTTTCTGATATGAGAAGTTGGACTTTATTGGATATGATTCGATCTATGATGAGTCATGCAGATCTTCATATTTCCTTTGAGGGTTATGCCTCAGAAACTGTTGCGTTTACAATGAATCGTGTTCCTTCAAAAGCGGTTAATAAAACACCATATGGGATGTGGTTTGGGAAAGACCAAGTTTATTTTTCTTTAGATTTAAGGTTGTGAGGTTTTTGTATGACGACAAGTCTCAGAAAAATTATCAGCCAAATCTACCAAATGTGTATTTGTTGGTTATCCTAAAGAAACTAGAGGATACTACTTTTATAATCTCACTGGGAACAAAGTGTTTGTTGCTCGGAATGATTTTTTTATGGAAAATGAGTTTATTTCAAAAGACAACAATGCGAATAAAGTAAGTCTTAATAAAGTTCAAGAACCACAAATAAACACTCGACTGCCAGTGGGAGATCAATAAAGTCTTAAACTGGTTGAACCTCCACAGGTATCACAAAAGCCAACGTTGGTCTGATAAAGGCATCAGCCTGAGAGATTTGGATTTCTTATTATTGATAGTAGTGAGGTGTTGCTTATGGATCAAAATGAGCCTACTACTAATCAGGAGGTTGTGTTTTGCCCTGATGTAGATAAATGGCTTAGTGCCATGAATTTTGAGATGCAATCCACGTATAATAACCAAGTTTGGAACCTGTTTGATTTACCTGAAGTGGTAAGACCATTGGATGTAAATGGATTTTTAAGAAGAAAACTTACATGGATGGCAATGTGCATACTTATAAAGCACGGCTAGTAGTAAAAAGTTTCAGACAAAGTCAAGGTGTTGATTATGATGAAACTTTTTCACCTGTAGTCATGCTTAAATCCATTAGAATTCTAATTGCTATAGCTGCATATTATGACTATGAGATATAGCAAATGGATGTCACAACAGCTTTCCTAGATGGAAAATTATTTGAGGACGTTTATATGATACAGACTGAAGGGTTTGTTCATCCTCAGAATTCTACGAAGGTGTGCAAGCTTCAAATATCCATTTATGGATTAAAGCAAGCTTCTCAGAGTTGGAATCTTCGTTTTGATGAAGCAATTAAGGAATTTGGTTTCATTAAAAATGAAGATGAGTCTTGTGAATACAAGAAGGTCAGTAGGACCGCGGTTGTTTTCCTGGTACTGTATGTTGATGATATATTACTCATTGGAAATGACATCCCAACCTTGCAGAGTGTGAAGTCTTGGTTAGGGATGTGTTTCTCAATGAAAGACTTAGGAGATCCAGTCTACATCCTTGAGATTAAGATCTAAAGGGATAGATCTAAATGGATGATCAGTCTAAGTTATAGTATTTATATTGACAATGTACTGAAAAGGTATAGTATGCAAGACTTTAAAAGAGGGTCATTACCAATGTCTCATGGTATAAGTCTCAGTAAGTCTCAATATTTGAAGACTAATGATGAGTGATAGCGCTTGAACACGATTTCATATGCATCAACTATTGGATCTATCATGTATGCCATGTTATGCACTCGACCTGATGTATCATATGCTTTGAGCGCGACAAGCAAATATCAGTCTGATCCCGGTGATAGTCACTAGATAGCAGTAAAGAACATTTTTAAGTACTTGAGAATGACTAAAGAAATGTTCTTGGTCTATAAAAGTTTGGAAAACGAACTTGTTGTAAATAGTTACATATATGCAAGTTTTCAAACTGATATAGATGACTGCGGATCGCAATCTGTATATGTGTTTACTTTCAATGGAGGTGCAGTAAGCCGAGAAATTTCGAAGCAAGAAACTATGGCAGATTCTGCGACATAAGCTCGAGTATATTGCAACATCTAATGCAGCTAAGCAGTTTGGATCAAAAAGTTCATCTCTAAACTTAGTGTGGTTCCTAGTATAGTTAACCTCGTTTGCTTGTATTGTGACAACAACTGGGCGATAACACAGGCTAGGGAACCAAGATCACACCACATATCTAAACATATACTTAGATGTTTTCATATCATTCGAGAAAACATTGAGAGGTGAGACGTGAAGATTTTCAGAGTTCCTACAGAAGGCAATGTTGCACATCCTTTGACGAAGGCTTTTCCACAAGCGAAACATGATGGTCATGTTACGTCATTAGGTATTATATACATGAATGATTGGCCCTAGTGCAAGTGGAGATGTTGGGGAATGTGCCATAGGTCAATCTATAAACATTGTTTATCTTATAATTTTAGTTAATAAAATAGAGGTTTTCATTTGTTGTTTTATTATAAGTGATTGCGTGTTTACCTTATAGTAAGATCCATGGGTATTCGTTGAAATATCATAAATGTCCCTAGTCGGTCATTATACTGGGAACTATAATGAATTAAAACTAGTGTGAGTCTTGATTAATGTTCATGTGATGATCATGCGTATAGGGATACGAATCGAGATCAAAAGTACTTATTAGGGAACAAGGTATTGGAGTGACCCGCTATGAGAATACCATATGGATTAAGTCATAGGTGTCACTCGTGATAGGTATATCATTTAGTCCTTCGACTTGAGATTACCAAAGACTTCAATATTAGGAGAATGGTAATTTGACACAATCAAACGTTGTCTTTAACCAAACGATTATAAAGATTGTGATTGGTTACCATGTGAATAATATGTGAAGGTGTGTAATCGAGATAAAATTTGTCACTCTCGTATAGAGAGATATCAGTGGATCCCTCGATATGATAGACTGATAATGGCCAAGTCCATGTAAATTGACATGATCAATGTCACTTGGATGTTTTCAATTTATCTAAATATCGAGACTAGACGATTGAACATTAAGGGTGACTTCCCATGCCATATGTTTAATCAAAAGATATCACATAACAAAAGGATATGATATATGTTATTCATTAGGTTGTATCAATTCTGATATTCATGTTTTTTGGGTAGTCATAATGTCTTGCTAGAAACCGCTTATGACATGTGTACCAAAATGGTTTTGGTTCGCTACCAACGTCGCATGAACCTATTGGGTCGCACACAAAGAATGGTTTTGCGCAACTTCAATTGGTCCAGAGTAATGAATTTTATATGGTAAAATTCATGGCATAAAAGCCCTTACAATTTGTATATGATAACTTATTAGTAGGGGCGTATGTGTAATTTGCTTAAACTGCCTAAATACAATAGTTGTATTACGAATATGATTTTAAGTGAGGGCTTATCTACACATACAAATAGAGGTTGAAACCTTCAAACGAAATAAGATTTTTATTTTTGTTATTTCCAAGTTCTCTAAATTTTGAGAGAGAAAGAAAAATGTTTTTTATTTCTCTTGGGGTTAGCACTCCAAATTGTGGTCACCATTCGTGTGTGGATTTCTGATATAGAACAAGCACTTGAACATCTTGGAGATCGAACAATCAGAGAAGAGAATCACGGATTAAGGTATGGTTTTTACTTTTGTAAATCTAGTTTAATTGAACTTATTTTTGATCATACTGTGGTTTTTCAAAATTGTTTTGAATTTTTCGTTGCGTATGAACGCCAAAACCCAACACCAAGAAATCTGACCTCTGTGAGCCAAAACTGTCACTTACCGAACTTAGCATACAGTCTCTACTCTCTTAAAATATGTAGGACTATCCGGAGGTGTCCCTTGTTATCCTCATCATTCCTAAAATAGATGAGAATGTCACGATGGACACTATCACGAATCTATCCAAATACTCTCTCAATACTCGGTGCATAAGATCCCTGAGCATCGCAGGGGCATTCGTCAGCCCAAAAGGCATAATGGTAAATTGGTAGTGCCCATATTTCGTGCGGAATGCAGTCTTCTTCCTATCATCATCTCGAATCCTCAACTGGTGGTATCTCAATCTCAAATCAATCTTTGAGAACCATTGTGCCCCTATCAGCTGATCAAACACGTCATTAGGGGTGGCAATTCGTATCGGTGAGTCGTAAACGTGTCGTGTCATAAACAGGTCATGACTCATATAATGCAAACCCATTACATGACATGTTTATTAATCGTGTTAAACGTTTTCGTGTCTAAGTGGGTCGTGTTAATTAACATGTCGTGTATTCGTGTGACCCATTTATTAAATATTGTATTTAAAAAAAAAAATTATTTAAATTTTTATAATTTGGTTACTACTTTTTAAAATATATCTAAATGATTAAATTCGAACAAACATACTAAAATAGCCAATAAAATATAATGTGGTTGTATATAGTCGTTAGTTTTACTTTACTTTTTTCATTCAATTCTTTATTACTCTTAATAATAAAGCAAAAATGACTCGTAATAATAATATAAACAAAATTATAAGAATCATCTAAAAAAATATCTAAATTTTACTTTGGTAAAAAAATTTATTTTTTCTTAATAAATAATTATTAATAAAATCTAAAACATAAATAATATATTAAAAGTAAAATGAATATTTCCTCTCAAATATAAAATAAATATGATAAAAGATGTTTATAAATAAAATAAATAAATCATGCTATTAACATGCATTCAAATGGGTGAATTTTGTATCAATCTATTTATTATACCATATTTATTATTTATATATTATTATTTAGTCGTGTTAAGCGAGTCATAAACGAGTTAAGCAGGTTGACATGTTAATGACTCGTTTATTAACCGTGTATAAATGTGTTAACATGTTTATGACCCAGACCTACTTAAACCAAACCCACGACATGTTTATTACGTGTCGTGTTAATCGTTTCATGACCCAAATTGCCAGTCCTACACGTCATCAATACGTGGGAATGGATATTTGTTCTTCATTGTGACTCTGTTGAGCAACCGATAATCAATGCAAAGTTTCAAACTGTCGTCTTTCTTCTTGACAAACAGTATTGGTACGCCCTAAGGTGACATGCTCAGATGTATAAATCCCAACTCTAACAACTCATTTAGTTGGGTCCTCAACTCATCTAGCTCCTTGTGAGTAATTCTATATGGCGGAATCGATATGGGTTTGATAAGGACCAAGTCTATGATGAAGTCAATCTCCCTGGGGGTGGTAATCTTGGTAGCTCTACAGGGAAAATATCTGGAAACTCGCATACAACAGGCACAAGCTCCATCCTTGTCTCAACTCTCTATGTCGTACTCTAAATACTAGCTAAATTCTCGAGATCTGAACTCGTGGCCACTCAAGCTCGGGTGATCAGTAATGTGGTCAAAGTCCCTTGAAAACTGAACTTTGCTCGGTCCGGAAGTCGAAATGTAACCACCTTATGGAAATGCTTAAGTTGTGCAGGGTACGCTGCTAACCAATCCATGCCTAATAAGACATCAAACTCTAAGAACTCTAATACCCTCAAGTCTACAAGCATCTCCTAGTCCTCAATCTCAACAGGGCAATCAACACATAAAAGGTTCTGGTATATCTTGTCCCCAACAGCCCATGTTGAGGATCAAGGGTCGTTCTAGCCTAATAGGTTTCAATCCTAGCTCATCAACCATACGACTCGAAATAAAAGATATTGTAGACCCCGAATCAATCAGAGTATGCATAAATCGACTACAAATATAAATCATACCCTCGATGAGGTTACGGGTGACAGCTGTGCTGCTGTGGCTAAGCCCAACCTTGTCGTGGATAGGTACCGACGAAGTGCCCTATCTATCCACACTCAAAACATGCTTAGTGTGGTCCCAGCCCTAGTGGAATCTGTTTTCCATGTCCTTGCGTCTAACTGGAACTTTATCCCTGTCCCTGGTCATATCTCTATCCATATCTTTGGTCATATCTCTGTCCTTGGCCCTGTCAGTACCTCTGCCCATAACCACCGCCTCTACCTCTACTCTTAGTCCGCTGATTGATAAGTCGATATTTATTGGTTTTTAGTAGTCTATTTTAATGTATTTAATATAGAAAGTCTCTAAAATATATATTAAATTATATTTATTGGTCGTTTTCAGGTGAAACAGAGTGCGCGGTTGAATTCGGGGTGGAAAAATACTCAAAATAGAGTATTTACATGCAATGATCAGATGACAAAAAATTTGCCTCGGGTTACGTACTGCACAGATGATGGAGTAGTTACCAGCAGGCCAAGTAACGCCCCAGGGTAACTCACTTAAGTCACGCAGTCATCAACAGCAATACAATTGCCTCGAGATGCGTATGAGTTTGCTCCCACAAGTACGTACGTCTACTGTTTTTTCTTTGACCACCTAGTGTCACGTGTCAGCTTCCGATTCGTCTATCACACTAACTCAACTCCACGTGTCGAGCCATTAGTCACCACAGCGTTATCAACAGCTCTTTCCTCCATTCACGCCGCGACACGTCAGCGTTTCCAACAGCTCCACCAACCAGTGCTTGACACGTGTCCAGGACCGAAATTAAACGCCTCAACTACTCTCGGTCATCCTCGGGATCTGTGCTAGTGCACTCTCCCACGTTTTCGTGCGAGTCTTTGAGTGAGCGACGCGCCCCATGAACCGCGTGCCACGTGTCGCGCTCTCCCTTGTCCACCACGTCATGTAGCAGTTCTTCAATCAACCATAACGTGCCACATCAGCGTTTTCAACTTTCTCGCCCAATTGGCTGTTGACACGTGTCCCAAGCAGTGTAGAAAACGCCCATTAGCTCTCGGATCCTCCTCGACGCACGAGTCACTCCACCAACCCCCAAAATTAGTTTCTCTCACCTCTCGGGACCAATTTTTAGTGGTTTTATATATTAGGAACTTAGGTTTTTATTAGTGAACATCGACTTTTATATTATTTGGAGATCGACTTTTATATTTTTTGAGACACCGTAGTCTGGCTAATTAAATCTTTGCCTAGGTCGGAGGGGAAACAAGTCGAGATTATTTATTCATGGCATAACTTGTGATACCTATTATTTTTATTATTTAATTTTGATTTAATTTCTCCTATTTCATTGTTGTTGGTTTTAAGGAATATGGTTTAGATCTAGGGTATGTATGTGGCCAGCGCATGCTTTTAGGTGGACAATCTATAGTTATTTGGACCGATAGTATCCGCGTAATTGTATTATTGGACCAATAAAATGACGAACACTCACCTGTTTGCCGTAAAAACTTTTTGGTTTTTGAGTGTGCAACAATTGAATCTAGGTTAAACCGGAAGCAAACGCGATTCGGTTATCTAGGATTAGTATTCCCACATATCCTTATTATTGCGGTTAGTGTGTTAAACCCGATTGGCGGATGTCTAGGGTTATACATTAATTAGGGAAGTAGTTAGTGGCGGACGTCCTAGCTATCGAGATTAGGGGAATGAGGAATTTCTGGCGGATGTCGATTTTCTATAGCTAATCTAGGAGAACTTAAATTAATAACTTTTTGGGAAGGATTGAAGACCATGATGTGTCATTGAATCTTGATCCTGATTTGTGAAACCGTAGACCTAGGTGTTACTTAGGTGGGCATTAATTGTTTTCAAAATTAGTTTCTTTACTTTATTTATTTAGTTTATTTTAGTTTAGTTAGTTAAATTAATTTATTTTAAAACCCCGATTTCCTTTTGTTATTTTTAACCATATAAAGACTACCAATCTTTGTGGGATCGACCCTTTGCCACTATTCTACAAAATAGTTGGTTTAGGAACTTTATTTTATTGACGCTTTCAGCGCGTGTCACTGATACTACTATGGCGACCCTGACTATGTTGGCTGCTGTGGTGTACTAGCATAACTCTGTGCCGGAGCACGCGATATTGGCACGATACGCGCCGGTGTCTCTTCATCCTCCCGTCAACACCTGACCTATAATCTAACTGTGCTGGTCCCGGTGCTGGGATAATCTCATCGGGCTGTGTGCTCTAGTATGTTTCTCCGGCCAAGCTCCTCTCTTATGCCGCCTGTAAACTCCCTAGCTTAGTAGTCACCACGGTGCCTCCGATGTCCCTCTACAGACCTTCTATGAAATAATGTGTCTAGTCGGCATATGTGTCAACTATGCCTCCAACATAGTCCAACAACTCTAGATATTTGTTCATATACTACATCACCGACTCCCCAGTGTATTGTCGCGTGCTCGAAAACTAGGCCCTCTTCAGCTTCAGAACCGAAGGCAGAAAGTACTTCTGATTAAACCGCCTCTTGCACTATGTCCAATCTTTGGGCTTACCCTAGGTAGCCACCATGTTGTGCCACTATACGTCGGCATCTCCAAACATCAACCCTGATGATATACTCGGTCTCATGTGCTCGATGTGGCTAGGATGTCGTGTATCATCTCGTGGCTCTTCATAAACTTCTTTGTTGCCTTAAGATTCATATTACCATAGAACTCAACCGGGTGGTGTCTTTGAAACTCACGAGTATATCTCGCCTCGGCTGTCGCCCTAGTACTCGTTTCTGTGGGCTTAGTCGGCGTAGTCTCTGCCAGTGCAGATGGTGTGGGTGGTAATGTCTCGGTCTGAATCGATATTATCTCAGCTATGATGGGTAGTGTTGGTACGATAAGAGATGTTGTAGTGGCTTGTACGGTAGGCGCTCTCCCCTCCTGAACAGTAGGCACTATCGACGAAGACGGTGATGGTGTAGCTGTGATCTATGCCCTGAGTATAATTTGGATCTCGTCTAGTCGCTAATCCTGGGATATGACCCTTTGGGTCAAGGACTGTACCTCATCTATACTCGCGAATCGAGGACTTGCGGCTCCACTATCATCACTCGACTCAGGCTAATCTACCATCGTGATCTACAATAGCAAGTGAGTCTCTAATCACCGTATAGTTACATGTATATTATAGTATAATACAACAATTATCATATATAGCATTCAAGTTTTTTATTTCCCCAACTCTCTTCACTTCTCAACTAGGACTTTAAGTTAGGATCATAGGGTTCCACTTTAAGTTCCAACCGTGTCCTAACTCTATTACTCATTTGTGTCTTATCGTTGTTGTGGGTTAGCCAAGAGCTAGGTGTTAAACCCCCCGAGTCAGTCTCCGTGAAGTCAACGCAAGCTTAGTCAGCCTTCCAATATATCATTATCAGATAATTTGAAATTTTAAGTCGATTTATTAGTATTTTCAAGTTTTAAAAGTTAGCAGAAGTAATTAATACATTAAATAACTCGACGATAAAGTAAAAGAGTCGGACATCCTATATGTCGAACCTTGTATATATATATAAAACATGTATATAAAGTGAATAGTGTAGAGAGTGTGCAAAAGAGATATACAAGTCTTAAGTATCTATCAACCCATCAAAGTATCCCAAGTGTCAGAAAAACAACATATATAAGTAATACATAAAGCCAAAAACCTACAAAAGTGAGTAAGGGAGGGCTGCTAGAGTAAATCACCAAGTATCAGCGCCTTGCCCTTGCTCAACCGTGGATTTGCACTAGCTCAAACACAAGAATGACGAGTCTAGTAAGTAAAAACCAGTATGATATAAACAATACTTCGAAATAAATAAGAGCAATCTAAAATTCATGAGGATAAAAAGAAAGTTATAAGGAATGCATGATAATAAGATTGTAAAAATGAAAGTACAATGAGAAATGAGTGTCAAAAGAAACAATAGAGAGGTGCCCAAGTAGTCCAAGACCACCGAGTGTGGGTGTCACAGCGTCAGGGTTATAGAGTCGCAGCAACGTCAAGCAGACTCGGGTCCTAGAACGCGACAATGCTTGTTGTACCTAGGCCGTCGCGAATGAGGGATATCAACAGTGCCCCGTATAAAACACATCTCATTCCGACCAAACAATCCAGTGACTCAGGTCATTGCCCCAGTTGCAAGTCGGCGACCACTCTATCAGAGACACTCTCATGACTCACTTGGCCCTCAGACACTCATACGAGGGTGGGAATTCCAAGAAAAGGACACAGTGCAATATCAATAAAATGTAAGCTCAAATGAACTACTGCACATTTCCCAGCTTGTTTTACTTACCTCAGATCCACGCTATCACGCCCCCGCAAATCTTACGCGTTCCCTAAACTGACATCCAGTGCCCGACACTAGTCTCCTAGGCTCCTAGTATCAATTTACAATAAATTAGATGTGTTTGAGCCTATTTAATAAAGTTTTAATTTTTAAATCCTTAAATTGTTCAAAATAGTATAATCGTAGCAGTGGCACGCTTTTCAAGGGAGATTTTCGATGTAAAAGTCCCTGAAAACTCTAAAGCCAACTTTCCTATAAGTTCCTCAACTTTTTCTATTTTTTTCAATTTTTCTGAATTTTCTTGAATTTTTCTGATTTTTTATGATTTTCTTTTCATTATTTTATTGTATTTATTAAACAATGGTGTGGGTTGCCGGACCGGGTCCGGTTCAGCTCGGTTCGGCTGAACCGATTCAGTCCAGCCCCTTGGGTGGCAGGGCCCAACTGATCTGGGACTAGGGATGGCTTAGCCCAATTGGCTGGGCCTGTGCTACGCATGGCACGCACGCCGTGCACAACACTCCTCCCCCCCCATTCATCTAAGAACATTGAGCGAAAGCTCACTGTTGATTCCTCAATTTTTTTTTATTCAATCCTTCTTTCTTTATATATTTCTTTCTTTTTTTCTTTCTTGCTTATTTGGTTACTTTCTCCTTTAAAGCCACATTAAGTTGACCTCCTCTATTACACATTAAAGTCTCAAATTCATACACATTTGCTACATGAAATTGAATAAATGTAAAAATTGATAAGTTATTTACTTGGAAATAAAGAAATGTAAAGATGGAAAAGGAGATTAACTTAGTTGGGAGTTTTTCTTTCTCTTGTTTTTCTTCTTTTTCCAACAAAAACACAACTCCTCAAAACCCACACACACACCATCGATTTCTCTCTCCCTTATCTACTCCCATCTTCCATACTCACTTCATTAATAAGTGAGACATGTATTCTACTTAGGAATTGTCTATTTTGCCCCGAACAATTAATTAATTCATTTACTCAACTATTGGACACAATCTAAAACTTTAGGAAACTTTTTTGATTTATTGATTAAACTATAATCTCATACTCGTAAACGCACGCATCTTAAGAAGTTACTTCACTCGTAAACCGACGATCAAAATAAAATAATTAAATTGTTTGCAATTTTTAGATAGGTAATACAAAAATCAACGAAAAATAAAATACCTCGGTGTCGACTCCCGAGGGTTGACCGAGTGTGCCATGTCACGGTAGTCCAGTTCACAATTCTGAAATGTCACGTGGCACAGGTTAAAATTTTAGGGTCGTTACAATGATTTAATTTTTAAGTGGCATCAACCAGATTCATTTAAAAATAAATTTACAGTTGCTTGAAAACTGATGATATTAGATTTAGATTTTTTCTATGAAAATGAGTTTAACTCGATTTTGAAATAGGGCTTTTGATGAAAACACAAGACTTTGAAACAGTTTCGATTCAAAATTTACTATTGATAATAGAATCTCATTTCCTCGAGTGTTGATTGATTTTGTACAAAAGAAAGATAACTCTAAACTAGCTTATCGAGGGATTGAATATCGAGATTGAGGATCCCAAACCGAGGGTTAATTAAAATGTAAATACCTGATGTTCTGGTTAGCAGATGAGAAGTTAAAGAAAAACCTCGAAAAAAACACTCAATGAGAAAATATAGTGAATACAACTTAAATGGTTCACACTTTAGTAAGTGTTGCGCTAACACCCTTGAGGATGGTCGAGTTACAAATAATTGGAGATCCCAAGTCGAGTACTATATTTGGCAAGATTGACACGTGTGAGGATTGTGTTGCCAAGTAAAAATTTGTAAATGTTGAAATGACCTAGCACATGAGGCTAAAATAATATAAATTAAAGGCAACCAACACAAAGATAAATTATTCTAATTTAACTAGAAGCGAGTTGACTCATAAAATTGGGGATATTCAGCTAAAAGAATATCTTTGGTGTGATTGTCTAGATAATGGACATGTGAACTAATGACTATTAAGTCAAAGGGGAGCCTAACCTGATTGGTAGGGGATAGTTGAATGAAAATAATGTCGATGAATAAATAATGTAACTAATGCAACATAACCTAAGTCAATGATGAATTGATTCTTGAAATTGGGGATCATAAGATAGGATCGACCTGTGGGAAAATGAAAGAGTAAATTGGTGGTAGGGAAAATTATGAGTCCAAGAGAGAAAACATTTGCTACTATAGCTTTTCGTAGTCGTAGGACTTCCAAGTAGGAGTATTATTGTGTCAAAAAACTTGAAATTCTTAATCGAAATGATGTCGTAGCAAGAAATCATGATAATCACTTATGGAAAGTAACTCAAAATATCTCAGTAAAAAAAACGTTACTTTATGAGTCGGACTAAACGGTTTTGGGAAGAATAAAGAAACAACCAATGATAGGTTGACAACTAAAATTAGGGATCTTAGGCTAAGATCGACTCCCAATAAAGTTAATACCATGTAACATGAACAATGTGATAAGT
Source organism: Stephania cephalantha (assembly GCA_039657325.1). NCBI lineage: Eukaryota > Viridiplantae > Streptophyta > Magnoliopsida > Ranunculales > Menispermaceae > Stephania > Stephania cephalantha. The sequence continues at coordinate 39,650,445 of CM077576.1, forward strand.
GAGAAGGATGATAAAAATATCTTAAGCTAGTTATGAAATATATATCTCTAGATGGAGATGAGATCTTCTAAATTTGACACTATTATGAATTGTTAAACAAAGTGTTGCTAGCACCTAGAGAACCTGAGGATTTAGTGTAAATTTCAAAATGAAAACCCTAACCAAATTGCGTGAGAGAAACTTAAAAAGCAACCTACATGAGAAAGTGATAAGTTTGCAAGGACAACCAAAATGTTGAGGGTATCAACAAGTGGTGAGATGCACTAACAATTAAGGTTGGTGCCTTAAAAAACAGTCAAATCTTTATTTTTTTGATAAAATTAAAGTTTGTAAGCGTACATCATCTTGAAGTTAGGGTACTATTGAATCAAGTTTTAAATGGCATGACGTGCAAGTTACGCTCTAAGTACTAAGTACATAGTCGTGTACATTACTTTTGAGAGTGCTTGAAGAACAAATAAAAATGCGACATTAGTAATGCATACGAGTAATAAATTGAAACGTTAAGGGTGAATTACGAACTTAAAATAATTGGATCATAGTAAGTTAAGAGTTCTTAATGACAAAAACCCAAGGTATAGGTTATATATTCTCAAGAAACGAGATTAAAGTTAAACCACCATTGATTTCTCACTGAGAAAAGTTCTAAATAAAGCTCGGGATGATGATTAGAGATGATTGTGCAATAATTATGAACTTTGACTACGTCAAAAGAATTTAAAATGGTCGCCCAGGATCGCGAGAGTTGATTGGTACAAGAACGCAATGCGACAAGTCTCTAGAAATTCGAGTGATCACGATATGAGACCTTGGCAAGAAAAAAAATTACGGTGTAATAAAGTGCATACAAATGAGTAATGAAAACCACTTTGGGATAACGACGATGATGATAATTCCTCAGCTTACCAAGGGTGGAAGCTTGCTGTGTAAGTAAACGGTTAAATGTAATACATAAGTTACAAGGTGAACCGTTGGCCAAGAGTTGACTTGAATCATGAACCTATAAGAATAAATGTCGACAAAGTTATGTTGACAGTAATGTTAATATATTATTCTCGAAAGGAATACTTTATCTACTCATTTATAGCCTTCACAGATAAGTCGCAAGGACACGATAAGTTGTTCATTGATATAAATGCAACCGAGATGGTGACGAAGATGGTGTGCTACTGTCCATATTATAGCAGATAGCTATCCTTGTTCCTACTACCAGTTGACGGTATGGATTTGTTACCAGATAGGTAAAGATGTTTTACGACATAGATATACACCAAATCACATCTCAGTATAGTTTTTTCTACTTGCGTTGGTTGGACGATTTGGGTGCACGTTGCGACTTCGGTGAAGATTACAAAGGAATACCCAGAAATGTGTGATTATACAAGGACTTGGCAGGTAGCTAAAATATAATGATTCTATTAGGACTCATTCGAGACAGGCTTTGTGAGTTTCGGCCTGTGAGACGAAAATTATACTACTAAAACGTTAATTAGAGTCAAGAGTAAGATTTTATTTCACGCGAGGTACGAGCAGATTTTGCATGTGCGGATTTGCATCAGTTAAAAAAAATCGTAAAAGAAATCGTTACGAATGGACACGCCGGGCTAGAGGTGTACCTTACTTTTACTTTCGAGGACGTAAGTTCCTAAAATTTGGGATATTGTGATGACCCGAATTCCCTACGACCCACTTTATGGGTATTTTTGTAATTTTGTAATAAAATATATGTTGGGTGTTTGATATGTAAATACATTTCAAATCTTATCAAATTAAATATGAGTTAGGGATTAGAAAAGCCTGATTAAAAATAATAAAGCCTAATTGGGCTTACGACTCAAAAAGAGCATTTTAGACAAATTGTAAGTGAGCACAACCCTAATCCCTAACCCTAATACCATTTAATCAAATCACAAGAAACCATATCCCTCATCTTGTTAAACACCCACTTTGAGAGGGAGAAAGGGAGAGGAACTTGAAGGGGTGAATCGAAAGTGTCTTAAAGTCAAGTTTGTCTCTATTGGAGATACAAGCATCATCCCTATCATTTTCATCTCTTGTTGTTAGTGATTTTAAGCTTGAGATTTACAAAAATGATGGTGAATGTCAAATCTCAAAAATTTTAATTAATAATTATGACTAATTCGGGATTAACGGAGCCTAATTATGGTATTGGTCGTGAGTCGAGAGTTAAAAATTAGTGAAATTGAGATTTTTAATTAATTTTATTTTTGTGTGATATGTGCCTAGTGTTGCGTATTATATATTATTTTATTTTGCGAAATTCAAGTTGCTCGAGTAAATTTGATATTTTTGTGGGGTTTTGTCTCGAGATTACGAGTCAAAATGAGTCTCGAAAAGTTAAAATGTTGACATAAACTATCATTTTGAATTTCGCGAAAAATATTTGTATATAAGTTTAAAAATCTGAGTTTTCAATTTAAATGGATTAAATGAGTCGTGTAGGGCCCACACCTCGAATTGCGTGCAAGGCAAGTTTTTTGGGAGTTTTAGAGCGCAATAGTAAATTCTCCAATTTTTGACGAAATTGTGGTATTTTTCGGGGTTTAATTTGGACAAAAATTGAGGAGATAAACATGAAATTAAATAGAAAAAAAGGCAAATTACCTATAGGGGCATTGGTTTTATTTGTGAAAGGATAACAAGTGAAGGGCAAACTAGTCATTTGGCCATCTTTTTTAATTGAAAAATCGAAATCGAAAAAGGGGTAATAGACCCACTGTTCATCGCCTTCATCTTCGTCTTCAAGCTTCGTCGTCCCTCCTCACTGTCTCCCACACTCTCTCGTTCCTGGTTCCAATCTATTTCTCCAGTCGCTTTTCTTCGAATCGACTAAGGAGGAACCGTGATTTGATTGTTTTTGGCGTGTTGAAGGACAGTTGAAGGTAAGGTTTGGAAAATCTCAAAACTTGGTTTTTATGGACTGTGTGATGTATGAGAACTAATTAAAGGGAGATTTTTTTGTAATCTCGAATTGAAGAGGAGGTGTTATTGTTGTTGATTGTGATTGTGTGAGAGGAGGAGGAGAGGTGACTGAGAAACGAAGAAAAAAAATAGTTTTGAAAAAAAAAACGCAGATGGGAGGAAGAAGATACGGGGAGAAGGAGGAAGATGGGGAGAGCCTTAAGCTCCCCTGCCTTAACCCAAGCGGGTTGGGCACCCGATCAATAAAAAAAAAAGAAAAAGAAAAAACGCAACCGAAATTGCTTCTCTGTTTTGTCTCAATGGGGAGGATGGGGATGACCCCGAACGGGATTCGGCTCAGCTAAGTCGAACTGGTTCAGGAATCAAACCTCTTTCCCCTAATTTAAATGAAAAAAAAAATGTTTAGAAAATGAAAAAAAATTAATAGAAATTTCTGAAAATTAGGGAAATTACAAAAAATAAGATTTTTGGACAAATTGATGGAAATTGGGGTTTTTATGAAAAATAAGGATTTCGAAATTTTTTCGAGGATTTATAATGGGTTAATTTTTTATTTTGAACAACAATTTGGAGTCAAAATTGGGATCCGGACATCCGAGGAGTTGATTTGGAGGGATTTAGGGGTTTTCGGGTTGTAACGGGACTAATAAATATATAATAAATTGAAAAAATTATATTTAAGCCTAAACAATGTAATTTTCAATGTCGAACAATAATTTTGAGTCAAAAATAAAATTCGGGTATCGAAAAATTTATTTTGGAAGTATTTTAGAGGTTTCGAGACGCGATTGGGTCAATTAAACTGCAACTAATTGGAAAATAATTGTGAAATTTTTATGGAATCTTACCGGACTTACAAATTGATTGTAGGACTACAATTGGAACCCTATGTGGACTAGCTTACCGACTCAAAGCGCAAGGGAATTATGGTATCACGTTTGTATGGTTAAGTAAATCTCACAGTAACCTTTACATTGTATGAGTATTTCTCGAATATAATTGCATGCATAATTTATCGCTGCATATTTATTGGTCATGCATTCACCGATACGAGAGGAATGAGGCCTTTAAATGTCCCATTGTGTTCAATGGCTATATATGTGGTAGGATGAACATCGTGGTGCTCAGCGACTAGAGTCACTAATCATTGTAGACACTTGTTTAGGAGGGGTTGTGAAGCTGGCCAGAATCATAGTCAATGGAGAGTCGAGGGCGCGGCTTCTCGAGGGACTTCCTCTCAAACTTATGAATCATTATTACCGTTTACCCACCACTTTTAGAAAGACATCATCTGATTGTGGTCGGTCAACAGAAATGGGATGGATTGCATATTTGTATACTTATGATTCCTTATGATATTCTTGTTCGTTTAATCTATTCGAGTACAATGCATTTGATTATTACATGTGTACTGGATAGAGTGGGATTTACATATTTGACATTATATAATTTTTATAATTGGATAATGATAGGTGTGAACGATGACAAAGGAAAAGAAAACTTGTCAGATTATCTATGACTTGATTAGTTAATTTCTCTCTATGTATGTATTTTTTTGAATATAACATATTGTATAAATGGATTGTTGGGTTCGTATGTGAATAAGATCTCATTTGGAATGGTTGGAACGGTTTTGAGACAGATTGAAATTATTTTGGAGCGAATGTATTGTTAATTTAAGAATTTTAATCTTTTAAATCATGTTAGAATGAATATATATTAAGTTGATTCAATATATATTGTTAGGGGGTGGATTGTAAGTCCTTCGACATTTTCACCAAGGTGAGTAGGTTTTGGAAGATTTTTGAAGGCTGAATTTTTCGGTGTAGGCTTAGAAATAGAGGAGATGATGTCGAAATTTTTTTATGAAATTTTGAGGATAATGTAATCAATCTAAATGAACTTTGAGGATTATATAATTAATTTTTACAGAATTTCGAGGTTTAAAATTCACTTTAAAATCCTTTGTGGTTGATGAATTATTATATTTGATTATCACGAGATATTTATATTGTTTATTTATTGATGATGAGATTAAGGCTGCTAGATTATTAGGGGTTTAAGATAATCCAGGTCGGTCAATGAGGTGGGGTCTGCCAGTGAACGCCTTTAAATAAAGCAACGCTGAACGACGTCGCAAGTGAAGCTGGTAGCAGTCCCGCCACCGCCGATGCTAAAGTCGAAAGGCCGACTCTCTCAGCCTCACTGCCCCAAAATGGGGCAATGAGGAGGGGGAATGACATCCTAATGGAAGCCCCATATGGGACAAGAAGGGGTAGTCACATGACTACCCCACTCTTTCCACTCACTGCCCGAATGCGAGTAGTGAGTGGAAGGGGGAGGCGTCCCCTTCCTGGATGTTCATATGTCCAAGAGGTAGGGACGCACTAATGAAAGTTATAAGCGAAACAAAAGTTTACCCTTGGTAGGTGGCGGACCAAGCGGCGCATTTCTGCGGCAAACAAAAGTCATACCTCGGGCGTCCTCTCTCTGTCCCCACTCTTCTTCACCAATCTCTTCCTCGGCGTCGCCTTCGGGAACCCGAATCATCGAACTCGTGAGAACGCTCCTCTTCCCGGACGAGGCAGACGCGAACCCCGAGCTGGACTCCTCAGAAGATAAGCTGGTAACCACCACCTTACTATGACTGAAAGGTCTGCGCAAGTCATCGAACCCCAACGCCGAACTCTCTCGATCCGTGATGGGAGTCCCTCCATCTCTCGCAGGAACCTACGAGAATCGAGTCCTCTCGAATGGGAGGATACGATCCATATGCCGATCCAACAACTGATCGATTTTGGCGATTAATTGTTCTACCACCGCTTAAATGTCGTAGTCACAGCAAAGCTGTGAGTTGTGATCTCCACGTCGTTTCCAATAAACCCATACCCAGGATCGTTGCGAGTCATATCTTTTCCTATTTTTCCAAAATTTGCAACTAATTCTTGGACTTCATCATTATCCTATCAAGATTCATTATCCTATCAAGAATTTGCAAGCTAATTCTTGGACTTCATCAGAGATGCTCATATGTCGAAAGCGGAGGACGCACTACCCACTTTAAATAATAATAATAATAATAAATAAAAATAAAAAATAGATATCATATATGTATATAAACAAATAAAGACAATATGCTTTTAAAATGGGACGCGCAATGGAGCCCCGAGGGAAAGTTGGGGCGAGTCTCCACTCCTCGACCCTCTCACAGGCGATAGGGGACCCGTGGGGACGACACTAATGGGCCCCGCCCCAAAGTAATTTATTAATAATTAATTTTGGATTTCGAATTGTCGAATAATGCAATTGTTATTTAAATTGTTTAGATTCGCAAGGAGGTTCACATCAAGCCTCGAGCTTGCGAGATCGACCGAGAGAGTTTAGTTCGACGAGTCGAAGTAAGTGGGGAGCTCTGCTCATCTATCAAATATGGCTTGCTATTAGTATATTTAGAATCATGATTTCAATTAAAGGACTTGGGATGAGGTTGTGCCTATCTTGTTTTACTTCATGTAAGACCTATTGAGGAGCCATAGTCATATGGTGGAACCAAGTCACCTTACATTTTTAAGGGCCTCTTGAGGTGCCGTAGCTAACGGTGGAACCAAGTCACCCATTGCAAGGGCATCTTTGGGAGTTGTGGATGCACGATGGAACCAAGTCACCCGGTCCTCTTAAGGAGCCGTGGACACACGTTGGAATCAAGTCACCAACGCATATTTATTATATATGATGATTGGTCAACAAGGGGAGACAATGACAAATGAAACAATAGACTTGCATTTGTATTTATTACTTTCTATGTATCTCACTTGAAACCCTTTTTGCATGTAAGACTTGTCTTTTATGCTTTACAACTTTTGAATTTCTTATCATTTCTTAAATTGCTTTATGGAAATATGAAATGTTTACTCTTTATGGAAATTAATGTCATGCTATGAATTATCAATGTTAATTTTGATTTCAAATGCATGCTAGTTTTATGCTGCTTTATAGATAGTAGCATATTTGATATTTGAGCGTAGTTCTTCTCTTATTGGGATCCGTTGGTTCTTTTAGATCACCCCACTTACATCTCAAGATCTTCCACGTTGGCGCTAGGTCGAGGCAAGGGGGCGATAGCTTGAAGCATTCTCTCTTAAATTTTAGTCTTGTAATGTATTATCTATACATTTTGTTTTCAGAACTATTAAACTTTGGGTTGTAATTTAAATAGGTTCTTTGAGTAGGTTGAACCCTTCTTTCCTTTAGTTGATTTACTTGGGAACTACTGGATGACTTATTTGGTTTACAAAATGAAAACTCATTGTAGTTCTTGATAAACATATGGATTGTTCTAAATTTTATTTCACGTATTTATATCCATATTGTCTTTATGTTATTCCGCAGGTTGAATTAGGCGTGCCAAGCCGTTATTTGGGCTTGGTTCAAGTATTGGGCTTTGGTAATGGTTTAGGGCGGGCGACCCGACCCTAAGTCGGGGGAGGGTAGATACAAAAAAAGTAAGACGTATATAATTTTTTGATGACTTTTGTGGATTAGTTACAAATCTTGACTTTCATAGATTTTTTGTATAAAAATACACATAAAGAAATATTCAACTTATGCTCACCCCAACCCAAAAACTTTTAGAGACTTCTAATTTTTGTTAGTTCCCTTCTTCAATAAGGACTTCATTGTTCACAAAATCTTTTCTTATTAATTGTTTCTATCAAGTTCTCCAGTCACTCCACAACTCATGAATTTCATTGCTCACCCATTATACTCTAATGTCTATGTTAATGAAAATGAAGCTATCATTAACAAGATCTCATTTTTGCATCACCATACATTTTTGATAGGTTGTTTTTATTTTTTATTTTTTTTAACAATGAAGTTTCGTTTATTAAGTGTATCATTATAATCTCAAAAAGTGTAGTATTATTATTTTTGGTGAAAATAATCCTATAATATTTTTAAAAAGCAAGAAATGCATTTTTTTTATAAATTTAAACTATCATTCTTAAAGAAAAAAATATAATTTTTTTTACTTAAGTCAAACAAAAAATAAAGTGCAAAACTTTTACACTAATATTTGCAATGATCTTACTTGGTTCTTTTTTGCCACTAAAAAATGATTTATTTACATATTTATTATGTTGATTTTTATTTAATTATTTGTTATGCTACTACCTTGAGAGTAATTCATTAATATGTCTATATAATCTTTTTTATTAAAATACAAAATTATTTTTTTTAAAAAAGTATTAATAATTCTTAAGAAAAAAATATAATTATTTATCTATTTTTATAATAAAGTGCAAAATATTTATTTCTTGTGAAAATCACAAAAATCTACTAGTATCAATCAAAACAATGTTTAAGAAGTTCACAAAAGTCACTAAAAATCTTAAATGATAATAAAAGTCATCAAAATGAGTCTACATAAAAGTTTATCAAAGTATTTAAAAGTATATGAAAATTTACAAATTTTAAAAAAGTCATTCACTTATAAAAGTAACCAAAAGTCTATTAAAATCTCAATTGAATACACCCCTATTAAATTAAAACGAAATTGTGATACAAATCTAACAATCTAAAAACATTATGATATAATAACAAATTGTGAAATGTGGAATATTTTAATTAATTAAGTCTAAATTTAAATTTCAAACATTTACAACCTTCTCAACTAAAAGATATTTCATCCTGAAATATAAATAAAAATTATCTCAATTAAAGAGGCAGGGGAATTGATCCATTAATAAACTTCCCGATCCCAGTCTAACTCCTCTTCCGTAACATCCTACCTCATATCGTCATAACTCATATTCTTCGTCTTGAAGGTATAGATAAACCTAGGTCCAATTTTCCTCTTGATGTCAAACCTAACCTGTGCATAAGGTTTTTATTTTTATTCTTATTATTTTTTTTGTCAAAGAAGTTTTGAAGGTTGAATTGTCTGATTTCCTAGCTCCCATTATCAAACTTATAAAAAGCCCAAATGAGTTAGTCCCTAGAAGCCCACATAAGTATATTCCCCAAAACAGGACTTCACGGCCCAACCCTAGATTCTAATTTCACATATAAATACTCTCATTCGATCACAGTTCCACTCTCTCCGTCCAGTGCGAGTTCTCCAAATTAGGGTTTCTTCCTGTATCTTCAACAATGGTGCGTTCGCATCATTTCTTCAATCAGATCACAAATCGAACACTCTAGAACTTCTCACGTCGATGCGTTGAATCTGACGATCCATTGTTTGGTTCAATCTGTGTAGGGCAAAGGTACAGGAAGCTTCGGTAAGAGGAGGAACAAGACGCACACGCTCTGCGTCAGGTGCGGCCGCCGCAGCTTCCATCTCCAGAAGAGCCGATGCGCAGCCTGTGGTTACCCTGCCAGTCGGATCCGCAAATGTTCGTGAAAGATTTGAGCTTTTTGTTGCTTGTTTGTGTTTTCAGTGGATTTTGTTGATGAATGAGTTTCGATTTTTGTTTCAGATAATTGGAGCGTGAAGGCGATTCGCCGGAAGACTACTGGTACTGGTAGGATGAGGTACCTTCGCCATCTCCCTCGAAGGTTCAAGAGTAATTTCAGAGAAGGTAATGCAAATTAGGGTTTCTTATTCTTGATCAGTTGATTTCTGATCTCTTAAATCTGGATTTGACGTCTTTAGCTGTAATAATGTGAATGTGCTTGAAAGGGAAAAGATCTATGATTGATCTCATATAAATTCAAGGATTAGCATGTGTACATTGTGATAATTTGGCAAAAAAGATGCGATTTTTTTTTTTGTATTTAATGGGCTAAGATTGTCCGAACTACATTGAAGACGCCCATTATCTTTTGTTTGTCCTTAAATTAAAGCTCAAGATATGTTTTTGTTATTATAAATTTTGTAAAATGATTGTTGTTTGATGTTTTTCAGGGACTCAAGCGACTCCAAGGATCAAGGATGCTGCCGCCTCGTCTTAAGATGTAAACGGAGGGTTCTCATATTGGTACTTTGTTTTTGCTTTGATTACTGAGGCTTCTGTGATGGGCGTTTCCTTTCCTTTTCATATTTTATTTTACGTTCAAATGTATCAAAATTTCATCGTAATGATTTCATGCTGTTGAAATACTTTATGGTAGCTAAGCTAAAAGAAAAAAAAACAAAGGTTGAAAATTTTGGATCCACTAACAGGTTGTTCAGAGTTTTCTAAGAGATATCTTTACTGTTTTTGTATGATTTTGTGATATTCTTTTTTTAATAGTGCCACTCTGTTTGTATTTGCACTATTGGAGTGTTCATTGGAATTTCATCCATTATGTATTGGCAAGTCTCATCCTTCACTTTTTTGGGATTCCTAAATGAATAGGTTTGTATTATTTTGTTTAGTCTTTCATGCACATATCGAAGGCTTGCAGGATTTTGTTATCATTTGTTCCTGTCGAGCTCAAAAATTGTGCAAAATCTTAATTGAACTGTCTCCTTAATTCCTAATGTTTGCCTAAGTTTCACTGAGGGATAAGCGAAAGGAAGTCCAAAATCTGTTTTCTTTTACATTTTCATAATTCACATATACAATAGCTTTAGGCATGACAACTCTAATAGTTGGTTCAAATTTGTTCAAGACATTATTTTGTGACATTCTTCTAGCATTGGCACTCTTTTTGTACATGCACTTCTCGTTTTGGTTAGTATATTCTCTAGTACAGTTATAACTTGAGTGTTCATAGAGATTTCTCTTATTATTATAGGCAAGTTTTATCCTCTCTCTTTTTTTGTCGTTCCCAAATGAATACGTTTACATTATTTTGTTTATTCTTTCTTGCACATATCGAAGGCTTACAGGTTTTTATTTTAATTCACATCCTGTTGAGCTCAAAAGTTGTGCAAAATCTTTACTGGTCTTTCTCCTTAAATCCCAATGTTTGCCAAAACTTCAACTGAAGGATGTGTGAAAGAAAGTCCAAAATTTATTTCTTCCTACACCTTTGGTACTTCACAAATTGCAGCTTTTTTCATGACAAAATTCACAAAAATCTTGATTAATCATTGAGCTTGAGGTTTGTGAATACATTTCATTAGAAGTTTGTAATGTAGCTGAAGCATGTTAAATTATGGATTCATAGTGAAGAATGGAAAACATATACAAATTTATGATTTTGATAATACAAATTAAAAGAAAAATTAGTACTTTGATGAATTGAATTATAAGATGAGTTTTACAGTTCATTTGTAGTGTTGTAGGTTTCTATTTGAAAATTGGTATTATTTGAAGGTCTAACTTAGTTTCCTATTTTTAAACTCCACTAAGCGTTTTTTATATCTTTTTTCCTTTTCTTTTTTGGGTCTCTGTGCTCAATATTCGAAGCCAATGGCTTTGACTAATCCGGACTAACCTATTGTAGGATCCATATTGGGGAAGTCTTCCAAGTTCCAACAATATCTTGAACTCGATACATGTGGTTAAGGGCATTGAGTCCCACTCACTCAACTCAATCGTTGTTGGTTAATTTGTATTTGTTAGTGTTTAGAAGTGTCTAATAGGGTTAAAACAAATTTAGAAAATTTATGTTTATATAAGTATGGCAAAAATTTTACTTAAAGGGTGTATTCAATTGAGATTTTAATGGATTTTTGGTTACTTTTAATTACTAAAAAAATTTAGGTGTATTCAATTAAAATTTTTAGAGAGTTTATAATAATAAGGTGTATTCAATGTGAACTTTTATAGACTTTTTAAAAGTATATAAAAGTTTTGGGGTATTCAATTTAAACTTTCAGAGAGTTTATAAAATTAAAGAGTATTAATTTTTTGGTGACTTTTGTGGTTTGATTACAAATCTTGACTTTTATAGACTTTTTGTATAAAAATACACATACAGAAATCTTCAACTTCTCCTCACCTCAACCCAGAAACTTTTAGAGACTTCTAATATTTGTTTATTCCCTTATTCAATGAGGACTTCATTGTTCACAAAGTCCTTTTTTATCAATTGTTTTTATCAACTTTTCCAATCATTTTACAATTCATGGATTTCATTGCTCACTTATTATACTCTAATGTTTATGTTGATGAAAATAAAAATGATGTTATTAACAAGATTTTATTCTTGCATCATTGTACATTTTTATAGGATTTAATTACAAAGAAGTTTCGGTTATTAAGTGTATAATTATAATCTCAAAAAGTGTATTATTATTATTTTTGGAGAAAATAATCGTATATTTTTTTTCAAATGCAAGAAGTGCATTTTAAAAAATTTAAACTATCATTCTTAAGGAAAAAAGATATAAGTTTTTTTACTTAAAGTTAAAAAAAGTGTAAAATTTTTACACAATTATCTTACTTGGTTCTTTTCTGCCACTAAAAGATGATTCTTTTACCTATTTGTTTTGCTGATATTTATTTACTTATTTATTATGTTATTATCTTGATAGTAATTCATTAATATGTCTATATAGTTTTTTTTTTATTAAAATACAATAATACTTTTTAAAAAAACAGTAATAGTTCTTTAGAAAAAGAACTATAATTATGTATCTATTTTTTAGAAGAAAGTGCAAAATATTTGTTTCAATATAAAAATCACTAAAATTTACTAGTATCAATCAAAATCATGTTTAAGAAGTTCGTTAAAGTTACTAAAAATCTCAAATGTTAATAAAAGTCATTAAAATGAAGTTCACATAAAAGTTTATCAAAGTCTTTAAAAGTCTACGAAAATCTACAAACTTCAGAAAAGTCATCCACTTATAAAAGTAACCAAAAATTCATTAAAATCTCAATTGAATACACCCTTGTTAGTATTTATTCTTACTAGGTAAGACCATTTTATAGAAGTTATTACCAATTTTCATGTAAAGAGCTTATAGTTTGTAGTTTTGATGGCCTTAACCTTTTCGTTTAAATGAGTGTAGTTTTCATATTTCCCTCTCTATTGCGGATTTAGGAAACCATATTTCATCCATTCAAGTAAACTTTTAGTTTTTCTTATTCTTTTTATTCTCGATCGTCGAGAATAAAAAGAAACAAGAAAAAGAGCAAAATATTTATTTGAACTAAATGACTGAGGTTTGATCAATCTTGTAATAGGAGTGTTCTTTATAGACTTTATAGACTTTGCAAGTCCTATGAGCTTAATGGTTTATACTACAAACTATCAAATAGGAGTAATTCGGCAAAATGCTCGAAGAGAGTTTAAAAAATAAAAATTGCCCCCAACAATTTGAGTCACATTATTGTTTTCCCCTAAAAAGTCATTATTTTCGTATGTACTAAGAAAGCTGTCTTTTCCTTGCATTTCACATTCGCTTTCATTAATTTTCTCAATATTCTTTGCTTTCTTCTCTGTACTGAGTGATGCAAGCATAATCCGTAATTTGTCCTTTCAGTGTTCTTGCCTCTTTCTCTTCTCTAGGTGACCATTATCATTTTTGTTTGCATTTAGGTTGATTTTAGTGAAAAAAAAAACCAGTAGAAACCTTCTAGTAGATTTGCATAAAAGAGAGTATATCTCTTCAAAAAGCTAAAATTTCATCAATGTTTGCTAATTTTGATGAACCGTTGGGTTTTTGATAGAGAGAAGCTCATTCCTTTTGAGAACATATATAAACTTTGTTTTAGATGAAATCAACTAAAGGTTATATGAGAAAGTGAATCTTTAATCATGAAGGAGTAGCAATTTTAAATTTGGTTTTGATATTTTGATGTTGCTAAAGCTTAGAAAGCTTGAGGAATGTAGTTGGAAACAATAAATTACGATTAGGTGGGAAAAGTTCTTTCATTGGGAAGGACTAAAATCCACGTGTTTTCTAGACATAAATCCACTCAAAAAGGTACACCTTTACTAGTGCGTAGCACCTCCTTTTCCATTTGCAGATAATAGCTGAAAATTTAAGAGTTTGTCGCTACAACAACTATTGAAATTTATAAGGGAAGTATGTTTAAAGCGATAAAAATATTAGTTTTTAGCATTTTGAATATACATGGAAAGGAACTAAAATCTATTTGAGTGAATAAAACTCGAGTTTCTAAATCTTTTTTTTTTTTTTTTATTAGGAAACTCCAGTTTCTAAATCTTGTAATTGGGAGCTTTTTGTTTTCGAAATCACTTCTAAATGAGTCAAACATAGTGAAACACTGACAATTAGCTTTATCATGTTAGAAGCCTTTTAAGCATGTTATGGTTTTATGTAGGCACTCTTTAACTTTTTCTTACACAAGTCCAATAATAGGAAACTATCAAAAGCCTTACACAATCATACCATCTACGATAGTGTCGAAAAAGAAACTCATATATGAATACAATATCAATATTATGTAAACTGTATATAAAAATAACACCTGTAATTGATAGCGGTTGGGTTGAGTGGTTGAGACTCAACGTCTCTTAACTAGAGATTTCGAGTTTGAGTCTTGGGAATTGAGAAAGTGTAGTTTGGAGCCCTCTTACCATTATAGGCCTTACAAAAGGTCGGTTCGGACTAGTTAGGGCAGTTGGCCTCGGATATAGGGCGACGAGCACTTCAAAAAAGAATATTTATGTCCTTGGGTAGCATTTAAGGTATTTTCGCTTTTTCCAATCCCCTCCATTCTCAAGCATATGGATATTTTCTATAATTTTGTCTATCATCTGAAAAGGACAATTAAGTTTCTTTGTCTTTAAAGCAGTTCCTACATGTGTCTAGATCAAATTGTTGCTTCTCAAATTCTTATTTTGTCTATTTATTAATTTTCTAAACCACCTAACGTGAATTTTATGTTCCATAAAAAAGTCGACTGCTTCTTTAAACCACTCTTCATCATTATAATTTTTGTAATTTATAAACAAATTTTAGAAGATGATGTTTCTTGCTTATCTTATAATGACATCAGATGTATAGCATGGAAGGGGCATTTTGAAATTCATTTAAGGTCCAAAATTAGTGAACGACTAGGTTCCAAAGTAATGATTGTGCTACTTTTTTTTTATTTATATTTATATTTTTATCTTCTTCGATCGACATTTCTATTATCTTATCTTAGCTAAGTTTTTCACATGTGGTTTGTTGGAAGTCAACAGTTTTATTACAATTTGTTTGATAGAAAAAAACTTTATGGTTTACAAATGTAAGAATCATAGGGATTTGGGCATCTTTTGCCTATAATTACATATGTGAATAGGCAGCTTTTCTTTAGTTATATATACTATTTGCATGGAGCTTGTTAATGCTCTTGTTTGATACTTGCCCAAAAGTTCAGTGTCAAGTTGAAAATGGTGGCATGCAGTCTTAAAATTATTAGAGACATGGAAATGTCTTTTGTTAGACTTCCCTGTTTTGTTATTAGTTATATTTCAATATTATGGATTCCAGAAAAAGATAGTGATGTATTATAGAGGTAAGGTACTCAAAGGTGTGACCTCTTCTGGAAAAAAATAAAATAAAAAGGAAAAACTGAATGCTTACATTTGGTGCGAAAGTCTTTTCTATGATGCATTGAGAATTTTCTCAAATGTGCATTCTGTAAGAAGTTGAATGATTGCAGAGCAAATATAATGCTCGAGAATGCATCTTAGGTGCACAATTTGTGATAGACAAACAAAGGATCAGCTAAGATATGACTTGTGTTAGGCAAGTAAATGTGGAAAGATTCACTAATTTTTTAACCAAACAGGCCATTAGGTGCACAAATCTTGGAAAGTCAACTAGTTGTGGAGCCAATGTGTAAGAAATGTTATCTTACCTTTTTCCTTTGATGTGTAACATAATGTATCCTAACATGGATGGTGAGGTTGAAGTACTTGTAATTTAAACAGTTCCCTTTGTTGGTGGCCATTTGTTGCACATACCATGATGTACACATCAAAGTAAATATATGTTTTGAGTTTGCTTCCCAATCATTTTTCTTCTATCAAACCAAAAGTTTGTTTTCCCCTTGTGAACGGAGAGGTATATATGTTTGGTCAGTTTGGAACTTTGAATGAGTTTTTATTTTAGTTTATTTTTTACTTCTGGGGCAGCTTGATATTTTATTATAATAGTTGAAATTATTTATTAGATACTTCTAAAAAAATTAAAATTAATTTTTGTAGAGGGCATTCTTGGTAAATGATCTCATTTATTTGAAGTTTTTGGTATATCTAGTTCACTTGTTCTCTGTAGAGGTATGTTTGGTCAGTTTGGAACTTTGAATGAGTTTTTATTTTATTTTTCTTCTGGGGCATTTTGATATTTTATTGTAATAGTCGAAACTATTTATTATATACTTCTAAAAAAATTAAAATTAAATTATCTAGAGGGCATTCTTGGTAAATGGTTTTATTTATTTAATTTTTTTTGGTATATTGAGTGCATTTATTCTCTGTAGGGAAGTGCATCTCTTTTGTGTAGGGGAATGTCGCACTTGCACTTCTATTTTCATTGGCATAAAACGGATAATCAAATAATTGTACCTTTGTCCGGCCAGATACATTGCAAAATATGTCGCTCTTATTCATTAGAAAAATTAGAGCCTTTTTTTTGAGGCTAGAAGGATTTGATTCTTACGGCTTCAAAAAAAATTTGTGTCTTGAGCTTATAAGACAGTATTTGTGCTCAATGTTTTTTTGATCTCATCAAACGACAAGACAATATTTGTACTCTTAAGAAGCTAAAAGTAACGTTTGGTTGAGAGGTAGTTGAAGTGATGTTTGCAAGAGTAGGAAATTTGGGTCCCTTGAATTTTCTCCTGGAAGTGTGAACATGAATCCGTGAATGTAGTTCGAACCGATTCAATTAACTCTATTTGATTCATCATTTGAGTATGCTAAATTGAATTGAGTTGCAAAAGTTAAAATCTGCTATTGGACCGAATTAAGGATTGCAAACTTGATATCGTGGATTCAATTCGCAATTCAGTCCAATTAATTTGTATCTATATTAATCTTGTATAAAGACATGGTAACTTAAAATTTTTGAATTATATTGAGATGTCAGTATTTGTGCTACTAATCCATGTATTATTTGTGGACACTTGGAAATATAATTTTTTGTATTTTAATTTATTTTATATTATGTTTAAGTACACATTTTATGCTATAAAGTCAAATAAATATAGACAAATTTTTATTTGAACTAAAGTCTTGTTGTGAAGACACCTTGAACCTTGATATCGGAGACGCGAATCGCCGCGACTTGCGATGGAATCACTTTTTGTTGAAGTATGCAAGACAAATCTTAGAGTGGGGGATTTTTGGGGAAAACACTTCGACGCTCAAGTTAGTAAAAACTCAAAGGGTTATTTTCTTACGTGCTTCTCACATTGAGTCGATTTCCCTATTTATCTGTGTTACTTTGATTCAAGATAAACTTGTATCTTTAGTATCAAATTTGGTTAAATTGGCTTTATCTAAATTGGATTTTATGGGATCATCCCTATCTATATTAGATTAAGAGTTTGACTCATCACATGATAAGTCATAATTGTACATTGTATAATGTGTATTTAAAGGTATGCATTATTTGTCTTATTTAGGGTTGACTTGGCATAAATAGTATTTTATATAGACTTGAATATCGCATGATGCGTATCTCGAAGCACAAATGTACCGTCTCCATATCGTTAAGAGTATAAAATTATTGAGAATTGGGTGGTAATTACAACCATTCAACTTTTGATTTTATTTAAACCACGCGGTGACTCCATTTTTTTGCATAGAGTGCTCATTTTTTTTTTTTTTTTTTAATATAGATGTGTACTATATACTGTCAACCCTCTAATGAATGACCACATTGTTGAAACTTTATGTGAGAAGACTATTATTTAAACAATGACTTCATTGGCAATTGTCGTGTAAAGACTTTTTCATCAACGATGTAAAAACTTTACTATTAATGAATGTACTTTGTACTACTTGCACTTATTGATGAACCTACAAGGTTGACTATGAATGACTACATGAACCTATTGAATCACATGATTAAATTTTAAAGTTCAAAATTTAAATTTTGAAATTATCTTTAGAACTTGAAATTACTTCTAAAACTTCGTTCTTTCTTCAGTAGAAATGAATCCATCTCCATCTTATTTTTCTCCTTTAAATGAGGAGTGAGGATCTAATCTTTTTCACTTTTTCTACACTTTAGTGTTAGGATTATTTTTTTTTTTTTTTGTGTGCAGTCTTACAATTTTCATCTAGTTGTTCGTAGATGCCTTGTTTCAGTGCGAGGATTTGCTCAAGTATAACACAACTTGTTAAAGGAAAAAGAACAAAAATGGAAATATATATATATATATATATATGAATTGTGATTATTTTCTTAACAAAAAAGAAAATAAATGGTCTACCTGTGCTGCAGCCCTTGCAAAGTGACCATCAAGGACATCCATAGTGAGTAAAGAAGCTTAAGCACGATCATGAGGACTGCATCCATTTAAGTAGAAGTCACTAGCAATAATGCTATCACCAATGATGTCGTCTTTAGTTCTTATTGCTCAAGATGGAACTAAAGCCTGATCATACTGTCAGATAACTTGTGACTGCCCCAAGTTTTGAGCCAAATCGGGCACTACCACGTCGGACACGTCGTCATAACACGTCATTTGCACACCTGTCCGTGAACTAACAATGTTTCGATGAAGGAGAGGAACTTTGTGAAGGAGGCAAACCTTACGTCTATCCACTCCCGAGATCATCGACTCGTGGAGAGAATCTCACAAGTAGTCTAAGGTATGACCAACACTGTAACAACAATTGGATCGTCCTCTACGAGAGTGCCGAAAATGTGTCATACCGTCCCTTTGACTATGCACATACATACGCGAGAATGGAGCAAGTATGCAAGCCAAACTGGAGAAAAATAATAGTGAAATAAGGAAATTACAAATGAAATAAATAAATTCTAAGCTGATGTTCTTGTTGGTTTACTTACCTCGACACTCGTGAAATTGCTTTGAAATGACCTGTTCGCGCCTCGAATTGCGTACCTGACACATGACTAGTTTCCTAATTCCTTGGTGTTCAATTATATCAATTTAAAATGTTTTGGTGTCACTTTTAATGATTTTATAATGTGAAATCAAAATTAAAGTTTTATTTCAAATTTTAGTTGTGACACGGTCTTTGAGTTACACCAAAGTGTCAAACGCCTAAAAATTGTATTTATTTAATTGTATTATTATTATTTTTTAAGAAAATAAATTATTATTTAATAGGGTGGGGCCTTGAACCGAGTAGGCCTGACCCAACTAAGTTAGGCCTGGTCCATTCCAATCGGGTCAGGCTCGGGTTAGCCCAACCGGGTTGGGCTTGGGTCGGGCCAAGCCCAACCAAGTCGGGCTTGGGCTAACCAGGCCCGGCCCAACCCTTCCCAAATCGTCTATTCTCCAAAGACGAATTCGTCTCAGGAGAAGAGATGGAAATTTTTTTTTAAACATTTTCAATAACAACAACTACATCAACACCAACAACACCATTAAAACCTCAATTTCTCTATAAAAATTAACATAAAAAATTACTTACCTCGGTTTATGAAGATCGTCACGAGAGTCGCCAATAGGGGGAAACATCGCGAGAGAGATAGATACCAAGTTGAGAGAGCTCTTGAAAGTGGGATGAAAGTTTAGGAGGGAGAGGCCAAATGAGATGGGGAGGGAGAGTTGGAGAAGAAGAAAAAAGAAAATGGGAAAAAGAAAATCGTTAGAGAGAGAAAGTCAGAGGGAGATATTTTTTTTATTTGTATAGAGAGAGAGAGATAGAGAGCGAAGTGAGGGATGGTGATGCAATAGGTGATGTGATGGATTATGTGATATCTACCTCATACATCCGCTTTACGCACACCCCGTAGCTTGCTACGCTCTCGTCGCAACGCATGCACAACGCAACTAATTTAAATTTTAATACTAGCGCGACACTAATATTACCTACTAATAAAATAATTTAACACTCGCCACACAATTAATTTAAATTACATCGTCAAGCGTGTCTTATATTTTTCCGCGGCGTCCACATGGGTTTGAGCTAAGGGTCTTAGTATGTTATTAATGAATTAATCGGGATTAATTAAAGAAGGTCGTTGCAATCTTCCCAACTAAAAAAAGTTTCGTCTCGAAATTCAAACTTAAGTCAAATCTTTACTTTAGAACTAGGGGTAAAAAGTTTCGTCTCGAAATTCAACCTCGATCTTAATATCAAATCATATTAATCATTGGTCTTACAACTGATCTGACCAACTTTAGCATAGAAATGTGGATAACGTTATGAACTTATGCCAATTGGCTTGGCAATCTCAACTGATAAGCGACATCCCCAACTTCTTGGACTATTCGAAATGACCCTACAAATCTCGGTGCAAGTTTTCCCTTAATCCCAAATCTCTTCTGACCCTTTATGAGAGAAATCTTCAAGTAGATCAGTGATCTAGCTCATAGCTCAGCCTATTGCAGTACTTATTTGCTCTTTTTTTTTGCTTGCTCGACAGTCTAAAATGCTGACATATGTGTCTGATCCTACCTGTGTGATCTGCGCATCTCGAGGCATTATCCTGACTCAACTTTTCGGCATTATCCGATATTATATGGGACCTCAATTTGGTCTTTACTACAAAACTTTAAATTCTTTGACCAATCAATGACAGATAAATCTCATTTTAAGCGCTTACACAAAGCAAATTCTTTCCACATGTCACTTGACTACAATTGGGCACCTTTGACATATACACTTACCCTTGTATCCAAATCTGGAGGTTATTGTGTTTTATCGAGATAAAAGTGCTTGCCAAACTGACACGGGAATAAAACTTTCGTGGTGATATCTTCGCTCTTCCGTCATCTTTGTTGGTAACCCTGCAATCTGTCATCTCGGATCATGTCCTACCCAAAAAACTTGTCAAGTTACTCGATTGTAATGCAAATATTATCAAACACTTCTTCATCGTTTTGCTTTATTATAACTTTTAAAGTATTTAAAACTCTTCTGCGGTGCTAAACAAACACGATTAACTATCGAATTACACTCGAAACTCATATGTTTAATATCATATGAAGGCGAGTTCTAGATTCTCGAACATGGTCGAAAACGCATGTCCTCATGCCTTGCTTGTAGTGCGACTTCTCTAGCCATACTTCCAAAACTTATGTCTGAGTCTGTAGCACAATACGACCATGTTGTTCCTAATATGTTTCATCGCATACATAATCTCAAATGATACTAGTAATTGACACTGAATCAATCATGTTTTGATACTTAAACTGTTGTGATATGAATCTTGAGTCAACTAACTGCGCCGCTATCAAACATTCTCTGTCGACTCCAACTTATGCATCGGTTAAAAATAGAAATGTGTTATTCTCTAAGCAAATGCTTACGCATAGGCAATAACAATATCCTAACAAGTCTGCGATTACATACTTCATGAGTAACACGCTCTTATGTATAAGTCACATATTGTCTTATCTTGCCTCTCTGCAACGTATATCTAACTAGGTCGTACCTCGCTTGTACCAAAACCTAAAGAGAGTAATTACTCATACGATAAGGTCGACCTTTACTTCCTTTGATCCTCTAAAGATTCGTTCATATGTAGATTCTCGATCTATAAACAACACGCCTATTCTATTTCCTATCAAGATGTCAGACTTAATTCTTAAAGTAAAAGTCATCCTATTAACTCCAATTTCATCTCTTAATGTCTTCTCCTGGACTTCCTGAGTTAAAACCATACTGTCTATCCGTAACGTATACCTAGAGTCTCCAACTTATCAGCGAAATAATTAACTCTTTATTTTTAACTGCGATATATTCTTGCCTTGGAGTTAGATTTTACATTATTCTCCTGATGTGGACATCTTTCTATCCAATTGGACTTAACAAAGTCTAACTCTTTCTGAGCTGGCTCGGTGGATTTTGCTCAGATCTTCCAAGCTTCACCAGTGGACTAGTCAAAAATCATGACCCCGACTAAAAACCTAAAGAATCATTTATTGTCGTGGCGAGTTTAAACTAACTATTCAAGACCTTAATCATAATACATTCCCTAAAACCTTTCATGCCCTGACACGCAACTTAAACCTTTTGATCATCAGAACTAGTGACTCGTACACGCTTAGTTCGATCTTAATCGCTTAGCAAGCTTTCCACGTCCCATTGAGACATTATCCCAAATTCTCTTTGAGTTCTTGTTTGGGTCCGACTGATCTTAAGTGCGCAACTTCTTACGATCGAGTCGTTTATAAATTCGTGAGAAATCTGGAACAACCCATTCCTTAGGTTAGCTTGAGGTCGTTTTCGACCTTAGATATATTCGTAGACTCTATCTCGACTCGCACTCCTCATTTGTTCTTTGTCCAAGAGGTGGTAATGGGGCCCTCACTGACCTTACGAACCTCGAACAAATCGTAGCACAATAGTGGAGTTACTCAGGTTGCTATTCCTGTAAGACCACTCCAGTGTTCTAGCTGGAGCTAAAGGAGTCCATACTTGCTTTCTTGCAGTTCTGAGTCATCTCAACACTATCTCCTTCCATAAAGTCTACTAAAAACCTGTTTGTCTCACGTCCGTTACATGTTCTTGATCGTCGAGTTAAGATCTATGGAGTCTTTAGTGTTGTCTAGACTAGACATCCCATTTTTTAGCTATCCTCTATAATTTTCTATAAGGTAGATCTCGCTTACGAATGTTAGCTGCCATACTACACACCATGAACTTGTAAGCTCAGGAAGCGATCCTACCTGTCTTGGATATGTCATTTCCCTAAAAGACATTCAAGCCAATAAAATTCTCGACTCACAACCCGTGTTATGCATGAAATAATCATCATACATCTTAGTCTCGAAGAGATCTCAAGGTGTGCTAATCTATGTTTCGATGGATACTTTTGAACTTCGTTTTTAGACTGCCCTATTTATTACTCGTTGCAGTAACCAACCTGGCGGTGCACTGCTCAAAAGTCTTGACTTACATAAACCTTCTTGTAGATTGTCGCCTTACAACCTAAAATAGGCATCCCACATAAATTTGATTAGGGTAACACCTTACTTTCGACTGCCGTGCAGAGAATAAAATATGTGTTGACTCTAAATATGGTCGAGTCCTAACTCGCCTATCATGCGACTAGGTATGAAATGATATAACACCACCATATCTAAACATGTAGGAACCAAACTAGTAGTTAAATCTTGCCCTTAGTGTACTATTCAAACGCCTCCCGAACCGGGGGCTATAACACATATCGATAACATTAGTATCGATGATATTGGAACTGACACCACTGAGCTTCTACGAGCATTTAATCTTGTAATGTCATAGCTGCTCGCATTAAAAAACAAATAACATGTTGTTTCTCCTCTGTTGACGTCGTCTGACTACTCAGTGATGGTGTTGATGTCAAAGTCATTGGCCTATATTACACTCATTTTTGTACTTTATGGCCGCACTGTAAATTGCGTTGCAAATTTTTCTTGACACTGGCTGACTATTCCTTAAGCTATTGCCTCGTCTCCATTTACCCCTCTTTACTGCCTTAATACTCCGTTAAGTTGGTACTATCTCTGGCGAAGGTAAGGGTATTGTTGTACGAGCCACCTACTTTGTCGCATATGCCTCAATCACCATGCGCATCTCTAGTCCCATCAACTAGTCGTCTTAGACATGAGGAGTGTGCGTATCATTTTCGCCTCCGTCTCCCTCCTCGCGTCCCTCGATTTCTGCTCTCCTCTCGGTCTCTCTCGCTCCCTCTCTCGGCGTCCTTCCCTCTCCGTCTCCTTCCTCGCCCTCTCGTCTCTCGGCCCCGCCTTAAACCCTAACCCCTCTCGGCCTCTCTCTTGTCGACCATCGCCCCCACCCTTCTCGGCCTCTCTCTCTCTGCCACCCTCGATCCTCTCGTTCTCGCCCGCCGCCGTCCACCCGCGTACGCGGCCCTCTTAGATCGGTGCCACATTCGGCGATGGCGAGAGGCGGAGAGAAGGCAGACGCAGATGATTTGGTGAGAGAGACCGTGAGAGAGACGGACCGGTGAGCGTGAGACGGTGAGATGTGAGTGTGAGAGGAGAGAGAGAGGTGAGTGAGAGTGAGAGAGAGAGAGAGAGGAGAGAGAGAGACGGTTAGATGTGAGTGTGAAAGAGAGAAAGTGAGAGTGAGAGGCGAGAGGATGAGATGTGTAATTAGTATCATGTGCAATAACTATCTCCGTTTAAAACGAAGCAAAGTTGAATTAAGAATAACTATCTCACGAAGAGTTGAATTAAGAATAACTGCTGGCTAGTATCACTCGTCATGCCTCCAACGCCATCTGCAATCGGATGTCGTCCATTAGTGTATGCAATGGTATTCACGGGTCGAATCAAACTCGTAATACGTGTATATATGTACTACAATCAAGACATAACACGTATATAATCCCCAGCACTACACTTCCCAACTAATGGTTTTAAGTTAGGATCTTCTGGTTTCCACATTTGGTATTTGTTCGTTAAGTTTTATTCGGTTATATTAAACTTTCCCCTAGGTTCATCTGAACTTAGGCTTTGATACCAAATATGACGGCCCTGAATTTTGAGGCAAACCGGACACCGCCATGTCGCCAGACATGTCATCAAGTAATGACACATCATTTGCACACCTGTCCATGACGGCCCGCGAACTAACCACCTAATAATCTGACTTAGTCAATTTCGATATTTAAATGATTATTTTGTTGAAGTATATTAAGTTATAAAGTTTTACGACTTAATTTGTTTGTTTTGATTTATTTAAGTTATTTTAATAGCGAAAGTCTTACTAATATGCAAATAAATATTGTGAACAAATCTTGCATTGATTAACCAACCTATGAAGTGGAAACCCAACAAATGGACGTCACGTATATCATAATGAGGTGACAACTCATAGAAGACGTCAATATACATGTATAAGGTAATAATTGGTCTCCCAAAATAAACCTAAAAAGAATATATATAGACGCGCATACACACAGACATACACACACACATCTACAAATGAAGCTACTGTGGCTCTTTAGATCCGGCTTGTCGTATGATCTGCAACTTGCCACAAAAAACAATGATAAGTTCAAGTGAGTAAATCTCAGAGAAATTCAGTTAATATTCACAAAAAATCCAAATAAAGCGGTTTAAATTTATGCACATAAAGTAAATAAACGGAAATGTAAAACGTAAATATAAGTCGCTGAGATAATCAAGAATATGGAACGTATATGTGGTGTATAGTTGTTGAGCCCTAGGATGCAAATACTAAATCGAGAAGGCGCTGGTGGCGAGGTAATCCTCACCTCCTTTTCACAGTCGAAATGAAGAACTTTGTTGGTCGGAAGGTAGTTTTCCGCTCAACGCCTCAAAGAAGAGGAACTCTGTGACGGAGGTAAGCCCCAGGTCAACCCACTCTCGAGATCATCGACTCGTGGAGAGAATCTCACGCGAAGTTTAAGGTATGAACAACACTATAGCAACAATCGGATCGTCATCTACGGGAGTGCCGGAAAGGGGTCATACTGTCCCTTCGACCATACGCAGACATACACGAGAATGGAGTTAGTATGCAAGCCAAACTGGAGAAAAGTAATAGTGAAAAAAGTAAATTACAAATTAAATAAGTAAATTCTAAGCTGACGTTCTCGTGGGTTTACTTACCTCGACGCTCGTGAAATCGTTCTGAAATAATCTACTTGCACCTCGAACTGCGTACCCGACACCCAACTAGTCTCATAATTCCCTGGTGTCCAATTTTATCATTTTAAAATGTTTTAATGTTACATTTAATGATTTTATAATGTAAAACCAAAAATTATTTTATTTCAAATTTTAGTTGTGGTACGCTTTTCGAGTTACACCGAGGTGCCAAACGCTTGAAAATGTCTCGAAAACTACTTTTCTATCTTTTCCCATTTTTTATATTTTCTTTTATTTTTTTGAATTTTTCTATAATTTTCTACATATTTTCATATTTTTTTGTAATTTATTTTATTTAAAATTGTATTTATTTAATTTTTAATTTTTTTTTTTTAAAATAAATTATTATTTAATAGGGTGCGCCCCCTGAATCGGGTTAGGCCTAACCCAACCGGGTCAGGCCCAATCCGGCTCATCCGGGTCGGGTCCGGGTTGGCCCAACCAAGTTGGGCTCGGGTCGGCCCAATTGAGTCGGGCTTGGGCCAACCCGACCCGGCCCATCCCCTCCTAAATCGTCTATTCTCCAGAGACGAAGTTGTCTATGGAGAACTGATGGATTTGGGTTTTTTTTTTTTTTTTTTTTTTTTTAAATTTAACATCTTCAACAACAACAACTACATTAACATCAACACTAACAACGCAACTACGACAACACCATTAAAGCCTCAATTTTTCCACAAAAATTAATAACATCGACAACCACTTACCTCGGTCTATGAAGATCGTTGCGAGAGCCGCCAAGAGGAGGAAGCACTACGAGAGAGATAGAGACCAAGTTGCGAGAGCTCTTGAGAGTGGGAGGAGAGTTTAGTGAGGGAGATGTCAAATAATATAGGAAGGGAGAGTAGGAGAAGAAGAAAAAAAAAAGAAAATGGGAGAGGGAGAATCAGTTATAGTGAGAAAGTGAGAGATGTACTTTTTTATTTGTAGATAAAAGATAGAGAGAGAAAAGTGAGGGGTGGTAATGTAATAGGTGATATGAAAGATGATATGATGAGTGATGTGATATCTAAACCTTGACTACCGCATTTACCCGCGTTACGCGCACCCTGCAGCTTCCTGCGCTCTCGTTGCAACACGCGCACAACGAAACCAATTGAAATTTTAACACTAGTGCGACGAGAATATTAGCTACTAATAAAGTAATTTAACACGTGCCACACAAAAATAACCAAAATTACATTGTCAAGCGTGTAGTGCACTTTTTCGTGGCGTCCACGTTGGTATGAGCTCAGGGTCCTAATATGTAATTAATCAATTAATTGGCATCCAACTGCTTTTTAATCTACAGAGCTTTAAAAAAAAGGAAGATATTTCAGGCAAAGGAAGCATATGAAGTAAAAGTTTTTAAAAAATATAAGGAAAATAGGAGTATCCTTCCCATCGACGGGGTTAAGTCCGAGGTCCATTTATATTTGCTATCCTAAGAAATCAATAAACACGGTTTGACCATGCTCCTCATGACATAGTGTTTTTTTAATTATTATCTCCTCTTTGCTAAGAGGATAATGCTTAAGGGAAACATTTTTTGCAGTGCCCCACTTAAGGGGGAAAATAGTGTCCCATGAGCCATTAAGCCATTCAATGTAGAAAAATATATGTTTCCAACCATGGAGTGACTAGGGAAATAAAAGAGTGTCCACAATGAATGGGACAGACTTTCGGTTATAAAAAATTATTCACCCTAGGTGCTGTGTTTCGTTATTTCTTACATAAAAATGTGTCTAAACACATTTATTAAGGGATGAAACCCTAATTGTTTACAACATACTAAAAAGTACATGATGATGCACCAAAAGTTGGGGGCTATTTGGACATGGCTAACTTCATAGCTAAAAAGGAGCTCTGAAATAAATGGATCTAGAGGAAACCTTAAACCAGCGTCTAAGCCACTTTCAAAAACGCAGAGTTTTGGATCTACATTACAGGACTGATCAGAAGGACAAAAAGCTTCACAAATATATGCAAAATTTGAAATACCGAACGAAAATGCAAGATCATTAATAGATACTTGTTCAACAAAAGATGAAACATTCTTGTAGGCCTCTAACTCTGAATAGTTAATGTTGTATTGAGCATCGTTAATAGAATCATTTAAAGATTGATCACAACAACTGCATAATTGAAGAGATTTACAAGAAAAAAGATACCTTAGAAGTAGTAGAATTGCATTCTTCAGAGTTCATCTTCAGTAAAACTTCAAGTTTGACGGGTGAAGGCCTCCACGAAGAACTAGATGAAGATTGGAAGACAGTTAAAACAAAAGATTCAAAGAGTAAAAGGAATTCTAACACTTCAAAATGTAGAAAAAGTGAAAAAGATTGGACCTTCACTCCTTTTTATAGGGAAAAAAATGAGATAGAGATGAACGCCTTTTATAGAAGAAAGAATGAAGTTTTTGGAGGTAATTTCAAATTTTGGAGGTAATTTTAAAATATAAATTTTGAAATTCAAAATTTAAACATGTTATTCTATAGGTGCTTGTAGTCTTTCATAGTAAAATTTGCATGATCATCCTACTACAATTATATATATATAAAAAAAAAGATGAGCACTCTACGCATAAAAGTGGAGTCAGCACCCAGGCACCCAGTTAAAATAAAATCAAAAGTTGAATGGTTGTAGATACCACTCAATTCTCAATAATTTTATACTCCTTTATAAATAGATTTACAAAAAAATAGGGGGCCAATATTATGGAGGCAGTACATTCGTGCCTTGAAATATGTGTCATGCGATATTCAAGTCCAAATAGGACATTATTTATGACGAGTCAATCCTGAATGAGGCAAATAATGCATACCTTGAGATACACATTATACAATGTACGAATCTGACTTATCTTGCTAGGAGTCCAACTCGTAGTCCAGTATGGACAGGGATGATCCCATAAAATCTGATTTAGATAAAGACAATCTGACCATATTTGATACTGGAGATGCGTGTTTATCTTGAATCTAAGTAACATAAATAAATAGGGGAACCGACTCACAGAGAGGTACGTACGAAATTCCTGAGAAAAACCCCACTGAGTTTTTACTAACTTGGGCATCAGAGTATTTACCCTGAAGGCCCCCATTTCAGGATTTGTTTTGCAGACTTTGACAAAGAGTGATTTCATCACAAGGTCAAGGCAATTTGCATCTCCAATATCAAGGTTCGAGGGGTTGTTTCCACATCATGTCGTATTTATCCTTTTCTCACTAATCAAAAATTTCTTTGTTACTTATAAAAATTTGGCAAAAATTAAATTATAAAATACTACTTTTTGTGATTACCAATCTGCATAACTTAATTCTCGTAAATTTGATCAAGTTGGATTAATAAAATATATGAACTTGACTGAATTGCAATTTCTCAATTCAGAATGATTGGATTGGATTACGAGATCTTGCTTAATTGACTCTAAGCTACAGTTCATGACCTGAAGTGCTGCATGATGACTCGGCCATCATGGTTAATCCTTGGGCGATGTTCGCAACTAGAGTCCCATACTGAACCTGACTTTTTCTTTTCATTAACTAAGGCGGGCAAAAAACATAACCAAAACAAAGATACAAGCCTTCAATAAACTACAACTTAGAAGGAGCAACATATTATAGGGCCTATACACAAGGGGAAGTCTAACAAACTTCCTCTACATATAAAGCTTGAACTCGTAACCTCTAACTAAGAAAGAACAATAGATTTCATAAACTTTTCAAGAACAATCCAACATCTGTTCTTTCAACACAGCAAGCTTTTCCTGCAACCCGGCTTTTTCATACCCAGCAATAAGCAAATTGTAGGCCGATCGAGGGAGCTTGTACGATCCATGTATTCGTTCCAAAAACAATTCCAATCTGCCATGAGCAGATCTTCGAAAATAGGAACCGATAATCTTTTCAACATCATCAGGACATGTGAATGACAATCCTTGCTTAAACATCCTCCCTATAGAGAACTCCATATCATCTAATCTGTCCAACATAGCATAGATCCTTATAATTTCCGAGTGCACCTGCGATAGAATCTCTATATCTTCCTTCGATGAAATCAAAACCTTTAGGAGTTCCTCCATTTCTTCCACGCCGCCCAACTCAGAATACAGATGCAGGAGCTTATTCATCATTTTCACGTTTAAGCTCCAACCCCCATCTAGCAAGAATTTCACAAATTGCTTTGTTCTAACCATTATTCTCTCTTGACATAACACCTCGATCATCTTCTCCATTATGCTTGCGCTTGGCGTGACTCCTGACATCATCATTTCTTCATAAAACTTATTAGCATCATTGAGTTGCTTTGACTTGATTGATCCTGCAATCAAGGATTCATAAGTTTGAATATTTGGAGCAAATCCAGCCTCCTTAATGGCTGAGTACCATAAGCTCATGGATTTAGAATCTCCTTGTTTTGAATAATGCGTTATGAAAGCGGTATAAGAGGCCAGGTTGGGTTTGCAGTTTTCGCTTCTATCCATTATTTCGAACAAGCTAATAGCTGTTACTAAATTTCCGGAACACAAGCATGCAGATATCAAAGAGTTAAAAGTGGTAGAAGTGGGTCTAATTCCATGGGCCTCCATCAGACTAAAGACCTCCATGGCAAATGAGATGTTTCGAACCTTCCCACAGAAAGCTATTAGCTCAGAGTATTTATTTTGATCTATCTCATCCTCTTTCATCAATTTCTCCAATTTCCACTCCAAGACCTGTTTCATAAGTGGAAAACTTGATTCAAGGAACAAACCGAGATAACCAACAAATTTAACAATCAAATATCATGAATTTAAAAAATTCTTCACTCTTTTAAAAATGTTACAGAAGTGAATACTCTTCAATTCTTTCGAGCAATTAAAAAGTATATGAGAAACTCCGTTATGGAATGCCAAATACAACAACAATTACAAGACTAACATGTTGCTCCTCAGCTGCTTTACAGTTCTTAGCAGCACTAATAGTGATGATGCCCACCCACAAAAATAATAATTAAAAAGATGCACTCCAAACTTTTAAATAATATCATTAGATGATCAGAAATACACTATATAAAACGGTCGTACAACCATACATGTTACATGAATATAAGGGAAAAAACATGCATAAAAATTAATCATAGGCAAAGACAATAACATTATTTGACAAGCGTTGAAACATCTCATCCACTTGTTCTTTTAGGATTGTTATGGATGAATATCATTTGTCTACCAAGATTTCTCCTCAAGATGTAGATCGCTTATATACAACGAGTAGAACAAGGAGGAGCACAAGGAATATCAAGAAGTTTTCTCAGATCGATTGAAGAGGTTTAATGACAAGGTGCAGATAGTTAAAGCTCAATTAGAATATCAAGAAGTTTTGTCAGATCGATTGAAGAGGTTTAATTACAAGGTGCAGATAGTTAAAGCTCAATTAGTTGCGCTGACAGTAACAATTGAAAAGGTTGTAGAATTGTTGTTAGTTAGTCAGAGTCTGCAAGTAGTCTCCTAGGAAGTTTAAGGATTTGTTAATTTTCATGTATTCATGTATCATTGATGATGTATAGATAATGATGTAGTACATCACGTACAGGTGATGATGTAGTACATCACGTACAGGTGATGATGATGATGTATTACATCATTTGCAACTGAAGACATTCGATCGACATCAAAGATATTAAAAGAAATGATCAACTGAGAATTGGACAAAATCAATCTTCTCTTCCCCTCTCTCAACCTCCTCTTCTCTAATCTTCTCGCCTCTTAGCCCTTACTTCCTCTCTTTATTCACATTTTCTCTTATTCTTCTACTTCTTCAATCAATTGCACAAAATTGAGCGCAATGGAAGAGTTTAATCTATGTAGCTGACTCCAACTAATTTGAGATTAAGGCTTTCAATCCTTCTCAATTCTCTTCAATTCAATTTACTTGGAATTGCAACACATACCACCGAATAATCCATAAAGGGAGTAGGTTATGAAAGACTATGAAGTAGTTGAGGCTTGAGAAAAGAAAAAAAAAATCCTATCTATGAAGGCATTTCTTACTCAAATGGGATGCACATGTCAAAAATCAAGAAATCCACCTTCAAGGTGTTCCTGTTGTTATGAGTCACAAATTGATAAGCTAACTAATTAGCTGCTGCATTTTTTTTTTTTTTTTTTGCTTTGCTTTGCTACCTGTAGTTGTTGGTGAAAGAAGATGTCAATTAGCATAAATAATTTTGAAGATTTGTTAGGAGAATTATTAGGAGTTTAGTTTATCTCGTTGTCATGTTTTCTATTGTTTATTAGTTAAGACATGTATAGCGTGGTTAGTAGTGGGTGGGTATGTTTTTATTGTTCATTTGTAGATGTGTTTAATATGGTTAAGTAGGGAGTCAGTTTGAAATACTTTAGATTTGGTCAAAAAGTATGTGTCAATGTGTGCTATTGTTTTAGCAAGTTTTTGGGTAAAATTATGTATCTAATTATCATCACGTTCAATGAGAAGAAAGAAGAGAAATTTGTGAATTTTATTGTCTTTCCTCACCAAAGTGAAAATATTTATCTATCTTATTATATTGGCTTGATTGAGACCTATCAAATTAGTATCAAAGCTATGCCAACTAATAAAGAACGAATTGAGCACTTGGAGGCTGAGTTGGGTGAGCTCTTGTCGTGATATTGTGAAAAATCTAATTTGGCTTGCTTTGAGTAAAGCATAGGGTTTTTGCTCAATCCCCTCTTTTTCCTTAGCTTTGTTGTCTCAGAAATGACTCTCGTGATCATTGTCGGTCCCTTAGCAAGCGAAGTTTCTGATAATTCGGACATGAACTCTTTTAGGTGTTGGAATTGATTTGCTATTCCCAACTCCATTCTTCTCATCCCACTTTGAAGCTGACCCAACTCAGCCTCTAAAAGCTCATTTGTTTTGTATTAGTTGTTATAGCTCTGATATCAATTTGACAAGTCCCAATCAAAGTCAAGATGCAACAACAACATAGGCTCAATCCCAAATTAATTGGGTCGGCTACATGGATCAAAGTCAAATAATAAGATAGATAAATATTCTTGTCTGGTGACAAAAATCATAAAATTCGCAAACTTCTCTTCTTTATTTAAGTGATGATAATTAAATACAATGAGGACTACCTAAAAACTTGTCAAATGGAAGCTGACCCAACCTAATAACTCCTATGTTACCTGGATTCGAGTGTGGGTATGTGTCTGGAGGTCAAACTCAACAACTATCTAATTTTAGGGACTCAAAGACTCAGTTAAAAGTGTCCAAAATTTCAGACACGAATAGGAAACTATAAATACCTATATATTAATTATTTTTATTTGATTGATATGATTTATGATTTTTCCTAAATAAATAAGAGTTTGGACATGTTTTTCGGTTCGTTTTAAAACACGGGTCTGATAGAATACCCATATTTGATTGATTGATTTGCGAATTCAACAACGATAACACAAAGAACAAGAACCCAAAAGTAACTCTCTCAAACCCAAACACTCATAGAGTGCCCAAATACATTCCAATTCCCCGATGTCCCATCCTACTAACTCACCCCTCTTTATAATATTTCCTACTCACTCCATATGACCAAATCTATGTGGGAACTTATCATTACTCCCCCCCTTAAACATCCACCTTGTCCTCAAGGTGGAAAGAAAATGAAACATACAAAAGAATGGTAAAATATTAAGAGCATAAACTCATATATGGATGGAAACAAATTCTCGAAGCGAACAATCCTTGGCGCATTTTCTACCAAAGCCATTTCATCAAACACCTGCCTGCTCAATGTGAATGCCGACAAGAACATGTAGTAACAAATAACTAGAGAGTGTGTAAGTAAAAGGAGACCATGTGAGAATCCATATTGATCTTCTACTAGGGCGGTGAATAGCATCCAGCCCCACCGACCAAAAGGGGAACAATGGAAACACTTCAAATGCTATTAGTGAGTCTAGTCGCAAAATACTAATGTCAAAACACATGAACTCAAGCTCTGAATCCATCCCATGGAAGGAAATAATGAGCACCCTACAAGAAACAAGAGGAGTACCACGAGCCTTGATTTGGTGTATGGTCAAGAGCTGATGAACAATCAATTGATGCATAAAGAGATGGACTGCCCACTTTGAATGTTGCAAAACCCAATGGAACTCAATAGGCCAACCATATTCGAATTTCGGTTTGGTACCTGAAGCAACGACAACACCCAAAATAAACATGAGAACTGATGCCATGGAAAGTAATCTACGAACCCTTAGAACCAAGGATGATTCTGAAACATCGTAGGGTAGAGATAGTGCCCAATTGAATTGGAGCTCTCGTCGAACAACTTCTCCGATTTGTACATTCCAATAAAAAACCCAAAAGTGAGGCGTTGCTGGTCTCTCACGAACAAAAAAGGAACGAATGTGGAAGATAATATGACAGCCTGATGATTATCCTCGAGTTTTGTGAGATCAAAATGGGCCACCATGTTGGAATGTGACCAAAAGAGCTCAAGTTGAAGATAAGCTATAGCCAGGAAACATAACATGTAAACAAATAAAGTGGGCCCACAAGTAAGTTGAAAGACACAAACCCCTGAGATGGTTAAGCCCACACCGATCGTACGCCTCGAGATGCCCAACAACCAATTACTCTCATCTTCTCCAAATTCTGGTTTTTGGGTTTTGGATGAAACAAGTTTTCCATGAATGTTGTGGACGACAATGGTGGGGAAAGCGGAGGTGGCCAGGGGGGGGGGGATCGAGGACAGCGACGGAGAGAACCACAACGTGGAGCACGAAGGTCCGCTCCACGGTAGTGTCGTCTGGATCTAGTGGCCATGGTGGAGGGGCGATGGCGGAGTATGAAATCAGAGACCGACGACAGATTTGGTGTCCGCAATGGTCGATGCATCGGGGACGAGGCCGGTGGCCTTGAAGCATTGAAGATGAACTCAGAGACTGTGAATGAGGCATTCACTTTGGTGAAGGAATGTACTGATGGATCAGAGGCAAAGTCTTGAACTATAAAGATGATCAACAACGCATTTGGTGTCGGAATCTCAGATTTGGATTGCTTCGGGATGTGTTTGACTATCAGATCTGGTGATTGTGGTACACCAGGGGTCATCAACTCCTCAAATAACCCTATATTTGACGGATCTGAAACTTTTGCACTGCTATATGCTCCGATCTGTTGTTCTCTTAAGATTGTTGAAGTGAAACCCCATATGTTGAAGGAAGAGCTCATCGCACTTCCGAGCCATGCCTCTGATCGCCGTCTTTACTTTAGATCTAAGCTCCTCAATCGACGCCTCAATGGTTGAAATCTTCTTCACCTTCACTTCAATTCGAGCCATTTGAGATTCCATCCTATCTAATTGAGCTTCCATCTTTGAAGTATGCTCTAATACCATTGATAGAATACCCATATTTGATTGATTGATTTGCGAATTCAACAACGATAACACAAAGAACAAGAGCCTAAAAGTAACCCCAGAGAAAGTCTTAAAACTCTCTCAAACCCAAACACTCATAGAGTGCCCAAATACATTCCAATTCCCCGATGTCCCATCCTACTAACTCACCCATATTTATAATATTTCCTACTCACTCCATATGACCAACTCTATGTGGGAACTTATCAGGGTCTAGGTCTAGACAAAATCTTCAAAAAGAGGGTGCCTGTTTAACGATTAATTCGTAGTGGTAGTTTAGACAATGTGATGCGGTGTCTTCAATGTTGGAACTTGTCATGATGTTTGTATGGAATTTAAACTAGGGTTACATTATACGTTATTTTTTTATGTAGGAATTTTAACACTTGAGTTTTGAATATATAATATGTCATTTTTTGTAGTAATTGAATGCATGGTGACATGAAGTTGAAATTGTGCTTTTTGTAAATAATTGAAAAAAATTATTATATTATATCAAAAAATGAGACCCGTCTAAAAAAAGTGTACGTTTCAAAAACAAGTATGTGTCAAGATACTATTTTTAGTCGTTATTGTTGGTTTTTTTTTTTTTTGCTAAATTCCTAATTTCTATTTTAGTGTCATTAATTGGAAAGTCCAGTGTTATAGGAATTTTCTAATTGTGTTTGGAAAGTGTTTATTTTGTTTTGTGTTTGTTTCGCGTAATGCTTATTTATGTGTTTTAGTAATATTAGTAAGTCTGGTGTCTATATAAATACCCCTACATTAGTTTGTAATAGACAAGTTTTTGATTGATTGAATAAAGTT
Source organism: Stephania cephalantha (assembly GCA_039657325.1). NCBI lineage: Eukaryota > Viridiplantae > Streptophyta > Magnoliopsida > Ranunculales > Menispermaceae > Stephania > Stephania cephalantha. The sequence continues at coordinate 39,686,198 of CM077576.1, forward strand.
GTGTGTTTGAGTGTTTAGTGAGATTGTTTGCTTCTGTTGTTGTGCGTGGGGTTTTTCCCAACAGTTATAAGGGGACAAAATGTCTTTTTCCCTTACAATAACATCTTACTGTAAACTCATTATCCAAAAAGAAAAAAAAAACATTTTACGGTAAACTACTATGGGATGCTACGAAATTTAATAACGGAAAAAATGAGCAAAATCCAACGATGCACAATTAATCAAGGTAAAAATAATATCTGGTGATGAAATTGAAAGCAGAAATCACAACCACACAGAAGATTACCAGTTGAGCTTTCTGAGGGGACGAATAATTGAGCGATGAAACAAGAGATTGCCAAAACGAGGCGTTGTCATTTGCTTGGATGATCGAAGCGTCTGACGCGTCCAACGCGGCTTTGACGTCTGAAATCGACCCACGAAGCAATTTAGAGAGAAAAGGATGATTTGAGATGGACGACGTTGTAGAGGTTGTGAAGGATTGTGCAGGAAATTTTGGGCATAAACCCCTGTTTATTAGAGTTGAATATGCCCTAAGAACATAACCCACCATTCTTCACTCTCTTTGAAAATGCTGCGACACTTCTAATTCTAATATGTAAAGACTTTGAATGTAGTTAACAATATCGTTACTACAAAACTCGGCTTATATCCGGATTTGTTATGGTTCAAGTGATATATCTGTGTATCAATTTGCTAATTGTTCTATTGTTACAATCGTAGTTCTTGAAAGACAATTTTATGAAAGTTCAATGTTCTTTTGAATAATTAATTATGATTAGTTAATTGATTCTATGTCATGTCATGTCATGTTCCATTGAATCTATTGATGATTAATGAAGTTTTTATTCCTTCAAAAAAAAGTTCGTCACATAATAAAAAAATGTTATCTTGATATAAATAATCGATAGAGTTTTTACCTCAACAAAAAATCGATAGAGTTTGTAACTTTAATTTTTTACTTTTTTGATTTCAACGAAAGTCAAAATCACGAACTCCCAAAATTTTATCTTTCAGCAAGTGATACTTCTTCTATTTCACAAAAAATGCTTTTGGCAAGTTTGTAATCTTGTATTTATCTTTTTCTTTTCAAAATCATTTGTAGTTATCACTAAATAAAAAAAAACTTATAGCTTTGTAATGTCCGCCTATTTTTAGTGTTTTTAGGTTAAATTGTTTTTTGAGTTTTTTCCTTTTGATTTTTTTGATCGAATTGCACTTTATGGAAATAGAGGGTGCGGTTGACAATGTCTAGCTTTTTATGTCACGTCATTCACACATCCTCAATTCACAGTTCCATTAAAGAAGACTTTCACTCCAATGTCTACTTTTTTATTTTACTCGTGATCACAAAACTTTTCAAATTACTCATTTTTTTTAAAAAAATTAAATTTACTCCATTTTTTAAATAAATGTCAAAATTATTTTTTAAAAGAAAAAAAGAAAATATATAAAGATGTGTGCGCGCGCGTCTCGAGGTGTATCGCAGACTCCTGACAGGGTCGGTGTCAGGACCCGTTTTCCTAAATGAATCCCGACCGACCTAGCTCGATCCATAACTCACTAACCAACTTGGTCACTAAGTTATGAACCAAACTAGTAAGCCTTCTTTCAAAAACAACCCATTATCTTTCATTAGCAATTAGAATTCGAATTAAATAATCATAAATGCAGCGAAATATTATTAACTAAAACTTATTTCAATGTTTCCACATAAAGGCCAATACTGGAAATCAAGAGTTATCAACTAAAATAAATACTCATCTAGCTCGGTTTATTTCAAATCAAAAATCCCATGAGAAAGAATATAAATAAAAATAAAGTATTGGTTCGATCTCGAACCATACCAATCAACAGTCAGAAAAATCCTTTAGACAGGTGAAGCTACTCTTTTCCCCTTGTCAACTCTCGATGAAGAACCTATGGGGGAAAATAGTTGGGTGAGCACAAATGGGCAACGATGCTCAATAAGTTTAGGTTAAGTTACGGGCGTTATGAACATTCCATATAATAGATGCAACAATAAATAAAATGCATGACTTGCAAATATTTAATATGACGAAGGAAATAAACAAGAAAGTATATAAACAAAATAATTATCAATGCATCAAAATGTGCAAATGCTAGACATGTATGAGCTACTGTGATAGACTCCTCAACCACGTTGAAGTTCGTGAAGATTGACCCTACTGTGGCCATAATGGTATCAACACTCCAGTCCCTTACACCGTGAAAGATTTACCTATCACCACGTCCACAAACTAGTCCAACTGGACATAGTACCTGCTACCAAATATTTATTGAGAACATTGGAGTTAATCGTATTCTCAATTAATACATATTAATTCTGGGCGACTGTCCTTTTTTTGTTATTCTCCCTTGTACGGTTCAACTGTCCCGAACATCTGGTCGAACTTGTAGTATCTGGTGTAAGGACTCCTAGCAAGCTCCACTAAGTTATCTACATACAATGTCTAACAATGCACCCCAATCTACCAGTATGTCCTACTTACATGATTCCTATCATATAGTCTAGTAGAAAGGTAAATAATCATACAACCGATAACTTAAATCCCAACTTACTTGGCACGCTAATTTCCAAAAATCTCTAATTGGCACTCACGAGTGTACTCCGAAGTTCAGTCAACCTAAATAGGTTGAATGTTGATTAACTATACAAGTTAACTTGAAAGGAAACTAACTTCGAAATTCTTTTCGAAAAATACTTTTATACTTATTCACAACAATTTAAGTATCACCTCTTAATTCTTATTTGAAAACTAAATTCAATTCATTTAATTTATTCTACTTATTTTAATTTTGTTATATATATTTTATTATTATTAGAGGTTTGGGTAGTTGGGCCGATCCACTGGGTTGGGATCGACCCAACTGGCTGACCCCGAGGGAGTGTCATATGTGCTCTCTGCCTATTCGTGAACTGCGCTGCAGTTCACATAAGTTGGGCCTCACTGGCCCCAACTTTGTGGTATGGGCTTGGGAGTAACCTGGCCCCGGCCCTGGGGGTGGGAGCGCACAATATCGCGCTCCCTCCCCCTTTCGTCTTGCACACGAACCGCCAGTGGCGATTTGTGGTGGTTGGGCCTTTGGCCTAACCGACTTATATGGGCCTGGTGAATCAGGCCCATATTCGGTTGAGGGGGGAGCATTGTGTGCGCTTTCTTTGTGTGTGTTGAGGGGGGAGCCTTTTTTTTTTTTAAAGTCGGAAGTTAAATCTTTAATCCGATCTTTTCTAGTTAGAACACAAGATTCGATCAACAAGAAAAACTCGTTTTAAGATCTTATTAAAACATTGATTTAACACAATACAAGTAGATAGATAGAAACAAGATTTAACATCAACAACAATCTTACAAGTTTAAAATAAAATAAAAATAGATTATCTACTGTTGGGAACTTCAAAAGTGATTGGCTCTCAATCTTGTATGAACTTCTTTCACACTCTTGCGCGTTTGAGTTATGAGTAATATCTCTCTCTTTCTCTCTCCCACGTTATTAGAAAAGATTAACAACCCTCAAATCACTCCTAATATCAAGCATACCAAATATTCTGAATATCCTCTCTTTCGTTATTTTTTTGTGAGAATACACGTAGGAGTCGGTCAAACTTACCATTCTCACTCTCCTAATTTCGGTTTCTCATTAAGGTTGGGTCCCACATGGGCCCACGCATATGATTTTTTGAATTTTGTAAATATATGCAAGTTAAATTAAAAAATGTAATGGTTTAATTAAAAACTTGTAATTTTGTATTTTATGTTGGAATAAAATTTTGGAAAATAAAATTTGTATTTCATGCATTTTTAGGTGAATAAAATTTGTTAAATTGATCAAAATGTTGCAATAAATTATGTATGTTGATATTTATTATTTATTTATTTTTGTGACAAATAAAATGCATGCTTGTGATTTGAATTTAATTATTTTTTGATTATTTGTGATGTTTATTGTATGTTTTTTTTTAGTATTGATATATATGTACTTCTTTTTTAATGTTTTCGTATTAAATTAGTTGAATTTCAAATATGTCCATTACACTATTATTTAATTGTTTTTTACACTAATTTAAAAAACCAAATTAAAATCTATTTAACTATAATAAAGAAATTATGTTAAGTTAAAACAACTTTAAGTATAAAGTTAACTAAATGATACAAATTCATTGGATAAATTAAATTTCGATTAGGGCCAAAAATAAAGGAGTAAGTATAATATATTATACTATAAATAAATATATAGTAGTTAAAAGCAATTTAACTATAATAAAGAAATTCTTAATTGGTTGAACAAAATAATATTTATATAACAACGCTTATATACGATATATATATATAGTATAGGTAGGGAGGATTAGTATTCATATATATATATATATATAACTATATATATATATATTATGTTAAGTTGAAATTAAAATAAGTATGAAGTTACAAGTTAAATGAAATATTAATACGATAAATTGTACTGATAAAAATTTAATAAAATGATGCAAATTTATTGGACAAATTAAATTTCGTTTAGGACAAAAATATAAGAGTATAATATATTATACTATAAATAAATATAGAGTAGTTAAAAGTAATTTAACTATAATAAGGAAATTAAAATTTGTTGAACCAAATAATATTTATATAACAATGCTTATATACGAGATATATATATCTATATAAATGAGACAAAATAAAATTATAAACTGCAAATATTGAAATAAAATTTAAAATCTCAAAGGAAAAAAAATAAATTAGGCAAAATTATGCAAAAATATGTGCATATATAGCGACCAATGCGACTAATTACGGTAAACAATCGACTAAAATGTATAAAATATATTATGCGAAGTATGTGCAAATGCAATCGATTCGACTAATTACGATTAACACTCGACTAAAATTTATATAGTGATTGATGTGTACGTGTATTCAATTAGGGTTGTTTAGATCTTTCGAGATGTTTATGTCTCGAGATTGGATGTACAACCGTATTGAAGGCGGTTACATTAGATTAGAGTTTGTGGATGGCGTGAAAGAATTTATAAAATTCTCCATGTAACACTGCACCACTTACTTGAACGAAGCGAAAATTCGATGTCCAAGTCGAAAATGTCGCAACAAAAAATACTACGATGTAGACACCTTAGAGCTTCATCTAGTGAGAGGTGGATTCGTTCCCGATTACTATCGTTGGATCACGCATGGGGAGGAAGAAATAGTAAGCGATGAGGACGATGGAGATGATGATCTAATGGATGAATATCCGACATCATATCATCATATAATACACGATATTGCAGGCCCCAGTTTCGATTGGAATCGTGAAGAGGAGTCGAACCCTGAAGCGAAACATTTCTTTGAAATGATTGACGCGGCGAATCAACTGCTTTGGCCGGGTTGCAAGAAAATGAATAAACTCTCAGCAATGGCACGTTTATTGACGATAAAGTCGAATCATCATATTTCGGAGTAAGCATTCGATGAAATTTTGCAAGTATGTGAAGACAAGTTGCCTGAAGACAATTGTTTAATAAATAACTCTTACAAATGTAAGGGCTTGATGCACTGGTTGGGTCTCCCATATGAGAGAATTGACTATTGTTCCAACTTATGCATGCTTTATTGGGAGCTCGACTTCAAGCTTACATTTTGTAAATTTTGTGGAGAATTTAGGTTTAACTCTAACAAATGCCCGCATAATACAATGGTTTACTTCCCTTTGGCGCCTCGTCTCAAACGTTTGTAAGCCACGAAAGCTACTGCGAAACACATGCGGTGGCACGCAGAACACGTCAAAGAAGAGAACAATATGCGGCATTACTTCGATTCCTTGGCAGGAACCACTTCAATCAAGTGAGCCCTACGTTCACCTCCGAGGTTCGTAATGTTCAACTTGGCTTATGCACTGATGAGTTTCAACCTTTCGGAATGAATGACAAACCATACTCCTCGTGGCCAGTGATTCTAACACCGTACAACTTGCATCCCTCGATGTGTATGAAGAAAGAAGTGATGTTTTTAGCAGCAATCGTACCTGGGCCAACTAATTCGTCGCAAAGAATTGATGTGTTTCTCCAACCGTTGGTGAAAGGATTGTAAGAGTCGTGGTATGACGGAGTGCCTACCTATGACGTATCTACTAAGACAAACTTTCAAATACGGGCTGTACTTATGTAGACTGTTAGCGACTTTCTAGCGTACAACATGCTGTCGGGATGGAGCACGCACGGGATGACTGCTTGTCATTATTGCATGGAAGATACCGACGCTTTCCAGTTGAGGTTCGAGGGGAAAACGAATTGGTTCAATTGTCATCGACGTTTCTTGTCGCGATATTCGAAGGAGCGGAAAAATAAGTCTAGTTTTCGCAGAAATAGAACCGTATCCGACAAGCCACCAACTAATAAATCAGGTGAAGATATCTTGCGAGAAATTGAAGCTTTAGGGCTGATGAAAGTCACTGAATTGGGATCAGATGCAATAAACAACGAAGTCTCGAGGACTAGCGGGTGGAGAAAACGAAGCATACTGTAGGACTTGCCTTATTGAAAGACGAACCTTATCAGGCACAACCTAGACGTGATGCACATTGAAAAAATGTCTTTGATAATATTTTCAACACAATCATGAGTGTGATGGGGAAGACGAAAGATAACGCAAAGTCTAGGGAAGACTCAAAGGAGATTTGTTGTGACGGCCCCAATTTTCCACAAATTGAGCCCCGCCCGGCCTCAGCCCACGTGGACCCCCGAGCCAGTCTCGCAAGGTCAACGCAGACCTAGTCAGCCTTCCACTCCATCATTATAAATAAATTCATAATTTTAAGTTGAGTTATTAGTATTTTTCAAGTTTTACAAATTAGCGGAAGCAATTAATAATTAAATAACTCAACAATAATTGTAAAAGAGTTGGACAACCTAATTGTAGAACCCTGCATATGTATATCATCATCAGAGGAAAGTAAATACAAGATATACAAAAGACTCACCTAGCTAAGGAGCCTTCCCCTTGCTGGACCGTGGATCTGCACTCAGTCAAACACAAGAATGACGAGCCCAGGTAAGTAACGCCACTAGGACATATATACAACATTTCGAAATAACTAAATCACTCGAACTCATGCAATTAGAAAGAAACGAACAAGTAATGCATGAATATAAAAGACCGTAAACAAATCAATCGATAAGTGAGGCCGAATAGCAAGGAGTCCCGACGAAAAGGTCGTTTAGTCGAGGCAAAAGCCCAGCAGACTCGGGTTCAAGACGAGACACTGCCTACCAGCCCTAACCCTTGCGACTATGAGATATCCACAGACCCGGATAAGTGCCCCCAACGTACACTCAATTGGGAGATATCAACGGCGTCCAGATAAGAGATCATATCACAGATAAACAATACCATGACTCACTTGCCAATGAACCACTCAACCAATAGTACTTTCAAGGATATATATCAAAGCAATGAACAACAATATCAAAGCAATGAAATTACTGTACAATTTCCTAGCCAGTTTACTTACCTCGAGAAATCGCAAATCGTCCTCAAAACGTCCCACATACGCCTCGATGTGCGCACCAGACACTCGACTATAGCCTCATAAGTCCCTGGTGTCCATTTATACCAATTAAGTTACTTAAGTCATTCAAATCAATATGTTCGCGATTAAATTGAAATCATTCGATCCCAACACCAAAATATGGTTTAGGACCTCACCACGGCATACGCCTCTCGTCTTCTTCGCGAGCAATCCATCGCGAAGAAGAGCTTCGTCGAAGTCATGCCTCGTTGTCCACTGTTGTTGTGTCTCGTCGGGGATCGATCGGTCCGGCAACGCGCCATCGCGCCGTTGCTCCACGCCATTCCCCGCGCGATTGCCCTGCCGCTTGCGCATTGCTGCTGCGCCGCTCGCTCTCGGCATCTTCGCTTCTCGGTGCAATCTGCAGTTGGAGCCGCACCGCCGTCCAGTCATCCGCGCCGGAGTTCAGGCCACCTCACTGCCATCCACGCTGCTGGTTCGCCGTTTCCCCCACACAGTCGTGCCACCTCCTGCTGCCGCTACTGCTGGTCATCCGCCTGCCTGCTCGTGCAACGAGGCTCGCCGACCCTCGCCAGTGGAGCCACTCACCACCGTCGCCGCTGTCAACGCGCCACCGTGCTATCTGCTGCTCGCTCGTCTGCAAGCTCCCCTGCGCGCCGATCTCTCATTGCTCGCTTCGCGCCGCCTGGAGCCGCCGTCCGCACCCCCGTCACTACGAGTCGCTGCCCGTGAGCCGGAGCTCCGTCGTCTCTTCTTCTTCTCCTTCCCGGCGGCCTCTCTCTCTGTCTCTCTCACTCTCTCTCTATCTCTTATCCGTTTAAATGAAATTTTTTTTCATAATTATCTCATCGATTTTTGTGTCCGTATTAAACCCTGAAAAATACCCCGTTTTTGCCAAAAATTGACAAAAATACCAATGCACTCCGCAACACGGGTACACCGCATCTAAACCTTAACTTGACCATATTTTGCATCGATTTCGATCCCGATAACGACGAGTGGGTCCCACATACGACCCTGAAATGACACGTGGTACGAGTTATATTTTTAGGGCCGTTACAGTCTTCCTAACTAAAAGAAAATTTCGTCCTCGAAACTGAAGCAATTCACAAAGAAAGATAGTGTTTTCTGAAGGCCCAAGGCCATACCCGCCCAAGGCCATACCCCCATCTTACTCTATAGGGCTGGGCTCCTCCGTGACGAGCTGGGCTCCTCCGAGACCTGCAGGTTGTGTAATGCCCTTACACACCTTACATCATCTGTCTCCTCCTCTCCAATATATGACAGGGCAACATCCTCGAAACATATATGGAAAAACTCAAGGGAAAACCCTCCCCATCATATACCAGGGCAACATCCGTGAAACATATATGGGAAACTCAACGAAAAATACCATTTCCATGATCCACCGTCACACACACACACTTCCTCCGTATGTCCGTGAAAATTTGAACCAGTCTCTCAGACTGTTCGTCAGTCTCTCTAGTCTAGTGGATTTCAAACCCAACTCATCGATAACAGCATGAACCTACTCTCGGCTCTGCTGTGGCTACCCTATCCTAATCGTGGACACGTACTGGCGAAGTGACTTGGCTTTCCACATTCCCAACAAGTACGCTGAGATCCCGATCTAGATGGAACACTCTGTCCTCGTCCATACCTCTGTCTCTGACCACTGCCTCTGCCACTTCCCTCAGTCCTCTGATACTGCTGTCGCTGAGAACCTGACGGTGCCGGCAGCTGTGGTGTGATGTTATAACTCTGTATTGGAGCAGATGGTATTGACGCAATACGCGCAATAGGAGGTGGAGATGCAACAACACTCTAAGCTTGATCTCTCGACCTCCATTGTTTAGATCTCTTCCTCCTCCCGTCACCTCCCGGTCTGACATCTAACTGTGCTGGTGGTGGAGCTACGACTACTATACCAGTGCGCATGCTCAGAAAAGTCTCACTGGCCAAACTCCTCTCATATGCCTCCTGCAACGTTCCTGGAGCTGTGGTCACCATCATAGGACCAATCTCACCCAACAGGCCATTCATGAAGTAGTAGGCCCGGTCAGCATCCGTATCAGTTATGCCTCCGACATAGTCTATCAACCGCAAATATCGGCCCTTATACTGCATCACTATCTCGTCAGTCGCCTGTCGATTATTCTGAAAGTCGGTCATCTTCATATTCCTGACCGAATGAGGGAAATACTTCTGATTGATGCTACGCCACCACACATCAACCTCTCCGAACAACGAAGCTGATGAGATGCTCAGCCTCATATGCTCTGGTGTGGTCAAGACGTCATAAATCTTCTCGTGACTCCTCATAAACTTCTCTGTTGCTCCGAGATCCGTACCACCGTGAAACTTTTCTGGGTGATGTCGCTGAAACTCACGAGACTCCCTTGCCTCAGCCATCACTCGAGTGCTCCCATCAGTGGGTGTGTTCTGTGTATCGTCCGCCGGTGTATCTGGAGTAAATGGTACTCTCTAAGCCTGAACGTGTACTCCCTCAGGTCTGGTCGGCGATGTAGAAGGCGATGCTTTATCCTGTGTTCTCAAATGTCAGAGAATCTCCTGAAGTTGCTGGCAATGTGAAGTGACCAGCTGGGTCATCGCATCTAAACTCTCCTGAATGTCACCCAGATCGGTATCGCTGGTCTCAGGCTGATCGGCCATCGTAATTTGCAAAGAATGCGATTTCTCGATCAAGATATAGCTATCGATAGTAATAGTATACAATACATCAAATAGCGCATATAATCCAAATTTTAATTTCCCCAACTCTCCTCACTTCCCAACTAAGACTCTAAGTCAGGATCATAGGGTTCCACTCTAAGTTCCAACCGTGTCCTAACTCTATTTTTAATTTGTGTCTTATGCTGGTTGTGGGTTAATCAAGAGCTAGATGTAAAACCTTATTCTCTGATACCAACTGTGACGGCCCCAATTTTCCACAAATTGAGCCCCGCCCGGCCTAAGCCCACTTGGACCCCCGAGCCAGTCTCGCAAGGTCAACGCAGACCTAGTCAGCCTTCCACTCCATCATTATAAATAAATTCATAATTTTAAGTTGAGTTATTAGTATTTTTCAAGTTTTACAAATTAGCGAAAGCAATTAATACATTAAATAACTCAACAATAATTGTAAAAGAGTTGGACAACCTAATTGTGAAACCCTGCATATGTATATCATCATCAGAGGAGAGTAAATACAAGATATACAAAAGATTCACCTAGCTATGGAGCCTTCCCCTTGCTGGACCGTGGATTTGCACTCAGTCAAACACAAGAATGACGAGCCCAGGTAAGTAACGCCAGTAGGACATATATACATCATTTCGAAATAACTAAATCACTCGAATTCATGCAATTAGAAAGAAATGAACATGTAATGCATGAATATAAAAGACCGTAAACAAATCAATAGATAAGTGAGGCCGAATAGCAAGGAGTCCCGACCAAAAGGTCGTTAAGTCGCGGCAAAAGCCCAGCAGACTCGGGTTCAGGACGAGACACTGCCTACCAGCCTTAACCCTTGTGACTATGAAATATCCACAGACCCGGATAAGTGCCCCCAACGTACTCTCAATTGGGAGATATCAACGGCGTCCAGATAAGAGCTCATATCACAGATAAACAGTACCATGACTCACTTGCCAATGGACTAGTCAACCAATAGCACTTTCAAGGATAGATATCAAAGCAATGAACAACAATATCAAAGCAATGAAATTACTGTACAATTTTCTAGCCGGTTTACTTACCTCGAGAAATCGCAAATCGTCCTCAAAACGTCCCACTCACGCCTCGATATGCGCACCCGACACCCGACTATAGCCTCATAAGTCCTTGGTGTCCATTTATACCAATTAAGTTACTTAAGTCATTCAAATCAATATGTTAGCGATTAAATCAAAATCATTCGATCCCAACACCAAAATATGGTTTAGGAGCTCACCATGGCATACGCCTATCGACTTCTTCGCGAGCAATCCATCGCGAAGAAGAGCTTCGTCGAAGTCATGCCTCGTTGTCCACTGTTGTTGTGTCTCGTCGGGGATCGATCGGTCCAGCAACGCGCCATCGCGCCGTTCCCCGCGCGTTGCCGTTGCTGCCGCGCGCCGCCGCTCGCTCCTCCTCGCGGCGTCATCGCTTGCTTCTCGCCGGCGCCGCTGCTGGAGCCGCACCGCCGTCCAGCCATCCGCGCCGGAGTTCAGGCCGCCTCACCGCCATCCGCTCTGCTGGTTCGCCGTCTCCCCCACACGGTCGCGCCACCTCTGCCGCCGCTGCTGCTGGTCATCCGCCCGCCTGCTGGTGCAACGGAGGCTCGCCGACCCTCGCTAGTGGAGCCACTCACCACCGTCGCCGTCGCCAATGCGCCACCGTGCTCAGTGCTTGCCGCTCGTCATGAGCTCCTGTGCCCGGCTCTCCTTCTTGCTTGCCGCTGCACCGAGAAGCCGCCGTCCGCACCCCGTCACTACGAGTCGTGCGCTCGTGAGCTGGAGCTCCGCCGTCTCTTCTTCTTCTCCTTCCCGTGGCCTTTCTTTCTCTTTCTCTCTCTCTCGCTCTCTCTCTTTCCTTTATCCGATCTCTCTCTCCCCATCTCTCTCTCTTATCCGTTTAAATGAAATCTTTTTTTTTTTTTTTTTTCATAATTATCTTATCAATTTTTGTGTCGAATTAAACCCTAAAAAATACCCCGTTTTCGCCAAAAATTGACGAAAATACCAATGCACTTCGCAACACGGGTACACCGCGTCTAAACCTTAACTTGATCCTATTTCGCGTCGATTTCGATCCAGATCATGAATAATGGGTCCCACATATGACCCTGAAATGACACGTGGTACGAGTTAGATTTTTAGGTCCGTTACATTTGTAATCGTCCAGAGCTTCATTACGATCTAATTTCTAAGAAATATCCCTAGGCACGATATGCGCTAGACAAACGAAGAAAACAAGCATTGTGTAAGTGGATTAAGGAATTGAACTTCCTTGATGGTTACGCGTCTAACATTGGTCGCTGCGTAGATTCTAAGAAGTTGAAGATGTTTGAGATGAAAAACCACGATTGTTATGTTTTCATGCAACGATTGCCGCCGATTACTTTTCGAGATCTCTTAGAGGATGACATATGGATTGCAATTAGCGAGTTAAGCATTTTCTTCAAAGATTTAACTGATAGAAATTTAAATGTTGAGAATCTTCGAATTTTGCATGAAAAGATTCCCAAGATATTGTGTAAATTGGAAAAGATATTTCTGCCAAATTTTTTCGACTCAATGGAGCATATCCCTATTCATTTGGCGTACGAGGCTATCCTTGCTGGCCCAGTACAATTTCGGTGGATGTATCCTTTCGAGAGGTAATCAACTAGACTCTTAAACAATTTATATCACACTCTAACATATACATTTTAACTAACTTACTTCTACAAATGTAGGTACTTGAAACATTTAAAAAATAATGTTAGGAATAAGGCAAGGGTTGAGGGATCAATATGCAATGATTACTTAGTGGAAGAAACAGCCGCATCTTATTCTTATTATTTTGAGGAACATGTCTCCACCTCGCACAACCGTCTGCCCCACAATTACGATGGTGGAGTCGGACCAAGTCAAAGTTTTAATGGCCACTTCTCAATATTCACCCACCCAGGTCGGGCCTACGGGAGATCAAAGAAGCGTTATCTCACGGATGATGAGTGTAACGCCGCACACTCATATGTGTTGTTAAATTGTCCCGAGGTCACTCCATTCATTAGGCATGCTTCTTAATTATTATCTTAAATTTATTCAATCGCAATCCTTACATTTTTCAATTCTCCTGTTAGGATGTATGTATCAGAATTGCATTTCAAACATGTGAATATTACACAAATTGCCATCGATGAACATCTTAAGAAACATTTCTCAAGTTGGTTTCAACAATTCGTAAGTCATTTGTACGTGGATATTAAAATAATTCTTTATTTTTGTTGTTTATTTGAAATTGAAGTTTATGAATGAAACATTTTTGCCGGTAGGCTCCATCATCTATTCAAGATACAACACTTTAAATGTTGTCATACGGCCCTAGTCGACTTTGCACCGTATACCATGCATATCTTGTTAATGGCTACAAATTTCAGACCATGTCGCATCGCTCAAACAAAGATATGTGTAGTAGTGGGGTGTGCATTAGGGGCCAAAATTACGTACAATGTGACAATGAATTTTACAGGCAATTAGAAGTGATTGAAATCGAATACGGTGAATTCCTACGTACTATGTTGTTCAAGCGTCAATGGTTCGATCCCACGATCAATGTCGGGACAAGAGTTCACCGATCCTTCAAAATCGTCGATATACATCGAAATATGCGATTGAACAAGTATGAGCCTTTCATACTAGCCATGCAAGCTAGTCAGGTGTAGTTTCTTTCATACCCAAATGTAAGAAATGCGCAAAACAATTGGCAAGCTACGTGCAGACTTCAACCAAAATTCATCGATGAACAAAACTTAGTCGAAAACGTTGATAGTGAACCTATAGAACAAGATGTTTTTCAGGAGCAACTACCTGAGCATGATACTGAGGTCGATATTGACAACAATGTTCCAACTTCGCTAGCTAATCCTAGTAGGGTACACATGTCAGACGTCGACGAAAAAGATGATGAAAGTGATAACTCCGAGTTTTCATCGAATGATGAGGACGGTGACGACGAATCATGATACTATCTTGTTCAATTGGTAAATGATGCAATTATATTTTTTACTTGTTACGTAATATTTCAAATGTTGGAGGTTCAACTCAAAATTCTAATTTAGTTTTTATTTTTTTATAAATTTATGTCGTCAGGTAGAGGTTACGCCCCATCTTCTGGTGAGGGCTCCGGTGGACGATCTGGTAGTCGATCTAGCGCTACTAGAGATCGACGATCAGATGGATCACACCGTCATTCTCATGATGATGCTACTCCACCTGCACATACTAGTCAGGGTCATCAGAGTCTGCATCTATACCCATACCACCCTTCTCAGCAGACTCCATTTCATCCGTACCCATACCAACCTTCTCCGCAGACCCCATTTCTCCATTAGACGCCTCCCCCACATTATGCACATCCATCACATCCACCTACATCTTTCATGTCTTTGCCATCTGTTTTTGGTGATGATCTCACCTCTATGCAAATGTATTCTACTTTACTTTCCTCCCTACCCACTCCACCCGTTGATGGTCGTGGTACGTTTAGGCCAGGTATCGGGCCTACTTTCTCATAAGGGGGATCAACATCTCCCTCGCATCTTCATGATCGTACGTACGACCACCGTACAGTCCCACCACCACTCCATCATGATTTGTATGCCTTGCCCTATCGGGGTCAGCCCGTAGAGCAGTCGTCGAGTTCTTCGACACATCGTTCGAGTGACTCGTTCATAGGTACGACCCCATGTGGATGACGACGAAGCAATACTACTAGCCAAATCTCGGGGCGGATATTCTTGGTCGTGAAAGATGACAATAGTAAGTTTACGTACAAAATTTCTTTTACTTATTTCTTATAAACTTGGTCAAACTCCTCGTTTTCAATTTAGTGGATGGAAATTACACCTGTCTGACAGAGCTGCCTGGGAGATGACTAGGGCATACAAACACTCCCTGCACAAGGATGGTTATTCTTGGGAACATGTCCTGCAGCACATGCGAGATATTTACCGGAATCAATGGAAGGTAAAGTTGTTTAAGTTAATGTTGTTTCATTTACACAAGATTTACAAACAATATATAATTGAAAAGTGTTTATAGATAAATTTAAAATTTTATTACTTTTTGCCTATAGTTGTCATTCGACTGGGAGCCATCGGATGACGCATCTATGAGAGAGGCGTAGGATAGGCAGATTGCCACTCAGTACGCTGATTTTATTAGCAAGATGTGCTCCTAAGATAAGAAGCCTGCACATGTATCTGCTGAGATCTTCGACCACTATAAGAAGATGTGGTCCACTCCTGATTTTAAGAAGAAGTCAGAGCGAGCAAGTAAAAATCGGAGAACTGAGACAGGGGAAGCTGGTACAGGGATCGCAGTGCATACCGGTGGCTCAATATCCATTTATCAGCACACAGAGAAGCTAGTAAGTTATGTTATAATAAGTTTATATATAATATACATGGATTTAGTCTCAAACTTAATCCTCTTTAAATATATGTTTTGTAGGCGGAGAAGTTGGGTCGACCTCCGACTGTTTTGGAGTTATGCATATACTTCCATACAAAAGATCATGACGGTGTAACTTTCCTCGATTCGAGAGTAGAGAAGATCGTCGTAAGTAAATAATTTTGCTTTTAAATTTTGTTTAGTTAATTAATTATAGGTATTAATGACTTGTAAATGTTTTAAATTCTTAATTTAGACGGCGATCCAACGTAAGCGGATTGAGTTGACACAGTCGCAGCCTGACACCCCGATACATGAGACCGAGCTATATTGTCCGTCGCTCAGCGTGACGACAAAGGACGAACATATGGACTAGGGTGGACACCGTTGGGGTCGCGGCGCAGACATGCTACAGCTGGAGGAGCTGGAGGTGGAGATGGAGCTGGATCTTCTCGACGTATTTCTACTCCTAATGAGCCCATCGAGCTTTTGCGGAGGGACTTCCAGGCGATGCAGACACACATTCTTCGGGTTATGCAGGATCACACTCTAACCAAAGATCGGTTGCGAGAGGTCAAGGCTGTTGAATCGCATGGAGCAGGCTCTAATGGACAGACTTGGGATTTCATTCGTACCAGCGCCTCCGAGAGATGTTCCAGCTGATGACTCAGAGACCGACGACGATCTCGGCGATTGAGTTGACTTCCTTATATATTTAGCCTTATGTTGTTCATATCTTGTTTTGTACATTTTCATACTTGTAATTAACTTTTTTTGTTATATTTAATTTATTTTGATTGATAGACTTCAGTTATTAACTTTAATTTCCTTTAATTTTCTTGTCCTTAGAGTTATTCAGAATAAATTATATAGTATATATTAAAATATATTATTTTAATAATAATTTTTAATAAAGTTTTATAAAGAATTCTTAAATTTAAATATTATTTTGAAACATTTCATTTTAAATTTAATTTTAATTGAATTTTAAAAATTTCATAAAACTTTTAAATATTATATATAATAGTTTTTGTATTTATATAAAAATATATAATAGTTAAATATTTTAAAAATTTACATTTAATTTCCTTTAAAATTTAATAATTTTTAATACAATTTTTAATATTTAGTTTTTATAAATTAATTATATTTCAAATATTTAATTTTAAAATTTTAAATATTATATTATATTATATATAATAGTTTTTGCATTTTATAAATATAAAATATTTATAAATATTAAAAATTAAAAATTATATATATTATATATAATATCAAACTTAATTTTTTTTTTTCGCCAATTTAGCGACGGGGTTAGCAAGGGGCCCAATCCACATAGCATACACCATGGTATATCCTCTTGCCAACAAGCCACGTGGACAACAGCTCCTCCAAATGTCTTTGACTCCATCATACATATCCTTAATAGTGTCTATGTATCTACAGCGTGCACTCTTTTTCTTTCTAGAACCCACGAGAACATCTTTTAGCGCTTTTTCTAAACGATCTTTTTTCTTTTCTCTATATTTTTCCGCCATCGCTAATTGTCCACGTGGCATGGTAAACGAGTTTCGACAAAAACACGTGGCATCCGGACACATTTGCAAATATTTAATTTTAAAATTTTAAATATTATATTATATTATGACATGAAATAGCGACGGGATTAGCGACGAGATCTCGTCGCCAAACCTGACACATCACGAGAAAGTTAGCGACAGAGTTTCCCGTCGCTAATCCCGTCGCTTACAAGGTATAGCAATGGGAAATACCGGATTAGCGACATGTTTCCCCGTCGCTAATCCAATATCCTTTTGTAGTGCATATTACCATGGTTATTTTTTTGTTACATGCATTATTTATGTACATGCAATTTATTCATACACTATGCTTTATATATAACGCCACCGATTGCAAAATTATGCTATGTAGTTGCATCTCGTACGATCTTCTACATCAAAAATCAAGTCAATATGTGACATATAGTTTTTCTCTTAAAACCACAACGATTAGTTATCGTTTTATTCTTGATTTTATAATACATAAATGCTATAAGTTTGAGTTGATAGTGGGTAAGCCTTGTCCCATGTAAAATTAAACATTGAAAGGGAGACGAGTTATCTCGTTCGAGGAGGCATGATTATTGAGTAGACTTTGTCTCGCTACCTAACCTGAAGGTTGTCCTAACAACTCATACAAGTAGTATATTTTAAATAATATATACTTAATGGTATGTTATTTATTTTATGTAAAGCGAGAAAAACTAATTACTTTATCTATATTTTTCAAAGTATTAGTCAATTATAGTTGAATTTGTTGCCATACTATATTACTAACAAGAATCATTCATCATAGCAATTAGATGCTACAATTAATGAATAAAACATCTATGCAAGGTTGTGTGTTAAGCACAATTCATTCGTCAATTTCTCAATAGAAACTTGAGAAGCCGACAATTCTCTTTATGATATCCTTTCACCTTGGAGCTATATATATACTCCAAAAAGCTCAAAATGAGTAATTTGGGTCTCAAGCTACAAAATTTCATCAGTCAGAAATTAATTATAATTTCGCAATTTTAATTACCTATATGTTGAGACCATGTGGAAATATGATTGATGAGATAATAATAAGGTCACATGGCCCGCCTCGATTTATTACTGCAACAAATATTGAACGCGCAAGTCAATCCAATAAATATTATGGATTGATTTCTTGTCTCATGGTAGCTGAGTAAAATAATGAGATGTTATAAATATAATATCACTCCCGTCCAATTGGTTCAACTTCAAATAAACAAGCGTATGTTGCGTATGATGATCATGATCACAATAACAAATTTAAGGACGTGGAAATGGTGAAAAGATCAGGCAATGGTCGTATTGACAATTCTACTAAAACTTGGAACAAAAGTGGTGCACCACTAGAAAGGGCAAATAATTATTGACAATGAGCGCTTATAATTGTAATATTTTTCGTCACATATAAAAGGCTATTTTGCCAAAATATTGTCATATATATACCTGAATATTTTTGTGGCCTTTACCATTCCTTCAAAATCAAAGGCAAAATTATGAATTTTATCTTTGAAAATGGCTCGATAAAATTTGCACATTGATATGTGTTCTAATCATGAGCCAAATATAGGTGATGAATTTATGTCTTGCGTATTGTGCTACATGCATGTACATTATAATATAAAAGAGAATATTTCTCGAATTTGAACTTAGCGGAGGCTAACGTTTAGGCAATATCTGGTACAAAAATTATATTGTTAATGCCTTGTTCAGAAGAAGTTTCTCAAAATAATAGAGAATTTCTCTATAAAATTATGATTTAATATGAGAATAACATTCTTGGCTTTAACTTCTGAAATATATAAGACACATTAAAACGAATGTCATCATAAATCACATGATCTAATGACATTCATAATGTGGAATGATCTTTCTGATCATTTAGAATCATCAATAATGCGAAAAATATTGTAAATTCGCATGGATATCCTTTATGAAACTGCATTTTTTTATCAACTGGTGATTATCTCAAGGCAAATCAATATGAGACTTATATTGATTTAGCTATCCATTAATCATATAAAAAGATGCATTGGATCTCTAATAGAAAATTTATTTATAGCAAGTTTTGTTAATTGTCACTTTGATAAAGCAATTTTCCTGACCACTTTTAAGGAGATATATAAGCCACTTCAAAAAGAATGGCGTGAAATTGCTTAAAATGCATCAAATTGCATCAAATTTATTGTATTATGATCCATGTATAAATTAATATGAACTTGAAGTTCAAAGGATCGTTCATAATGAATAAGTAGCAAGTACTTTGCATAAAATAGTGGCAAAATCATATGTTTTAATATTAAAGGTTCATAAAGAAAATGATGTCCCTGTGCAACAAAATGTACAAGAACCAACAAAATGCACAAGAATCAACAAAATGCTTAAGGTTTAAAAGAACAAATATCGTACTTGCAATGATTTGTTACAATGTAATACACGATGTCTCACCCATGTGAACGTGAGGGGGAGAATCAAAAGGAGTTATTGGGGAGGTTGATGAAAAATGAAAGGGAGGGATTGTAGTGAGTATGCACTTGTTATTGTTGTTGTATGTTTTTATGTTTTGTAGTCTTATTTTTATGTCATGTTGGGATATGGTTTTGAGGGATCAAACGTTCGATTTTGGTCAAATTTATACATTGGTTTTGATGTTTATATATCAAATTAGGTCCCTTAAAATCATCTTGAGGTTTCGAAATGGTTTCGTAGGTTAATTGGAGTCAAAATGGTTGCATAAAAACTAGTTTTTATAGAACTAGTACTATGCAGTCCAATTTTCGGGCTACTTTGAGGTAATGATTCGGGTAATCAAACGAAGATTTTTGAGCAAAAGCTTTTATGGGTTTTCATATATATATATATATATATATATATATCAAAATTAATCCCAGTAAATCAGATTTTGATTTGGAGAAGGTTTGATAGTGTTTTAAAAGGTCGAAAAGAGGCTAAAAATTAGGACTGCATTGTCAATTGTTTTAACTGTTTTGAGTAGGCATGTTGAGGCATTGATTTAAGACATCAAATGAGGTCTGATTGACTTGCGAATATGTTCGTTTGAATCTTAGAATAACATACTTTGATGATCAATAAAGATTATGGCCATTGGAATTTGTTTAATCAATGAAAAACAAGGTATAACATAATACGTTGATATGGTCCAAAACTGTCCACTTATGACATTTGCGACTTAACGACTTTGGGTAATGATTTAAATGGGTATTTGTTATCTAAATTAACTAAGGTTGGACTTTTTGAAATCTCTATATATCCTACTTTGAGTGGCACTTAAGCTTGGACCTTAGTACAACTTTTAAATTGGTGAAAAATAGTTGTGAAAATGGCTAAAAGTAATGAACTAAATTAATTAGTTAATGAAATGAATTGATGATAAAATGGAGGTGAATGAAACTGTTAGTGATACAATGGGTAAAATTGAGACTTTAATTGAAAGATCAAAACATGGAAATGAGCTCTAAAAAGAGGTGTTAGAGTTATTGAATGGTTTGAACTCCGTTATGAGATTGAAAATGAGTTTTAATCTCATTGTAAGTTGTAATATGGATTTTTGATATTCAAGTGGAGTTGTAACTCTTAAAATGTGAATTTGTGATTTAATAGGACTTGTTGAAGTGTAATGGCCTGAATATAATTTGCCGTTATTTATGACGTGTTTGCAGATATGGCGGACAACTCAAACGCTCGTGGGACCCTCAGTTAGGCTTGTGCGCGGCTGGAGCTAGGTAAATGGTTATTTTTGTGTGCTAAATTGCTTAATTTGCAATGTTTAACTTGAAATAGCGTATATGGCATCGCAATGTGTGTTAGTATATTACATTTGACGTGTCAGACCGTGTGTTACGTATTCGCCTCAATATGCGTGTCGACGCGGGTACCGGGTAGTCTAACTGACTTACCACTAGGCCGAGGAGAACTAAAACACACAAAATGAATAAAATTGGTTAAATAAGTAATATGGACTGTATATTTGGTGGTTAGGGACATGGTAGTACGCGTATGTCACATTTCGGGACGGGAAATCGGGCGTCGGAACGTTCGAAAATGGCCTTTTTGAGTTAACTACAAGGATGAGTGTCCTAGCTGAATCAAAATCGGAGTCAAGAGAGGTGGGAAATGAAGTAAATGGAGGTCTTTGGATGGCATTGAGATATGTAAGTGTGTGGAGATGACAAATCAACTTATATAAGTCAAAATTGACTATTGTTACACCACCTTTTCTCTCTTTTCATTTCTTATCCGAGTTTGGAAGAGAAAAACCAGGGTTTGGGGAGATCAACCTTGTGGATTTGTGGAGTTTGGAGGGGTGTAAACACCAAAAGCAAGGTGAGAAGCACTTACACCTTCACTTCCTCTATCTTTTGATCTTATTTTTGTAGAGTTTGGTGAAGTTTGGTGATTGTTGAGTTGGTGTTTAAATGTGTTTCAAGTGTTTTGAAGTGGTGTTGTTGGTGTTGTGGCTGTTGTTGGGTTGATGAGGGAGAAGAAAACCCAAAATTTTTGACAGGTTTACTGTCCAAAACGCGATTAGTGTACTATTCGCAGGATCTAGCGCGCGCTAGACCAGAAAAT
Organism: Stephania cephalantha; assembly: GCA_039657325.1. NCBI lineage: Eukaryota > Viridiplantae > Streptophyta > Magnoliopsida > Ranunculales > Menispermaceae > Stephania > Stephania cephalantha. The sequence continues at coordinate 39,708,054 of CM077576.1, forward strand.
TAGCGCGCTGATGTTCATCTGGGCTAAGACCGTATAACTCTCTGGGCACTTAGCGCGCTAATGCCCAGACCTAGCTCGCTAATGCACCCTTGTTGTGACATAAATTATGTGAAGTGACTTAAAACACATACTAATGACTTAATAACACTTATATATGGAACTAGGTGATTACAGGCTGTAATTTGGGATATCTGGGACTAGGCGGAGCCAGACCAAGGGTTAGTGACGGTACACGGAGTGCGGTGTGAGGTGTGTAGTATCCCAACTAAAATTACTTGAGCAGTATTTACTTTTGCTTTTGAATTCATTTCTTGTCTTTCAATACTCTATTCCTGGTGTGTGTATGATGGACGGACGTTGAGGCTCCCCCTCCGTGCCATTTCTGTGTGTACGTCAACTAGGCCATAGCACGTGTGCCATCTCGATGAATAGGGCTACCCGAAAGAGTGATGGGCACGTGTGGGTGCATCGTAGGTTCCACGCCGACCACCTAGCAGATCCAGATACTGGCCTTGCTTGAGTGCTACTCGCCAGCAATAGTCAGTGGAAGAGTTCGAAGTATGGCGCTAGTCTGACCCTAGGGGCTAGGAACACACACTTTGAGCTTCTACTATTACATATGCATGCGATGAGCACAGTTGTCTGTATTTTATTTCCGCATGTTTATTTAATAGTTTTGTTTAAATTCCAGTGTTTACTTTCTGTATTACTCACTTAATTTCCTTGGGAATACTCACTCTGAACTCGTCATCTGTCTTTTTGTGATGGCTTGAGTGCAGATCTTAGTATGAGCTGGGGCAAGGGCAAGCTACCGAAATACAGAGACGTATAGCCAGGCTTGTACGTTTGTATATATTTATTTTGTTTTATGTTGGGATTTGGGATTTTTGTGAGACACTAGGACTCTGTACTGTTGATATTTTGATACATTGAGGTACATATGATATATGGGTTTTCCACACTAGGTATCAGAGTTAATTGCATGACTTCCGCTGTGACTTATTTGGGTTTACAATGATCTTAACAGATGAATTGAGTTCAGTAAAAATTTACATAGTAAATTGTTGTCATTTGAGGTTAATTATGATTAAATGGTGGATGAGTTGGCATGTGGGACACCACTGGCGCTGGTAGGCCAGGTTGTGGGCCCGCATCGGCCCTCGTGGCGGTCCATTTGGAAAATGGGCCGTTACATTTTGGTATTAGAGCGAGGTTAGTGAACCTCGAGGGAATGGACAATTAACTCTGATACGGGTATATTTGTGGACTACATCTGATTCATAAACTGTAGATGTGGAAACCCAAAGGAATTACCTATAGTCCTAGTTGGGAAGAGAGGTGAGATGGGTAGAAATCATGGACTATACGTGTTGTATTTTGGTTGTATTATATATCTATACGATACATGTATAATGGTATTAGGGCTAATTGGGTGCACGTTCTTCGATGCAGATACCAATGGATAGATAACCATCAAATACCCAGCCTGAGGTCGGAGATACGAGTGATCCGACGAGACCGACCCTGACTTTGGAGTCGTTGGCGCGGACGATGGATGATCGGTTTGCGATGCTTATGGATATGTTGAGAGCTTGGGAGGTTACTGTTCCTCATACTACCGTTGTGGCTGCACCAACGACTACGCAGGCAGTCGTAGCGCCTACTTCAGCGGAGGTTCAGGTGCAGGCGGCCGTATAAAAGACAAAGAGGGCTACACCAGCCGCATGAGAAGAGGAGGCTGCAGTAGTGGTTACACCTGCGACGACCGAGCAGCCAACAGTGGCATCGACCTCTGGGGGTCAGATGATAGTAGAGGCGAAGAAGATGAGGGACTTCCACAAGTTCTCTCCAGGGTATTTTTATGGGGCTGGAGATCCTGAGGTAGCCGGGAGGTGGCTATTATCCCATGAGCGGCTACAAGACTTGCTGAGAGTTGAGGAGATCGATCGGCCGAGGTTATCCAGTTTTTGTTTGAGAGCCGATGCAGCGATCTGGTTTACTACTTACACAGCTACCTATCCTGCTGTGACTACGTAGGCAGAGTTCTGGACGGTATTCATGGATGAATATATACCGATGGAGGTCAGGGTCCGCTTGAGGGAGGCATTTCTGTCCCTAGTGCAGGGTGATATGTCGGTCACCGTCTACATGGAGCGGTTCCGATATTTGCTGTCGTACTCCATAGACATAGCCGGTACCGATCGATTGCAGATCTACTATTTTGTCCGTGGTCTGGATGAGAGGATAGCGAACACAATGGTATCCAACGCAGCTCGTACACTGACTGAGGTCTACGACAGGTGCCTTGCACACGAGACCTACATGGTGCAGAGGGCCAGTCGACGAGTGATTCAAGTCGTGTCTTTGCAAGTCTGCATAGGCATCCAAAGCATCGGGATCTCGATATCGATCGAGAGGTTCGAAGAGACGAGAGAGAGGCCTCGTAGAGGAGAGTGGCAGTCTGGTCAGGGTAGCCGAGAGGTCATAGATCGATGTGATGATCGTTAGTTGGCATATTTTACGTCTTCTGCACCCATTGAGCAGCCTAGGCAGTAGAGGCATGACAGAGGTCCGAGAGGCCAGAGTCGAGGCCAGAGTCAGATGCTGAGTCAGCGGAGTTCTGGCAGATCCGAGACTCGCACATGTTACCGGTTTGGTCACGTGGGGCATATCGTGGCATATTGCACTAGACCAGCACCATTACCTCCACAAACGGAGTAGGCCAGGGATAGAGCCTAGACAACAACATTTGGGGTCGCGCAACCGGACAGGGAGGCGACTAGACAGCTCGTTGAGGGTACGTTATCTGTCTATGGTTTTCCTTTGCATGTCATGATGGATTCTGGTAGTACTTTGTCTTTTATTTCTGGATGCATGGTAGGAAAGTTAGGGTTACATGCACAGACTTTAGATACACATCTTGTTCTCAGCACGACAGTTAGGGATAAGATTTACCCAAATCGAATTTGCTGGAATTGTATTGTTGAGATTGAGGGACATCAGTTACCGGCTGATTTGAAAGTGTTAGAGTACTTGGAGTTCGACGCGATGTTTGGGATGGATTGGTTGTCATCTTATCAGGCACAGATCGACTGTTTCAGCAAGACGTGATGTTTAACATCGAGGGGATTCCAAGGTTTACATTCGCTGGAGTTGTGGCTCCATTACCAATCACTCAAGGCAGATTAGCTACGTCTCAGGAGATGGAGGCGCACACGACTATGGTTGAGCTGGAGCGTAAGACGGTGTTGAAGGTTGAGGATGTCCCTCGTCTGCGAGTTTCCAGACGTGTTCCCTGATGATTTTCCTGGTTTGCCACCACCGAGAGCTATGAAGTTTATTATTGAGCTGATTCCGGGGACTCAACCAATCTATAGCAGACCATATCGGATGTCAGCATCGGAGCACGAGGAGTTGAGGACCCAGTTAGAGGACTTACTGCAGAAGGGTTTCATTCACCCTAGCATATTGCCTTCGGGAGCTCCAGTTCTGTTGGTGAAGAAGAAGGACGTCTCAATGCGTATGTGTGTGGACTACCGGAAGCTGAATCAGGTGACGATTCGGAGTCGTTACCCACTTCCTAGGATCAATGACTTGTTCAATCAGTTAGTTGGGGCCAAGTTCTTCTCGAAGATCGATTTACGATCAGGATACCATCAGTTGCGGACTCGAGAGAAGGTTGTGGAGAAGACTGCATTTAGTACGCGTTACGGCCTGTTCAAGTTCACAGTCATGCCGTCCGGGCTGACTAACGCACCAACGATCTTCATGGATTTGATGCATAGGGCTGAGGCCATTCCTGGATCGATATGTCATTGTGTTTATTGACGACATCCTGATATACAGTATGACTCGTATGAAGCACGAGAGACATTTTATAGATGTATTATCGACACTGAGAGAGCGCAGACTGTATGCTAAGTTTAGCAAGTGTGCATTTTGGCTGAGTGAGGTGAAGTTCTTGGGTCATGTCATTAGTGGACAGGGCATATCTGTTGATGGTGACAAGATTCAGGCGATTATTGATTGGAAGACACCCGAGTCTGTATCTGACATTAGGAGTTTCATGGGTTTGGCAGGATACTACATGCGCTTTGTGCAGGGCTTCTCAATGATTGCAGCGCCGTTGACAAGGCTGTCCAAGAAGGATGTTAGATTTGAATGGTCACAAGAATTTGAGGATGCGTTCTGGGAGCTGAAGAGGAAGTTGAGGTCTCCCTGATTTCCTGTAGCAGGTAAAGGTTCATTTGGAAAATGAACCTTTACCTGAATAAGTAAATTATTGTCATTTGAGGTTAATTATGATTAAATAGTGGATGAGTTGGCATGTGGGACACCTCTGGCGCTGGTAGGCCAGGTTGTGGGCCCCCATCGGCTCCCGTGGCGATCCATTTGGAAAATGGGCCGTTACATGAAGTACATGAAAGACGGGGAAACGTGCGAGGCTTGGTAACCAACTTTGAGTTGGTTTGGTGGTAAGTAAAACCTACAGTGATCTTTACTATTGATTGAATATTTTTGTACCTGTAATTGTATCATAGTCTGCATTGCATCTTATCATTCTTGGTCATGCATACATAGAGTGAGTGAGGGGGATAAGCTTGTTTCAGAGTCTGGTTTGATTGAAACTAGGTTTCAGTCATGCCTTTACGCCGTCTAGTGAGACTAGCAGAGTCTAACGCTGACAAGTTATATTTGCATTTCGTGATCCCTTAATACTGTTTCTGTACTATTTTTAGAAGTCGACGTCTGATTATAGTTAGGAGACAATTACGGAGTGGATTGCATGTCATGTTGATGCATATATTTTATTGTTTATTTGAAAATGCAATTACATGTCTCCATGTATCAGACTAACAAATGCAGGAGTACAGATCAATGTAGGAATTTACTTACCTGACATCTTCGAGTTGTTTTTGATGATGTCAGATTCGACATGAAGACAAGGGACAAAAAGACAAGTCTAGAAGATTGTACTAATTATTTTCATGTTATAAATATAATATTTTGGTTTTAAATGTTTTATATATATTATTTTGGGATTCTTGGGGTGAGTGTAGGATGTGAGGTTTTGTTGAATGGTTATAAGAGTCTCCTAAATTAATTTAAATTATGTTGAAAGCTTTATATTTTAGTTTTGGTGTATTTGCGATTGTAAAGTTGAAATTAAGTTATCGGAGACTCTAAGTTAGTTTAGAAGTTCGATTTTGATATATATTATGAACTGTGGGGAGTTGTGAGTCTTTCGAGGCATATCCCCATTGTGCTGTCTATTAGGTGAAAGTTTTAAAATGAGACTACTTTTAAGGGAGGTGCTGCCGAAATTTTTACAAAATATAGAATAGAATTCGTATGATTTCCTAATTTTCTTCAATTGAATGAATCATGAATTGAATTTCATTGACGATATTACTCTAGTTATGGAGCTTTATTAAGGATTTGATTAAAGTATTTTGAGGTCAAAGTTGAAAGATTAGATTACGCTGACTAGATTATCATAGGATTTAGATAATCTAGGCCGGTCAATCGTCTTAATGATGAAGGGCTGACAAACTTGGTATTAGAGCCTAAGGTTGGTTCAATTGAGGATAAAATTTGGTTGAAAACCAAAGGGTAATTGAACGTGATTAGTTGGAAAGTGACAGTGAGCTGGGGTATTTGAGTTATTGTGTTACATTTGTGTTGTATGTTTGTATTATTGATATATATGCAATAGGAAATCTATTCTCCTTATCCGTTCAATACTTAACTCGTAAGATATGACGAGTAAGATTAGAAACGAATAATTGAAATAGAGAATAGACTTATGAAATGAGATTGAGCGTGATTGGATGTGAAATAGACTTGTGAAGTCTGAATTCACAAAGGTGTTGTATGTAGTTCGGTACTAGTGTAACTAATGAAAGTTATCAGTTATGAGACCAATAGGAAATTGGTTGAACAAGAAAGTCCAAATGATTCATGTACGTAAGTACTAAACATGGATTTCTTGGAAATCGAAAGTATCGAACTATTACAATTATAGAACGATCAGGAAAATGTTAAAATATTCTTAATGATGAAAACGGAGACACTTGGTTTCAAAAATAGAAATTGATTAGGTAAATGAATCTCACTGGAAAATCACAATGGGATTGTGATTAGATCAGTCAAATTGTCTAAGTTGGTTTCTACGCAAATAAAATACTTTAAAGTAAAGTATTGTCTCCTTGTCCAAAACAAAACATCAATTGAAATGTAGAATAGACCACAGTTAAAAACAATCAAATGACTTCTAAAAAGAAGTACTGAAACTTTTGATTGTTTATTACTCAAGCTACTTATCCATAAGCAACATTGAGTAAGTGGTTCTATGAGTCGAATAAAAAAACTAATAAAGCAACTGGAAATACACGAGTTAGAAGTAATTTTGTGAATAACAGATTAAGTGTTGTTATGAAATAAAGATCAACATAAATTTCTAACTTAAAAATGAAAAGTGTAGTGATAAGATTAACGTGTTATAAGTTAAGGTATTGGGGAAATGATCTAATAATAACTTGGATTAGCTATTAAACATCAACACAAGTGATTGTGTTTTGAGATTCAAAGTACCCAATAATAACTTCTAATGACATTAAGTAATGATGCTTATCACTAGAACCTAAAAAAAGTAACTAAGGAAGAGATAGATATATGGATTGAGAATCCGTAAGTGCTCGCTACAAAAAATAACTGACCAGAAATAGAAATTTTCATTGCTGACTGCATAAATTCCATATCTAATTCAATTCTACAACGGAACAAAGACGAAATATAGTCCGTCTCAAAAAGTGTCGACGCTAATTAGTCAACAACGAAAATATTTTTCATTTCTGATTAGAGACGAATTAGAGACGAACTTAGAATTGGAACAGAGACAAAACAAAAATGGAAAGTTTTCCAAGGTGAATGGTTTAGCTTGCATTCAGTTGCTAATCTGTTGCTGATCCGTCTATATTCCATGTCTAAATTGAGTATACCCAGTTTTTCCCAGCTATTTCTTTGCAAATTAGAGACGGAATAGCAACAGAAACTTTGAATTCTATCGCTAATCCGTCTTTATTCCGTTTCTACGCCAAATTTTTTTTACTACTAACAAGAATCCAATTGGTTCTCTAAAACCTCTAAACATGAAAATACAACAACAAGACCTGATCCATCACCTGCACCCCCTCCAATAACTCCTTGGGGGTGCTAACATCCCAAAAAAAATAGAATTCGACATACATACATCAACAATATATATCAACAACAAAGATTCAAATGAGAAAAAAACGTACAATTCGACATTAAAAAAGATTTATATATCGACGAAAGGTAGTCAAGTATAATAAATGTCTAAAATACCTAAGTATCCACAAAAAACCACCAATCCGATTGTTCTACAACAACAAAAAAACCACAAATCCTCTAAATATGCACAAAAAGAACTATCAATCTAAAAGTTCTATAAACAACCATAAAAGATATCTAAGTATCATCAAATTGTTTATCCCTTGCACCCCATACCTATAAATATCCACAAAAGAAGAATTACCATCTCAAAAATTACGCAAACTACCATAAAAAATACCTAAGTATCCCCAAGCTGCTCATCTCTCGTAAGCCAATCTTGCATCTTCCGATCAACATTGTCCTGTTGCTGTGGTGGATCAGCGGGATCTATTTGCACCTGTTGCTGCTCATGAGGTGGTGGTGGTGGCTGAGATAGGCATGCTTTGTCCAGGGTCATCCTGAACTGCCTCTGCATAAATGCCACAACCTATCATAATTGGTCAGCAACAATATCGAACTCGGAGCGTGAAACCATCTCCGACATTTGGGATGTGCTAGCACCAAGATCTGCATATCGTCTATTCTTTCTCCCTTACGACCCAAGACCATAGACACGTCCTTTAGGACACTCACCCACCATATTGTAGTACACCGCCTCATCAACCACCGCGTGGTCCGGTGTAGACTGGGTCAGCTCCCGACGTCTCTTCTAGAGCTTAGCCTGCATGGATTAACAATAAACAACTTAAATGATATGCTTTTAAGTAAAATTACTACTATTTAGCTCGTATTTCTATACTTACATAGAACCGCTCCGATCTAGTATCGATGAATGTCACCCAGTCGTGATTTACGGTGTGGAGATGCAAATACAATTCATTCACGGTAGGTGGCGTCTCGGATGTATTTATTTGCACACAAAAGTTATAAAAATGTTAAATATGTCAATTACTAGTAGGTCAGCGCACTTCTATTCGCCAAACACAAATCAATTGCATAGAAGTGATATAAAATGAACTGAAGTGAATGAAATCTGTACAATACAAATGAGTTAAACTGGCATCAATGTGTAAGAAATAAAAAAAATAAGATTAAAAGCAAACACAAGCATAGTGAACAAGTGTATAAATGAAAAAATAAACAAGAGTATAAAAACACTTACCAATCTTTCATTGGTAGTCACAAAAGACATCGAGCCACCACCGTGCTTCGATGGTCCAGTCCCAGGTCCTTTAACCTCAGTGTTCCTATTCACGACGCCTTTGCCTAGACACACTGGCAAGAAATTCCTCGCTCTCCCCCAAGTACTCAGTATCTCCTCCACGCCTCATCTCGTAACAAAGTTTGGCTGGACACGATTCTTCTTTAATTTATGCATCAATGCGGTGTACTTAGTGTCTACATGCGTGTCGTACGTCGCACGAATGAGATCCTCGTGAATCGTGTCATCCCATCTATAATATACCTATGAAATGGAGAGTGCAAACCGTTACGAGCCATTGGAAAAGTCGTATAAATCCTAAGACATTTTTTTATCCTACGTACACCGCTTTGGTGCCAGTAGTGGTCCTTATGATGATCTGGTACCGACTTCCAACAATACCCTTCTAGAATCATCCATCTCTTGAAAACTTTTGTCATCCTCCGTGCACAAGAATGAGAAAGATGCAATTCCCTGTGTTTCATTAAAATGCATAACATCTTAAAAACATATTTAATAATTTACATGGGTAATTAGAAATACGTTACTTAATTAAATACAAACTTACTTATTATTCGCAATCAGTGCGATCAGGATCCTATGCACGCGAGGGGGTTCAGCCCCTTTCCTTTGAGGTGTTCGCTGAGTGCCTGTAACGCGCAAGCCTGCTCTGCCCTCATAGGATGGGGATGCTGCTGGTGATGCGGTGGTTGAAGGCGCAGGCATCGTCAGTATAGGAGTGTCATGTCTCGATGTCACTGATGGTGACTGCAATGGGGATTTGGTATGGTTCCAGACGACGATGTCGATGGTACAGGCGACGCGGACGGTATAGAAGGCGAAGGTGACGCTGACTATAACTCATGATCGAGTGAACGAGAAGCCAAAATCGATAGGACATGAACTGACCCACGACCTCGACCGCCACGACCTCCTCGACCCCCCTCGTGTGGCCGGTCCTTGAGGTCCAGTCGGTATATCGGTTCCTGGGGTCTGTGTTGCACCTCTTCTGACTAGACGGGGACGCCTTAAAGGTATCCCTCGACCGCCCTGAGGTACTGTGTGACCTCGAAGTGGGGGCTGATCATTGCGAGCCATAAAACCTAAAAAAACACCCATCATAAACAATCATGAATAAAGGTTTAGAAAGTTCACGTAACGTCGATCAAACATTGACATAACATAAACATACATTACTCGCTGTCATCCGTTTCAAATTTACTCTCATGACTAGAAGTTGATGATTATTCTTCCGAATCATCTCCACTATCGGCAATGAAGTCATTGTCTTCTTGACTTGGACCCGCTTCAACAATGAAGCGGGTCCCATTTAGATCATCAAGATTGTTGAAATCAATTGCATTGTCGACTACGCACATGGTGGGTTCACCATCTTAGAATGCAATCTTTACCGAGTCTTGGTCATTATCGTATTTTCTCGTTTCCTCGTCGGTGAATTTTGGTTGACATTAACAAATTGCTAGCCATTCTTGTCGCTCGTTCCTTAAAAAAGGTACAAAAGGTAGTACACTTGAGTGGCTTGCATTGCAAGGACAAACGACTCGTAGTTGTTATATCGTCGACTTCAGTGAACCTCTACCAATTTAAGTGTTGGGTGAGTCCTCACACCATGATTTGGTGTAGGGTCATACCATTCACACTTAAACAACACCACACGTTTGAGGCCAGTATATTCAATCCCTACAACCTCTTTTAGTAGTCCATAGTAGTCGTGGGAAACATCGGTGTAGTTAGAACCCTTCACCAAAACACCGTTGTTCTGCATCGATCTATTAACTTCGTATGTTTCAGTGTGGAACATATACCCATTCACTAGGTAACCATGGTACACATTACAAGATCGACTAGGACCAACTGAAAGATCAACAAACATCTCATCTTTGATGGAATTCTGAGCCTATTCATGAAAATTTAGAAAGTTAAGACACATTATTTATGAAAGAAATAAACGAAGCGATAACCTATAATCGTAATAAAATTACATATATTTGAAACCAAATGGGGAAGTTGCGCTCTAGGCTAGTATCGACTTCCGACTCCCCCATTCCTTGAGTGATTTCATCAATAAAGATCCTACAAGAAACGAACATGTTAATATCATGTCTTGGTAAAAGATGAATAATGAATGTACTGCATTCTTGAATGAAAGTGACCGACATACTGGATGTAAGGAGCGATCTCTGGACAATTGGGTAGTATGTACGAATGAGCGACATTATACTCCTGCTCTGTTAAATACCGCTCCTTTGACTTGCCCAAGGGTCGTCCGGGATAAGTAAAAATTGAGAAACTGCCCACAAAATGCGATGTGGGCCCGATACCACCATCGTCATTTCGTTGCATTTTGTTGTGCAACGTAAAGACGTGATCTTCAAAGTAGTAAGAACAAAACGATGTGACTTCTTCGACCAAATAAGCATTGCACATCGAGCCCTCAACCTTCGTTTTGTTACGAACGTTGTTTTTCAAATGTTTAAGGTACCTATCGAAGTTTAGTTAATGTTAATTTAAAACTTTATCGAATGGAAAAACAACTTCAAAGCAACTCAAGATATTACCTCTTAAAGGATACATCCATTGAAATCGAATTGGGGCCGCCGACGGGCCTCGTAAGCCAAGTGGATTTGTAGGTGTTCCATAGAGTAGAAGAAGCTAGGAGGTAATATTTTCTCCAACTTGCAAATGATTTTAGGTATTTCGACTCTAAAACCTCCGTATCTTTGAGACCGACACTTTTATGATCGGGGATCGAAAAAAAGGCTAAGCTCGCTAATTGCAACCCAAATCGCATTTGGGAGGAGTTCTCGAATGCAATTGATGTCAAGCGTTGCATGAAAATATGACAATCATGACTCTTCATGTCGAACAGTCGTGACTTCTTTGGATCCACACATCGACCAAGATTCGAAGCATAACCGTCAAGAAAAACAACTTTTCAACCCACTTGCACAATTTTTGCTTTTTGAGTTATCGAGAGCATAACATCCAAAGGATGTAAGTATTTGTTGCTGAATCAATGTGTAGAGAAGGTCGATGATAATATTCACGAATATCTTGTCTCGATTTTGCATTGTCCTTACTTTTGCCCGGTACACTCATAATAGTGTTGAATATGTTGTCAAAAACATTTTTCTCGATGTACATGACGTCTAAGTTGTGTCTGATCAAGTTTGTCTTCCAATACGGCAAGTCCCTGAAAATGTTTTTTTTTTCTCTATCCCGGAGTCTTAGCTATCATCCCATTCACAGAATCAATTCTTATTTCTGTCACCTTCATCAAGGCCAACGATTCAATTTTTGCAAAAATTTCTTCACCAGATAGCAAAGCGGACGGCTCGTCGTTTAATACGATTTTGCCTCTAAGAATTTTTTTTGTCTTTCCTGAATGGTGAGTTCTTCGACAAGAAACGACGGTGACAGTCGAACCACGATGTCTTTCCACCACTTCACAATTGAAAGGCATTTGTATCCTCCGTACAATATGGACAAGCCATCTTACCGTGTGTGCTCCAACCGAACAACATGCTACACGTAGGGAAATAACTTACAGTCCATAAAAAGGCGACTCGCATACGAAAATCTGTCTTTGTGGAAACGTCGTAAGTAATCACCCCGTTGTTCCATAAATCTTGCAACTCTTTCACAAGCGACTGAAGGAACACGTCAATTTTTTGTTTTGGGCTGGTCGGTCTAGGAACGATAACCGTTAAGAACATAAACTCAGATTTCATGCACATCGACGGTGCAAGATTGTACGGAGTCAAAATTTTGGGCCATGAAGAGTACAATTTACCTGAAATCCTAAAAACTTGAAAGCCATCAGTGCACAACCCTAAACGAACATTTCGAACCTCGGCGGCGAAGTCTCTGTTGACATCATTAAAATGCCTCCAAGCAATCGAATCAAAACACTGTTGCATAACATCTTCTGGCGAGGAATGCTCTCCATGCCACCGCATATGCTTTGCCATTGACTCAGACGCATACAATCGTTGCAATCGAGGGCCTAAAGGGAAGTAGTACATTTTTTTGCAAGGGCATTTTTTGGTGTTCCTTCCACGACCTCGTCGCTATGCAATGTAGCGTGATTTTCCACAAGATTTGCATGATGTCAATTCAGAGTCCACTCCCCAATAAATCATACATTGGTCCTCACAACAATATATTTTCTTAACTAGAAGACCTAGACCTCGTATTAGTCTTTTAATGTCATAAAAATTTTCAACCAATGAATTGTCGGTTGGCAAACAATCCTTCATGAATTTTATGATTTCATTATACCCTCGTTCAAATATATGGTGTTCTGACTTGATCGCAAGTAATCTTGCAATTGCGGACAACCTTGTCATGGTTTCGCACCCTGGCCACAATTGTTCGCTACTAGCCTCCATCATGTCATATAGTTGGCGTGCTTGGAGGTTTGGTGATTCTTCCACGTGATTCCAATTAAAACTTGGACTGCCACGTTGTGTAACATCTCGTGGTAAGTTGTTGTATTAAAAACTCCCCCATCAAAGCATAATCAATATGGTTATCAAATTGGTAGATATTTGGTGGCTCTTGACCTCTAATTTCACCGTGTTCGTACCAACAAGTGATATCTCGAGAATGAATCCATACCTACATATATGGTATCCAACAGTTTCGACGTCAGTGCAAGTACAAGTCGACATTTCTTATAATTGCATGGACATTTAGTCTTCCTTTCATTTTGGTAGGTAGGACAATATTGCTTAGCAAATGCTATGAATTCTTTAACCCTCGTCGTGAATTCAATTCGAAAGAAGCCGTTGTCGAGACGGTTGTACATCCGATCTCAACTTGTAGATGACATTCCTATAGTAATTGTGCAATTAAATTAGTCAACTTGTTTAATAATTTTTGTGTGTCCAACTTACACAATTTAGTAGAATGGGGAATCTGAGAACCTCACTAACTACATGAACAAAAAGCTTTGTTTGTCTTGAATAAAGGTGGTTTGATTCAAATAACATAAACAAATAAAAAGTGGCCACACCAAACAGGTAGGACTAAATTATACTACTGGAGTACACAAAAAACAAAACAAACCTTACATTTGTTGATTTCTAACTTTATGTCTGTTTGTGGCTTGAATTTAATACTCCTAATCTCAGGAAAAATGTGCCTAACTTCATGTCTGTTTGTGGCTTCAATTCCATTTTTTGATTTTTACTTTCCTAATACCTAGCTCTTCCTAGGAGTGATACCAAACATAGTAGGATACTTGGTCGTAAGAATAAAAGTAGCAAGGAGTTCAAGAGATCATAACTCATAAGTCATAAGCGACATACAAAAACCACATAGGATCAAAGCTCCCAGTAATTCATTTTCAACAAACACCCAATGTCAATGAAAGCATCAATAATACGTGAAAGGTAGAGAAGAAATCTCGAAAACAAACAAAGGAAGAAAAAAATAACATGTGCTTGAAACTTGATGCTACATCACAACTTAAACCTGCAAGGGCGACATAAAAGAAATCGTGCATTGCAAAGCCTCAAAAACTTGATTTCACATTATTTCACCTTATTTGTCAACCCATCCAACATCTCATACCAGGTGAAGAACTATCAATATTCAACAAATCAAACAATGGAATAACGTCAGAAGAATCTAGAGAAAGATAGAAAAAATGCCATTTCACAATCTAATTTCACTTAATCAAACAATGGATCTAAATGATTTGAAAAAGCCATCAGTTAGCATGGATCGACTAGTTTAATTATATCATTTCAGAGCCAGACGACGTCTTGCTCCTTTTTTCCCCCTGTAAGTATATCTCTTTTAGTTCATTATCAAGTTTACTTATGCATAGCTTGCCTGAAGTTTGTCATCGACGATTTAATTGATTTCTGTCTTTTTAATAGTGTTTGTCTTGACGAAACCGTGGTTTTGTTTTATCGGTTAACATCTGCTTTCCTAGTCGCGTTGTAAGTCTCGCAGTTGGAGTGTAAGTCGAGCAATAAATCGTTGACCAAGTAGGTGTTATCTTGTTTTTCAAACCATGAGTTCTTTACGACGATCTCTATCAAAAGCTTTATCGTTTAAATCACCTTTTGAAACTGAATCAGGTTTCTCTTCTTCGTCTTCTTCATCATCTGTATATTCTCATATAATGAAACTTGTATCTAAATATAAACTGAAAAATATATCTGAAATAACATATGCTAATATAGATCAGTCCTTACAAAACTGGACCATTCCTGAGGTTAAACCCTCTGCCGTCTACACAAAAGGAAATTTTTCTCCAACGAAAAATTATGTAATCAAGTTAGTGGAAGAAACAATTTCGGTCACAGAAGACGGACAAGAAATTTATCTTTTTTCCCCTGAAAAAATTCAAAGCTTAGTAGCTACTCATCGTTATTTGCATCTTGGTCTTTTACAAGTTGTAATTAAACCTTTAATTTCCTTAGGTTTAAACACCGCCGCTTTAGTCTCGGTCAGAGATAAACGTCACCTTAATTTCCTTAATTCTGTTTTAGGAATTGTCGATGGTAGCCTTGCTGAAGGACCTTTATACTTCGACTGTTTTCCTAATTTTACAATTGATCTTCACAATGATCTTGCCTATAAAGCACTTGTGTTAGGCATATCTACCAAAGGTTTTACCTTATCGGAATCTATTTCCAATGTTGCTGTTGTGTATCGATTTACTTATAAATTGATGCATTCGATTATTCCCGATATAGCTTATATTGAGCTACAAAAAGGAAAAACCTCTACTCTTTTCTTTACTAATGTAAAAATACTATCATTGATAGAAAATAATTAAACCTAAAAGAATTACCTTTACCACATAGATGGACTATTATTGACACACCAAAGAGGAAACGCAAAAGAGACAGGTGTCTCAAGACATTTCGCAAATAATTGAACATGATGATGGTAAAGTTGATATTATCTTTGCCCCACAAGGCAATCGACATCAATTGTTAATCCCATAGTTCAAATCTTCTCAACCAAGTTGTCCCTCTCGTGCTCATATGAGCATCCTCCTCTTGGTATTGCTTATCCTGTTACTTCACATTCAACAACAATAAATGATGATAATGTTAGCATAAATGATTTTGTTGATTATCATATTAATGTTGTTACTCTTGAAAAACGACCTAACAATTTTGTAATGGATTATGAAGCTGCTTAAACATGACAATTTCTAACCCATCCTTTAAAACCTTCGTTTTGTAAACTTGTTGCTTTTGACCATCAAGCTATTTTTAAAGTGAAAAATACTTTGATTATGTCAAAACAAATCAAATTAATATCTCTTTCTTTGATTGGTTAGCATTGAAAAGTCCTAAAATTTCCCTCAGGTAAATACCATTTGGGAAAGTATCCTTTGGTCATAAATATGATCAGCGTCATCCTCCTTTAGCCCCATTTACCATTAAAGAGGATATAAAAGCCTCACCTTTTAAATCTACCTTTCTTATCGATGATGGACCAATCTCGAAAAGAGATTTAACTCACATCATTGAACAAAATAATTTTACTAATATATATCATCCACAATGACAACAAAAAAAGAAGCTTTCAACTACAACTCCTCTTTGTCTCTAATCCTCCACAGCAAAAAACGAAAAAATCCTTTTTTCCTCCATCTTCTTCACCTTCATCAATTCCTTCTTTTGCTCCGAAAGTTCGCTATTCGGAAGAATTCTTAGATATCGACTAGGAAAGTGAGTCAGTTACACATAACTCTTGTTGTTTCAGCAACACCTAACCCTCCTCAAGCTTCTACTTCTAAAGATAAAGCCCCTGCTATTCTTACAATAGCTCCTGCTTCGGAACATGCGTCTGATTCTGAGGTCTCACTACGGAAGGACTCTAGTTTAGATTCTGGTCAATCAGACCTTTCGGATTCATCTTCCGTTGAGATTAATCGCATCATGCGTCATAAATCTCAAAAAACATTACGCAAGTCGTCTCGCTATCCTTTACGGAAACAATTTTACTCTCGTCCATCACCCAGTGACCTTATTCTGGAAGAAAAGGTTAAACGTAATCAAAAATATGATGGTTCCACAATTTATGATTGGAATATTGATGGTTTATCTGAATATCAAGTTATTGAAACTGTCCTGAAAATGCATATATATGCAAAAGAGTGCACGATGCACCATCATCTGAACCGAGATATTGCTAAAGCCATTGTTCTTTGGCTTTCTTGGTCAATTATACGGTTGGTGGCACTATGTGCTAACCGAACCAGAACGTCAAGCTATCCTTACTCATCTTAAAACTGATTCATTGAATCAACCTATGATTGATCAAGGTAAATTTATTTATGACTCTGTCAATCACCTTATGGCTGAAATTATTTGGCAATTTGTTGGTCAGCTAGACTCTATTAATGAGAAAATTAGAGATCAACTACAAAATCTACGGTGTAGAACACTTAATGATTACCGATGGTATAAAGATACATTTTTATCCAAATTATATTCCCTTACAGAACAACATGATACGACTTTCTGGAAAGAAAGGTTTATCGCTGGCTTACCTCCTTACTTCGCCAATAAAATTAAAGATTTTATCAAAGAACATTATGATAATACTTTGGCAGAATTATCATATGGTGATGTCATCCAAGCCGTTCAAACATGTGCCCTTTCTCTTTGCAATGATATGCGATTAAATCGCCAATTACGCAAAGAAAAATCTTCCATGAAACATGATCTAGGCAATTTCTGTTATGACTTTGGTCAAGACCGTGATTTATCTAAATATGTTACACCTAAACGTCGTGACAATCGAATGTCTAAATCTTCGCCCTTTTATAAACCGCCTTATTACCAATCTACTCCTTATTATAAACCTCCTTACTACAAACATCCGCCTAAGCGCAAATTTCGTAAACATACTTCGTATGCCCTTAAACAGTCAACAAATAATAAGAAAAGCAATGTTTGCTATACTTGTGGTAAACCTGGTCATTATGCCAATAAATGTCATCTAAAGACATCCGCTAAAAAAATTAATCAAATTGGTTATTCCTCTCCTTCATCCTCTAATGAATGTCACTGTGTGACTAATCTCCCTAATATCATCATCATCTTCGTCTTCCCCAGAGATTAATGTCTTAACGTCACAAGAAGAATTAATCCTTGCAATAGGAGAACAAATTTCTGATCCTTCCTTAAAACTTAAATATTTTACAGAACTTATTTCAACATCTCCTGTTTCATATGAAACATCTCATTGATATTCCTATGGTGCTTTCAATGAGAAAAAACAAAAGCATTTCAAAGAAGAAGTACACTTTGATGATTCCAATTATACCTTTGCAAGTCTAATGCAAATTGTTAACAAAAAACCTAAACAAGCCACAATTCAATCTCTGCAAACTGAGATTAATCAGTTAAAATCCGAGATTAAGCGGTTATCTGCTCGAATTGAATATTCGAATCTCCAAGTCCTGAAGCTAGCTATAGCTATGACTCCAACAATATATTTGTTGATAGTATTTCGCGCTCTTTGTTTCAAAGATGGTTTACACCAATTACATTTACAGTTAAAGGGTTTTCTGTTAAATGTAACGCGTTGATTGATTCTGGAGCTGATTTAAATTGTATACGAGAAGGTTTCCTTCCTTTACAATATTATAATCGCCTTCAAGAAGATTATCATATTTCTGTTGCCAATTGACATCAAACAAATATTAAATATTAAGTTCCTTCTGCGCATATCTGTCATCAAGGAATTTGTATTCCTTTTTCCTTTATTATCATAAAAGGATTAAAACACGATGTGTTATTAGGTACTCCATTTTTAAGAACAATTCAACCTTTTACGGTAACTAGTAAAGGTATTTCTACCATCCTTCAAGGAAAATCTTTACATTTTTCCTTTATCGATCCTCTCTTGATTCTTACACATCACGTATATTATCAATCAGATTGAGTATAAACGAGACTCATATAAAATTCTTAAAACAAGAAATCTTATTCCTTAAAAGCTGAACAAATTTTGCAATCTCTGTTTTTAAAACCAAATTGAAGAATTTTCAAGAGCAACTTCAACAACAATGTTGTTACGATATTCCCTACGCTTTACAGGTAAGAAAACAACATATTGTTAAATTACCTTACATTACTGAATTCCATGAATCCAAAATTCCTACAAAAGCTAACCCATCTCAAATGAATTCTCGATTACGAGAAATTTGTCAACAAGAAATCAATGATTTACTTAAGAAAAAGTTAATTACTCCTTCCAAATCTCCTTGGAGTTGTACAACATTTTATGTTGAAAATGCTCCTGAACTTGAACGAGGTGTTCCTCGATTAGTTATTAATTATAAACCTCTTAATCATGTCTTACAGACCATACGCTACCCTCTTCCTAATAAAGCTGATCTTCTAAAAGCCACAACGACAGCCGTTGTCTTTTCTAAGTTCGACTTAAAATCAGGATTCTGGCAAATACAGATTCATCCTGACGATCATTACAAAACAACCTTTAACACTCCATTTGGACAATATCAATGGACTGTTATGCCTTTTGGCCTTAAAAATGCTCCTTCTGAATTTCAGAAAATTATGAATGATATCTTTTCGTCGTATCATTCATTTATCCTTGTGTACATTGATGATCTTTTGGTTTTCTCTACATCAATTAATCAACATTGGAAACATTTAGCAATCTTTCAATCTTTGATTAAGAACCACGGCCTTGTATTATCACAAAAGAAATTACAGCTGTTTCAAACAGAAATAACCTTTTTAGGTTTCAAGATTTCAAATCAAACGATCACTCCTGTTAATAGGGTTATTAGCTTTGCTAACAAATTTCCTGATAAATTAACTGATAAACTTCAGTTGCAACGTTTTCTTGGCTGTCTTAACTATCTTTCGATTTTTATAAAGATATAGCCAAAGATAGGCGAGTGTCTACAAGCTTTACTAAAATCTAAAACGCCTTTTCCTGGATGCACGAGCATACCAAAGCTATTGACTTATTAAACAAAAGGTTCAAGCTCTTCCATGCCTTCATTTGGCAAACCAAAATTATTTCAAAATTATTCAAACGGATGCCTCGACGATCTTGGTTATGGAGGAATTCTCTGCAACGTATTCCTTGTGGCAAAGAACAATTAGTTTGTTTTACGTCTAAATCTTGGAAAGATGCACAAAAGAATTATTCTCTTGTGCAAAAGGAAGTCCTGCCATAGTACTTTGTGTTCAAAAATTTCAATCGACATTTTAAATCAAATTTTTTGATTGAGTTGATTGTCGCTCTGCGAAAGAAATTTTGCTCAAAGATGTCAAAAATTTGGTTTCAAAACAAATATTTGCACGATGGCAAGCGATCTTAAGTATCTTTGATTTTGATATTGAATACATTCCGGCACTTATAATTCTCTTCCGACTTCTTCTCGTGAATTTCTTACATCTTCTTTTGTGAATTTACTACAGATTATGTCAAAGAAAGCCTCTTCCAACGATTTAAGCCTCTTTGGCTTCCCGAACCATGTTCTTATCTGAAAACATCCCATAACCTTATTCGCATCCTTGAACCCTATATCATTGATAAACCACTTATAACCCAAATAGCATGTACTATGCCACCTGGCCTTCATTTTATTCCCTCTCGTCCTCACCTAACTATCCAGTTCTATGAGAACATCCTTATTTCAACACAATCAGTTCATTTTGAACATTTGTCAAGGGAAAACTCTTCCGAAATTGATTATTCCAAATTTAAGATTCAAAAAATCTTAACGGAAGCCGAATGGTGTCAAGCACATAACTATATGGTTAAAACACCTTTCACCTATAAAGAAATTGTGATATCTAAAGATAAAGATAAACCTCCTCTGTTTATCAGTTATCATGATTATATTAACGCATGGCGTAACATTTTATTTTATCAAGATCCTCATCATCATTCCTGGTATATTACCTTCAAACAAAACATGAAAACCTCCTTTCCCCACTGGTGGGTTCTCGATTGGTGGAAAAAGTTTGGTCCTACAGATGAAATATTTCCAGCTCCTGTCAAAAAACAGTATGTTGCTGAAAAATTACCTCTCTTGTAGTTTATGAAGAAGTATTCTATTCCTTGGATTCTCAAATGGGAATATGCTACTTCTCCTTTCATCTTCCATGAAGAAAATAATAATATCACTTTTAATTATCTTTCGCAAGATATTTCATGCAAATGGTGGAATAAATTTAATTATGAAGCCATTTTTGCTCCAAAAACCCCAATTAAACTTCATGAGTTTCCTACCCTTAGTGGTTCCTTTAAAGATGTTGTTACCAACCACAAGTATTACTTGATAAAATCCAAGAATTACAAGATGACAATCGCAAATTAAGACGAGAATTTCAACAGGTCTCTTCTCGGTGTTCTTCGACCACCCCTAGCATTCACCTGTCTGATGACGACGAACCAAGCTGAAGTACCTCCTGCTGTTCGACAACCCCTGGTTGATTTCTTTCATGCTGCCCTTTACCCTAATGGTGTTGATATTTTGTGGTGTCCACCCCATGAACATTGTTCACTCCAAATTGTTATGTCCTGTGTTAGTTTTACTTGGACAAATGATGACACCGATTATCTCCTTGCCTTATGGTATTTGCTTGACTGTCCTCAAATCAAAGTTATCACACACCCAAGATATGCTTCGATTTCCGGATTATGTTTTTGCTCCCCTTTGGCATTTCCTAAATTTTTCACCTGCAAAGTTTGCATGTACCTTTATTTATGAACGACCTTACATTCCCCTTAATTTTTGGCCCCTTCAACGATAAACTATGTTTCCCTTGTCCTATGTCCTGGACGTGTCCAGCCCTCTGGCCCATGCCATCCATCCATCGATCAAGCACAAGCTTCCTGTCATAATTTCCACTGGTTATTATTGACAGCCTTGGATTCGTGTCCTTTTAGTTAGTCTGATCAAGTTCCTTTTTGTATTTTACCTTTGCTTTTTCCAAAGGTCATGAACTGTTTCCTTGACCTTTACTATTTGTACTTTTGCTTTTTGAAGAGACAAGCACTATGCATAAAGTGCTACAGTCTTTACTATTTGTACTTTTGCTTTTTGAAGAGACAAGCACTATGCATAAAGTGCTACAGTCTTTTGGTTTTTGCTTTTTCGAAAGGTCACTTGACCTTTGCTTTTGTGAAAAGTCGTTGTAGGATTGCCTTTTCATTGGCAATGCGTCTATAAATAGCTGTTGTTGTTTCAGTTTAGGTATCGAGTCTTAGTTTGGTAATCAGTTTTGTAAAGAGTCTTCCATTGGCTTATGTCCAGTGTGAGAAATAAATAAATTCGTCTTCTTCTCTTCTTCTCTTCTTCTCTCTCTTCTTCTCTCTTCTCTTCTTATTATTTGTTGACTGTTTAAGGGCATACGAAGTATGTTTGCGAAACTTTCGCTTAGGCGGATGTTTGTAGTAAGGAGGTTTATAATAAGGAGTAAATTGGTATCAGAGCCAGACGACGTCTTGCTCCTTTCCCCCCCACCTGTAAGTATATCTCTTTTAGTTCATTATCAAGTTTACTTATGCATAGCTTGCCTGAAGTTTGTCATCGACGATTTAATTGATTTCTGTCTTTTTAATAGTGTTTGTCTTGACGAAACCGTGGTTTTGTTTTATCGGTTAACATCTGCTTTCCTAGTCGCGTTGTAAGTCTCGCAGTTGGAGTGTAAGTCGAGCAATAAATCGTTGACCAAGTAGGTGTTATCTTGTTTTTCAAACCATGAGTTCTTTACGACGATCTCTATCAAAAGCTTTATCGTTTAAATCACCTTTTGAAATTGAATCAGTTCTCTTCTTCTCTTCTTCTTCATCTCGTATATTCTCATATAATAAACCGTATCTAAATATAAACCGAAAAATATATCCGAAATAACATATGCTAATATAGATCGTCCTTACAAAATCGGACCATTCCCGAGGTTAAACCCTCTCGCCGCCTATACAAAAGGAAATTTTTCTCCAACTAAAAATTATGTAATTAAGTTAGTGGAAGAAACAATTTCGGTCACAGAAGACGGACAAGAAATTTATCTTTTTTCCCCTGGAAAAATTCAAAGCTTAGCAGCTACTCATCGTTATTTGCATCTTGGTCTTTTACAAGTTGCAATTAAACCTTTATTTCCTTAGGTTTAAACACCGCCGCTTTAGTCTCTCGACGAGATAAACGTCACCTTAATTTCCTTAATTCTGTTTTAGGAATTGTCGATGGTAGCCTTGCTGAAGGACCTTTATACTTCGACTGTTTTCCTAATTTTACAATTGATCTTCACAATGATCTTGCCTATAAAGCACTTGTGTTAGGCATATCTACCAAAGGTTTTACCTTATCAGAATCCATTTCCAATGTTGTTGTTGTGTATCGATTTACTTATAAATTGATGCATTCGATTATTCCCGATATAGCTTATACGGAGCTACAAAAGGGAAAAACGTCTACTCTTTTCTTTACTAATGTTAAAAATACTATCATTGATAGAAAACAATTAAACCTAAAGGAATTACCTTTACCACATAGATGGACTATTACTGACACGACCAAAGAGGAAACGCAAAAGAGACAGGTGTCTCAAGACATTTCGCAAATAATTGAACATGATGATGGTAAAGTTGATATTATCTTTGCCCCACGGCAATCGACATCAACTGTTAATCCCACAGTTCAATCTTCTCAACCAAGTTGTCCCTCTTGCTCCTGTGAGCATCCTCCTACTGGTATTGCTTATCCTGTTACTTCACATTCAACAACAATAAATGATGATAATGTTAGCATAAATGATTTTGCTGATTATCATATTAATGTTGTTACTCTTGAAGAACAACCTAACAATTTTGTAATGGATTATGAATCGCTTAAACAAAGAATTTCTAACCCATCCTTTAAAACCTTCGTTTTGTAAACTTGTTCCTTTTGACCATCAAGCTATTTTCCGTGAAAAATACTTTGATTATGTCAAAACAAATCAAATTAATATCTCTTTCTTTGATTGGTTAGCCTTGAAAAGTCCTAAAATTTCCCTCCAGATAAATACCATTTGGGAAAGTATCACTGGTCATAAATATGATCAGCGTCATCCTCCTTTAGCCCCATTTACCATTAAAGAGGATATAAAAGCCTCACCTTTTAAATCTACCTTTACTGATGATGGACCAATCTCGAAAAGAGATTTAACTCACATCATTGAACAAAATAATTTTACCAATATATATCTATCCACAATGACAACAAAAGAAGCTTCGCCTTTACCTACAACTCCTGCTGTCTCTAATCCTCCACAGCAAAAAACGAAAAAATCTTTTTTTCCTCCATCTGCTTCACCTTCATTAATTCCTTCTTTTGCTCCGAAAGTTCGCTATTCGTAAGAATTCTTAGATATCCTGACTAGGAAAGTGAGTCAGTTACACATAACACCTGTTGTTCCAGCAACACCTAACCCTCCTCAAGCTTCTACTTCTAAAGATAAAGCCCCTGCTATTCTTACGATAGCTCCTGCTTCAGAACATGCTTCTGATTCTGAGGTCTCACTACGGAAGGAATCCATTTAGATTCTCGCTCCCGAATCGATCTTTCTGATTCATCTTTCGTTGAGATTAATCGCATCATGCGTCATAAATCTCAAAAACATTCGCATTAGGAATTCTTCTCGCTATCCTTTACGAAACAATTTTACTCTCGTCCATCACCCAGTGACCTTATTCTGGAAGAAAAGGTTAAACGTAATCAAAAATATGATGGTTCCACAATTTATGATTGGAGTATTGATGGTTTATCTGAATATCAAGTGATTGAAACTGTCCTGAAAATGCATATATATGCAAAAGAGTGCACGATGCACCATCATCCCGAACAGATATTGCTAAAGCCATTGTTGCTGGCTTTACTGGTCAATTATACGGTTGGTGGCACTATGTGCTAACCGAACCCGAACGTCAAGCTATCCTTACTCATCTTAAAACTGATTCATTGAATCAACCTATGATTGATCAAGGTAAATTTATTTATGACTTTGTCAATCACCTTATGGCTGAAATTATTTGGCAATTTGTTGGTCAGCTAGACTCTATTAATGAGAAAATTAGAGATCAACTACAAAATCTACGGTGTAGAACACTTAATGATTACCGATGGTATAAAGATACATTTTTATCCAAATTATATTCCCTTACAGAACAACATGATACGACTTTCTGGAAAGAAAGGTTTATCGCTGGCTTACCTCCTTACTTCGCCAATAAAATTAAAGATTTCATCAAAGAACATTATGATAATACTTTGGCAGAATTATCATATGGTGATGTCATCCAAGCCGTTCAAACATGTGCCCTTTCTCTTTGCAATGATATGCGATTAAATCGCCAATTACGCAAAGAAAAATCTTCCATGAAACATGATTTAGGCAATTTCTGTTATGACTTTGGTCAAGACCGTGATTTGTCTAAATATGTTACACCTAAACGTCGTGACAATCGAATGTCTAAATCTTCGCCCTTTTATAAACCGCCTTATTACCAATCTACTCCTTATTATAAACCTCCTTACTACAAACATCCGCCTAAGCGAAAATTTCGCAAACATACTTCGTATGCCCTTAAACAGTCAACAAATAATAAGAAAAGCAATGTTTGCTATACTTGTGGTAAACCTGGCCATTATGCCAATAAATGTCATCTAAAGACATCCGCTAAAAAAATTAATCAAATAGGTTATTCCTCTCCTTCATCCTCTGATGAATGTCACTGTGTGACTAATCTCCCTAATACATCATCTTCGTCTTCCCCAGAGATTAATGTCTTAACGTCACACGAAGAATTAATCCTTGCAATAGGAGAACAAATTTCTGATCCTTCCTTAAAACTTAAATATTTTACAGAACTTATTTCAACATCTCCTGTTTCACATGAAACATCTCCTGTTGATATTCCTATGGCTGCTCAACTGAAAAAACAAAAGCATTTCAAAGAAGAAGTACACTTTGATGATTCCAATTATACCTTTGCAAGTCTAATGCAAATTGTTAACAAAAAACCTAAACAAGCCACAATTCAATCTCTGCAAACTGAGATTAATCAGTTAAAATCCGAGATTAAGCAGTTATCTGCTCGAATTGAATCATTCGAATCTCCAAGTCCTGAAGCTAGCTATAGCTATGACTCCAACAATATATTTGTTGATAGTATTTCGCGCTCTTTCGTTTCAAAGATGGTTTACACCAATTACATTTACAGTTAAAGGATTTTCTGTTAAATGTAACGCGTTGATTGATTCTGGAGCTGATTTAAATTGTATACGAGAAGGTTTCCTTCCTTTACAATATTGTAATCGCCTTCCAAGAAGATTATCATATTTCTGTTGCCAATGGACAACAAACAAATATTAAATATGAAGTTCCTTCTGCGCATATCTGTCATCAAGGAATTTGTATTCCTTTTTCCTTTATTATCATAAAGGATTAAAACACGATGTGTTATTAGGTACTCCATTTTTAAGAACAATTCAACCTTTTACGGTAACTAGTAAAGGTATTTCTACCATCCTTCAAGGAAAATCATTACATTTTTCCTTTATCGATCCTCCTACTGATTCTTCTGTCACGTATATTATCAATCAGATTGAGTATAAACAGACTCATATAAGATTCTTAAAACAAGAAATCTTATTCCTTAAAACTGAACAAATTTTGCAATCTCCTGTTTTTAAAACCAAATTGAAGACTTTTCAAGAGCAACTTCAACAACAATGTTGTTCTGATATTCCCTCTGCTTTCTGGGTAAGAAAACAACATATTGTTAAATTACCTTACATTACTGAATTCCATGAATCTAAAATTCCTACAAAAGCTAATCCATCTCAAATGAATTCTCGATTACGAGAAATTTGTCAACAAGAAATCAATGATTTACTTAAGAAAAAGTTAATTACTCCTTCCAAATCTCCTTGGAGTTGTACATCATTTTATGTTGAAAATGCTCCTGAACTTGAACGAGGTGTTCCTCGATTAGTTATTAATTATAAACCTCTTAATCATGTCTTACAGACCATACGCTACCCTCTTCCTAATAAAGCTGATCTTCTAAAAGCCACAACGACAGCTGTTGTCTTTTCTAAGTTCGACTTAAAATCAGGATTCTGGCAAATACAGATTCATCCTGAAGATCGTTACAAAACAGCCTTTAACACTCCATTTGGACAATATCAATGGACTGTTATGCCTTTTGGCCTTAAAAATGCTCCTTCTGAATTTCTGAAAATTATGAATGATATCTTTTCTTCTTATCATTCATTTATCCTTGTTTACATTGATGATCTTTTTGTTTTCTCTACATCAATTGATCAACATTGGAAACATTTAGCAATCTTTCAATATTTGATTAAGAACCATGGCCTTGTATTATCACAAAAGAAATTACAGCTGTTTCAAACAGAAATAACCTTTTTAGGTTTCAAGATTTCAAATCAAACGATCACTCCTGTTAATAGGGTTATTAGCTTTGCTAACAAATTTCCTGATAAATTGACTGATAAACTTCAGTTGCAACGTTTTCATGGCTGTCTTAACTATCTTTCTGATTTTTATAAAGATATAGCCAAAGATAGACAGGTCTACAAGCTTTACTAAAATCTAAAACGCCTTTTTCCTGGATGCCTGAGCATACCAAAGCTATTCAGCTTATTAAACAAAAGGTTCAAGCTCTTCCATGCCTTCATTTGGCAAACCAAAATTATTTCAAAATTATTCAAACAGATGCCTCTGATACTGGTTATGGAGGAATTCTCCTGCAACGTATTCCTTGTGGCAAAGAACAATTAGTTTGTTTTACGTCCAAATCTTGGAAAGATGCACAAAAGAATTATTCTACTGTGCAAAAGGAAGTCCTGGCCATAGTACTTTGTGTTCAAAAATTTCAATCTGACATTTTAAATCAAAAATTTTTGATTCGAGTTGATTGTCGCTCTGCGAAAGAAATTCTGCTCAAAGATGTCAAAAATTTGGTTTCAAAACAAATATTTGCACGATGGCAAGCGATCTTAAGTATCTTTGATTTTGATATTGAATACATTCCCGCACTATAATTCTCTTCCTGACTTTCTGTCTCGTGAATTTCTTACATCTTCTTTCGTGAATTTACTACGATTATGTCAAAGAAAGCCTCTTCCAACAGATTTAAGCCTTTGGCTTCCCCAGAACCATGTTCTTATCTGAAAACATCCCATAACCTTATTCGCATCCTTGAACCCTATATCATTGATAAACCACTTATAACCCAAATAGCATGTACTATGCCACCTGGCCTTCATTTTATTCCCTCTCGTCCTCACCTAACTATCCAGCTTCTATGAGAACATCCTTATTTCAACACAATCGTTCATTTTGAACATTTGTCAAGGGAAAACTCTTCCGAAATTGATTATTCCAAATTTAAGATTCAAAAATCTTAACTAAGCCGAATGGTGTCAAGCACATAACTATATGGTTAAAACACCTTTCACCTATAAAGAAATTGTGATATAAAGATAAAGATAAAGATAAACCTCCTCTCGTTTATCGCTTATCATGATTATATTAACGCCTGGCGTAACATTTTATTTTATCAAGATCCTCATCATCATTCCTGGTATATTACCTTCAAACAAAACATGAAAACCTCTTTCCCCACCGCGGGTTCTCGACCGGTGGAAAAAGTTTGGTCCTACAGATGAAATATTTCCCGCGCTCCCGTCAAAAAAAAAGATGTTGTCGAAAAATTACCTCTCTTGTAGCTTTTATGACGAAGTATTCTATTCCTGGATTCTCAAATGGGAATATGCTACTTCTCCTTTCATCTTCCATGAAGAAAATAATAATATCACTTTTAATTATCTTTCGCAAGATATTTCATGCAAATGGTGGAATAAATTTAATTATGAAGCCATTTTTGCTCCAAAAACCCCAATTAAACTTCTTCATGAGTTTCCTACCCTTAGTGGTTCCTTTAAAGATGTTGTTACCAAAAACAAAAAACCCTCAACATCATCCTCTCATCATTGATTCTGATTTAGCACAAGTATTACTTGATAAAATCCAAGAATTACAAGATGACAATCGCAAATTAAGACGAGAATTGCAACAGTCTCTTCTCGGTGTTCTTCGACCACCCCTAACATTCACCTGTCTGATGACGACGAACCAAGCTGAAGTACCTCCTGCTGTTCGACAACCCCTGGTTGATTTCTTTCATGCTGCCCTTTACCCTAATGGTGTTGATATTTTGTGGTGTCCACCCCATGAACATTGTTCACTCCAAATTGTTATGTCCTGTGTTAGTTTTACTTGGACAAATGATGACACCGATTATCTCCTTGCCTTATGGTATTTGCTTGACTGTCCTCAAATCAAAGTTATCATACACACCCAAGATATGCTTCGATTTCCAGATTATGTTTTTGCTCCCCTTTGACATTTCCTAAATTTTTCACCTGCAAAGTTTGCCTGTACCTTTATTTATGAACGACCTTACATTCCCCTTAATTTTTGGCCCCTTCAACGATAAACTATGTTTCCCTTGTCCTATGTCCTGGACGTGTCCAAAGCCCTCTGGCCCATGCCATCCATCTGATCAAGCACAAGCTTCCTGTCATAATTTCCACTGGTTATTATTGACAGCCTTGGATTCGTGTCCTTTTAGTTTGTCTGATCAAGTTCCTTTTTGTATTTTACCTTTGCTTGCTTTTTGACCTGTACTATTTGTACTTTTGCTTTTTGAAGAGACAAGCACTATGCATAAAGTGCTACAGTCTTTACTATTTGTACTTTTGCTTTTTGAAGAGACAAGCACTATGCATAAAGTGCTACAGTCTTTTGCTTTTTGCTTTTTCGAAAGGTCACTTGACCTTTGCTTTTGTGAAAAGTCGTTGTAGGATTGCCTTTTCATTGGCAATGCGTCTATAAATAGCAGTTGTTGTTTCAGTTTAGGTATCGAGTCTTAGTTTGGTAATCAGTTTTGTAAAGAGTCTTCCATTGGCTTATGTCCAGTGTGAGAAATAAATAAATTCGTCTTCTTTCTTTCTTCTTCTTCTCTCTCTTCTTCTCTCTTCTCTTCTTATTATTTGTTGACTGTTTAAGGGCATACGAAGTATGTTTGCGAAATTTTCGCTTAGGCGGATGTTTGTAGTAAGGAGGTTTATAATAAGGAGTAAATTGGTAGCAGAGCCAGACGACGTCTTGCTCCTTTCCCCCCTGTAAGTATATCTCTTTTAGTTCATTATCAAGTTTACTTATGCATAGCTTGCCTGAAGTAAGGAGGTAAGCCAGCGATAAACCTTTCTTTCCAGAAAGTCGTATCATGTTGTTCTGTAAGGGAATATAATTTGGATAAAAATGTATCTTTATACCATCGGTAATCATTAAGTGTTCTACACCGTAGATTTTGTAGTTGATCTCTAATTTTCTCATTAATAGAGTCTAGCTGACCAACAAATTGCCAAATAATTTCAGCCATAAGGTGATTGACTGAGTCATAAATAAATTTACCTTGATCAATCTTAGGTTGATTCAATGAATCAGTTTTAAGATGAGTAAGGATAGCTTGACGTTCGGGTTCGGTTAGCACATAGTGCCACCAACCGTATAATTGACCAGTAAAGCCAGCAACAATGGCTTTAGCAATATCTGGTTCAGGATGATGGTGCATCGTGCACGCTTTTGCATATATATGCATTTTCAGGACAGTTTCAATAACTTGATATTCAGATAAACCATCAATACTCCAATCATAAATTGTGGAACCATCATATTTTTGATTGCGTTTAACCTTTTCTTCCAGAATAAGGTCATTGGGTGATGGACGAGAGTAAAATTGTTTCCGTAATGGATAGCGAGAAGAATTCCTAATGCGAGAGAGGTGAGATTTAGAACGCATGATGCGATTAATCTCAACAGAAGATGACTCCGAAAGATCTGATTCAGGAGCAGAATCTATAATGGATTCCTTCCATAGTGAGACCTCAGAATCAGAAGCATGTTCTGAAGCAGGAGCTATCGTAAGAATAGCAGGGGCTTTATCTTTAGAAGTAGAAGCTTGAGGAGGGTTAGGTGTTGCTGAACAACAGGAATTATGTGTAACTGACTCACTTTCCTAGTCAGAATATTTAAGAATTCTTCCGAATAGCGAACTTTCGGAGCAAAAGAAGGAATTGATGAAGGTGAAGAAGATGGAGGAAAAAATGATTTTTTAGTTTTTTGTTGTGGTGGAGGATTAGAGACAGAAGGAGTTGCAGTTGAAGACGAAGCTTCTTTTGTTGTCATTGTGGACAGATACATATTAGTAAAATTATTTTGTTCAATGATATGAGTTAAATCTCTTTTCGAGATTGGTCCATCATCAGTAAAGGTAGATTTAAAAGGTGAGGCTTTTATATCCTCTTTAATGGTAAATGGGGCTAAAGGAGGATGACGCTGATCATATTTATGACCAGTGATACTTTCCCAAATGGTATTTACCTGGAGGGAAATTTTAGGACTTTTCAATGCTAACCAATCAAAGAAAGAGATATTAATTTGATTTGTTTTGACATAATCAAAGTATTTTTCACGGAAAATAGCTTGATGGTCAAAAGGAACAAGTTTACAAAACGAAGGTTTTAAAGGATGGGTTAGAAATTGCTGTTTAAGCAGTTCATAATCCATTACAAAATTGTTAGGCTGTTCTTCAAGAGTAACAACATTAATATGATAATCAGCAAAATCATTTATGCTAACATTATCATCATTTATTGTTGTTGAATGTGAAGTAACAGGATAAGCAATACCAGTAGGAGGATGCTCATATGAGCAAGAGGGACAACTTGGTTGAGAAGTTTGAACTGTGGGATTAACAGTTGATGTCGATTGCTGTGGGGCAAAGATAATATCAACTTTACCATCATCATGTTCAATTATTTGCGAAATGTCTTGAGACACCTGTCTCTTTTGCGTTTCCTCTTTGGTCGTGTCTGTAATAGTCCATCTATGTGGTAAAGGTAATTCCTTCAGGTTTAATTGTTTTCTATCAATGATAGTATTTTTTACATTAGTAAAGAAAAGAGTAGACATTTTTCCCTTTTGTGGCTCAATATAAGCTATATCGGGAATAATCGAATGCATCAATTTATAAGTAAATCGATACACAACAGCAACATTGGAAATAGATTCCGATAAGGTAAAACCTTTGGTAGATATGCCTAACACAAGTGCTTTATAGGCAAGATCATTGTGAAGATCAATTGTAAAATTAGGAAAACAGTCGAAGTATAAAGGTCCTTCAGCAAGGCTACCATCGACAATTCCTAAAACAGAATTAAGGAAATTAAGGTGACGTTTATCTCTGACCGAGACTAAAGCGGCGGTGTTTAAACCTAAGGAAATTAAAGGTTTAATTGCAACTTGTAAAAGACCAAGATGCAAATAACGATGAGTAGTTGCTAAGCTTTGAATTTTTTCCGGGGAAAAAAGATAAATTTCTTGTCCGTCTTCTGTGACCGAAATTGTTTCTTCCACTAACTTGATTACATAATTTTTCGTTGGAGAAAAATTTCCTTTTGTGTAGACGGCAGAGGGTTTAACCTCAGGAATGGTCCAGTTTTGTAAGGACTGATCTATATTAGCATATGTTATTTCAGATATATTTTTCAGTTTATATTTAGATACAGGTTTCATTATATGAGAATATACAAATGATGAAGAAGACGAAGAAGAGGAACCTGATTCAGTTTCAAAAGGTGATTTAAACGATAAAGCTTTTGATAGAGATCGTCGTAAAGAACTCATGGTTTGAAAAACAAGATAACACCTACTTGGTCAACGATTTATTGCTCGACTTACACTCCAACTGCGAGACTTACAACGCGACTAGGAAAGCAGATGTTAACCGATAAAACAAAACCACGGTTTCGTCAAGACAAACACTATTAAAAAGACAGAAATCAATTAAATCGTCGATGACAAACTTCAGGCAAGCTATGCATAAGTAAACTTGATAATGAACTAAAAGAGATATACTTACAAGGGGGGGGAAAAAGGAGCAAGACGTCGTCTGGACATAAGCCAAGGGAACACAAGTATA
Source organism: Stephania cephalantha (assembly GCA_039657325.1). Classification (NCBI taxonomy): domain Eukaryota; kingdom Viridiplantae; phylum Streptophyta; class Magnoliopsida; order Ranunculales; family Menispermaceae; genus Stephania; species Stephania cephalantha. Next base: position 39,740,659 of record CM077576.1, read on the forward strand.
GTGAACAAGTGTATAAATGAAAAAATAAACAAGAGTATAAAAACACTTACCAATCTTTCATTGGTAGTCACAAAAGACATCGAGCCACCACCGTGCTTCGATGGTCCAGTCCCAGGTCCTTCAACCTCAGTGTTCCTATTCACAGACGCCTGCCTAGACCTGGCAAGAAATTCCTCGCTCTCCCAGTACTCCAGGTATCTCCTCCACGCCTCATCTGTAACAAAGTTTGGCTGGACACGATTCTTCTTTAATTTATGCATCAATGCGGTGTACTTAGTGTCTACATGCGTGTCGTACGTCGCACGAATGAGATCCTCGTGACTCGTGTCATCCCATCTATAATATACCTATGAAATGGAGAGTGCAACTGTTACGAGCCATTGGAAAAGCTGTATAAATCCTGAGACATTTTTTTATCCTACGTACCTGCCTTTGGTGCCAGTAGTGGTCCTTATGATGATCTGGTACCGACTTCCAACAATACCCTTCTAGAATCATCCATCTCTTGAAAACTTTTGTCATCCTCCGTGCACAAGAATGAGAAAGATGCAATTCCCTGTGTTTCATTAAAATGCATAACATCTTAAAAACATATTTAATAATTTACATGGGTAATTAGAAATACGTTACTTAATTAAATACAAACTTACTTATTATTCGCAATCAGTGCGATCAGGATCCTATGCACGCGAGGGGGTTCAGCCCCTTTCCTTTGAGGTGCTCGCTGAGTGCCTGTAACGCGCAAGCCTGCTCTGCCCTCATAGGATGGGGATGCTGCTGGTGATGCGGTGTTGAAGGCGCAGGCATCGTCAGTATAGGAGTGTCATGTCTCGATGTCACTGATGGTGACTGCAATGGGGATTTGGTATGGTTCCAGACGACGATGTCGATGGTACAGGCGACGCGGACGGTATAGAAGGCGAAGGTGACGCTGACTATAACTCATGATCGAGTGAACGAGAAGCCAAAATCGACAGGCGACGCGGACGGTATAGAAGGCGAAGGTGACGCTGACTATAACTCATGATCGAGTGAACGAGAAGCCAAAATCGATAGGACATGAACTGACCCACGACCTCGACCGCCACGACCTCCTCGACCCCCCTCGTGTGGCCGGTCCTTGAGGTCCAGTCGGTATATCGGTTCCTGGGGTCTGTGTTGCACCTCTTCTGACTAGACGGGGACGCCTTAAAGGTATCCCTCGACCGCCCTGAGGTACTGTGTGACCTCGAAGTGGGGGCTGATCATTGCGAGCCATAAAACCTAAAAAAACACCCATCATAAACAATCATCAATAAAGGTTTAGAAAGTTCACGTAACGTCGATCAAACATTGACATAACATAAACATACATTACTCGCTGTCATCCGTTTCAAATTTACTCTCATGACTAGAAGTTGATGATTATTCTTCCGAATCATCTCCACTATCGGCAATGAAGTCATTGTCTTCTTGACTTGGACCCGCTTCAACAATGAAGCGGGTCCCATTTAGATCATCAAGATTGTTGAAATCAATTGCATTGTCGACTACGCACATGGTGGGTTCACCATCTTAGAATGCAATCTTTACCGAGTCTTGGTCATTATCGTATTTTCTCGTTTCCTCGTCGGTGAATTTTGGTTGACATTAACAAATTGCTAGCCATTCTTGTCGCTCGTTCCTCAAAGAAAGGTACAAAAGGTAGTACACTTGAGTGGCTTGCATTGCAAGGACAAACGACTCGTAGTTGTTATATCGTCGACTTCGGTGAACCTCTACCAATTTAAGTGTTGGGTGAGTCCTCACACCATGATTTGGTGTAGGGTCATACCATTCACACTTAAACAACACCACACGTTTGAGGCCAGTATATTCAATCCCTACAACCTCTTTTAGTAGTCCATAGTAGTCGTGGGAAACATCGGTGTAGTTAGAACCCTTCACCAAAACACCGTTGTTCTGCATCGATCTATTAACTTCGTATGTTTCAGTGTGGAACATATACCCATTCACTAGGTAACCATGGTACACATTACAAGATCGACTAGGACCAAGCTGAAAGATCAACAAACATCTCATCTTTGATGGAATTCTGAGCCTATTCATGAAAATTTAGAAAGTTAAGACACATTATTTATGAAAGAAATAAACGAAGCGATAACCTATAATCGTAATAAAATTACATATATTTGAAACCAAATGGGGAAGTTGCGCTCTAGGCTAGTATCGACTTCCGACTCCCCCATTCCTTGAGTGATTTCATCAATAAAGATCCTACAAGAAACGAACATGTTAATATCATGTCTTGGTAAAAGATGAATAATGAATGTACTGCATTCTTGAATGAAAGTGACCGACATACTGGATGTAAGGAGCGATCTCTGGACAATTGGGTAGTATGTACGAATGAGCGACATTATACTCCTGCTATGTTAAATACCGCTCCTTTGACTTGCCCAAGGGTCGTCCGGGATAAGTAAAAATTGAGAAACTGCCCACAAAATGCGATGTGGGCCCGATACCACCATCGTCATTTCGTTGCATTTTGTTGTGCAACGTAAAGACGTGATCTTCAAAGTAGTAAGAACAAAACGATGTGACTTCTTCGACCAAATAAGCATTGCACATCGAGCCCTCAACCTTCGTTTTGTTCTGAACGTTGTTTTTCAAATGTTTAAGGTACCTATCGAAGTTTAGTTAATGTTAATTTAAAACTTTATCGAATGGAAAAACAACTTCAACAACTCAAGATATTACCTCTTAAAGGATACATCCACCGAAATCGAATTGGGCCGGCCAGACGGGCCTCGTAAGCCAAGTGGATTTGTAGGTGTTCCATAGAGTAGAAGAAGCTAGGAGGTAATATTTTCTCCAACTTGCAAATGATTTTAGGTATTTCAGACTCTAAAACCTCCGTATCTTTGAGACTGACACTTTTCGCAGTCAGGGATTGAAAAAAAAGGCTAAGCTCGCTAATTGCAACCCAAATCGCATTTGGGAGGAGTTCTCTGAATGCAATTGGTGTCAAGCGTTGCATGAAAATATGACAATCATGACTCTTCATGTCGAACAGTCGCGACTTCTTTGGATCCACACATCGACCAAGATTCGAAGCATAACCGTCAAGAAAAAACAACTTTTCAACCCACTTGCACAATTTTTGCTTTTTTGAGTTATCGAGAGCATAACATCCAAGGATGTAAGTATTTGTTGCTGAATCAATGTGTAGAGAAGGTCGATGATAATATTCACGAATATCTTGTCTCGATTTTGCATTGTCCTTACTTTTGCCCGGTACACTCATAATAGTGTTGAATATGTTGTCAAAAACATTTTTCTCGATGTACATGACCTCTAAGTTGTGTCTGATCAAGTTTGTCTTCCAATACGGCAAGTCCCTGAAAATGTTTTTTTTTTCTCTATCCCGGAGTCTTAGCTATCATCCCATTCACAGAATCAATTCTTATTTCCGTCACCTTCATCAAGGCCAACGATTCAATTTTTGCAAAAATTTCTTCACCAGATAGCAAAGCGGATGGCTCGTCGTTTAATACGATTTTGCCTCTAAGAATTTTTTTTGTCTTTCCTGAATGGTGAGTTCTTCGACAAGAAACGACGGTGACAGTCGAACCACGATGTCTTTCCACCACTTCACAATTGAAAGGCATTTGTATCCTCCGTACAATATGGACAAGCCATCTTACCGTGTGTGCTCCAACCGAACAACATGCTACACGCAGGGAAATAACTTACAGTCCATAAAAAGGCGACTCGCATACGAAAATCTGTCTTTGTGGAAACGTCGTAAGTAATCACCCCGTTGTTCCATAAATCTTGCAACTCTTTCACAAGCGACTGAAGGAACACGTCAATTTTTTGTTTTGGGCTGGTCGGTCTAGGAACGATAACCGTTAAGAACATAAACTCAGATTTCATGCACATCGACGGTGCAAGATTGTACGGAGTCAAAATTTTGGGCCATGAAGAGTACAATTTACCTGAAATCCTAAAAACTTGAAAGCCATCAGTGCACAACCCTAAACGAACATTTCGAACCTCGGCGGCGAAGTCTCTGTTGACATCATTAAAATGCCTCCAAGCAATCGAATCAAAACACTTGTTGCATAACATATTCGGCGAGGAATGCTCTCCATGCCACCGCATATGCTTTGCCATTGACTCAGACGCATACAATCGTTGCAATCGAGGGCCTAAAGGGAAATAGTACATTTTTTTGCAAGGGCATTTTTTGGTGTTCCTTCCACGACCTCGTCGCTATGCAATGTAGCGTGATTTTCCACAAGATTTGCATGATGTCAATTCGAGTCCACTCCCCAATAAATCATACATTGGTCCTCACAACAATCTATTTTCTTAACTAGAAGACCTAGACCTCGTATTAGTCTTTTAATGTCATAAAAATTTTCAACCAATGAATTGTCGGTTGGCAAACAATCCTTCATGAATTTTATGATTTCATTATACCCTCGTTCAAATATATGGTGTTCTGACTTGATCGCAAGTAATCTTGCAATTGCGGACAACCTTGTCATGGTTTCGCACCCTGGCCACAATTGTTCGCTACTAGCCTCCATCATGTCATATAGTTGGCGTGCTTGGGGGTTTGGTGATTCTTCCACGTGATTCCAATTAAAACTTGGACCTGCCACGTTGTGTAGCATCTCGTGGTAAGTTGTTGTATCAAAAACTCCCCCATCAGCATCATCAATATGGTTATCAAATTGGTAGATGTTTGGTGGCTCTTGACCTCTAATTTCACCGTGTTCGTACCAACAGTGATATCTCAGAACGAATCCATACCTAAATATATGGTATTCAACAGTTTCGACGTCCAGGTACAGTACAAGTCGACATTTCTTATAATTGCATGGACATTTAATCTTCCTTTCATTTTGGTAGGTAGGACAATATTGCTTAGCAAATGCTATGAATTCTTTAACCCTCGTCGTGAATTCAATTCGAAAGAAGCCGTTGTCGAGACGGTTGTACATCCAGTCTCAACTTGTAGATGACATTCCTATAGTAATTGTGCAATTAAATTAGTCAACTTGTTTAATAATTTTTGTGTGTCCAACTTACACAATTTAGTAGAATGGGGAATCTGAGAACCTCACTAACTACATGAACAAAAAGCTTTGTTTGTCTTGAATAAAATTGGTTTGATTCAAATAACATAAACAAATAAAAAGTGGCCACACCAAACAGGTAGGACTAAATTATACTACTGGAGTACACAAAAAACAAAACAAACCTTACATTTGTTGATTTCTAACTTTATGTCTGTTTGTGGCTTGAATTTAATACTCCTAATCTCAGGAAAAATGTGCCTAACTTCATGTATGTTTGTGGCTTCAATTCCATTTGTTGATTTTTACTTTCCTAATACCTAGCTCTTCCTAGGACTGATACCAAACATAGTAGGATACTTGGTCGTAAGAATAAAAGTAGCAAGGAGTTCAAGAGATCATAACTCATAAGTCATAAGCGACATACAAAAACCACATAGGATCAAAGCTCCCAGTAATTCATTTTCAACAAACACCCAATGTCAATGAAAGCATCAATAATACGTGAAAGGTAGAGCAGAAATCTCGAAAACAAACAAAGGAAGAAAAAAATAACATGTGCTTGAAACTTGATGCTACATCACAACTTAAACCTGCAAGGGCGACATAAAAGAAATCGTGCATTGCAAAGCCTCAAAAACTTGATTTCACATTATTTCACCTTATTTGTCAACCCATCCAACATCTCATACCAGGTGAAGAACTATCAATATTCAACAAATCAAACAATGGAATAACGTCAGAAGAATCTAGAGAAAGATAGAAAAAATGCCATTTCACAATCTAATTTCAACAAATCAAACAATGGATCTAAATGATTTGAAAAAGCCATCAGTTAGCATGGATCGACTAGTTTAATTATAAGATCAAACAATGGCGGCTACCACAGACTTCACAATTTACACAAGTTGAAACAATTCTCTCATACGCACATCTACGAGCCATAAAAAACATTCAAATCAGTTATAGCTTAAATTACATCTATTCACATTATTTTAAGTCTTTTTTCCACTGTTGTTACCATGAATTGATGGTATTCGTTGTATTTTACATTAATTCAGTACCAAAATTGAAAAGAAAAGAAAAACACACAAACACACATAATGGTAACAATACAATTGTAGCATTAAATTAGTTTTCTTAAAAGGGGTACCTTAAGCTTTACTGCTCTTTTCGTGATTTCAAGAACTCTACTTTCGATATATGTTTTCCTACATAGAAAGATCAAATGTATAATCACTTGCTTGCAAAGTGGATTAGTAGGTAGGTAGGATGCAAGGACGCTCTCTCAGGGCGAGGAATTATAACTTTCATGTTTCCTACAATCCAATCTAGCTTGGACTTAATTATGCATCTAGCTAATACAATCAACTTATATAATTTGTTACTTTTACCAACATGTGGATAACTCGATTATCAGTTTGGTATGAAGTTAATCACTTGAGCTAGATGACGAGTAAGCAACCAAGTCACCAACAAAAACAGAGCTTGGAATCAAGAACAACAACAACTACATAAGGGATTGACGAGTAAGCAACCAAGTCATCAGTACCCACGATGTCCTTATCCATGTTAAAGCATGTCATGAAGTAACTAGATTAAAGACTATGATACTTAGTTTAACTTGTAGATATTCTAAATTAATGCTCTTAATTGCTTTATGTCCTTTGTTCACACTCGGGTATCATTGACAAGCTAGTATTGACCATGTCGATTTGTTTTTATTCTTAACCACATATGTAGTTATCTTAATGAAGATTATTGCCTATTTTGAAAGAGCAACCTCTCATGGAGGGAGGAAATATTCAAGAATAGAATGATAGTATTCCAAGTGAGCTTTTTGGCAATGAACATTGAAGGAACATTAAATTAATGATAATATTCCTAGTGAACTTTTTGGCAATGAAGATCATTTAAAATTAAGCTCTTGCTTTTCAAAGCACTATAGTTTGGGTGGGGGAGTGGGGTTGGTTACTGTTTAGTTATTTATACAAGCCTCATAACTTCTTTAAGTATATATGTATCTATTTATACTTAACATCTATGACTTGATCAGCAGAAGTGTTGCATAAATCATATAATATGTCAATGAACATTGAAGGAACTGGAAATGGAACATCAATAGTATTTTCAGATAATACTTATGATCATCAAAGAAGTAGCTAATTAGGCCTGACTTCTTACATGGTGGCAATAGAAAATGGATTTTAGCTTGGTGAAAGCAAATCCAACAAATTTAAAAGCATCGAGATACATGAAAGTATAATTAACAAAGATTGCAGATAACTAATGTTTTGTTAATGGAAATGGCAACTTAACATTAATTCCAAATCTCTTATCTTAAGTCACCGATTCCAATTGAAATCAACTTGTTATAGTTGTCATTGAATTATCGTGTCAAATAAATAATCTCCTACTAAATATTAGTTGGATTGAGTTTCATGTATAAGTTTATTGGATTGAGTTTATAAGTTTATGAGTAATTCTCATAAGCTTTAATTCAACCATCAATATCAATCGTTAATGTCCTTTGAGTAATTCCTTAGTTTATCTACCACAACAAACCCTAAACACTAAATCAAGTACAACAAAGCAAATGAACCAAACCTGATCACTGTGGTCGTCTGATAAGGGACTACGAAGAGAGACTTGAGCAGACAACGGTGAGGGATAAAGCAGACGATGGCGACAGACATAGCGGATGAAGGACATGGCTTCTGCGGTGGCGACGACAGAAGACACGAGCTCCGATAGACAACAACTCAAACTCCAAACACCACCACCAAAACCCACCAAATCCAAACCCTCATTTCCAAATCTTTTCAACCAACACCAAATCTCCTAAACTAGTTATCCAATCTCCAACCAACAAAGCCGTGACTGCCCTCGACGGTGAAGAGATCAGATTTGGAGAGCGACGGTGAACAATGGTCGCATGCGGTGAACATTGAGCAGAAATTTAGGGCTTGGGAGAGAGATAGTTCGATAAGAGAGAGCGTTGAGGAGTTGCAGAGCCGGTGAAGAGAGGAGTTGATGAGCCGCCTTGAAGAGAGGAGTTGCTGAGCCGGTGAAGAGAGGAGCTCGAGAGAGATTTTAGTCGAGTTCGGTCGAGGTGAGAGGTCGAGTTCGTTCGAGAGGAGAGAGAGAGTTCGTTCGAGGAGAGAGAAAGTTCGTTCGAGGAGAGAGAGGGTTTGAATCACATATAGTTCTCATCGATTCATGCATGAATCTCGAGACGTGATGGGCGGTTATAAACTATTGGATTTTTGGTGGGAAAATTGGCGCCACTTTTTTAGAAACGGATTTTAATTCCGTCTCTATTCTGTTTCTATTTCCGTCTGTAATCTGTCTCTATTCCGTCTCTGACTGTTTCCATCTCAATTTCGTCAACCATTTTTGATTAGCAACGGAATTAAATTCCGTTGCTATTTCCCTTTCAAATTTACATTTTTTTTTTGTAGTGGGTTGGTATAGGATGTTAGTATGAGCTCCCATGTAGTAAGAATTTCCATCGAAAAGGCTTAAAGGATCGATTTAGTATCCTTTAGGAATTTGATTAGTTCTTAAGTTAATCAAGGTATTGGAAATTCAAATTCTTCTATCTCTTTAGTTGAACAACATCGGATAAGTGAATTCATCAAAAAAAGAATTTATGATCAGTAAGATACAAAGTTATCTTATACCGTCTCTTAAAAAGTACCGAATTATTTTTTGAGAAAAAGAAAATTCAAGAAACTTGAGACTAATGTAGACAAATTAAGGCAATAACAAAAAGAAGAATTGTTTAAGTCACAAAATTTCTCTGTTTCGAATAAAGGTTAGCCAAGGAAGACTTCAATTGATTGAATGATCATAAGAAGCCGTATTATCCTTAACTAATTTTTTGAAAAGAGAAGATGTATAAATTGCCTGTGTAAGTCAAGATTAAGGAGTTGTAAGTGGCCTGGTTATTGAGCGAAAGTCATGGTTTGTTTATAAAGGGACTAAAATTGAGATCAATGTGAGAATAACTAAGATTGACAAAAAACTGAATGGAATATACTCTGTGGATATAATAAAATGAAATGTTGAGATGACTTGTGACTGTTGGAAGTGACACAAACAAACTCCTTTAGTCAGGGCCATACACTGGAGTAGTTGTGTATGACTAAAAGTCTAAGTAACTCCATTTTATAATCACAATTCATTCACAGTGTAGAAGTCTAGTGATCGCGACACTAGTCTTTGAATAATCTAATGAATTGGTGACAATCGGAATAAAAGAGTCTGTGAAGTTTCGTTGGAGTCAATTGGAAGTTGAAGTATAGGCAATTAAATGGTCAAGAAATTATCGCATACACATGAAAATGAAAATTTAAATTCAACGAGTCCCGATATGACTTAGGATATCTTCAAATTATAAGTTTAATGAAACTTAATATATCTTCACAAGGGTCTTACTAAGAAATCAAACTCCAAATGTTGAGATTCTTGAATCAAAATGATATACAACTAATATCAGTGAAGATTTTATATATTGGTTCAAATATAGTTCTACACCATTTGATTAAGCATTGGTGAAGTCTTAAGCACTAGTTATTGTAAATTGGAGCTGATGTAAGATACTTATCTGACGGTGAAAATACAAATGAAATGAAAAGAGACGTACAACTTACAACTCAGTTAATCAATGTTATCCCTGGTGGTTGAAAATACTGAATAGAGGATGGTATATTTGACTTTTTATATTTGAATAATTGAATATTCTTTCATTGTAATTGAGTAGAAATGAAAAAAGATAATATATTTATAAACTTGTATGCGATACAAGTTAAAAGTTATACTATGAGAGTATAATCGTCGAATATGTTGATATCACTATTTAGAAACGTGTATCTACTCAAATTAAGGATAACTGTCTCTATTCAGGTAATGAAAGAAATTTAGTGAACACTAAGTGATTAAGACATGAGATGATGAAAGATCTCAGAAATTGAATGGAATGAGGTTCTTGTGAACTCATGAATAGAGAATGATTTGACGAAGTTAGAAAAGTCATGAATCTTCTAGCCAATCAAATATAAAGTTAAGTGAATTGGCTGACGTGTTGGAATTGGTAATTACTTTTTAGTCCACAACCTAAATGATATAGTGAGTAGACATTTAAAGAATGAATGAGAGTTGCACGATATGTCAGGTTTCATTTTTTGATCGAATTGAAATTGAGATCTCTTGTCATGGGATGACAAATGTAATTAGAAATCTATAGTCATGGGATGACTTATGTAATTTCAGGTTTCTGTTGAGAAATGTTGGAATGATGATGAATCAGATAGACACGCAACTCTACTTAGTATCTAATGTCGTGCTCGAATATTATTTGAATCACTTATATTTAGACTGATGATAGTCTAAGAATTGGTCAATCGACAAATCTAATAAGAAATGATTAGTGATGAGAAAACAAATTGGTATGTGTACCAGAGTTTGGTGGATATGGAAAGAATTATCAACGATTTGTGGAGTAGTTGCTTAATTAAGAATGAAAATTGTTTTTATCAAAAGCAAGATATGTTAGATCATACTAAGTGTTGATTCTTGAATGAGATTCTAGATATGAAATGTGAAATAAAGTAAGGTTTATCGGATATTCCATAAAGTTGATTGTTTAACTCGTCAGAAATTCACAAATTGTCAGGATTGACAAAACAATGGAGAATACTTTTTCATTAAACCAAGAATTTGGAAATAAAAAGTTGAAATAGTTATGATCTCTACCATTGAGTTGTTGATTACAACGAAAATGATTGGTTCCACTTAATGGTTTCACCTTGGATATAGTTTTACAGTTTTGAATTAAAAGAGTTATATATGAAGATTCATTTTCTCATATCTCTTTTGGTTCAATAACCTGTAAGTTCAAATTTTGAGGACGAAATTTTTAATTAGTTGGGAAGATTATGATATCAGAGAATGTTATAAACTTGATGAGGCAACTAATTAAGTATTTTCAGATTTAATTTAGGATTTAAGTATCCGAAGTGGGACCCACACATTACAGACCGGTGATCATAAGTCTAAAACATTATTTTTGTATGTCGTGTGACTAGTGGGTATATACTACTGAATTTGACGTGAAATAGGATTAATATGAGGTGTAGACGCGATGTTCGCGAGTATCGGAGCACGTTGGGAATTTTCTTAAATTTTAGACGAAATTGGATATTTTCGGTGGTTTAATTTGGGCTTAAAAATAAGAGGTAAACATGGAAATTAAAAGAAAATGGAAAATTACCGTTAGGGGCAGTTGGTGTGTATAGAGAGGTGGATAATTATGAGGGTATTTTGGTCATTTGATCAACCCAAACCCATTTACACATGTGAACATAGTGGATCAATCAACCCTTCCCCTTCATTTTCTTCCTCACCACCGAGCCTCTTCCTCCCATCGTATCTCTTGTTGAACTATATTTGAGTTTGTATTGTATCCAATATTAGTCCCACATGAGAAATAAACTTTTTGTTTCTTTCCTTATAAGAAATCTTTCACTTGACAAACTTAGTTAAGTGAATGTGGGGTTGGAGGAAAAAGACCATGGGTATTCCCCATTGATTAATACACATTAAATACTTGATATTTAATATGTCTTTGATTTGGCCTTGGGCCTTGGGGCCTTTGGGGCTAATGTTAAAATAACTTAGCCAATTCACGAACACAAAATTTTTACTTTTTACATTAAATTTAGTTATTTTCGAAAGTGTAATTAGTGGTGAACAGTTACCATTTTTAGTTTCTTAAAAGGTGTGTAATTAGTGGGATAATTGGTGGTTAATTAACCACACCACTAATGACCTCGTTTTGAACAGTTGTAACTGTTCAAAAGAGGTAGGTTTTGGTTTATAAAAATGGCTTTTAACTTCATTGATAGATAGAGAAAAATTTCGAAATTAAGATAGTTTTTCCTGGTTTGAGAGAGAGATTTGTTGCTGTTGCAGAAGAAAGAATCTTTTGGTTGGTGTGTAATCAAAGATCAATCTAGTTGTATCCTGGAGACGAACCTCTTGAAGCATTCATACACCGAATTGGAGAAAATTTTGTCTTAGGACATTGCCATTAGTGCAAGCCTCTGGTATTAATTTATTTAGTTCTTTGTAATTGAATTCAAGCATGATATAACAATAGTTCAATTATATGCATGTTTTTTGTGTTTTGTACTAACATCTCTCCCTTCTCTGTCTCTCCATCCTCCCTCTTTCTGTTATTCTCTCTCAAAGGTCTTTCCTCTCACCCTCAAGCTCACGATCTATTTTCAGTTCGGTTTCTTCTCCCCTCTCTCTTTCTTTGTTATTTAACTGTCGTTCCCCTCTTCATCTTCCTCTCGGTGGCGAGTTTATGGATACGGTGAGTGAGAGCAGATGATCAAATCATGAAGGAAGGTATGTGTTTTGATTATTGAATTGATTTTGTCTTGTTTAATGTTTGCGTTTAATTGGTTGATGAAAGTAAGGGATGTTGATGACGATGAGGAGGGGGAGGGAAATAGCTTTACTAGGTTGCTGTTTTTGTGAGTGATGTATTTGTGATCGTTTTGGGTATGTTGTTGTTGTTGATGAGCTCGATGGGGAGGGAAATTGGGGAGGTTGATGAAAAATGAAAGGGAGGGACTGTAGTGAGTATGCACTTGTTAATGTTGTTGTATGTTTTTATGTTTTGTAGTCTTATTTTTATGTCATGTTGGGATATGATTTTGAGGGATCAAACGTTCGATTTTAGTCAAACTTATACATTAGTTTTGATGTTTGTATATCAAATTAGGTCCCTTAGAATCAGCTTGAGGTTTCGAAATGGTTTCGTAGGTTAATTAGAGTCAAAATGGTCGCATAAAAATGAGTTTTATAGAACTAGTACCGTGCAGTCCAATTTTTGGGCTACTTTGAGGTAATGATTCGGGTAATCAAAACGAAGGTTTTTGAGCGAAATCTTTTATGGGGTTTCGTGTATATATATCAAACTTAATCTATGTAAATCAGATTTTGATTTGGAGAAGGTTTGATAGTGTTTTAAAGGCCGGAAAGGAGGCTAAAAATTAGGACTACATTGTCAATTGTTTTAACTGTTTTGAGTAGGCATGTTGAGGCATTGATTTAAGACATCAAATGGGGTCCGATTGCCTTGCGAATATGTTCGTTTGAATCTTAGTATAACCTACTTTGATGATCAATAAAGATTGTGGCCATTAGAATTTGTTTAATCAATGAAAAACAAGGTAGAACATAGTACGTTGATATGGTCCAAAACTGTCCACTTATGACATTTGCGACTTAGTGACTTAGTGACTTTGGGTAATGATTTAAATGGGTATTTGTAATCCAAATTAACTAAAGTTGGACTTTTTGAAATCTCTATATATATCCTACTTTGAGTGGCACTTAAGCTTGGACCTTGGTACAACTTTTAAATTGGTGAAAAATAGTTGTGAAAATGGCTAAAAGTAATGAACTAAATTAATTAGTTAATGAAATGAATTGATGATCAAATGGAGGTGAATGAAATTGTTAGTGATACAATGAGTAAAATTGAGACTCTAATTGAGAGATCAAAACATGGAAATGAGTTCTAAAAAGAGGTGTTAGAGTTATTGAGTGGTTTGAACTCCGTTATGAGATTGAAAATGGGTTTTAATCTCATTGTAAGTTGTAATATGAATTTTTAGTATTCAAGTGGAGTTGTAACTCGTAAAATGTGAATTTGTGATTTAATAGGACTTGTTGAAGTAAGTAAAAGACGGGGAAACGCGTGAGGCTTCGTAACCAACTTTGAGTTGGTTTGGTGGTAAGTAAACCCTACAATGATCTTTACTATTGATTAAATATTTTTGTACCTATAATTGTATCATAGTCTGCATTGCATTTTATCATTCTTGGTCATGCATACATAGAGTGAATGATGGGGATAAGCTTGTTTTAGAGTCTGGTTTGATTGAAACTAAGTTTCAGTGCTGCTTCTACACCATCTAGTGAGACTAGCGGAGTCTAACGCCAACAAGTTATCTCTGCATTTCATGATCTCTTAATACTGTCTCAGAACTATTTTTGGAAGTCGAAGTCTGATTATAGTTAGGAGACATCGACAGAGTGGATTGCATGTCATGTTGATGCATATATTTTATTGTTTATTTGAAAATGTAATTATATGTCTCCATGTACAGACTAACAATTGCAGGAGTATAGATCAATGTAGAAATTTACTTACCTGACATCTTCGAGTTGTTTTTGATGATGTCAGATGTGACATAAAGACAAGGGACGAAAGGATAAGACTCGAAGATTGTGGTGATTATTTTCATGTTATAAATTTAATTTTTTGGTTTTAAACGGTTTATATATATATTGTTTTTGGATTCTCGGGGTGAGTGTAGGACGTGAGGTTTTGTTGAATGGTTATGAGAGTCTCCTAAGTTAATTTAAATTATGTTGAAAGGTTTATATTTCAGTTTTGGTGTATTTGGGATTGTAAAGTTAAAATTAAGTTATCAGAGACTCTAAGTTAATTTAGAAGATCAGTTTTGATATATATTATGAACTGTGGGGAGTTGTGAGTCCTTCGAGGCATCTCTCTATTTTGCTGTCTATTAGGTGAAAGTTTTTCGGCAGAACACTTTTATGAAAGGTGCGGTTGAAATTTTTAGAAAATATAGAATATAATTCGTATGATTTCCTAATTTGCTTCAATTGAACGAATCATGAATTGAGTTTCATTGAGGATATAACTTTAGTTTTGGAGCTTTATTAAAGATTGGATTAAAATATTTTGAGGTCAAAGTTGAAAGATTAGATTAAGCTGACTAGATTATCAGATGATTTAGATAATCTAAGGTGGTCAGTCGTCTTAATGACGAGGGGGCTGACAAACCCCTTTATTTGATAATTTAACCTCTTAATTGTGCAATATACATCATAATTCAAAGTTAAACCAATCACTAAGGTCAATGTTATACATAGATTTTCTCAATCTCCACTGATAAGCATCAAGCTTACGATAACTAATATAGAATTTCAAGATACAAAAATCACTAAATCAATCTCATTTTCAAACACTTAAAATATTACCACAATCAAAGTCTATAGGAACTTTTATTCACCAATAATCATTATTTCATATTCAATTGTTGGAATAAAAAAGTATACTTCACTTAGCTATAAGTACTCGAGCTAAATCTTTTATTTGAAGAGTTATTCATAAACTTCCTCTATTTTCTTTTTTATCTCTCTTTCTTTCTTCAATTATATATATATTCATTTTCTTCTTTGTATTATATTCTTACGGTTCCTTGTTCCATTTCCTTTGGAATTCATTTTTCTTTCTATAGGAATTATTCTCTCATTTTCCCTCCACTAGATTCCCTGCTCTATTTCCTTTGAAATCTGTGGGTCTCTCTATTTTTTATTTAAAAACTCTTGTTAGCTCTTCTCACTTTCACTATAGTCAAGGAAGAATTCTTTCCAACTAAGTAAAGTTTATTAGCTATTTCCTATTTTTCTCCTCGATTGTGGCATAAGCTCTTTTCAACTAAGTAAAGTTTATTGGTTATGCTTTATATGTGGTATTGTCTCGAACGGATTTATTTTGATAAACCAACCTAGAGATTTTATCAAGGATTTCACTGTTTGGTTCCTTCACATGATAGCTATACATTCTTACATCCCGAAACACCAAAGACAAAAGAAAGTAGATCAAGTGCGGTAAGGTCAATCAACTTAAAACTAAAATTAAAAATTACAAAAAATCACAATTTTTAGCAATTGTATAAACTAAACTAAACTAAATGTGTGGCTACCTATCCCCGACAACAACGCCAAAAAATTTGATCGTGGCCATAAGTATGACGGCTCGATTGTATTAATAATGTGATAAACTAATATTGATTACGGATATCATCCTCAGGGAAAAGGTGTATTGCACATAATTCACTTAGTTAAATTCACTTTATTGCTATGAAAATCCCTTTTTAATTGGTTTTAACTAAACTACTATATTCTAGAAAACAATGTAAATAACTTTGTACTCTTATATTAAGAAGATCTTAGTTCATAACTTCACATGGGTAATGAATTACTATGTTTTTCAACTCACTTCCTTCATCTTCATTATGTGTACGCAACACTCAATCAGAATAGATAAATTTCCTTAAGATTAACTTCAACCCGGTCTTGATGGAAAAGATTCAAATGTGCAAACTAGAACTCCACCAATTAGTGTGAATAATGTAAGTTCCGCATTGCTTTAAGTTCAAAATCTTTTGATTCATAATCACTTAAGTTTACTATCCGTGTCTCCTTAACCAATAATCTATCGATGTTATATATTTTACGGTTGTATCGTCCATATCCGGCTTAAAAGCTCTAATGGCTATGACAACTCCTAAAACCTTTAATCAACAAACACGTGATCAAGATGTTCGTAACATTACGTATAGAATCAATACAAATCCTAACCATTGCACTTTTAATCGTTATAATCCATTCATAACTCCTTTAGCATATCATTCATACTATAGGATCCATTGATCCCTAATATTAATGAATTACTCACTCATTATTGAAATAAACATACACATCATGCTATTCATTTCAATCAAAGATTGAATTAAATAACTTCAATTAAATCAAGAAAACAATATCGAATAACCACACGTGAAATCTCCAATGTCTTCTCCTCCAAAATCTTCTTAATACTCAAATCTATTGTGGTGGCTCCTAAACTATTGTAATGTATGATAATTGGTGAGTTTACTACGTTCTAATACCTATTTATATATTTAAGACTCATTAGAATACAATAAGAAACCCTATTAACAATTCCAAACGAATTTGAACTCTAAACTTTCTATTTTTTTACGTCCCGACATTGTTTGTAAGTGATCATACGCTGTGTGTGTAAAGCCACGACGCCACCACTGCTTTGACCTTTTTATGTAATTTCTCCTCACTCAGTAGGCTTGACACCCTACATCGTCCATCCCGCCGCCGTGCATACAACACCACAGCGTCGCACTGCACCACCTCTACTATCTCAAGTTTCTACTATTCTTTCCTTCTCCACGCCTTGCCCACGTTCTGTACACTCTTTCCACGATGTCAAGCCTCCTTACCCCAACGCTAAGTGTGGTTTTATGCATTTTATCCTCGTTTCATCATGAAATCACTCATTTTCTTCTTTATCCCTTGTATACTTGAAAATACATAAATTCCATCCATTATAGCTCATTCCGAGATATTTATACCAAATATACTACTAAACTAGCCATATATAAGTCTAATTAGACACTAATCACTCATCGGTAAAACTTCAAGGTGGAGAATGTTCTCTAGGTGTTCTAGTTTGGGGGTTATTCATTAAAATTTTCGTTGGCCTAATTGGTGTCGGTGGAGTTTTAGGTTTTTGCTTGGGTTTTTCTACTTATTATGCCTTTCCTTTCTCATCTCGAGAGCTTTTATCTCTACCTCCTCCGGCCATTGCCTCAAATTTCAAAACTCATAAGTCTAAAAATTGAAGAAACCTGTAAATGATAGAAACAACGTTGTCAGAAATAATTCGATAAAATTAAATACTTTATTTTAAAAGGAGAAATCCATTTGGAAAGCTAGCTTGAAACTCATCGTAAATTTAAAGTAAAACTGGCATCGACGTGATAACTAAAATATAGACTTGAAAATTGGTTTCTAAATATAGTAAAGGAATTACGTGAAAAATTATAGTCTTTTCAAAAATAAGGCAAATGAAATTAAAACAAAACCATGACCAAAACCCCCAAACTCATTCTAAACTCGCTTTTTAAACCATTTGTAAATATGTGTAGATATAGCAAAAATTCTGAAATTGTTGACTTTGTAAATCAATGATCAATGCAATCACCATTCCCAGTCTATTGGAATTAATAAAACCATTTTTTCAAGGTAATTACATAAATTTTAACAAAACAATTTCGAAAAACATTAAAAAGTTTGCGAAAATCCCTCTAGAAATTTTTTAAAGTAAAAAGCTAGGGTTGATGTAATTACCTTCTTAAGAGTGCATCTCTCAAGATTTAAGCTCTTTAACTACTCTAGACCGTTCCTCCAAGCTCTAGGTCAAAATTTCCTAAAACCCTAGATTGGTTCAAAACCCCCAAAATAAAAAAATATTGATTTTAATGAGACTAGGTTGAGGCGAAAATCACTTAAATAGTAAGAGACTGAGCTTAGAATGGTTGAATTTAGGCAAGAAATTGAGATTTTTGTAAAAGGGTGCAACGGTTTGTTGGTGTGTGGCGATTTTGGGTTTTGGTTTAAAAATCAAAAATCATGCCCAACTATTCTTGTGTAAGTGGAGTCTCTATATGAATCAGTATTAAGTGAGTGTTTGTGAGATGCAGTGATTCATCGATTTAAACAGTGATTCCTTGTAATGCGAATCACTGGGGATTTGCTAGACTCCAAATTTTCACTAAATCTCCTATGTTCTACTATTGATTTTGTCAGCGATTCCCAGTGTTATTCCAAATTGCTAGAGAATCACTAAGTCTAATTCATTATTTTTGTAATTTACCTCATAATTAACTTATATGTCATTCATTAAAACTCATATTAAGGTAGAATTGACTAAAACTTTGAAAGTTTGAGTGGGACATGTAACTAACTAAATACTTCTATTAATTAAACAAATAAATAAATATATTAATAAGCAGGTAAATAATGTAACTTGCATAAAGGCCATATAAGCAAAAACAACTCGATCACTTCCCTTTAATTGAAATTACCTCGGATTTTAAATTTCGAAAATATTTTCAATACAAGAGTCAAAAAGTGAGAGAATAAAAACAAACTAAACTAAACTAAACTAAATTCCTAATAAAATTAAATAAATATAGAATATGGGCTGCCTTCCATAGAACGCTTTTGTTTATTGTCGTTGGCTCGACTTAACTCTTGTAGAATTAAAATGGATCTCTAAACTTGAATTTAAGGTTATCCAATCTAGTGCCATTCTAGAAAGTCTTTGCTTGGCCATTAATCGTCAGAGTGATTGTTTTATTCAGAATATCTATAACAACTTGAGTAATGGCAAAGAAAGACTATCCTAAGATTAATGGAGGACCTTTATTGATATAGTGTGTCATTATCAAGAAGTCCGTGGGTACGGTGTTGTGTTTGAATTGAACTGACACATTCGTAACCACTCCTATTAGTTGAATTGAAGTTCCATCCGATAAAGAGAATCATTTATAAGCAAGTGAATTCAACTCCAATTGAGTATGTAGAAAGAAATGTATTGGCATGATATTTGCATTAGAGTTAGCATCGCGCTAAGCTCTAAAGTACCAAGCTCATTTGATTTTAATGTGCAACTGTATACCTACATGATCATTAAGCTTTATAGGGCTTACATTCGACTTTTCTTTTTCTCATTGTACTTGGATCTAGCAACTTCTAGCTTGCTAATGCTTTTACCATTCTCTAGTTGCTTAGCTCTCTATTCTTTAGTTACTTTCTTTTCTTTTGAGGTGTCTACAACTTGTTCTTTCTTTGGAATCCCTTTATCAGTTTTCCATTGTTACTGCATTAATTGCATAAATTTCAGCGTTAAAGTTATCATAATAGTTTAAATCTGAAAATTCATTATCATATATTTCATTATAAAATAATTCATCATATTCTTTATAGGTGTTATAGTTATGTTCATTATTCAACTTGAATTTTACAATCTTATCTTCAAATTCTATAGTATTATTCATTCAGAAATATCTAACTTAGTTCTAACCATCTCTAGAAAAGGTCTACCTAATAGTATAGACAAAAGATTGAGTGATGTTGAATCTCTTATTTCCATGACATAAAATTCAGCTGGAAATACTAAATAATGTACTTGTACTAAAATGTCTTTTAATAATCTATACGGTTTAGTAATGGTATTGTTTGCTAAAGTAAGACTAATATGCGTATTAGTTAACAATCTTATTTTCATTGATTCGTAAAGTTTGAGTGACATAACATTAATTGATGCTCCGAGATCATACAAAGCAAATTCAATAGAATAATTACCTATGGTGATGGGTATGACAAACATTCTTTGGGTCAGAACATTTCTCAGACATTCTCTTTAAAGATGAAAGCTTTTGTCCTAAATTTTCATTAATTTCTAATTTCTTAAATGGTTTAGATATGTCTTCTTTAGTTTCTTCCTCCCTAGTATTTGCTAATCATTGTGGAACGGTAGATTAGAATGCATATCTTCATTCGATTCATAAATATTGTTTACTTTTTCTTGGTTAACTAATTTAGAATTTTGTAGAGATTTTTCATAAGCTTCAACGTTGGCTAAATATTGTGAGTATAGCCTTTCGGGAAAAGGTGTGTATTTCTATTGTTCGACCATCCATTCACTAGTGGGAATGAAATTTTTCATCATATCTTCTTTTTCTTGTTCTATTGTTTCAGGTAATTTAGTTTTCTTTTTACCTTTTTTAGCGTCTTTTCTTGTGTATACGTTTCATTTTCATTTTCACAAAATAAAACATTAACTTGTGCTTGATTAGTAGTGTTTGTAGTTTGAGTAGTTATTTTAGTTTGAGTACTTAACTTGTTAATTTGTAAGGTTATTTGACTTAATTGATTTTTTAGCTCGTTAATAGACGTATCAGTTTTAATTTGATTTTGAGAAATTTGTTCAAATTTTTGATGACTTTAAGTCATAAAGTTATGTAATATTTGTTCTAAATTTGATTGCGTAGGTTGAATAGTTTGTTGAGGTTGTTGCATTGGTGTTGGTTATGTAGGTGCTCCCAATCTATAAGTGGTATATTTTTTTATTTTGTGGATTGTAGCTAAGATTTGAATTTGATTTTCCATTAGTTGTTGTTATTATATTGGTTTCCAAGAGGACCAGAATATTGGTTCATAATCACATTGATTTCTTCATTGTTATCTTCTTTTAAAGTAGGACACGCATCCGTAGGATGTGTAACTTTATTATAAAATTTGCATGGTTTAACTTGATTTTATCTATCTTTTAATATTAGGTTAACCATGTTAGATAATTTTTCAAATTTTTCGTCAAATTTATTACTTGTTTTATTATTAAACTCATAATCGTTCTTTCTTGATGTGTTGGTCTTTTCACCGTATTGTTTAGATTATTTGGCCATCTTATTAATAGCTTCTTTTGCTAGAGTTGATGTAACATTGAATAATGATCCACCATATACAATATCTAATAGTCTTTGTTCAAAATAATTTAGTACTTCATAGAACTATTCTAATAAAGCTCTTTGGGTGTACCCATGTTGTGGACAAGATGAAATTAGTCTTTGAAATCTATTCCAAAATTATTAAAATTTTCATCATCTTTCATTTTCACGACTGTGATTTGTCTTGTATAAGTACTAATTTTCCTTGCAGGCGTATATTGATATAGGAAAGCTTCTAACATTTGAGCCCATGTGGTTATCGAATCTTGATGAAGATAAAACAATCAATCTTATGCTTGATCTTTCAATACAAAAGGAAAAGCTTTAACACTACCAAAAAAGTAAATTAGAAACGGAATAGAAAGGGAATAGCAACAGAAAAGACACGGATCAGCAACGGAATAGCAAAGGAAAGACAGTTAGAGATATATTAGCAACGAAATTAATTTCGTTTGTAAAATCGTTGTTGCTAAATATTTAGCAACGGAAATTATTTTTCGTCTCTAAATAGAGACGGATTAGAGATGAAAATAGCACTGAAGAATCGTTTTAAACTTGCATTCCGTTGCTATTCCGTTGCTAATTAGCGATGGAATAGCAACAATCTTCAAGTGTTCTGTTGCTATTCCGTTGCTAATTAGCAATAAAATAGCAACAGTCTTCAAGTGTTCCATTGCTATTACGTTGCTAATTAACAACGAAATAGAAACAATATTCAAGTGTTCTGTTACTATTCCGTTGCTAATTAGAAATAGAATAGAAATGAAATTCAAGCTTTTCGTTGCTATTCCGTTGTTAATTAGCAACAAAATAGCAACGGAACGCAAGTCATAAAACTAGAACATATGCTTGATGTCCGTTGCTATTCCGTTGCTATTCCATTTGTATGAGAAGAATTCTTTTTTCATTGCATTTTGTTACAACACGATTCTTCTAAACAACAAAACCTGCAGATGACCTTTTCCAATGCCCTCACCCCCTTCAACGACTCCTTGGGGGTGCTATAACATCCTTCAAAACCAAATTTCATACCTTTCATTAACACAAAATATCAAATATTATATACTAAATTAAACCCAAAAAAGAGAATTCTATCTCAATATGCACAAAAAGTTGTTTGAATTTTATTTACAAACCAAAAAATTATTTTTACCAACTAAAATACCTAACTTTCATCACCAAGGTGCTCCTCATCTAGCCAATCAGGGTTATCCTCATCATCATCGTCGTGCTGCTGCTGTGGTGAACGAGCCGGATCCATCCCAACCTGCTAATGATGCTCTAGAGGTGGTGGCGGCGGTGGTGGCGGTGGTGGTGCCTGAAAGGTGTTTGCTCTGAAGTCCATGCACATTTCCAACTGGCTCTGCACGAAAGCCTCGAACTGTGCAAGCCTTTGAACAACTGCATCAAGCTCTGAACGCCGCACCATCGGCTCCCGGGACGTATTGGCACCGGGATCTTCATATCTCCTCTTCCTCTTGGCAAGTGACCCGAGCCCATAAACACGCCCCTTTGAGCACTCTCCTGTCGCATCGTAGTAGAGTTGCTTCTCATCAATCGACTGATCCGGTGTAGCCTGAGTGTGCTCCTCACGCCTCCTCATGGGCTCTGCCTGCACGAAAACAAAGTCATTAAAGAAAAAAAATGAAAATAAATCATTGAGAAAATGAGAAAAATTAAATAGCCCAAAATCATTTATAATGCTTAAAAATAGCAAAAGTCAATGTAAGAAAATAAGCAAGTAACTAATAGATAATTAAGAAGCAAGTAATTACTGGATATCTTCCCTTCAATCATGTGCACACTAAGATATTTGAAATTGAGAATGCTAAAAAGGACTTACAAGGGTTATTTTTTCTCTTACTAGGGTGGACAGTGAGAATGCAAATGGAAGAAGGTTTGGAGATTTTTCAACATTTGAATATCATCATGAAGTGAAGAGCTTTGAAAGCATTTTTAATGCACAAGAGGGTGTGATATGGAAAAATGTAGTAGATAGCTTCATTTAAAAGAGTACATGAAAATGATTCTCATTAGAAGTTATGGAAATTGAATAATTTACATGCATATATAAATCTCATTATAGGACCCTCATATATAAGCAAAGAGATGAGCTTCTCATAAATAGTACTCTAAGCTAATGTTGCACCTACAAATATGATATAAGTGGAAGAGATAGAACACAAGCCTCTGTAGAAGAAATGATTTGCATGAAAAAGCATTAAGCTTAAGTTGGCCGTGTTAGTTTACTACAATGAAAAAATAAAGATTAAATGTCTTATACGACAAATCCGTTTGTTTACTATAATCTAATGTTTACAAATCCGTTGTTTTAATCCTTTGCGACAAAATCATACAATCAAACACACATATTTAGTTATGAATGAGATTTTCTTAATCCCCACTTAATGCTGATGATTTTGTTAAAGTTTGCTTCACTTCGCTCTAATCCTAGGAAACAAAAGCACTATGTCAAGATACCTTAAATATTTTTCAAAAAAAAATCACCAAGAATATGCATGGTCCATAAAGTTGTGATAGGAACATCAGACAAGAACATGGTCAATAATAAAATTCATATAAAAAAAGAAGCAAGTAATTAATAGCTAATTAAGAAGCAAGTATAATCATAACATTTATTTATAAGCAATTATAAATTTTATATTAACAAGACACTTACATGAAACCGTACTGATATGTTATCAATGAATGTCACTCCATCATGATCTTTCGTATGAACATGAAGGAAGACATCATTAGGAGTAACCTCATCATCTTCATCCCTATCCAGAGCCTACACATACACATAAAAGATCAAAGTTTACAACATATTAGTCGCGACAAACTTATAAGTTTTAAGGAAACGTCAAATACGAATGACACTTACTAATACATCTTCATAAGTCCGAAAAGACCGTGTGCCACCAGTGTGCTTCGAAGGGCCTGTACCAAGGCCGCCCTTTTCGCTTTTTCTGTTCTGTGAAGCCTTCTCAGACCTAGCCTTGAAATATGTGGACGCTCAATACTCACGATATCTATTCCATGCCTCATTAGTGACAAATTTTGGCCTCACACCAAGGGCGTGGAGCTCCTGCATCAATGCGCCATACCTAACACACACCTTTGAATCATAGGCAGCTCTCACGATTGCTTCATCAATCGATGGGTCCCATCGAAAGTATGGCTGAAAAAGATGAATATAGTTAATTATTAATTCTTCATACAAATAATATATTTAATCATTTATTCAATCATTTAATGTCATTTACTTACTTTCCATCTCTCCCAATATATATCCTTTTGATGATTGGGTAGTGACTTCCAATAGTACCCCTCAGTAATCGTCCCCCGCTTGAAGATTTTGGTCATCTTTCGAGCACAGACTTATGAAGGACGTAAAACCAAACAATTTTCCCTGTTCATTTTCAACTTGATGAAGTTAGTCAAATGTTCTTCTTGCTCTACTTCTAATTAGGGTACGTATAATTAATTAGTCGTTTGTAATGGAATTATAACTTACCCGACAGACTCAATAATAATGGGGAATCTAACAATATGGGGTGTGGCTCCTCCTCCCTCTTGAGGTGATGCTGAGGGAGCTGGCGGAAGGGGGGTTGCTGAGGAGGCTGCAGGGGAGCTCCATTACGCCTTAAAGGCGCTCGATCGAGGGCTCCCACGACCTCGTGGGACCCGTCAGGTGGTGCGGGTGTTACAGTGGAAGGTGGAGTAGATATAGCAGGCGATGAAGTGCCATGTTGAGACGAACTACTAGAATGATTAGAATGTGACGATGGGGTGTGATTCGATGATAACGGGCCCGTCGGCGAAATCGTAGGAGAATGTTTCGTCAAAATCGGCTTTGTTGACGACGACGATGAAATAGTGTCGAGACCTTGGTCGGACGACCGTGTACCAGAAACGATGGGTCCCGTCTGACCTGCTCGTAGTGATCCTCTATCTCCTAATGCAGCTCGACCCCTTCCGGATGGGCCTCGACCTCTCGATGGTCCTCTACCTCACGCTGCGGGAGCACGTCCTCCACCACCTCCTATCGAATGCTGACCGTCAAGGTCAGTGTCTATCGAAATCTTTTCTGGGGGTCACCATGTCATGCCTGCTAAAATATGTCACATACAATAGTAAATAATCTGAGTTAAAAAGGAATCGACGTAAACGTCTAAATATAAGTAAATAAACAAACGTCACTAATGCAAAATACAAGTAAATAAACATACATCAGTCGCTATTGTCTGTTTCAAATTCACTTTCACTACTAGAATTTGACACCTGATCTTCCTCATTATCGCCACTATCCTCTGGTACACTGATCATGTTGGAACTCGTTGGATTCACTATCAATCCAATATCATTTGTCGGGTCAGTGACAACGTACGTGGTTGGTTCGTCCGCTTGGAATACCGTATTTGTCAAACAAACAATGTCATCTTCGACAACGGTTCCCTCATCGGCGAACTTTGGCTGACAACAACAAACAACCAACCACTCTTTTCCTTCATGCTTCATAGCAGGGTATGGAAGATAGAAGACCTGATAAGCTTGCATTGCCAAAATGAAAGGATCGTATTTGTCATACCGTCGAGTTCGATGAACCTCGACCAACTTAAGTGAAGGGTGAGTCCTTACCCTTGCAGGCTATGTGGGGTCAAACCATTCACATTTGAACAACATAGTGCGCTTAAAGCCACTGTATTCAATCTGGATAACCTCTTGTAGTCTTTCGTAGAAATCGTGGGACACGTCAGCGTAGTTGGAGCCTTTCACACAAACCCCGTTGTTATGTGTCGTTCTATTAGCACCATACACCATGGTGTGAAATTTATATCCATTAACAACATATCCCGGGTATACGACACCAGATCGTATAAGACCGATTGCAAGATGACGAAGTGTATCATCTGTGATGTTATGCCGTGTCTGCTTACAAACACACAACGATTGTATGACAACGTTATGAGATAAAAGAAAAGCTTTCACGATAACAAAATTTAACATTGCATATGTTTGCAACCACTTAGCGGAATTCTGCTCGAGATTATAATCGATGTCTGTCTCTTCCCCGTCCGGCATATGTAATTCGTCGATGAAGATGCTACGTTTCATACTTGTTTGTTAGAAGAAAAAAATACCAGATATGTTAAAGTAAGAGCATAATCAAGAAATTGACTTGTTAGAGTGACTTACGAGATGTATGGCGCGACTTCAGGACAATTGAGTAAGATGTAAGTGTGAGCAGCATCGTACTTTTGTTCCATCAGGAATCTTTCTTTTCCAGCACCAATGATACGTCCTGGGTGAATAAAAATGGAGAAGTCACCGACAAAATGAGGATTGGGACCGACACCATCATCGCCATTGCGTTGACCTCGATTGTGCAAGGTGGTAATGTGGTCTTCAAAATAATAAGAACAAAACGAGGTTGTTTCCTCCACCAAATATACATTGCGTATCGATCCTTCAACCTTCGCTTTATTTTGGTCATTATTTTTCAATTGCTTAAGGTACCTAAGGAATTCATGTTGATAATTAACGATAGTTTGAGTATTGACGAACGACATAATCGATCAATTTGTAATTAAGAATGAGTGGAATTACCTCTCAAACGGGTACATCTAGCGAAATTGTATTGTGCAAGCAAACCGACCCTCATAAGGCAAGTGGATTGGCAAGTGTTCCATTGAGTCGAAGAAACTTGGAGGAAATATGTTTTCCAGTTTACAAATTATTAAAGGTATTTTGGACTCTAAATGAGCCATATCCTGGATGGTTACACTTTTAGCCGCCAGTGATCGAAAAAATAGACTAAGCTCGCTAATGGTGACCCAAACAACATCTAGAAGAAGTTCCCAAAATGCAATCGAAATTAGTATTTTCATGAAAACATGGCAATCATGACTCTTCATCCCAAACAATTTTTGGCCCTTTTGGTCTACGCAACGCTCAAAATTAGAAGCATATCCGTCGTGAAAATGCAAAGATCGGATCCACTCGCATAATTTTTGTTTCTTAGGGTTATCAAGAGCGAAGCATGCTAGCGGATACTTCTTTGCAACTTCATCCATATGTAGAGAAGGTCGGTGACAAAGTTCCCAAACATCTTGTCTTGACTTCACATTATCCTTAGTCTTTCCCGGCACACTCATAATAGTGTTGAATATGTTGTTGAACACATTTTTTTCTATGTGCATTACATCCAAGTTGTGTCTGATCAAGTTCGGTTTCCAAAACTGCAAGTCTCAGAAGATGCTCTGTTTCCTCCATCTCGAGCCCTTAACAATCTCTGCATTTTTCGCATCAGCGCTGATTTCTGTCACTTTCATTAATCCCAAGGCCTCGATTTCCATCAAAATGTGTTCACCAGATCGTATCAGTGGAGGTTCGTCATTTATTACTGTTTTCCCTCTCAGAAACCTTTTTTTGTCTTTCCTAAGATTAGCGTTTTGAGGCAAGAATGGACAATGACAATCGAACCATGAGGTTTTCCTACCGTGGCGAAGTTGAAATGCTTATGTATCGTCCATATAGTATGGACAAGCCATTTTTTCGTGTGTGCTCCAACCTGACAACATGCTATATGTGGGAAAGTCGCTTACTGTCCATAATAGAGCTGCTTGCATCTGGAAATTCGATTTTGTCGAAACATCGTACGTCATTAAACAATTGTGCCATAAATCTTGTAGCTGTCTCACGAGCGGTTGCAAGAATACATCTATTTTCTGGCTAGGGTTGGTCAGTCTGGGAACGATAATCGTCAAGAACATAAATTCTTCTTTCATGCGCATCGATGGTGAAAGGTTGTATGGAGTCAAAGTCACGGGCCACGAAAAGTAAGGCCTCCTATTTAACCCAAATGGTTGAAAACCATCCGTGCAGAGCCCCAAACGAACATTTCAAATCTCTGCGCTGAACTCTTTATTCACTTTATTAAAATGACACCATGCCATCGAATCTGAACAATGTTGCATAACATCGCTTGGGGACACATGTTCCCCGTGCCAACGCATATGTCTAGCTGTTAATTCGGAAGGAAACAAACGTTGCAATCGAGGGCCTAAGGGAAAGTAATACATTTGTTTGCAAGGCTTTGTTTTTGTGTTCCTACCGCGACTACATCGTTGTGTCATTTACCGAGAATGCCCATAAATTTTGCACAATGTTAACTCGGAGTCATCTCCCCAATAAATCATATATTGATTTTCACAACAATATATCTTCTCGACAAGTAGACCCAATCCTCGCATAAGTCATTTTGTTGAGTCAAAACTGTCGACTAATGTGTTGTTGTTAGGCAACGCTTCCTTGATGAATTGCATGAACTTATCGTAACAACGTTCAGAGACGTAGAGCGCCGATTTCAGAGAAAGCAATCTAGCAATGGCAGACAATTTCATCATGTTCTCACAAGTCAGCCAAATTGCTCGTTACTAGCATCAATCATGTCGTATAATTGTTGTGCTTAGGGGTTGGCTCCTTTCCATGTGATTCCAGTTAAAACTAGGCCCCGCCGTGTTATGTATCATTTCTTGGTAAGTTGACGATGGTTGACCATAATTGATGTCGATTTCGTCTTCGTAATTGTTTTCAAAATTGTAGAAAGTGGATGTCGTATCCTGACCAAATGTCGACAATTCAATTTTCATAATTGTAGGACTAATCAATGCCTTAAAATACATTTATAAAATGTTTGTGTAAGGTTTATTGCAATGATTTTAGCTAGACCATGAATGTATGTTACTTCTACAAAAATTTCGACAAAGTTTCCCTTATAACATAGAATACCGAAAAAATCAGAACCTAATAAATATCATTGGGAGAATGCCTAAAGGTCTCACATCTCCCCAACATTTTACAATATCATGTAAACATGAATTAAAAGGCTTAGGAGTGCACATTATAATTATACAAGAAACCGCAAACACAAAATGGCGAACCAATTGACTTAGGAGTGACATAAATTTGTAGCAACTAGATTCTAATTGCAATAATAAAATAAATATATAGCTAAACATTGATCCTTACAATAACTCAATTAATTCGAACTTTTATTGATTAAATCATACTTGTTGGGAAACATGAACATCATAGTAATATTAGTGAAGACATAAAAAATAAGAACAAATAACCACATAGCCCAACTAAGTTTTTCGATAGGAACACATATATAGCCCAACTAATTAAATTTATGTATATATCTCTAAAATATTCTATGTTATTAATCCAATTAAGTTGACACTCATTTCAACCAATTGAAAGACTAACTAGTAGTATTAAAGTAATCCCTAGTTGAAATAAACTAAATAGTCATAATCTTTGTGATTTAAAAGGTCTAGTTACTGATTAACCATCCTATTTACTATTCTCTAAACTATGACCATCTATCCTCATTTAACAAGGCATCATTTCAATTAATGTTGGGAAATACCCAATAAAAATAATATCAAACTGCAGATCAAAACACAGTAAGAGAGGTTTGGGAATCCTTCATATAAGCCTAAAAGTTTGTAATGCAAGCTAACTTGCCCCCATTAAGTGAAGTAAATCGATCGCAATTGCCCCCATTAAGTGCACTAAGTTTCTAATGCAAGCTAACTTGCCCCCATATAAGCCTAAAGGTTTGGGAATTCCGTTGCTAATCCGTTGGTAACCCATTGCAAATGATAGTTTGCAACAAATTACCAACGAATTAGCAACGGATTCGGCCAATTCTGTTGCTAATCCGTTGGTAATTTAGAATCCGTTGCAACACTTAATTGCAATGGATTAGCAAGAGAATTTTAGGCGGGACATTTTTACCAACTTGCTAAATTCCGTTGGTAATCTGTTTCTAATTGGTAAAACATTTTCCATCCCATATTCAGTTGCTATTCCATTGCTAATTAGCAATTGACACTTATTCAGTTGCTAATTTCGTTTCTAATTTACTATTTTTTTGTAGTCTATAAAACCTTCTCATCCCATTTACGTTCTTGTTCAACTTCTTCTTTATCCCAATAACGTCATACCACTAGTTTTGCATATTCTACAAAAATTTCGGTAGAGTTTCCCCTATAACATAGACTACCGTAAAATTCCAGAACCTAATAAACAACGGCGGGAGAATGCCTAGAAGGTCTCACATCTCCCCAACATTTCACAATATCATGTAAACATGAATTGAAAAGCTAAATCCAATACATTAACATTTTAAGAAATTCATAAAATGATTGAAATCACAATTTCTAATCGAAATGAATGCATTGAACAATTACAAAACTTACCTGAATTTCCCATACTATAGCGAATTTGGAAGAGAAGGAGCGGGGTTCAAGTCCAACTAAGATGTTGAATAGGGCACTCCCAATTACGAACAATTTCGAATAGTCGGGATCATCACCTTTTCTACCTAGAAAATAGCAAAACCAAGTTTAAGAATCAGATGAAAACAAACCATAGAAACATGCAAATGAAAAGAGAATTCTACGGATGATTGTAAGATAGTGGTGCTAGCTTGTATATAGTTAGCAACTTAGGATGAAACATCTCTAAACTTCCTTGAACTCTCTAAAGTATTTTAACTTCTCAAACTATAAACTGAGTTATATGTAAATCAATTTTTATAAGTTCATTAAATTTAAAAATAAAAATAAAAAAATTTAAAGTTTCATAAACTTTCCTTTGTGCTCTACTTCAAATACTAAGTTATTAGGAAACATAAATAATATGTTGTCAGTTTTTGCGAGAAGACATTTATAGGACATTGGTTTGTTAATCAGTATAAAGATGAGCCTCCCAATTGGAAGGATTTAATTGGTGCTCTTAGTCCATGAAGGCTAATTAAGCCTTTAAAATCAACGCGAACCCCCAGTTTGATGGCGATTATTTGAGGGGTGTCATTGCCAAACCATAATTTGCACTAGTTAGGGATGGCAATGGTATCACTATGATCACACAATCAATTTTGGTGCAAACACTATAATGACTAGGTGGCTTTAACATTCTTTTTATCAAATATGTATCTTTATTTAACATCATGATAGTGATTCAGAAGCATACACATGCAGTTGTATAATTAGACTAGTCTTTTGGATACACTTAATTTATTATTTGTGAACACATCTCTCAAATACACATGCAGTTGTATAACATGTGACTTTATTTAACATTTCAAATACTAATTGAATAATTCATCTTATGTATATATTATTCTTTCTTTATTGTTATACCAAGTAGACAACCATAGATTGCACCATCATACATTTATTATTAATTAGCACCAATTAAATTAAAGGATTACAAATTGGACTCAACAGGTGCTCTATATATATCACAAACATATATATGTATGTAGTCTTAACGACAGACTAACTTAGGGAGCCATCAAACTGGGGATTCAATTAGAAACAATATCATGAAATTCTCTTAAAGAATACAAAGAATTAAGAGGTTGAGAAGTTAGAGAGAATAACACCAAATGACCAACACAACAACAACACAAACTCATAAATTCAAACAATTATAACAAAATCAATACACTCAATCATTCATTCTCAAAAGATCGACAAAACTCAGATCAACAATCAAATGAGGCTCTAATGAATAGATCCAAATCACAAAAACTTGATATTCTAACAAAATCAAACATGGAAACTCACCTCATCTTCTCTTCACCACTCAAATCAATGGAAAAAGAAAATTGAGACTCAAACGGCGGCGACGTCAGGATTGACGCGGCGGATGACTGTGATCTCGTCGAGGTGAGTGTGGACGGTGGTGAGGTGAGTGCATACGGCGGTGATCTCGTCGTAGGCTGAGATCTGGGCGATCTAAGGGAGCATCGGCGGGTCCGATAGAGAAAGCGAGGGGAAGGTGTCGGCGGTGGGGAAGAGAGCTAATGAGGGGAGGCGGTCGGTGCAGAGAGAGGAGGACGGAGAAAATAGTGCACCTGACAACGAAAACAGACGATGAAGATCTCCAAGGCGTTGGAGGCTAGGGCGGCGAGGAGGGAGTCAAAACCGCGGAGGAGGGGAGGCAGTCGGTGCATATGAGATAGAGGAGGATGGGAGCAGAGAGAGGAGGGGAGGCTGTCGGTGCAGAGAGAGAGAGAGGAAGTTGGAGAAAATCTCCAAGTCAGCACTGGTGGCGATGAGGGAGTCGAAATCGGAGGAGGAGGGGAGGCGGTCGATGCAGAGGAGAGAGATGAGGATGGGTGCAGAGAGAAGAGGGGAGGTGTTTGGTGCAGAGAGAGAGGAAGATGGAGAAAATCTCCAAGTATGCGCTGGCAGCGAGGAAGGAGTCGGAACCGACAGAGGAGGGGAGGCGGTCGATGCAGAGGCGGTCGGTGTAGAGGAGGTATATGTGTTTTATGTTTGTGTATGAGTTCGTGTGTATTGATTAATTTGCAATACATGCTTTTTTATCTCACTTTTCAGTTTAGCAACGGAATACCAATGGATAACATTTAGCAACGGATTAGCAACGGAATCAATCGCAAATTCGCTGGTAATTCGTTGCGAGTTTTATTTTGCAACGATTTCGCATTGGATTAGCAACAGATTAGGCAAATTTCGTTGCTAATCCGTTGGTAATTTAAAATTCGTTGCTAAAACTAAATTGCAACTGATTAGTAAGGGAATTTTAGGCGGGAGATTTTCGCGGTTTTTTTTACCAACGAAATTTATTTCCGTTGGTAATCCGTTTCTAATTGGTAAAACATTTTCCCTTCCATATTTCGTTGCTATTCCATTGCTAATTAGGAACGGACACTTATTCTGTTGCTAATTCCATTTCTAATTTACTATTTTTTTTTGTAGTGTAAGTTTGACTTGTTCTAACGTGTAGTTTTTAGGTTTCATCCCATTAACTTTGTGTTGGTATTCCCTTA
Organism: Stephania cephalantha; assembly: GCA_039657325.1. Taxonomy (NCBI): domain Eukaryota; kingdom Viridiplantae; phylum Streptophyta; class Magnoliopsida; order Ranunculales; family Menispermaceae; genus Stephania; species Stephania cephalantha. The sequence continues at coordinate 39,773,811 of CM077576.1, forward strand.
TAAACTCTTGTAGGTCTCGATTGTCCTTACTATAGAAGTTAGGTAGAGCACTAATGAATCCAGATCTAAGTTCAAATTCGAGAAATCCCTTAGGATAGGCAGTACACATTGGTTAATAAGCAATGACATCTTGATTAGCTTGCCTAAAATAAGTTCACTATTATCATTATTATTATTAATATTAAAGTTATTATTGGCTTCCATTATGATAGGTTGATATTCTCTACATTGTTGCTGTCTTAAATTATGCTTAAATGTCATATCTCCCTTAGGATCAAACGGATGTAAAGATCCTGTGGAATTAGAACGACGAAGTGGATATATCATACAACGTCTAAAACTCCTAAGAAATTATGTTCAAATCCCCGGCAACGACGCTAAAAATTGACACGTGTCGGGCGTGTACAATAAATTTTCCTTCTATATTTTACTTTTAATATTTTGCAGTGGTGGTAAGTCGGAATCGTCTCCACATGAATTTATCAAACTTCTATAGGATAAAGGACTTTTAATGGTTTTTATTATTTTTAATTTAATTTAATTAATTAATTAAAATAAAAATTAAACTTACTAATTCAATCTATAATATAATAATTAAATAATTATACTAACTTAACTAACATAATTTAAATTCAATATCAATCTAATAAATTCAATTATATGCTAAATAAAAATCTAAACAAACATCCAGAAAAATAAAATATTGTTCCATTTTGCATTCCAAACATGTTACTCCAATCAATATAGTTATAATCATACTTTATAAAATATCATAGATCATAAAACTCTAATTATAAGTATGTAAACAGCCTTTAGGCAACCATTAGTTCTCCTTATACCGATGGAAAAGCCACGTTTTAATTTTAATGAGCTAACCCCTTTGAATATACAAAAACATTAATTTCACGTAATAAAACTACATTACACTTTATGAAAACTTTTAACTACTAAATCTAATACCTTTGGAAAGCCACTTCAAGATTAGATTTAGATCTCAAACTCACTCAAGACATCTAAATGGTCATACATTTCAAACAATCCTAGTTATTACTTTAAATAGATAATTAATCAAAATATCACAATACACATTCTAGACTATGCATGCAATAGAAAGATCATGATTAAAATCAATAGATATTAATCTATTAAATCAGTGAATCAAAGAACACGATTGGTTTAAAGCATTAAACACATAATCTTCTCATTATAAGTACATAGCAAAACGGATCTAGTTCACGTTCGAACTTTGTTTAGATCAACTAATTACTCACTCATAATCATAAATAACATTGCAATAATATAAATAAAAGACATAGATAAATACCTTTGGAATAAATACTTCAAATCTTCTCCAAAAGCAATGAACAATAAAGTAATAAACTAAAATAATAAAGACGAGCTTCTAGAGCAATGAAATATTGATCTAAGTACTCAAGTGCAACTAATTTCGTAACCTTAGGGTTGTATTTATAGTATTTTAGATAATGAACATCCCAAAGTAACTCAAACTACTTATAGTTATCTAAAATTCTTGAAATTTGCTCCAGCGATTCCTCAATGATTCAGGGTTAAGTGAAATTTTGAGTAAATTCGTGGAATTGAAGTCCTTATTTTTACTGATTTAAGTGGCAATTCATGGTATATAGGAATCGCTGGGAAATCGCTGGTATCAAAGTCCAGTTTTCCTTGATTCCTTGGTGATGATTTTTTGCATACTCATTCCACTCGATTAATTCCTTCATAACTTCCCTTTTTACTCTATTTCTTCATATATTCCTTTATTACCTGAAATAACAAAAACAAGAGAACCCCTATGTAATATAGTCTTTTACATCTAAAATCATCCTAAAATGTAATTTAAAACATGTCTAATTATTGACTTTTCAGTACTCACTAAGCCTATCCAACATTAGTCGAAATTAATTAAGTTGTCAATAAGAGACTAATGTTGATTAGCGGACAACGGTATGTGTTTGCTAGCACCAGCCAAGGACGCACCCTCATGGTACTTATAATGTAACAACACGTTATCTTAAGTAGGTAATTAGTGTAAACCCGAATCTTAATTAACCCGAGTTAAGCTTGTGGTTAAGTTCGGTGTACCTCGATTAGTATGTGTGTGCGTTGACGTGATTGTATTGTGTTTGGATGGTATGATAATGAATTAAATATACTAAACGCTATTGGTATATAAATTAATATAAGCCTATAGTTGGAAAGTAATTAATTAATTAATAAATTATCGGTACATGCAGTATGACGAGGGGGCTTGGAATGAATATGCACGTCCGAATGTACTCGTTGGCGCATTTGGTAAATTTATAGACGTTAAAATACATAGGTATATATATTTTTATATATAATTGATATATAAATGTACATAAATAAACTTATAGTCTGATATAATTAAATTTCGACCATTGAATCCCTTCGAGATGAACGTAAGTGGAAGATGTGTTAAGATTAGTGCCACTTTAGGATTGGTGTAGCTTTAAACAATCTCTATTAGATCAGCCTTTAGATCGTGCGATGCGTATCTCAAGAAAAATAAAAATATATAAACAAAACCAACTCATGTTCATATAAGTGTTTCATCGATCAAACAAGAGAATTGAGAGAGGTGCTTGAGGGTTTGATTCAGAATTGCTAGAGTGAATCGAATGGAGGTGAAAATAGATCAAATCACTGTTGAGTTGGTGATCTTTATAATAGATTGGTGTCTGGTAAGTGTTTATAAAGTTTTTCACGTTCTTAAGTTGAATTCCTGAATTGGTGATGAAAATTGATTAATTATAGTTGTTGGTGATGTATATGGGTGTAGGACCTCATTAGAGGCCCTCATCGATTTCTCAGAGAGGTTGGTAACACATGTCAAGCGTGTACAATAATTTTTCTTATTTTCCTATTATTTGCAGTAGTGGTAAATAAGATATTGTCTCCACAGCGATTTTGCAAATCTCTTTAGAATTAAGGCTACCCTAAAGTTTTAGTGGATTTTATTTGCTTTAATTTAACTAATCTAATTAAAACGAGAATTAAACACTACCAATCTAAAAACAAAACAATTAATTAATTAAAATAATTAAACTATAAACAATTTAAATTCAATAAACTAATGTAATGCAATTCAAACAAACAATCAAATAATTAATATAAATTAAATATCTAAACACTACATCTTAGACAATAATATGTAAACCGATATCTGGACATTTTCATTAAAGCATAGTCATAATCAAATCATCATATTTATATAATGATCCTAAATCATTAAACTCAAATCACAATAGGTCGATAGCCTTTAGCAAACTATCGACTTTTCTATATTTAATGGAAATAAGTTATATCCTTACCCTTGTAACTCTATTTATTGGATAAAATGTAATAAAATAGAAATTAAAATATCATCAACACTCAATAAAAGTCATACATAATCCAAACTAAATAAAAACCAGAATTATGCTTGTCATTAAATAACTTAGAACACAATCACCTAAAACATCCACTCGGGTAATTTTTGCCCTATAGATTAATCATAGTTACTATTTCTATAATTGTTGTCAATAGTCATAGACATAGATTTAGATGCTCTAGACTAAGAAACATATTGGCCACTATGCACTTAATACAAAACATCATTAGTTGTAATACGAAGAACAACTTATTAAAACTGTGATTGACGTGTGTAATTGGTTTAAAGCATTAAGCACATAAATTATGTATTATGACAAAATTAATGAACAGTTTACAATCACGTCCAGAGTATTGTTTAGAATAATAAACTACTCACACATATTAATAATAAACATTGCAATAAACAAATATTTGAAAGACATTAATGTAAAATACCTTTATTAAATAAGTTTTGAATCTCCAAAAGGTCTCCAAAAGTAATAAATAATGAACTAAATAAATAATTATTTGAAAAGACTTTAAAACTAATAATGGCTAATTGAGGGCTCCGAGAGAGTGTTTCGAGAGTATAATTTTGATGCTCTAAGGTCCCATTTATAGTTTCCCTAAGTATACATATCATAAATAAACTCGAATTCCTTATTCTTATCTAAAAAACTCGTCACCGACCTCAGCGATTCAACGAATCCAATTTGTTCACAAATAGCTGAGAAAATCACTAGATTTGACTTTCTGTGCTCCACTAATTCATCCAGTGATTCGTGTGCATTTCTCAAGTCGCTGATGATTCACTGGCCCTTCTCTGTTGCCGATTCAGACATCGATTCATTTGTAATTTCGTATCATTGGCTAATTGCTAGCTTTGTTTTCCAATTGACTGTTTTACTCGTCTTCCTCTTTTTCTTCCATTTCTTCATTTTCCCAAATTAAATCCTAAAATCACAAAAAATAAGAGAATATCTAGTGTAATATCATCATTTATATCTAAAATCAACCTAAATCACACTATTTAATATGTCTAATTATTAACTTATCTGTTTGATAATGATTTGGTAATTGAACAGGGGCTACTCCCATGTTCTCTAATTTAGACGCTCGATAGTGGAGCGTGGTCCCTGTAGCAGGGAAGTGCGTTCCTTTCATAAAAATTGTTGAACCCAGAAGGTGGAACACGCTCCACCAAAGCAGGGAGCAGGCTCCCATCTCAGAAAATAATAGTGCTTATTTATTTATGGAAATTTCTAAGGGTTTAGGGACTTGTCTAGGGTTCTTAAACCTTGAGTATTAGATATGTATTAATGTAAAATGGTTTGTGTTAGGTGCTTAAACTCCGAAAAAAGTTCAAGTACCACGAGAGTTAGTGAGTTAAGAGCGAAACTTAGGGAAATTCGACAAAGTTAAGTGGCGCTCAATTATATTATCAATTGTGTTATGTAAAGTAGTATATTTAGTTCATATAGTTTATTGACTGGGAAAGAGGAGCAATGTACTGTGACAAGCATAAGACTTAATTTACAACTCGGAGGTGAGTCGGATTTAGTTAACCAGAAATGAAGTGATTATGAAGTCGGTAAGGTGTAACGATCCAAATTATTAAACCAGGATTAACGTTAATCTCGGGGATTAACGGTCGTAATTCGGGCGTTACGTGGTAAGTTCGGTTGGATCGGACACAAGAACCGAGGGAATATATTATTTAGGGATGATGGTTGTGTATATGTGGTGTTTAAAATTATTATTATTATATTGCACTGCATGTGTGTACGTTGCTATCAGGCGTGTTAATGGGACTGGTGTTCGCCTCGAAATACGTGTCAACTCGGGTATTGAGTAGGTGAACTACGGGTACACTAGGAAATTCAACTAATTCATGTTAAGATGACTAGTTAATCAATTAAAATGGGTAATGTAACTATAGGCTAAGTTGATTAAATTAAAACAATAGGCTATGACATACCTTGAAATACGTGCCAAGATGCAGGGCATCGAGTGTCGAGTAGTCGAGGATTAGTGGAATCACAAATTTGTCAACTTTAGTGAATAAACCACATGTATTATAATGGGCCTAAGCTAAGTAATTAAATCACATAAATCAAGGCATATAGTTTGGTTAATTAATTGGAAACTATAGGATTGTCCTTGAGATATACATTGACACATCTAGGAACCTTATGAGTAACAAATTGGTGTCACTTGGTTTGAGTTAGTGGTGAGTTAGTGGGCTAAGTGGCAAAAGATGGATCATTAGATGAGTCTCGGGATACGTAAAATCATGAAGATCAATGGCTAGAAATTAATGTCACCTTAACATATAAGATAAGTTGATCAAAACACATGCAATCAAAACCTATTTCATTTGATGGTTCTGGAGAAATTCAGAGAAAAAGAAAGGTGAAATTGAAGCTGAATATTATCAATTTGCGGTCGAAATTGTGGAACAAACTTAAGGTAATATTCTTCCTTAATTTATACATTTAAATGAAGTTAAAATTTGTGTGTTTTTGATGGAATTCGAATTGAGGATTTCGATCACCGATTTCTGGTGTTATGTTGATGAATTATATGTTTAATGACCATTTCCAATAAGAATTTATCACTGGTTTTGATTGAATTGAGGTTTTGGTTAAAATTGTGAAATTGGGAAAAAACTAGTGAATGCATGTTAATTATGTCAATTATGTAAACTTTTGATTTAAATCAACTCGAATATGTTATATTTATGGTGGTTCATGATTATTAATCGAATTTTAAGGTTATGGTATGATTTGGGACCATTTGAAGGTGATTTGTGGGGGGTTTGGGGATGTAGAACTGCGTTTCTGCAGTTCTGGCCGAGCGTTGAGCTCGTTCCCCCATTTGAGGGAGCGCATTCCCTCTCAATGAACCAAACTTCCATCCCAACTCATTTCAACCTCCATTAACAACATCACAACCGAAATCACTACACAACAATAAAGATCAGCAACAACAACTTACCATGTTTCGAGACCTTTCTCGGTCGATTTCCTCCTCTCACAACCGATTGTGATCTCCCTATCGAAATCATCAAATTGGTGGTGAGGCGTTAGGTTGTGTTCTTTTTTATTTATGAAGATATATATTTGATTTCCTCGAGATTCGCATCACACGAATCTTGAGGCAAATCTAAGTACTCATTTTCATTATTTTATTTAATCTTCCTCGAGATACATGTTGTGTATCACGAGGTCAATCTTGTGACTATCAATAAGATAATCACCACCTCTTGACCGACTTACTGATGATTAATTATATTGATCTCATTAAGATACTATCGCATATCTCGAGGCAGATCTTATAGTTTTTATAACAAACCATACACCGGTTGATTCTCCTTGAGATGTGATAGCACGCATCATGAGGTGTGAACAAATCATCTCCAACAACAATGTTCAACCATCTCCTTCCTCGATGCTCACGCTACGTGTATATCGAGGTGAATCTAATATATACTTTTATTTAATTCAAACTACATGATTTGTTTTTATATATTTATATATATAAACTATATATAAATATATATGCACCTATGTATTTTCATGGCTATAAATTCACCACGCGTGCCAATGACCATCCTCGGGCGTGCACACTATTGTACATCCCACATGTGTCACCCTCCGCGTGTCACTAGACGCCCACAAATTTATTAATTATTTTTTTTAATTTCGTGATTATCTCTTCAATTTATGTCCAAATTAAATTTCGAAAAATACCCAAATTTTACCAAAAATTAAGAAATATTCTCACCGCGCTCTGAAACTAGCGGAACCCGCGTATACACTCTACTTGCCCCTATTTCGCGTCGAAATAGTGAATAATACATCAATTGACACTCAACACACAAAAGTAATATTAAATTTATGATCTCCTATCCGTAACGTGTGGGTCCTACTTCGAATACCTAAATCCCAAATTAAATATGAAAATAGTTGATTAGCCGCCTAATCAAGTTTATAAAATTATCGGATGTCACAATCAATCATAAACAATCGTAAGTAGGGGATTAGAAAAGTAATGTAACACCGATTAATACACTTTCATAATAAAAGCATATATCACTTGCTCCCGTCTATTTCAAATTCACTCTCATTAGTAAAAGTTGATGTTTCTTTTTTCTGAATCTTCCTCATTGTCGATGATGAAGTCATTATCTTTCTGACTCAAGTCTGTTTTAGTAATGATGCGGGACCCATTTGGATCAACCAGTGAATTGCATCATTGACTAGGCACGTTGTAGGTTCATCCCCTTTGATTGCAATCTCCCGAACCATGCTCATTATCGTCTCAATTTGTTCCCTCATCGATGAGTTTTAGGTAACAACAACAAGCTGCCAGCCACTCGTGCCGCCCGTTCCTCAAAGACATGTAAGGAATGTAGTACACCTGAGTGGCTTGCATTGCAAGTACAAAAGGCCCGTAGTTGTTATATCATCGACATTGGTGAACCTCGACCAATTTAAGTGTTAGGTGAGTCATTAATCCATGATTCGGTGTGGATTAAACCATGTAACTACCTAAATTTCTAACTCTTGTTTTGTCCTTAATTAGGATCACTGACCCACGACATAGGACCCGCCAACAGATACGTGGTTTGACCTTGGCGTGGGGCTGATGTATATTTTATATTTGTTTGTTGGTGTATTGCTAGTGTGTGTATATGTGTGGATTATTAAATCACATTTTCGTTGATTGTTTATAGGCGTTGAGACGCGACCGGGGATATGCTTCGAGATGCTTGTAGGCGTGAGAACCGGATAAAAAGTGATTTGGTGAGTTTTTATTTAGATATACACTTATTTATGAGGTTAATTTATATGAATTAACTTAAATTAAACTATAGTTTATAAATCAGTCAAATCAAATACCTAAGTTATGAAAATAAAACGTAGACCATGGATATACCTCGAGATACACATTTGAATGTAATATATGAGATTTGAGTCAAACATTGGTGTTAAAATGGGTGTGAGAGTGGAGGTGATGGGTATTATGAGCCATTAGATTTACATGTAGATACTCAACAATAATGAAATGAATGGTTAGAAACAAACCATAGGATGTATATATATACACATACGTTTATGAGATTATTAAATATCGCATAATCCATCGCACGTTTGTATTTACTCTGTCATGTCGTGTGAGACTGCGCGACGGATATTCACCTCGAAAAGCATATTGACGCGGGTATCAGCTAGGCGAAGTACGGGTACATTGAATCTAGACTATGCTAAATAAACTAATATGAGTATAGTCAAAGTAAATGTGACATTTAATAATAATAAAACTATAAGCTAAGTCAATTAAATCGAGAACGCAAGAATTTACACGCCTTGAGATGCGGGGCACTAGGTGCCGGGTAGTCGGGTACTAAGAGAAGTGGTAGTACACCAATTTAAGACCCTAAATAGCCTACATATGTATGAAAGCGCCTAAGTTAAATTAATTGAATCAGTTGATTACAAATGCCTACAGTTGGATGGAAAAATTGATGAGTCGTAGATTTACCTCGAGATTTGCAATAGAATGGAATCTTATGAGATTTGAATTAGGAATTGGTGATGGAAGTTAGTGGAGTAGGAGTTAACAAGAGCAATAGGATCAATCTTGAGATGAGCACACAAGAGTCATAGGATCAATCTTGAGATGAGCATACATACACTTGATGTGAGGCCAAAATGAAAGTCATCCAACACGATATAAAAGGAACACTTAAACATTCCACCTTCATTTGCATGTTCATGCAACAAAAATAAGAGCTGAAACCATCTTCATTTCTTGGAAAAATTTGATTTACAAGTGAGCAAATCATCAACTGGACACCCAAAGACTAGTTCATCAAGCATGGAGCCTTTGGTAACTAATTCCCATTTGATGCTTTAAGTTCTAGCTACTTTGTGTATGTAATCAAAGGGCTTTTGAATTCTGAGTATTTGGGAGTTTTTTTGTTGTTTTTTTTTTTATCAATTAGACACCACATTTGAGTTTCCAAAATCTATTTTTGAAAATTGTAAAGTTTGGCCAAAATTGGGGCATTTTGCATGAAACTAAAATCGGGAATTATGATCTATAAAATGATTTAGTTTTTTAGAAAAAATGGGATATTTGTATTCTTTATGTTTTTACATTCTGTCTAATATATTGGGGTTTTAGTTTCGGGTAAGAAATGAATTTATTATGAATTTTTCAAGTTCATGAAGTTATAAAACAAAACTGAAAATTCTGCATTTGTTGTTATGAACCAGTCTCTATAATTTGATCATAACTTTTTAAATCGAAATGGACTCATTCTGGTTGCATTTGAAAGGTAACTTAAAGGGGGAACAACTTTTGCCTATTGAACGATTTTGAAATTCGAATGTTACATATCTAAAAATCTTTTGCAACTTTGGTGATGAATTTGAGATTTTTGGGTTCGCAATTTTGATAATGTCCTGATATTTTGAGCATAACTCTCTCATTTCTATTAGATTAAGCTCATCTTTTAGTATGACGTTCTCGGATATGTTTATAGTCTTCAGTAAAAAATCATGATTTTTGAAGTTATAGTTTAGGATGAATGAATTTTTCAAAGTTGCTGGTCGGAATATAAGACTGCTTTGAGTCATTGTGGTAAAATTTTCATATTTCCCTCGTTTTTTATCGAAATTATGCAAATCTTATAATTTTGAAAATCTAAGACATAGCTCTAAAACTTCTCTTTAAACTACAATATATAATTTTAATGTTTTGGTAATCGAAATTGACTTACAAGTTGTTGCACCAAAACTATCTCTATTTTAATAAAGTGGATTTAAACATAAGCAAAGTATTAAGCGGGGCAAAAATTAATTAAGAGTTCTAGACCCTAATTTGGTGACTTAAATACACCTAACACAACTTGAATTGACATCAGGGATTTAGGATTTCATAGTTCGGTGTTGGGTACAAGGCGTGTAAGGCGTTTAAGCGGTATAATGTGTATGATCAGGTGCGTGAAACCCACGAGAATGCTTCACATAATTCAGTTCACTTTCAATATTAGTTTTTCTGCCTGCCGTCTGTTTTACTTCGTGGTATTATTATGATTTACTGTTGTTCATTCACACTAAATAATCGGTTGAGGGGTTCATTTGGGTTTGCTATGGTATGGTATGGTATGGAATAGTTTGATTTAACTGGTTGAATAGTTCACTAGGGTTATTCTGTAGAATTGTATAAGATGAAGATGAATTGTTACTTTGGTGTTTGGGACGGTGGGTCGTGGGTCTAGGCCGACCACCGGGAAAAAATTGAGAATTAGTCATGTTTTAGAGACGCAATTATACCGAGGCTTTATGTTATCTTTTACATTTCGAATTCTCTGTGACTTAAATATATGTTGATTATTTATTTGACGCTCTTGTTTTGTTAATGAACTACTTTCATGTAGGTATAGCTTTCTGCTGCCATATGTAATAGTTGCATGTCTAGTAGTTTTTACTTGATTACTTGTTGAATATTATGTGGACTTGTCATGAAATCTTACTCACTGGGCTCGTCATCATTTATGTTGGATGACTGAATGTATATCTTTATATGAGTAAAGGCAAGAGGATCGTGGGCGACTATCTTGGACTTACCAACTGTCAAGGAAGTACTTGTAGGTGTTTACTTTCAGTATTTTGCTTATTTTAGGTATCAAGGGACTTAAGACACCTATACATGTATATAACTAGCCTTATATACAATGTACTTATCTCCCTGGTTTTCCACAGTAGGTTGTTAACACTTATGATATGAACTGATATACATATATATATCATGCTAGTTCACCATTACTTTAAAGTCTTTCGCTGAATTTAATTGGTAATACTGTAAAACACTAGCCACACTTCCCAACTAAATAAACAAACTAAAAGACGTTAAATTCTAAAGAAATAACTTATTGAAATACTGAATAACTGGTTAATTATCAAACGAAATAGATGAGTTAACACGCATCTCAAGAACGTTGGCATGGCATCAATGTTAGCGGGCTGCGAGACCCGCGAAGTATCACACCCAGTGGCGTCAGGGCGCGGGGCCGCCACACGTATTGTACTCTTTATCATCAGTTATATTCATGATATCAAACTGTTTGAAGGATTCTCTACACATAGGTGGTCCTGAATTTAATTCTAATTATCAACAACGTTGTTTAAATTGTCTTAAACTGCTTCCGCTATTGTAATCAACGTTAAAGTTATCATCATGAACTTTATAACTCTAATAAGGAAAATAGGGAAAATTAAGTTGAAATAGGGGCTGACTAGGCGTGTGTTGACTCGACGGAAGTTGACTGGGGGTATACGTAGGTCTAGTGCCGAGGTGGCCCAGTTTGTGGCAACTAAGGCCGTCACATTAAAGATCTGACTCTGATACTATATTAGTTTCTAAATAATGAGATCATTTATTATAAACACAAGTAGGGGTGGAGGGCCGAGTTTGGATAAAGACATCTTATCTGAATTTAAAATCGGATTTGGTTTACACAAAACCTGGAACTCCATACCCGGTTCGGACTCGATTCTAATTTTAAATAGAGTTAAATTATCTTTCATATAAACGTATAATTGACACTTAATACTTATAAAATAAATTAAAAAAATCAATCAATTCTAATACACATAAAAATTAAATGTACTAAATATATCTTGGATTTTTAAAGAATTAGATTTTATTTTTTTATACTTGAAACATTTGTTTTTTTGTAGTAATGTTACAATGATTTATAGTTTGCAACATTTGTTGAGACTTAGAAGTTACTTTTTCAAATTACATAATATAAGATATATATATATATATACATACATATTTTAATATTTGAAGAGGCTTTTAAAATAAAAAGTTAGTTTTCAAGATCGCGACAAATCCGGACAATCAAATAACCCGAGTTTTAAGCGAAACGGGTATGGACAAGTTAGTTTTGTCTGAATTTAAAAGCGGTTCAGGTCCGGACAATGAATATACTTCTTTACAGTAGGGATAGTCCAGACCCAGACCCAGACCCAGACCCGTCCGAACCAAATTTTTAATTTCCACCTCTAAACACAAGATCCCTATTTATAGATAGAAAAGTAAATACAAAATAGGAAAGATGAAATTTTTCTAACGACAATGATATCCTAATTTCTATCTTAACTAATAGTATATATATAATATTCGTAACCACATTGATAAAATTTTCGTAACGACGTGAAAAACTTCGTTGCCAAATTCGTTGTTTTTTTATAGTGAATGGAAATACCCCTTGGATTGTGGTGAAATCAAAATAGCCTTTATTACAAGTTTACCCTTTTAGGTCAAGTATAACAAATCTTTCTAAATCATATCCTTACAAAAAAAAAAGGTCATATCTATCTTTTTTTATTTTTTATGTTTAAAACAAACTAAATGCAGTCGCTTGATGTGTAAGATCAAGTGTGGTGAGTGCCACGTGGCCATTGATGAGTAGAAGTAGGGAGAGAACTAACTTAACATGGGACATTGGATAATTTTTTTCAATTAAAATATTAAAAAAGGGGAGATGGCCAACTTAACGTGTTAAAAGAATCTAATGCTTCATACACGGTTCATGTACGAAAAAAGATTTCAGCCATGGTTCCATTGGATATACATATATGCATGGTAATGTATATGCCCAACCACTAGTGTGTGTATTTATATATATATATATATATATCTACTACTATAATAAAAGAGTGAATGTGGACCATGATGAAATACCTAATTTGCACTTTTTAGTGAATCCATCAATCGATTCGGACAACGGGTTGTCTTTTTTTTTCGCATCTGATTCATACTCATCTCTCCATTAATTTGGGAGTGAAATTTGTTCAATGATTTGAGAGCAAAATCGAAGAAGGTGATAGTGTTGTAGTTGGAGGCCACTTGGAATTAAACTGCGATTGATTGTGGATAAATTATTTAGGTTTTGATCATCCTCTTCAAAATTTCATTTTTTTAGTTGGTCGTTTGATGAATTTTTACCAATTTTAATAATTTTTTGGTGATGAATCTATTCAGATTATGTAACGACCCAAAAAATCAAACTCGTGCCACGTGTCATTTCAAAGTCGTATATGGGACCCACTCGTCGTGATCCGGATTTAATCGATGCGAAATAGGGTTAAGTTAAGGCTTAGACGCGGTGTCCCCGTGTTTCTGAGTGCGATGGTATTTTCATCAATATTTGGCAAAAATGGGGTATTTTTCGGGGTTTAATTCGGACACAAAATCAAGGAGATAATTATGAAAAAAAAAGATTGAATTTAAATGGATAAGAGATAGAGAGAGAGAGAGAGAGAGAGAGAGAGAGAGAGAGGAATAAGAAAAACAGAGTCGGTGGCCGGGCGCAGCGGCTCAGGAGAAGATGCGGGCGCGGCGAAGCTCCGGCTCACGGCCATCGACTCGTAGTGACAGGGGTGCGGACGGCGGCTCCCGTGCGGCGGCGAGCTAGCGAGAGACCGGAGCCAGCAGGGGCTCGCGGACGAGCGGCAGCAGCTGAGCGCGGTGACGCGTTGACAGCGGCGATGGTGGTGAATAGCTCCACTGGCGAGGATTGGCGAGCCTTCGTTGCACCAGCAGGCGGGCGGACGACCATCAACAGCTGCGACAAAAGGTGGCTCGGCTGTAGGGGAAGACGACGAGCAGCGACCTGGTCCGCCAGGACGCCGACGAGGAGCAGTGAAGCAGGCGAGGAGGAGCGAGGAGCGGCGAATCGCGGCGGGCTGCGGCGCGGTGAACAGCGTGGAGCAACGGCGCTGTGGCGCGTTGTCGGACCGATCGATCCCCGACGAGACACAACAACAGTGGACAATGAGGCGTGAATTCGACGAAGCTCGACGACGCGATGGATTGCTCGCGAAGAAGACGAAAGGCGTAGATCATGGCTAAGTTTGCGTCCTTCAAATGGATTTTGGAGTTGAGACCTCCATTGAAGGCCATGGTGAGGTTCTAAACCACACCGATTTCAACTACAAGTCTAATTGATAAATCTTGTAGTCATTAATGATTCTGATGTGGTCACTTAAATGACTTCGTTGTACATATTATTATCAGGGGCATAGTTTACTAGTGTCGGGTTGGAGGCGTGTCAGAGCCGATTTGAGTGCGTATTAGTTTAGCTACAGGTAAGTAAACCAGCTAGGAAATTGTACAGTAATTTCATTTTAAGCTATTGAATATTGTTGTTCATTGCTTTGATATCTATCTTTGAAAGTGCTATTGGTTGAGTGGTCCATTGACAAGTGAGTCATGGTACTGTGTATATGTGATATGAGCTCTTATCTGGACGCTGTTGATATCTCCCAATTGAGTGTACGTCAGGGGCACTTATCCGGGTCTATGGATATCTCATAGTCGCAAGGGTTAGGAGTGGTAGACAGTGTCTCGTCCTGAACCCAAGTTTGCTGGGCTTTTGCCGCGACTCAACGACCTTTTGGTCGGGACTCCTTGCTATTCAACTTTTGTATTCCGGACCCTCACTTATCGATTGATTTGTTTACAATCATTTATATTCATGCGTTCCTTGTTCATTTCTTTCTAATTGCATGAATTCGATTGATTTATTTATTTTGAAATGCTGTATATATGTCCTACTGGCGTTACTTACATGGGCTCGTCATTCTTGTGTTTGACGGAGTGCAGACCCACAGTCCAGGAAGGGAAGGCTCCACAGCTAGAAGATATCATTTGAGGATATTGGAGCAGTTCTTACCACTTGTCTGGCATAGGTGATTCTTTTGTATTATTAGATATACTTGTTTTGAAATACTGGGAGTAGTGTTTTTGAGAGATTTTGGGCATATATATCTTGTGTTTACTCTCATCTGAATGTTCATTTATGATGATATACATATTCGGGGTTTCCATACACTCTAGGTTGTCTTAACTTGTGTATTTGAGGTTTTTCAGTTAGTTGAGGTGTAATTGCTTCCGCTATAACTATGAAAACTCACTAATTGATTAAATCAACTTTATTTGCTTGATAAATGGTAAATGATAAAGGAAAGCTGACTAGGCTTGCGTGACTCGGCGAGATGGGCTCGAGGGTCCACGTAAGTCTAGGCTGGGCGGGGCCCAGTTTAGGATTGTAGAATTGGGGCCGTCACAGTTGGTATCAGAGCCTAGTTTTGAGAATCTCAAGGCTTAAGACATTGTGATACCAACGTTACAGTTGGTATTAGAGCCGAGGTTTTAAATACTCGACTCTTGATTTAAATCACAATTCATTGAGACACAAACCAGCGGAAGGTAGGAATGGTTGAACTTAGAGTGGAACCCTATGATCCTAACCTAAGTCTTAGTTGAGAAATAAGGAGAGTTGGGGACATTTAAACTTGGACTACGAGCTATTTAATTTGTTGTACTATTAACTATCGATAGCTATGTTCTGATCATTAAAATAGCTTTCTTTTCAGTTAGCGATGGTCGATCAGCCCGATACTAGCGATAGTGGTACAAGGGATGTACATAGGAGATTTGATGGCATGTCGCAGATGATTACATCTCACGATCAGCGGCTTCAGGATATTTTTCGATTGCTAGGGCTCAGGCGACAGCATCACCTTCCACATCAACATCTCCAGTTACTCAGACAGGGAGTGCTCCTACAGTCCATGACCCACCTGCAGCACCTCCAGTTCAGGCAGGACCTGCAGTGGCCCAGGAGGCACATGTTCAGGTCGAGATAGTACCTCTTACTACTGAGACACCGGCTGAGGATACGCCGAGCACTCCGACTGAGATGGGTGTTAGGGCTATAGCAGAGGCGAGGCAGGCTCGTGAGTTTCAGAGGCATCATCCGGATAAGTTCCACGGGGGTACTAACCTTGAGGCTGCAGAGAGGTATATGAGGAGCCACGAGAAGATAAATGATGTACTGGCCACACCAGCTCCTATGCAGCCGAATATATTGTCAGCTTCATTGTTCGGCGAGGCCGATGTCTGGTGGCGCACTATGGTGGTGTCGAAGGGGAAGCCCAAGGATTGGGCTGAGTTCAAGGAGAGGTTTAACGAGAAGTACATTCCTCCTACAGTCCGTAACCGGAAGAGGACTGAGTTTCAGACCATTCGACAGAGGACCGGGGAGTCAGTTATGCAGTATATGGACCGATATTTACGCTTGATGGAGTATGCTGGGAGCGCGGCCGACACTGACACTGACCAGACTTACTACTTTATACACGGTCTACTAGACTCTATTGGTTCTGTTGTAGTGACGACAGCTCCGAGCACATTGCAGGAGGCCTATGAGAGGGTTATGGCTAGCGAGAGCTTTTGGAGCACACGCATTGGAGTATCGGTTGCATCATCGGCATCGTCACAGTCAGTGGGAGGTCCTGGAGGTGATCGAAGAAGGAAGAGACTTCTACTATTGTGGCAGAGAGACCGAGCTGAGAGCGTGGGATCTGTTGCATCTCCGCCCTATGCAGTGCATACTACGCTAGTGTCAGTGGGTCCAGCGCAGAGCTACGCTAGTACACCACCGCAGCCAGCACCGTCACGTCCTCAGCATCAGTATTATCGAGGGATCGATGGGGAGAGGCGTGGCCGAAACATGGTCGAGTTCCGGATCGGGTGCAGAGAGACAGGGACAGAGGCCTAGTCAGGCACAATGATAGGGACAAGGACAGCGTGGTTCATCTGGATCAGGCTCACAAATGGGTTATTGGGAGTGTGGACAGTTAGGTCATTTCATCAGTGCGTGTCCACGACTGGGCCGAGGGCAGCCGCATCAGAGCCGGGATCAGGTTCACGCAGTTGTCATGCCAGATCCGACTGCTTCCCTTAACTTGTTTTATTTCTGGTCGCTTGGTCGATGAGTTGGGTTTGAAAACTACTATACTAGAGAGACTGACGGACAGTCAAAAAGACTGATTCACATTCTCACGGATATACTGAGGATGTGTGTGTTAGAGACGGTGGACTAGCATGCGTACTTAAACCCCCTGGATGCGTGTTCTAGTCTAGAGAGGCGAAAGACTGTTCCCATTATATGTTTTGAGGATGTTGCCCTGACATATATTGGAGGGAGGACATAGATGGTGTGGTTAGTTGAGTCCCACACTACCTGGAGGTCTCAGAGGAGCCCAGCTCGTCTCGGAGGAGCCCAACCCAGAGTAGGGTATGACATTAGGCAGGTATGGCCTTCGGCCTTCAATTATTCATTTGTGAATTGTTTCAATTTCGAGGGCAAAATTCTAATTAGTTGGTGTGACGGCCCCAATTTCCCATAAAATTGGGCCCCGCCCGGCCTAAGCCCACGTGGACCCCCGAGCCAGTCTCGCAAGGTCAACGAGAGCCTAGTCAGCCTTCCAATCCATCATTTATCAGTAAATTAAAAGTTTCAAGTTGAGTTATTAATATTATTTCAAGATTTAAAATTTTAGCGTAAGCAACTAATACATTAAATAACTCAACAAAAAGATCAGGGAGTTAGGCAACCTAATTGTGGAACCCAGTAAATATCATCAGAGGAGAGTAAATACAAAATATACAAAAGTTCACCTAGCTATGAAGCCTTCCCTCTCGCTACTCGTCATGACTCGCACTCGATCAAACATAAGAATGACGAGCCAGGTAAGTAAATCCAAAGTATGACATATACACAACATTTCACAATATCCAAAGCGATCGAATTCATGCAAATAGTACGAAATGAATAAAGAACGCATGAATATACAAGATCGTAAACAATCCATCAATGAGTGAGCCAAATAAAAGGAGTCCCGACCAAAAGGTCGTTGAGTCGCGGAAAAATCCCAAAGAGACTCGGGTTTAGGACGAGCCCATGCCTCCCACCCCAACCCTTGCGACTATGAGATATTTAAGGCCCGGATAAGTGCCCACAACGTACACTCAATTGGGAGATATCGACGGCGTCCGGATACGAGCTCATATCGCAGATAAACAGTAACCGTGACTCACTTGCCATTGGACCCACTCGATCGACAACAATTTCAACGATAGCTATCATCACAAAGCGAGTGAACAACAATAAAGCTATCACATAACAGTAACAACAACAGCTAATGGAGAGAAATGGAATACTGTATAAATCCCTAACTAGTTTACTTACCTCGAGAAATCGCGAACCTCAAAACGTCTCGCTCGCGTCTCGATTTGCGCACCCGACACCCGACTCCTAAGTCCCTGGTGTCCATTTAGACATTTTACTTCAAATCATTCAAATCACACTGAAATTAGGTGAAATAAACCTCACCTCCATCGCGTCGTCGCGATTTCGCATCCGACCGGTCGACAACGCGCCACCGCGCCGTTCATCGTGTCGCAGCCACGCCGTCGCTCGTCGCCGTCGCCAGTGCCGCCGCCGCGCTCCGATCGCCGGTGAGTTCCTTCGCGTTGAGTCGCGTCGTGTCGCCGCTGGTTCGTCGCTACCGATCCGACCCGTTGTCTCGCCGTCGCTGCCGGCGTTACCGCCGTCATGCTGCCGGCGCTGCTGCTGGTGCTGCCGACCGCCTCTCTCTGCCTTGCCGGCGCCACGGCTCGCTGGCCGCTGCTCACTCCCGCTCGTCCGTTCGCGCTGCCAATCGGCCGCGTCACTGCTGCACCGCTGCACTGCTGGCCGGCCGCCGCGTCTCGCCGCCGATCTCGCCGCCGTGCTGGAAAGTCGCCAGATCTGCTATGCCGCCGCGCAGGAGTCACGGAGTCACCCACCACCGAGCGTCACCGCGCGTTGCCGCATAGTCGCGTCACCGCGCGGCCGTCCGTGCCGCCGTCGTTGCCGCCGTGAGCCGAAGCTCCATCGCCTGCGTCCCTCTCTCCGATCTGCTTCTTTTTCTCACCTCCCGATCACTCTCTCCCTCTTCCTTCCTGATCTTATCCTTTTTTTTTGATATATATATATACCTTTCATTTTATTTTCTTTTTGATTTCAAATCAAACGTATCCTCGGAAATCAAGCAGCGCGCATCTCGAGGCACCAACCTGCCAATTAAAATATCGATACTCGCGCTACACGCATCACGAGGCGTATCCAATGTACACATTAAAACCACATAAATCTACTATAGCCACATTTCGGTCCCACGTCGGCACGCGATTCGAGGCGCGTCCCCGTTCGTGTTTCGGCTCACCGCATTCCCCGCATATTCATTTCTCACCAATTTGCATTATAGTCTCAAATTAAACATGCTCGGTGTCTCCACTCAAGATTCATACATACGTATTCGACAAGTGGGTCCCACAAACGACCCTGACCTGACACGTGGCACAAGTCAAATTTTCGGGCCGTTACAGTCTTTCCAACGAATTAGAATTTCGTCCTCGAAATTGCCGCAATTCCATACCCCAAATGAAGATCGTGTGTTATGAATGAAGACTCAATGCCATACTCGCCCAAGGCCATACCCATATCTTACTATGTAGGGTTGGGCTCCTCCGCGACAAGCTGGACTCCTCCGCGACGAGCTGGGCTCCTCTGCGACCTCCAAGCAAAGAACACACCATCTGTCTCCTCCCATCAATATATGCAAGGGCAACATCCTCGCAACATATATTGGAATACAAAGAAACATATCAATCTCATGACCCACCGCTAACATACGTATATCTGTTGTATGCCCGCGAGAATGTAAATCAGTCTCTCTCATCGAGTGAGTCTCAACCAAACTCGTACCCTCTATCAGGTTGTGATGGATAGTAGTCGGACCTGACGTGGCCATAGCATGAATCTGTTCCTGCCTCTGCTGTACCTGGCTGTCCACACGCCTATACAGGTACGTTGAAATCCTGATCCAAATGGAATATGTCAATGTCCTTGTCCCTGTGCATGACTAGACCGCTGTCCCTGTCTGTGCACTCGACTGGATCTCTGACCCTGTCTCTGGCCACTGCCTCGCCATCAATCATCTGATGGTACTTATGCTAAGGATCTGACAGTGCTGGCAGCTGTAATGCACTAGCGTAACTCTGCACTGGACCATCTAACACTGGCGCCATATACACCGCATACGGTGGAAACGTAATACGCTATGAGGTTGCTCTTTTTGCCACGACCGTCTAACCCTCGTTTTCCTCCGATCATCTCCGGACCTCGCACTGAATATGACGATACCGATGATGCGACCAGTACTCCGATGTGTGCGTTATAGGCCTCCTATAATGTGCTCGATCCGTCGTCACTACCCCAGAACCAATGGAGTCCAGTAGACATCAATGAGTGAGGCCAAATAACAAGGAGTCCCGACCAAAAGGTCGTTGAGTCGCGGAAAAATCCCAGCAGACTCGGGTTTAGGACGAGCCCCATGCCTCCCAGCCCTAACCCTTGCGACTATGAGATATTTAAGGCCCGGATAAGTGCCCCCAACGTACACTCAATTGGGAGATATCGACGGCGTCCGGATACTAGCTCATATTGCAGATAAACAGTAATCGTGACTCACTTGCCATTGGACCCACTCGATCGACAACAATTTCAACGATAGCTATCATCACAAAGCAGTGAACAACAATAAAGCTATCACATAACAGAAACAACAACAGCCAATGGAGAGAAATGAAATAATGTATAAATCCCTAACTGGTTTACTTACCTCGAGAAATCGCGAACCTCAAAACGTCTCGCTCGCGTCTCGATTTGCGCACCCGACACACGACTCCTAAGTCCCTGGTGTCCATTTAGACATTTTACTTTAAATCATTCAAATCACACTGAAATTAGGTGAAATAAACCTCACCTCCATCGCGTCGTCGCGATTTCGCATCCGACCGGTCGACAACGCGCCACCGCGCCGTTCATCGCGTCGCAGCCACGCCGTCGCTCGTCGATCACCGGCGCCGCTGCTCGCCCGCCGCCGCTCGCCGATCGTTTGTGAGTTCCTCCGCGTCACGTCGCGTCGTATCGCCGCTGGTTCGTCGCTACCGATCCGACCCGTTGTCGCGCCGTCGCTGCCGGCGTTACCGCCGTTATGCTGCCGGCGCTGCCGTCGGTGCTGCCGGCCGCCTCTCTCTGCCTCGCCGGCGCCACGGCTCGCTTTTCGCTGCTCACTCCCGCTCGTCCGTTCGCGCTGCCAATCGGCCGCGTCACTGCTGCATTGCTGCACCGCTGCACTGCTGGCCGGCCGCCGCGTCTCGCCGCCGATCTCGCCGCCGTGCTGGAGAGTCGCCAGATCTGCTATGCCGCCGCGCAAGAGTCACGGAGTCACCCACCACCGAGCATCACCGCGCGTTGCCGCGCAGTCGCGTCACCGCGCAGTCGCATCACCGCGCGGCCGTCCGTGCCGTCGTTGCCGCCATTAGCCGAAGCTCCATCGCCGGCGTCCCTCTCTCCGATCTGCTTCTTTCTCTCACCTCCCGATCACTCTCGCCCTCTTCCTTCCTGATCTTATCCTTTTTTTTGATATATATATATATATATATATATATATATATATATATATATATATATATATATATATATATACCTTTCATTTTATTTTCTTTTTGGTTTCAAATCAAACGTATCATCGGAAATCAAGCAGCGCGCATCTCGAGGCACCAACCCGCCAATTAAAATCTCGATACTCGTGCTACACGCATCACGAGGCGTATCCAATGTACACATTAAAACCACATAAATCTACTATAGCCACATTTCGGTCCCACGTCGGCACTCGACTCGAGGCGCGTCCCCGTTCGTGTTTCGGCTCACCGCATTCCTCGCATATTCATTTCTCACAAATTTGCATTATAGTCTCAAATTAAACATTCTCGGTGTCTCTACTCAAGATTCGGACATACGTATTCGACAAGTGGGTCCCACAAACGACCCTGACCTGACACGTGGCGCAAGTCAAATTTTCGGGCCGTTACAGTTGGGAATACTGTAACGACCCTAAAAATCGAACTTGTGCCACATGTCAGTTCAGGGTCGTATGTGGGACCCACTCGTCGTGATCCGGATTTAATCGACGCGAAATATGGTCAAGTTAAGGTTTAGACACGATGTCCCCATGTTTCGGAAAGCAATGGTATTTTCGTCAATATTTGGCGAAAATGGGGTATTTTTCGGGGTTTAATTCGGATACAAAATCGAGGAGATAATTATGAAAAAAAACGAGATTGAATTTAAACGGATAAGAGAAAGAAAGAGAGAGAGGAAGGAGAAGGGCATAAACGGTGGCGAGGAGTAGCGGTTCTGGGGAAGATGCGGGCGCTGCGGAGCTTTGGCTCACGGGCAGCGGCTCATAGTGATGGGGGTGCGGACGGCGGGTCCTGTGCGCAACGCGAGCGAGCGAGAGACCGACGTGCGGGGAGTTCGCGGATGAGCGGCAAGCATCCACCGAGCGCGGTGGCGCGTTGACAAAGCAGCTACGGTGGTGAGTGGCTCCATGGGCGAGGTTGGCGAGCCTCGTTGCACCAATGCGGCGGCGACGGACGGCCACCGCAGCGACGGAAGGAGGTGGCGCGATTGTGGGGAAGACGACGAGCGGCGCGCGGCGCCAGACGCCGGCGAGGAGGAGCGATGAATCAGCAGCGGCTGCGGCGCGGTGAACGGCGTGGAGCAACAGCGCGGTGGCGCGTTGCCCGACCGATCGATCCCTGACGAGACACAACAACAGTGGACAATGAGGCGTGAATTTGACGAAGCTCGATGACGCGATAGATTGCTCGCGAAGAAGACGAAAGGCGTAGATTATGGCTAAGTTTGCGTCCTTCAAATGGATTTTGGAGTTGAGACCTCCATTGAAGGCCATTGTGAGGTCCTAAACCATAGTGATTTCAACTACAAGTCTAATTGATAAATCTTGTAGTCATTAATGATTCCGATGTGGTCACTTAAACGACTTCGTTGTACATATGATTATCAGGGGCATAGTTTACTAGTGTCGGGTTGGAGGCGTGCATAGCCGATTTGAGTGCGTATTAGTTTGGCTACGGGTAAGTAAACCAGCTAGAAAATTGTACAGTAATTTCATTTTAAGCTATTGAATATTGTTGTTCATTGCTTTGATATCTATATTTGAAAGTGCTATTGGTTGAGTGGTCAATTGGCAAGTGAGTCATGGTATTGTGTATCTGTGATATGAGCTCTTATCTGGACGCCGTTGATATCTCCAATTGAGTGTACGTTGGGGGCACTTATGTGGATATCTCATAGTATCGCGAGGTTAGTGGCCGGTAGGCAATGTCTCGTCCTGAACCCGAGTTTGCTGGGCTTTTGCCGCGACTCAACGACCTTTTGGTCGGGATTCCTTGCTATTCGGCTTTTGTATTCTGGACCCTCACTTATCAATTGATTTGTTTACAAATGTTATATTCATGCGTTCCCTGTTCATTTCTTTCTAATTGCATGAATTCAATTTATTTATTTATTTCGAAATGCTGTATATATGTCCTACTGGCGTTACTTACTTGGGCTCGTCATTCTTGTGTTTGACGGAGTGCAGACCCACAATCCAGCAAGGGGAAGGCTCCACAGCTAGGAGATATCATTTGAGGATATTGGAGCAGTTTTTACCACTTGTCTGACATAGGTGATTCTTTTGTATTATTAGATATACTTGTTTTGAAATACTTGGAGTTGGGTTTTTCAGAGATTTTGGGCATGTATATTTTGTGTTTACTCTCCTCCTAATGTTCATTGATGATGATATACATATTCGGGGTTTCCACACTCTAGGTTGTCTTAACTTGTGTATTTGAGGTTTTTCAGTTAGTTGAAGTTTAATTGCTTCCGCTATAACTTTGATAACTTACTAATTGATTAACTCAACTTTAATTGCTTGATAAATGGTAAATGATAAATGAAGGCTGACTAGGCTTGCGTGACTCAGCGAGACGGGCTCGGGGGTCCACATAAGTCTAGGTCGTGCGGGGCTCGGTTTAGGATTGTGGAACTTGGGTCGTCATAGATTACATAGAGAAAAACAAATATGGTGTCTACTACTACAATTAAGCAATCAATACCACAATCCAGATGTTCAAAACCGCTGCCTACCCTTTTGCCTTGTTTAACAATAAATTCAACAGCGTTGTTGATAGACACTCAACTTCGACGAGTATATGTTTATTTAGCTAATCTTTGTATATGTACATATATTAGTACTAATACAGATCAATCATATATTTTTAATTTTCTACTCATATCTCTTGATTTAAATACATTGTTAACTAATCATCGGTGACTCGAATCAAAACAATGCCCTTTTATTATTTAATTGATTTATATTACATAACATCTTCATTAGTCTAAAGTGAAAACCACCTTTATTGGTTTAATTATTTAATGAGTAATGACTCGGATGCACACGGATTAGATCCAATCCAATTAAGGTTAATCCGTAATTAAATTTAATTATTATGGATTGAAAAATCATAATCCAATGCAGTCCATTTATTTTGCTAATCCGATTTGATCCAATTTACTAAATGCGGATCGAACTGGATCAAGTTATGCGGATTGACAATTATAAAATTAATATTAATAAAACTATGAAATTAATATTTTAAATTAAAAATTATACAAATACTTATAAGTAAAAAAGAAATTTATGGTTGTCAAACTATCTCTTGCAAGATGGATAAGGTATCACTTGCGAAAAGGTAATTGAGGGAGGCCATTGGTTCAACTCTTAAAGTAAAAAAAAACTAGTTAGTAAGAAAAATGTTAATAAATATTTTTTATTTTAATTTAATTTACGTAATGTGTGTAGCACGTGCGTTATGAAAATTAGTATATATATATATATATATATTCTTTAACCTACGGGATATAACTTACGGGATATAACTCACGCTCAGATTGTATACGGGTGTGACCTGGCGTGTGACTTTTACTGTATCTGAATATATATCATTTTTTATAAATAAGTTACTTGGAGAATCACGTGGTTACAAATGGAATTAATTAGTTATTGTGTATATATATTGAACGCGCAGTTGGATGAAAGGTTGGAAATCAATTAATCTCTATTGCGACCATATGAGTGATCATGATTCATGACTAAAAATATATACCGGCACGTGAAGAAATTAAGATGCCAACTTTTGACAAAGGCGTGGTTACGAATGGAATTAATTAATTAGCTTTTTTTTATTTCAAGTGAAATAGAAAATTTATTAATCATTGATGATCGGATACAAGACCAAACATGAAATCAATTGGCCTAATATAATTAATTACATTGATTTGCTAATCTTATTTGTTTAAAAGAACATCTATATGTCATTAATTTGGTTGTGAATGTGATTGTAAAATTGAAACAATCTAATAATAAGGGAACACATGACAGTAGACAAACACTACGTACTAGAACCATATAATGACAAACAAAACTTCGATCTAATAAGGGAAAAAAAAAACCTAAAACTTCCAACAAACGAAAGACAAAATCAAAACTTCCAACTAGGGAAGGCAAAGCTACTTACTGAATGCAAAAACCTAAAGAACATCACCAATCTAGCAACAACACAAATCTACGATCGTTGAGAGACCGATGTACCGTAACAAGAGTGAACCAATCTTCACAGATCTGTAATTTATTCAATGAATCAAATACGAAAATATGCAATTGGAATCATCGCCGATCAAAATAAAAGATCAATGGTGGCTCAAGATCTATAATCACAAGGAGGAACAGAGAAAGATTGGCGGTGGCTCAAGGTCTATAATTAGTTAAGTTATGTATACGTGATTTGATGGGCATGGCACATGTAATATTGTTGTATTGATTTGCATTGTTTAATTGTAAGCATTTTAAAGCATCTCTACTGATAAAAATATTGAATAAAATATATATATATATAAATTAAGGGGAATACGGGGTAATCAGATTCTTGATTATATGCCGAGTCATGTATTGAGTCATTAATGATTAATGAAATTGTGACGACCCCTTCTGAAATTAGGGCACTACCCAGCCTAATCTCGTCTTAAGCCTAATATCAGCCACATAACACTTAACAACGTATTACTCAACCTTTTCAAACTTTTCTACAAACTAGCTAACTTTTAAAATAAGCAACCTATTGTTCTCTTTTCAATCAATATTTCAGAGTTAATTAAAATTTTTGTAACTTAAAGATTATTCGGCGGAAGTCTTAATAAATAAGCGAAAACCATTACTATAAATCTTAAGTATGTGGAAAACCAGAGAAACAAAGATTACATGCATATATATAACAAAACGACGATAATAATATATCAACATGTATCTGGTCGGGTAACTATCTCACAACCCATAGTATACATCCCCAAAAGTATAAAAACATATATAAATAATACAGCAAAAATCAAAACCTTCAAAGTCAGAGGTAGCGGCACTCCAGTGGCTCAGAGGTAGTCATCGATGGATCTGCACCTACCGTCATAAAAAGAACGATGAGTACAAGAAACAAGTATCTGAAAGCATAGCAATAACAACTATGTTGAAAAAGAATCATGCTATAAGATACTTTAGTTAAATAACATGAAACTGACACTCAGTTAAGCAGTAATGATCTAAGGCCGGTCGGTCGTGAGTTACATCACATCAGCCTTATTTCACTATTTAGGGCGTAATGAATCTTATGAATGCTTTCACATCCTTACAAATGCCCACATATGTATATATACTCACAAGTGCCCCTTACATGTGCAGTATACTTGTCAAAAACCTTGGGTCACATACCCATGTGCTGCACAAGCTAGTGGTGAGATGCCGACAAGCCCAAAAATCTGGTGACCCCGTCTGCCGCGCTCATCCCTATCATATCATAATCCTGGATACAAGAACTACTTTCATAATTCAAGGAATGACACAGTTTATGAATCCAACAATGTAATTGCATAATATAACTAATGCACAAATAAAAGGGATTCTCAATACCATAAATCACCTATCTAATAGCATGTTATTTCGTTTGACTAAATTCCTTAACAATCAAAAATGACATAGCACATGATTTAGAATCAATGAAACCACTTAATCGACAAATAATGTTATGATAACAAACTCATGAAATGAGATGGAACAACAAAGTCATGACATCTAGAGTACAATAGGTAAATCAGTCCAAATTATTATAAATGAAAAGCATAATAGGAAAGAAATGGAAATAAATATCTCAATCGATTTACTTCCAATCCACGCAATTTTTCTAAGCTAATCTGACCTCCCGACACCTCAAAATGCGTACTCGAACCCCCAAGACTCTTCCCTAAGTTCCTGGTATGATTAGACATGTTTAGAGTGGTCTATTCAGACCTTCTATTAAGGTGTTAGACTTGTTTAAGTTATTCGAATTTAAATAAAGAAATTGCAGAAATTGTTGCCCAGAGCACCTAGTGTGCTGAGTAGCATGTCTAGCGTGCTAGTGACTCCCTTAGCGCGCTTCTCACACTCATTAGCACGCTACACGCAGGTAGCACGCTATGTGCAGGAAAATATAGAATTCTACACTTAGAATTTTGAGTTTTCTCCTCCACATGGCCATCCCCAAAGCCTTGGATCCCTGTTACCCTCCACCAGAGATCCAATACATCCTCCACTACTATATGAATAGCTTGCACTTCAAATATAATCATCAATTCATCAATTTGTACAAAACTAAAGGTGTAAGCCAACTTACCAATTTGTAGAACACATAACTCTTTACCCCGGTCCTACATCGACATGCATCTTGAGGCGCGTCCCTGCTCACATCTTGACATCTATTCACAAGTAGGAGTGACTTAGTAGTCTACACATATACGATACACTAAGCATACATCACACCAAATCTAACATATACCTCGACCACTTATCTCGATCAGTGCACGTATCTCGATGCGGTTCTCACGTCACGGGTCAATGATAACCCTAAACTTTTCCAAATGAAAATTGAAATTCTTAAAAGAATGTTCTAATGCTTTGAAGCAAAACTTAGTAACATTTTTTTGTTTGATTAATTAATACAGAACAAGTTTTCCGAAAAAAAAATAAATGATACAGAACAAAAGTCGTCCCTAAAATAATGGCCAGTAATTAATTAATTAATTAATTCAAGATACCACCTTGAACAACAGCCAAAAAGAAAACGTGACGGATTAGACCTCTCTCCAAAAAAAAGAAAAAAGAAAAAAAAGAAAATAGTACTCTTTCTCTTCGGAGACATACAATAAAATATATAAATAGTAATCTCAACTCTATCAAAAACTATCTTTTTCCTCCTCTCCTTTGTGTATTGTACGCATGGCGCCTGATGAGATTTACAGTTCTGAGGAAGACGATCTAGAAAGTAGTAGAAGCACCGACGTCAACGCCCGTGGACAAATAACATCGACAATATCTCAACAACAGCTCCAAATGCTTCAGTCTTTGGTTCCTAACATCATGAATACAGTAATCATCGCAATTTAAATAATCATGTATTATTGATCAATTTTTCCCCTTATATATACTTTTGATTTTATATGTGTTCTCAATTAACCTAAAAAATATATGTTTTTTCCATATACTTTCCGTGATATTCATTATGAAATGTTATAATCATTAATTAGCGGGACGAGCGAACAATTCTCGAAGCAACGCATGATTATTTGCGGAGGATCCGTGAAGAAACTGAGCGAATCCAGAAGGAATTGTCGTCGCCCGGCCGTGTTCACGAAAGCGAATCCGCAACGCAGAGGTCCCAAATAACCAACGTAAGAGATAAACATATGTATCATCTTTATTAATTTTCATTTCTCTAACTGATAATCGAACCACCTACAATTCATGGGGACATCCAATTAATTTTAATTTTGTTTTTTAGAAAATGCGTGTATTGTATATGAGAACTGGTAGAGTAATCGACTTTGGACACCAACCTAGTCGGATGTCGCGCGTGCAATACACATTGAGATGTGTGTGTGCATCTCGAGGCAAAATGTAGGACCTCCCTATATATTTATATATATTTTCTTTTTACTTGTAAAAAAAATGTATATATAATGAAAATATCTTTAGGATATTCTTGAAGCCAAAATAACATTATTGACAAAAGTACCCTTCAGTGTTAACATTTGATTGGATGAAAAAATCTTTGAAAAAATAAAAGGAGGGGAGTTTAGGTAAATTCAACTTAACTAACATAAAAGTAGGGATTTAAAAGTAATACTTGTGGAGAGAGAGTATGTGTGGGGATGTGAAAGCAGAAACGTGGAGAGAAAGAGAGAGATAACGTAGTTGTCTTTTCTTTTTGTGGATATGAGTAATTATCTTAATTGAATCTTTTGCTTTAATTAGTCAAGTTGCTAGAAACATTCACCACTACTACTAATAATAATAATAATAATAATAATAATAATAATAATAATAATAATAACTTACTGAGTTCACTTTATCCTACGTTTCTGAAAATAATCAATTAATTAAATCTTTTCCCCAGTCTTTTTGAGCATATGCATGGTAGTATGAACTAATCTTTTTGTTATATATTATTTTGTAAATGAAAGCTTTAGTTTTTGTAGAAAAATCCTTGTTAGCTAGTATATGAATTATATTGAGTTAATTTCATACAAAAATGTTAGTTAATGAGCCAGTATATATACGACATATATAAGAACTCACCACAAAGTTTTCAAAAATAAAATAAAATAAGAACCCGCAATGCCTCATTAAGTGCATTAAATTGAGCTTAATCTTGCATTGAACTCAAATAAATTTAGAATTGTGGCTTTGTTGATTAATTTTGTTGTTGACAGACTCGTACTCGATCTGTCATCTATATATTTTGAGATGTGTGCCATAAAATGGGGCACTGTGAGTTGAGACTAAGAATTGTGGTTGTACAATTTTCAATTTTCAATTTTCAATTTTCAATTTTCGTAGTTGGTAGATTATTGTACCTTCCATAAATAGTTGTGTGAATATTTATTTATATATTACAAGGTTGAAGTGGAGGAGCTTTGGGAGAGACGATTTGTTGTGAAGGTGAGTTGGAGAAGAGAATACGCGGGTGCGGCAGGTAACGTGCAGCGCGTGATCGAGTGTTTGGACGCAAAAATAAAAATGGTTTCTATAGCAGTAGGAGAGGGTGCTGACCCAACTTTGATGCTTACAACAGCCTTTATCAAGGTAATATCAATGCCTCGTGCACGTGAATCATGACACATCCCCATTTTTCTTTTTGCCAATTCTCTCTTCAGTTCTTAGTTAACTTAATTAATTTAATAAGCTCTTTAATTGATTAATTAATTAGTTTAATATTTAATCAACCAACAATAATTACTGTAAGATAAACAACAACAACGTAGCCTCAATTTCAAATTCGTTGGAGTCGGCTACATGGATCAAACTCTTCCATTGCACTCGATTTAGTGAAACTAAGGGTGAACACAGATTGGATGCAGTCTAATTAGGGTCAATCCGCAATTCAATCCAATTATTACAGATAAGGAATTGCAATCTAGTCCAATCCATTTATTCTATTATTTCAACTTTATCTAGTTTACTAAATGTGGACCGAACTGGAACAAGTTATGAGATTGGTATTTAACTCCATATTCTATGAGTGACCACGATACAATGGTTTGATTCAGCTGTGGTTAGGAATGAACGACAAGACCGACGAGAAGACCATAGCAGCCGGATGAGGGACTGTGGATAGTGCAGACTTTGGATTGAACGCAAGGTTTTCATTGTCTACGAGCGACAAAATGGGAGGGTAACTATTTACGAAAATGAATGAGTCCGATCTTTCACTCTCAACCTGTCCAAAAGAGAAATGGATATTTAATGTCTTAGATAGGCTTTTCGAGATTGATCTCTCGGGAGCAAGGTAGCATCAAATGGAGATTTAGGGATGGAGGAGACACATTGTTTTCACAACGAATGGAGAACAGCAGGGGAGACATGATCAAGATATGGAAAGTAATCTTAAATGGTATCGGAAGACTGCAATGGTGCTAGATGTAGATGCTTTTTTAAGGCCTTAAATAGTCAGGAGACACAACCCTAAGATTGCAGGCATGATGAATGGAGACGAGGAAATGAGGAGATGTGATGAACAACTATGGTCCACCAACACCACAATAAATGTTTGGAGACCCAAACCTCAGTGAAAAAGGCATAAGAGTAGGCTTTGCTAGTTATATACTGAGCTGCACCAAATGTTGAATAGGCTGTGATTGAACAAGCCATGTCATCCACGGCCGGGAGGTGGATGGGGGCCTCTTTACTTGCAAACGACAGTGCCTTATTTCAATGCAGTGATGCAAAGGAAATGTGGAGAGTCTTATAAGAAGTTAAACAATGGAGGAAGCATTTATTTCGCAAGCTGTTCAAAATGGGAGTAAAGGTTGCATTGGGATGATTTACAATTTGGTGTTGGTAATGACCAGATTTAAGTAGAAGGACTAACCTTTAATATGTAGAACGCAATAGCGTATGATATGATTTGTTCACATTTTGGGGGCCTCATCAAGGTAAGCGAGAAGATGCTCGCTAAAGAAGGGTTGAGATCTGTTGTCATGTAAGTCTGAGGAGATCCATAACTTTTCTATCAAAGTTTAATTAAAGTCCCAAGTTTGGCAGGTTGGTTCATCTTATGTTCAAAACCTTGGCATCAGTGGTAATCGATAGTGAATTCGGGCACAACTTTCTGAAAACCTCTGGTGGGCAGAAGAAAGAGGATAACACATTGGCCAGCGGCCAACATATAGGTGACATACATGTCACAATTGAGTCAATCATAGTCGTTCCCACATATAGGGTACCGACCTTTCAGTGCGTGATTGGCGTGACTAACATACAAATGTCCATTTCACTGTAAAAGGATGCTTGATGGATCAAGAACTTTACATTAATGATTGCCATGATTCTGCTATAGGTAAATCGCAAGAATCAGATGGAATCACCGAAAAGGCAACGAAGGCATGGAAGATGCCTAGGGGTCTTGAACCTGGTCAATAAAGGGTTAGAGAATGGGCATATTAAAAAGCAACAAGGGGTAGCATAACCCAACTCAAAGGTAAATCGACCCAAGTTGAATCTAACGAGGTATCATGAGTAGCTTTTTGAACGCCAGATAGGGAGCAGAGAACTCAACCCAAGAAAACGAAATGAGTTGTATGGTGACAGACCCATCAAAACGTCGAATATAACTAAGTTCGATCACTTGTTATTTAAATTTCGTCAGGTATTGTAAGGTAAAATTCATTTCGAGAAGGGGAGCAAACAGGGACAGACTCAGGACATGTGTCAATTGATAGATGGAGTCGTTAGGCCATTCATTACCTACTTGATCCGTCAGAAGGGGAGAGCGATACACTGTGTTTAACGAACCTCACCTGAAGTAGGATCAGGTCATTTGGTCCAGACTGCCACATAGGCCTAATACCGAAATTCGACTCGAGGAAATGGTCTGGCACATTTAAAGTAATCTGCGAAATATCAACTAATGCATATGGATGAATAAGTGTGGAAATAAATGAAAGAAAATCTATATGAAGTACTATGAAACTATATGTGGGGTTTCAATTCTACATTCAAGTATGGTCATGCAAAATATTTCCAAATAGTTCAATTGAGGAAAGTAAGGTTCAATATACTCGAAAAACCCATTTTAATACAACCCGAGTATAATAGTTTAAAAAACAAATAAATAGAATATAGCAACAAAAGGATCACATCAAAAGTTAAGGATTCTAGCTATTGCCTCTCCCTTGTCTCGATCTAGCGCCGATGTGTATGGTCTTGATATGTATGTGGGGTGAGCTAAAAGAACCAACATAGCTCATTAATGCGAAAAACCCGCTCAACCATCAAATATGCAAGTAATTCCTAATAAGCATGCAAGGCTAGCATGAATTGAAATTGAATAAGGAAACATTTAAAATAAGATATCACATGGATTTGTAAAGGTTTCATAAACGACCTCAACAAGATTGATAAAGCATATTCAAGTCAAAACTCATCATCATGCATAGGGTTCACAAAAGAGAGATACCATAGAAAATAATAATGATATAAAGTCGTGGTTTCATTCAATGCATCTAGTTATTGGCAAGAATGCGGTGACTGATTCCTCTACCCTCGAGGTGTGGCGACCACTAGACGACACACAAGCTTTATGTGCTCTCTCTTTAGTCCTATTAAACCAATTGTAGGTTCATCCAAAGCTGTCACTGATGCACATCTCTCTATCGGAAAAGTACAAGAGAAAGCAACTCCAACTCATGTCCCTAAGTGATACACTTATGAATTCAATTAGGTAAATAAAACCCTTTGTTGCAAACTCCACAAACATCTTTGGGCTTGAATAGTAAAGCCCTCGGTGGCACTACTAACATCTTAGGGCACTAGATATGGTTACTTGCTAATAAGGCCCTCGGTGGGGACTCCACAAACATTCAGGGGCAATGAATAACATAAAAGGGGAAAACATGTTCATTCACATTACATAGATACATAGATTCAAGCCAATAACATGATGCAACCGATTTTTCAAGTCTGTAATTAAAAACGTATGGCATAACATACATAACTAATATCAAGCCATATTTGATAATTAAGCAAGCTTCCCACTTTCCTCAACTCGCCGTGATATCTAATCCCGATTCATGCACGCTCGAGGCTGTATGTGAACCACATTGCAAATCTAGACAATTCAAGACACAACATGTAAGTGTAAAAGTCACATTTTAGTTCACTTTTTCATTTTTAATTATTTTAGGGTCTGCTAGTCTGGGTCCCGTGGGTCCCCTATTGCCCATTGTGAGGGGAAGGACCCACCCAATCTTCCCTAGGTGCGGGAATGCGCCCAATTTTTAGGACAATGCAAATGTTGCCCTTTTTTGGTCTCTAGGGGCTCTTCCGTACTTGGTTTTTTATCTAGGTGTTGGTCTGGCCCGTGTAAAGTGGTCAGGGGACCGATCTGGGTCATAGTTTCGTTCCAAGGGCCAAACTGGCCACTGATAGGTTTGGCTAGGGGTTGATTGACCCGTGGGTGCCCAAAGCGCCTGAGGGGGAGCGCCGACGCTAGGGCGCTCCCAACCGGGGTTATTCGGAGGCGACCAACCCCCTTGGTGGGGTTGCTAATGTTGAGACATGTACCTTAGGTCAATCTACAAACATTGTTTATCTTATAATTTTAGTAAATAAAACAAAGGCTTTCGTTTATTATTTTATTGTAAGTGCTCACATGTTTACCTTTTAATAAGATCCATGGGTATTTGTTGAAATATCCTAAATGTCTCTAGTCAGTCATTATATAGGAAACTATAATGAATTAAGACTAGTGTGAATCTTGATTGATGGTCATGTGATGATCATCCATATAGGGACACGAATTGAGGTCATAAGTACTTGTTAGGGAACATGATATTGGGCCGACCCGCTACGAGAACACCATATAGATTAAGTCATGGGTGTAATTCATGATACGTATATCATTTAGTCGTTCAACTTGAGATTAATATAGACTTCAATATTAGGAGCATAATAATTTGACACAATCAAACGTTGTCTTTAACTTGACGATTATAAAGATCGTGATTGATTACCATGTGAATAATATGTGAAGGTGTCTCATCAAGATAGAATTTGTCTCTCTCGTATAGAGAGATAACGGTGGATCCCCTGATACGTTAGACTGTTTAAATAGCCAAGTCCAAGTGAATTAATATGATCAATGTCACTTGGATGTTTTTAGTCTATATAAAGATTGAGACTAGTAGGATTTAACATTAATGGAAACTTTTCCATGCCTTGTTTAGTCAAAGGATATCGCACGAAAAAAGGATATGATATATGTTATTCATTAGGTTGTTTTGATTTTGATATTCATGCTACTTGGGTAGTCATAATGCCTTACTAGAGATCGCATATGACTTGTGTACCAAAATAGTTTTTGTTCACTACCAACAACGTATTAACCTATTGGGTCAAACACATAGAATAGCTTTGTACAATTTCAATTAGTCCAGAGTAATAAATTTTGTATGATAAAATTCATAACATAAAAAGCCCTTACGATTTGTTATATGATAACTTATTAATAGGGGCGTTTGTGTAATTTGCTTAAATTGCTTAAATATAATAATTGTATTACGAATAGGTTTTTTAAGTGAGCTTATCTATACATATAAATAGAGGTTGAAACCATAAAAAAATATGATTTTTGTTTTTGCTATTTTTCGAGTTCTCTAGATTTTGGAAGAGAAAAAACACGTTTTCAATCTCTTTTAGGATTTGCAATATGGATGCACACTTGAATGCATTGGAGATCAAACAATGAAAGAAGGAAATCACTAATTAAGGTATGGTTTACATTTATAGATCTAGTTTAATGAAATTTATTTTAGTTCCTATTGGGGTTTTTCAAAAATTATTTTGAATTTTCTGCTGACCGACCAATGGGATCGCTGCTAACTATTCGTGACGCGAGGAAATTCGTATAATAGTCAATATTAGTAAGATTTCCTAACTTGTTTAGTGATTGCACAAGCATTATAATATATGATATTTATCTCTTTTAAATTATGATCACTAAAATAAATAAAAAATCCCTCTTCCAAATTTTTCAGCCAAGTGTTATCCATTCTCAAACACTTGTCAAGGCTTCGATCACATCAATATGGGTCTGCCTCCGCAGAGTATATTGTGTTATCTTGGTGAGGCAAGTTGAGTAATGATTACTCTATCGTTTGAAATGGTTAGACTTGATAAAGCTATCAAAATGGTTTTAGGCTTTAGGCACAAGATGAGATAAAACAAGCTAAGACATAAGATGTCATAATATCATAAAAACAACTAAAAGTTACATATAATGTAATTGGTAGTATGTAACTACCTAAATAACTTAATTCAAAGTGTCATGGCTTATATAGCTGTTTTAGAATTAGGTGAAACATGGATTTTAGTCCCTTAAATTAATATAGTGTTTTTAGGAGGGTTGTTAATTTAGTGGGAGTTTATTCCTCTATACAAAAATGTACTTTTGTGTAATCTTTATTGTAGATCTATGGTCTCTTCAAATCACACTAATCCCTTGTCACTGCGACCCATCCTTGAGAAGGATAAGTTGTATGGGACAAAATTCTCTTGACTGGTTCATAAACTTGAGAATTGTTCTTAAGCATGAACGCAAGTTGTATGTCCTGGATGATCCTATTCTTGAGGAACCACCAGCTAATGCTTTAAGAGCCGTGAAGGATGCACATACTAAGCATGTCAATGACTCAACTGATGTTGCATGCATTATGTTGGCAATTATGGTTCTTAAACTTCAGAAGGACATGGAACACATTAAAGCTTACGATATGGCTACGATGCTGAAAGAAATGTTCCAACAGCAGGCTAGGCAAAAAAAGGTTTGAGACAGTCGTGAACCTTCATTCTTGCAAAATGGACGATGTTGCATTAGTTAGTCATCATGTTCTGAAAATGAAGGGCTATATTGACCATCTTGACAGACTTGGATTTGTCATAAACCAAGAGTTGGCTATAGATTTGATCCATAATTCATTACCTGATAGTTATTCACAATTTGATATGAACTATAACATGAATAATATGGAGAAGTCTATCTCAGAGTTGCATTTAATGCTTAATACTACCAAGCAGAATGCCAAGAAACCTTCTATTAGTGTGTTGATGGTTCATAAAGGAAAGACTTTGAAGAAGAAGGGCAAAGGCAAGGCTAAAGTTGCCAAGGCAGTTGTGACTATCACAAAGCCTGTGGAACTAGTCAAGCCTAAAGCTGCTTCTACTTCACAGTCCTAGAAGGAAAATGACAAAAAAAAGGAATTTTCATTACTGCCATGCACTTGGGCATTGGTTCAAAAATTGCAAACTCTATCTTGAAGATCTAAAGAAAAAGAAGAGTAGTGCGACTACTGCTTTAAATATTTATGTTATTGAAGTTAACTTGTCTCCTAGTGATTCATGATTATTGGATACCAGATGTGGATCTCACATTTATACTAATGTGCAGGGTCTCACTAAAAGTAGAAATCTAAAGAAATGAGAAGTCATCCTACAAATTGGAAATTGAGCAAAGGTTGCTGCGTTGGCTATAGGATGCTATGAATTAATTTTGTCTAGTGGACTTGTTTTAGTTTTAAATAATTATTATTATGTCACTGCCTTGAGAATAAAAATGCTACATTTCTCATAAAGACGCTCGCGAATGCTGATTTGTAAGATGGTCTTTATATTCTAAACATGAAAAGGTCCATAGATACTCCTATTCTTAACGTAAATACAAAGAGATTCAAGTCAAATGATTTGAATCAAACCTACTTTTGACATTGTCATCTTGGCTATATAATGAGAAACACATTTCTAAAACTCCATAGAGATAGAATTTTAGATTCATTTGATTTTGAATCATATGAAACATGTGTATCTTTTTTACTAGGCAAGATGACAAAGAGTCCTTTTACTAGACAGAGTGAAATGACAAGTGATTTATTGAGTCTAATATATATTGATGTACGCTGTCCTATAAACACAATGGCTAGAAGTGGTTATCAGTACTTCATTACTTTCACTAATGATGTTAGCAGTTTTGGTTACGTGTACTCATGAAACATAGATGTGAGTCTTTTGAGATGTTTTGAACATTTCAAAATGAAATGCAAAATCA
Source organism: Stephania cephalantha (assembly GCA_039657325.1). Classification (NCBI taxonomy): domain Eukaryota; kingdom Viridiplantae; phylum Streptophyta; class Magnoliopsida; order Ranunculales; family Menispermaceae; genus Stephania; species Stephania cephalantha. The sequence continues at coordinate 39,811,779 of CM077576.1, forward strand.
ACTTAGTAACTCTATTGAAGCACTTCAATCAGATCGAGGTGGTGAATGTTTGAGCCAAAAGTTTGATGATCATCTTAGAAACTAGGGGATTGTCTCACTATTAACTTTTCCAGTAACTCCAAAATGGAATGGTGTTTCTGAGAGAAGAAATCAGACTTTATTAGATATGGTTCGATCTATGATGAGTCACACATATCTTCCTATTTCCTTTTGGGTTTACGCCTTAGAAACTGCAACATTTACACTGAATCGTGTTCATTCTAAAGCAGTTGATAAAACATCATATAAGATGTGGTTTGGGAAAAGACCAAATTTGTCTTTCCGTAAGATTAGGTGCTGTGAGGATTTCATACAATGACAAATCTCAGAAAAACTATCAGCCAAATCTACCAAGTGTGTATTTGTTGGTTATCCTAAAGAAACTATAGGATACTATTTTTTCAATCCAACTAAGAACAAAGTGTTTGTTGCTCAAAATAGTGTCTTTATGGAAAATGAGTTTATTTCAAAAGACAACAATAAGAATAAAGTAAGTCTTGAAGAAGTTCAAGAACCACAAATAAACACTCAACCGCCAGTGGAAGATCGACAAAGTTTTGAACTAGTTGAACTTTTACATGTATCACAAGGCTCGCGTAGGTCTGATAGGGTAAGACATCAGCCTGAGAGATTTGAATTTCTTATTATTAATAGTAGTGAGGTGTTGCTTATAGAACAAAATGAGTATGCTACTTATCAAGAGGCCCTGTTTAGCCCCGAGGCAGAAATAGATTAGTGCCATGAACTCTGAGATGTAATCCACGTATGATAACCAAGTTTGGAACCTTGTTGATTTACCTGAAGTGATACCATTAGATGTAAATGAGTTTTCAAGAAGAAAACTGACATGGATGATAATGTGCATACTTATAAAGCACGTTTGGTAGCAAAAGGTTTCAAGCTGACTCAAGGTGTTGATTATGATGTGACTTTTTTCTCCTGTAGCCATGCTTAAATCCATTAGAATTCTAATTTCTATAGCCCCATATTGTGATAATGAGATATAGTAAATGGATGTCAAAACAACTTTTCTAAATGGAAAGTTACTTGAGGAAATGTATATGATACAACCTGAAGGGTTTGTTCATCCAGAGAAATCTAGGAAAATGTGCAAGCTTCAAAGATCTATTTATGGATTAAAGCAAGCTTCTCAGAGTTGGAATCTTCATTTTGATGAACCAATTAAGGTATTTGGTTTCATTAAAAATGAAGATGAGCCTTGTGTATACAAGAAGGTCAGTGTGATCGTGGTTGTTTCCTGGTATTGTATGTTGATGATATATTACTTATTGGAAATGACATCCCAACCTTGCAGAGTGTCAAGTCTTGGTTAGAGTGCTTATATTGACAAGGTACTGAATTGGTTTAGTATGCAAGACTCTAAAAGAGGGTTGTTTCCAATGTCTTATGGTATAAGTCTCAGTAAGACTTAATGTCTGAAGACTAATAAGGAGTGAGAGCGCATGAATACGATTCCATATGCATCAGCTATTGGATCTATCATGTATGCCAAGTTATGCACCCGACTTGATGTATTATTTGCTTTAAGCGCAACAAGCAGATATCAGTCCGATCTTGGTGAGAGTCATTGGATAACAGTAAATAACATTCTTAAGTACTTGAGAAGGACTAAAGAAATGTTCTTGATCTATGGAAGTTTAGAAGACGACCTTGTTGTAAATTGTTACACTGATGTAAGTTTTCAAACTGATATACATGAATTTAGATCATAGTTTGAATATGTGTTTACTTTGAATGGAGGCACAGTATGCTGAAAAAGTCCGAAGCAAGAAACTATATCAAATTCCACAATAGAAGCTGAGTATATTGGAGTATCTGATGCAACAGAGGAGGCAGCTTGGAACAAAAAGTTCATCTCTGAACTTGGTGTGGTTCTCAGAATAGTTAGCCCTGTTTGCTTATATTGTGACAACAATGGGACGATAGCACAGGCTAAGGAACTAAGATCACACCATTGATCCAAATATATACTTAGACGTTTTCATCTCATTTGAGAAACCATTGAGATGGGGGATGTAAAGATTTGCAGAGTTCCTACATAAGACAGTGTTACAGATCCTTTGACGAAGGTTCTTCCACAAACGAAACATGATAGTCATGTAGGGTCATTAGGTATTAGAAACATGAATGATTGGACCTAGTGCAAGTGGGAGATGTTGGGCCATGTGCCCTAGGTGCATCTACAAACATTGTTTATTTTATAATTTTAGTTGATAAAATAGAGGCATTTGTTTGATGTTTTATTAGAAGTGATTGTATGTTTACCTTATAATAAGATTCATGGGTATTTGTTAAAATATTCAAAATGTCTCTAGTCGGTCATTATACTGGGAGCTATAATGAATTAAGGCTAGTGTGAATCTTGATTGATGGTCATGTGATGATCATGTGTATAGGGATACGAATCGAGGTCATAAGTACTTGTTAGGGAAAAAGGTACTAGACCGACCCGCTATGAGAACATCACATGGATTAAGTCATAGGTGTTATTCATGATAGGTATATCATTTAGTCATTCGAGTTGAGATTACCATAGACTTAAATATTATGAGCATGGTAATTTGACATAATCAAACATTATATTTAACCGAATGATTATAAAGATTGTGATTGGTTACCATGTGAATAATATGTGAAGGTATGTGATCAAGATATAATATATCCCTCTCGTAAAGAGAGAGATATCAGTAGATCCCTCGATATATTAGACTGTGAAATGACCAAGTCCAAGTGAATTGATATGATCAATCTCACTTGGATGTTTTTAGTCTACCTAAAGATCGAGACTAGTACGATTGAACATTAAAGGTGGCTTTCCATGCCTTAGGTTTAATCAAAAATATCGCACGACAAAAGTATATGATATATGTTATTCATTAGGTTGTATCAATTTTGATATTCATGTTACTTGGGTAGTCATAATGCCTTGCTGGAGACCGCTTATGCCTTGTATACCAAAATGATTTTTGTTCACTACTGACGTCACATGAACCTATTGGGTTGCACACAATGAATGACTTTGTGCAATTTCAATTGGCTCAGAGTAATGAGTTTTATATGATAAAATTCATGACATAAAAGCCTTTACGATTTGTAATATGATAACTTATTAATAGGGGCGTTTGTGTAATTTTCTTAAATTGCATAAATACAATAGTTGTATTGCGAATAAATTTTTAAGTGAGCTTATTTACACATATAGATAGAGGTTGAAACCCTAAAAACGAATATGATTTTTGTTTTTGCTATTTTTGAGTTATTTAGATTTTGTGAGAGAAAAAATATTTTCAATCTCTCTTGGGGCTAGCACTTCGAATTGCGGTCACCGTTCGTGTTTGGATTTCTAATAGAGGACGCGCACTTGAACGTCTTTGAGATCTAACAATAAAAGAAGGAAATCATGGATTAAGGTATAGTTTACTTTTGTAGATCTAGTTTAACGGAACTTATTTTAGATCATATCGGGGTTTTTCAAAAATTGTTTTGAATTCTCCGCTGCATATTAACCCCAAAACCCAATAGCTAAGATGGGGGTGGCGCCCAAGGTGCCATCCTCCCTTGGTCCCTATGGTAGAGGCCCCACCATAGAACAACGGCAGTGGCGATAATGCTGCCGTACTCATTGGTGATGCAGCGTCTGCACTACCCCCTTCTTGGGGTTTCTTCAACACCATTTCACCAATTAAAATTTCCCACCATCAATAGAACCAAAGCTAGCTTGTAGATGAACTTGAACAAGGAAAAATGAAGTATGGATAATGATTTTACCTTCAAAGGGGACTTTCTTGACTTTGAAATACAACACCCATCATGAAAACACCAATAAAGCTCCCCTCTATCCTTCTCTCTCAATTTAGTGAGTTTTGAATAAGAAATGGTGGCTAGGGTTCGTAATAGATTATCTCAAATTATCAACTTGGCCCTAGGCAGTTCAAGCCCATTAAGTGTTTTTGAGTCAATCTCACCCTAATTACCATTTTTTTTACTTACTAGATTATTTCAAATCAAATATTTTGTAAACTTAGTAATTTCACTTAACTTTGCATTAATACCATATAATACATCCAAATTAGCACGCTATGCAATAATAACACATGAAATTTCTAAAAAACCCCTGTCGCGGGCATTTGGTATTTTGAGTTATTGGGTCGTTACACTGGGTGGTCTAAATCATCCCAATGATCAATGGAGTTTAGAGGCAAATATATTAAACTATCCGAGACATAAGGAGCGTCGGGGGATTAATTGAATTAAAGAAAGGATGGAGGAGATTTAGGTGGTGGCTAACTCATAGGATGACTCAAGGAGTGATATGAGCGTGCTCTATATTAAGGAAAGGCGTCAAGACAAATTGGCTAACTTAAATGCGAAAGGGGAAATGGGCTATGAAGTGGATTTTGTGCCTAGCACCCCGATGGACACTTCGCGGTTTTTGATTGACGAAAATGATCTTCAGCTAATTGATTAACTTTTCAGCTTGTTTAAACCACAACCATCATGAATTAATATGACTCATAATATGGTGGATGAATAGGGAGTTGGACATGTGAACGTGCTATTTAGACTGGAGTACAACATGGGCAAGCTGAATAAAAAATTAAAGTTCTCGGTGAAAAGAAGGAAACATATATACAAATTGCAATTAACCTACCGGCGATTGAACATGGAGTATGTGATGAGGGAAATAGACATGGCCATTAAGCGAGCCTAAGCAAACACATCACAGTTGTACAACAAAATATGGATATCATGCAAGTGTATGGGATACAAATTAAAGAGAAACTGAGAAAACAAAACATGGCAGACATAAAAGCTAATAAACTGGCAAGAATTGACAGAGAAAAACAAAAATTAGAATCAAAAGCGAACTATAGAAAAATGACAGATAAAAGAGGCAGTGTCATTCCTTAATGTGGATATTATTTTGAAATATAAGAGAACCGAGTTGTGGCAATAAACATAGAGTAATTAAGGATAATATTTGACAAGTTAATCCGAATGTGGTTGTGATTAACGAAGTCAAGCATTTCATGGTGGACAAAGGTTTAATTGAAAGTTTGTGGGGTTCAAGATCCAAATAATGATTGTTACTACCATCAGTTAGTAGGAAGGGAGAGGTACGGGTGTTATAGGATGTGAGAAGCATATCATTGACGTATAATCTGATTGGGAACTTCTTGGCATTGATTGGGATAGCTAAAAACACATGTATGAAATGGTGGATTTCAGGGGTGTCTGGCCTAAAAAACTTAGTCTTACAAATGGGTTTTGAGAAGATTTGGGGGTCTTAAACGAGGTATATTCTCCACGATGGTGTGTCGTTGGGGATTCCAATGTAGTGAGGTTTGCTAACGAGAAACTAAACAATAACTGAATGATAAGAAGTATGGTATACTATAATGAGTTAATAAGAGAGCTCCAATTGGTGGATTTACCTTTGTTGAATGAGATTTACACATGCTTTAATGGAATATCTACACCAATATATGCTAGAATTGATTGTTTCTTATTTTCAAAGGAATGGGGGAATTGTTAGTAAATGCTTGGCAAACTATTGGGATAAGTAAGACTTCGAATCACCATCATAACTATTGGGATAAGTAAGACTTCGGATCACCATCATATCATTTTTAAGACTGGCCTAATCAAATAGGGTCATGTATAATTCTGATTTGAGGATGAAAGGCTTAACCATCATGATTTCAAAAGGGCATTTTGGGACGGAGTGGATTGAAGGTGGAAAACTAGGCAACAAAACTTATAATTTCATGAATAAGCTGCAAAGAGTCAAAAAACATTTAAAGAATTGGAACTGTGGTATTTTTGGACAAATAGGGCAACAAAAATAGATGGTATGCACACAAAATCAAGGGCTATAAAAATATGAGTAGGAGAATGATTGGGATAAAGCCAAAAGGAACCTTAAAGATTCAAAGAAGAATGAGTTGGAATAACTATTAATGCATGAGAATAGAATGGTAAAAATAAAAAATTTAAAGCAAAGTAGCTTGAAGACGGAGATAAGAATTCAAAATTTTTTCATAAGATTTTGAGCTGGAGAAGTTAAACAATTATCTCCCACCTGAAACTTAATGATGGGACATTCACTGAAAGGGAATATCTAATTATTGAAAGTATAATTCAATACTTCTAATATCTTTATGCAAAAGAGGACATTGTGGATTGGGAGCTTGGCGACATTGAATGGATAAAAACTCAAAATGATAGTGATACAACCTTAAAAGTCTCTTTCTCCGAAGAAAAAGTTTGGCAAGCATTGTGTAGTTGTGTCGAGGACAAAGCCTCTGGACCGGATGGCTATACTATAATTGCTCAAGTCTCATTGAAGATTAATCAAGAATGAGTTCATTAATACTTTTTAGGAGTTGTGCTGTAAAGAAAACATACTCCAAGTCATGAATTCGACATACATTAGCCTTATTCCAAAAGAGGCAAAACTGGAATGTGTAGGGAACTACAGACCTATTAATTTGATTACCTATCTTTACAAATTGGTGGCTAAGATCCAAGTAGCTAGACTACATAAAGTAATATTTGACACAGTAGCAAAAGAACAATGTGCATTTATACAAGGTAGACAATTGCTTGATCTTGTTTTTATCGCAAATAAATCCATGGAATACATTACAACAAGGAAGAAAAAGGGCTATGTTCTTAAATTGGACTTTGCGAGTAGAGATAAACTACAGACCACACACTTGTAGTTTTGCGGATGATTACCTCCTATTTGCAAATGACAATGAGGGTTCTCTCACGAGATTGATGGTCGTGGTAAGGGTATTCTACCGAGCATCATGGCTAAAATTATATGAATTAAAATGCAATCTATTAGAAATAAATGTATCATAGGAGGATGTCGAGTTTAGGGCAAATCAGATTGGGTGTCGACCAGGGAGTTGGCCCCTCACATATTCAGAACTTAAACTTGGAGATTCACCTAATAGGAAAGGCTTTTGGGACCTAATTATCAGGAAGATCTCGAAGAGGCTCAATGGTTGAAAAAGGGGAAAAATGCCTTTTTACTTTGCTTCAATCTGTCTATTGACTCTTCCCACCTTCTACCTTTCCATTTTCCAAATTCCAGTGAATATGGCAAACACACAATAGAGTCAATGATAAAGAGCTTTCTTTGAAAAAAAGAAGGAAGTGACAAATCATCATGTTTGGTTACTTGGGATAAATGTTGTGAACCAAAAATATAGGGGGATTGGGCATCGCTAACATAATTCACAAAAATAAAGCTTTGTTGGCAAAGTAGTTGTAGAGATTACATCATGAACCTTCAGCCTTATGGGCTCAACTGATCAAAAGTAAGTATGGGTTGGAGGTAACGAGTGGAGTACAAGGATGGAGATAATAACATCTTTTAGAATTCTATGGAAATATATTTGTCTTGAATACCTTTTTTCTTTCTGAACGACCTTCAAATTATAGTTGGAAATGAGGAGGAAACAATGTTTTTGAAGGACATGTGGTTGCGAGACACATTGCTAATAGATGAATTTCCTACTTTGTTCAACTAATCAAGGTTACAACAAGGCATAATTCATTAAATGATTGATATGGAATGAGAGAATGAATATAAATTAAGTTGAAACCTTATACTAAGAAAGAGATTAAGGGGAATTGAGTTGATAGAAAAACTTGGAAGGCGGAATAATCTGGTAGGTATACGGCTTGATCGACGATGATATTGGTAGGGAGCAATCTGCACATGGTTGACAATGATCTGGAGATAACAATTTTGCAAAACATGAATTTGTATTAAGTTAAGATCTTTTGCTTAGGTCTTGCAAATCAAGAAGGTATATACAACATACATTATAAAAAGAAGAAGACCCAATTGTTACCTTCAACCTACAATATGTGTTCTTTGTAAGGCCGACGATGAGACGATTGATCACTTATTTTTACACTACTCTTTTACAACTAGGCTATGTTGGTGGATGATGGATGAGTTGCAATTAATTTAGGTCATGCCACAATGGATCGATGCTTGTCTGAATGGGATCATGATGTACTGTCTAAATTAGAAAAATTGAACATTATGGAGAACAGGTGTACTAGCGATAGCATGGGGTATGTGGTCGAAACGGAACACACGAATTTTGAATTGAGGAAAAAAGAATGGTGGAGAGTCAGTGACTTAATCAAACACAATGTGGAGTGGTGGTGCTCTTAAAAGAAACAGTTTGCTCAGTGGAGACGAAACATTCTTACATTGACATGGAATGACAATCTTAGAGAGACAAACAAAACTTCAATGGGCGATCTTGACACTAAAATTATGTGGGCTTCCTTAACTATCGAACTTTCAACATTTAAGAGAATTAGGGAGAAATGGTGGATTGTACTAGGGATGGCCATGGATGTAATTTGCATTTCCCACTTTTGTAAGCCCCAGTTGCATACTCAAGGTTTCAAACTAGCTACTTGATTCGATGAGAGTGCGAAACAACGATATGTGGAGCTTGCATTATTAATTGGCTCACACATTCTGAGGGAGGTGATTTTTATTCAGAAGGACGACGTGTTTTTTCCTATTACACTGGTAGTGATTTTTTAGCTTTGTTTTAAGGGAACACGTTGTTTCCTGCCATGTATATAATTCTTTTGCTATATAAAATAAAGTGTCGATCGTTCCTATCAAAAAATTTTTTATGCAGATTGGTAATAACAAAATTAATACTTATAAAACTATAAAAATAATATTTTAAAATTATAACTTAGGCAAATTTTAATAAGTAACAAAGAAATTTGAAATTACTGAGAAAATGATGAATATGACTTTAAGTTCAAATAAAATAATTTAAAATTTTTCTATATTTATTTGACTTTATAGCATAAAATGAGTATTTTGGCATAAAATGAGTATTTATAATTTTTTTTTTTGGTAAAACAAATTTTTATATTTCTAAGGGTCCAGAAATAACAATATATGGATTAGTGGCATAAATGCTAACATCATCTCAATATAGTTAAAGATTTTTAAGCTTACATGTATATACACAATGTTGATAAAAGTTAATATGTATAAACAATACATGTACTCTTACACTTTTAATTGCTCTCCCCACTTTTACTCTTTTATTCACGTGGCATGGCTATAGGGATACATTACCAACTTCATCTTCAGGACATTAGAAAATCCCTTATGATCATGGGTTGGTTAAGTACTATAGCAGATTCCCTATAGGGAAAATGCTAAAATGTCACCCCAAACAACACCCCAAGTGACATCCCTATGACGTGGCGTGAGGGTCCATATCCATGGGAGCCGTCGTGCACGCTTCGAGATACACACCATGCTTGATTTGTACCAAGAACTATTTTGTGGACACTCATTTTTATATGGGGTCCGCGCGCCACATCACAAAGGTGTAGCTTGAGGTGTCATTTTGGGTATCATTCTAGCATTTTCCCAACAACTTTATGCTAAATGTATATATAGGCATCAAAAGTAAGTCACTCTACCACTTATATATATGAAATCAAAAAATAAATCAAGGATCGATATACTTTTATTTGAAATAAACAAATTAATTAATTAAGATGCATCTTCATCAACATATATATAGAGTAGTACTATCATGGGAGCCACAAAAATATCCATGCTATGAGAACCACATTAATTTACATTCATTGGATTTTAATCCAATACATTAATCTATGAGTCATAAATGCACAAAAACATTTAATGCATAACACATTTTGAGGGGTTCCCATGGCATGAGTATATATTTTGGCTCCATTATAGAATTTCACATATATATATTCTACAATGGAGCCCAAATATATACCCATGCTATGAGAACCCCTAAAAATATGTTGCGCATAAAGTGTTTAGCGCATTTATGACTCAGATTAATGTGTTGGATTAGAATCCAATGGTTGTAAATTAATGTGGTTCCCATAATATTACTTCTATATATATATATATATATATAGTGGCTAAACGAGCCCCAATTATTACTTAGAGGACCCCATTTTAATTTTTTTATGAGTTCGAATTCTGCCCATATATGAAATGACCAAGTTACCCTTCATATAAAATGGTCTTTTTTTCGATACCCACCCTTTCTTCTCCTTCACCGATTTGTCCCATTCGAAACCCTAAAATTGACTCTACACTCTCATTTCGATCGACGAAAAATGCGTGAATCCACACGGAATCGACTTGGTAAGTCCATTCTCTCCTTGTGTCTAGTTGTTTGGTGGGTTTTTTTGAGTTTTTTGGCCATTATTTTCACTGTTATTGATGTTGGTTGTTGTTTGGTTTTTAGGGCTTTTGATTTTTGATAATTTTCACATTTTTGGTACGAAATGTCGAATGAGTCGTCAGAACGAAGCCACCTTGACAACGACGAGCCATTTTTATGATTTTTTATTGAGTTTTTTCATCGAGAAAGAACATTCATTTTTTGTTGTTGTCCTCGTGTTGTGCGGAGTAACAGAGCTGAAACACATAATTACATATCAGCTTTGTTTGGCTGACATACTATACATACCCCACGTAGTTGCTACTTGGATCCCACCCGATTAGATATTTGAATTTTTAAGTTAAGTGTCGGGCACAATCGTTCGCGATATTACCAACATTATTGTCTACTACAAACTGTAAGGCCTATAAAGGTTTCGGTTAGTATACATTGTAATCATACCTATATTTCACATGTTTACTCCATGGACCCCACTCGATTGTATATTGAGATTTTAGTTACTTGTCAGACTTACAAGTCCGCGATATTACTAGTAATATTAGTTAACAAAGACTGTTACGCCGATAGATGCTCTGGTTTTTCTAGAACGCAATCTTATTTATACCCACCTGACTATATCTTCGAATTTTAGTACATGATGACAGATCTATAAACATTGTTTATCTTATAATTTTAGTTAATAAAATTGAGTTTTTCATTGACTATTTTATAAGTGATTGCATGTTTACCTTATAATAAGATCCATATGTATTTGTTTTAAATGTCCCTAGTGGATCATTATACTAGAACTATAATGAATTAAGACTAGTGTGAATCTTGATTGATGGTCATGTAATGATCATGTGTATAAGGATACGAATCGAGATCATGAGTAATCATTATGGAACAAGGTACTGGACCGACCTGCTATGAGAACACCACATGAATTAAGTCATATGTGTTACTCATGATAGGTGTATTATTTAGTCATTCGACTTGAGATTACAATAGACTTCAATATTATGAGCATGGTAATGTGACACAATCAAACGTTGTTTTTAACTAAAAGATTATAAAGATTGTGATTGGTTACCATGTGAATAATATGTGAAGGTGTGTAATTAAGATAGAATTTGTCACTATCGTATAGAGAGAAATATCAGTGGATCCCTCGATATGATAGACTGTTAAATGGCCAAGTTCATGTGAATTGATATGATCAATGTCACTTGGATATTTTCAGTTTACCTAAAGATCGAGACTAGTACGATTGAACATTAAGGGTGACTTTCCATTCCTTATGTTTAGTCAAAGGATATCGCACGACAAAAGGATATGATATATGTTATTCATTAGGTTGTATCGATTTTGATATTAATGCTACTTGGGTAGCCATAATGCCTTGCTAGAGACCGCTTATAACTTGTGTTCCAAAATGGTTTTGGGTCATTGCCAACGTCGCATGAACCTATTGGGTCGCACACAAAGAATGACTTTGTGCAATTTCAATTGGTCAAGAATAATGAATTTTATATGATAAAATTCATGACATGAAAGCTCTTACGATTTGTTATGGCGTATGTGTAATTTGCTTAAACTTCCTAAATACAATAGTTGTATTAGTAATAAGATTTTAAGTGAAGGCTTATCTACACATATAAATAAAAGGTAAAACCCTAAAATGAAATAAGATTTTCGTTTTTGCAAATCTGAGTTCTCTGGATTTTAGAAGAGAAAGAAAAACGTTTTTAATTTCTCTTACGGAGAGTACTCCTAATTGTGGTTAACATTCGTGTGTGGATTCCTGATAGAGGACGCACGCTTGAACGCTTTTAAGATCGAACAATCACAGAAGAAAATCACGGATTAAGGTATAGTTTACTTTTTAGATCTAGTTTAATGGAACCTATTTTCGATCCTGTTGGGTTTTTTTCAAAAATTGTTTTGAATTTTTCGTTGCGTATAAACCCCAAAAACCCAACACCTCCTACGAACTCGGTAACCGTGAAAGACAAAGAAGATGGGTTTCTTTGGGTTTTGTGAAAGTTTCGATTTGGGGTATGAAAGTTGGAAACATGTTGGGGTGATTTTTTTTTTGTTGAGGATGAGGTTATTCGGGGGATTTTGAAAAACAAGTGGGGTCCGTTTGGTAAAAATTTTTAAAAATGAGGTACGATAAAGTAATAGGGTATTCTAAGCAAAAATTAGGGTCTGTTTAGCCGCTCTCTATATTTATAGTCCTAATCGTTATCATAACATTTGCCACATATTCCCTGAATGATAAAACATTTCTCACATATGACTATATGAGCACTAGAACATTTTTGGCCTTTAATAGAGGTTTTAAAACCCTATTAAATAGAGTGTTATTAAATGTCATGTGAAAATGTGTTATGTTTTAATTTTTAATGCATGTATTACATAGAGGTTTTTTAAAACTCATATCAATTAGGTGTTATTTAATAACACCCCCATTTAATATGAGTTTAAAAACCTCTATTAAATACCGAAATTGTTCTAGTGGAGTCTGACGAGAATGAATAAATATTTATATGTTAAATTTTTTTTTATTATATATGCTTTTTTTCTTTTTGATGTAGAACCATATATATATATATATGCTTTAATTTTATAGGTGAAGAAGGACATGAGAATCACAGATGAAGGTGTTCGTGAGCTTGTCGTAAATGGAGCAAAAAGTTTTGGTTTGGTGCCTTAATCTTAATAAGAAAGCTTTAGACTAATTAAATTGCTCCCTAATATTGAACCAACTGCAATTATGAATGTTCTTTTACGTGCACCAATTACGAAAATGATATGTGCCAATGATATTGAAGCTCCATTGCTTGCAGGTCAAAGCTATCATGTTGTCGTTGTGCGGCATTGCTTTTCTTTCTTAGCTATACACGGTTACCTAGAAGCAAGGGGATGTTTGTTTTTATAGGTAGCTTTATTTATTTATTTATTTATTTTAATACAAATTCAACCCATGACCTTTCCAAATGATGCTAATCCAACTCATATACTTTTCTACAAAACATTATATATCTATTATCATATATAGCTATGTCTACGACATTTATAGTGCCATATGTTTAAAGCCATTAAAATAGATAGAAGATTGAATAATATATTTTTAATATAGCAAGTTACTTCATCATTTCCTTTCTCGTATTTAATTTATAGAAAATTCAAGATATCGATAATCTCAATAAAAAATGATGTCAAGATTATCAAAGTGATCAGTAGTCCTATACATAATTAATTAAGTATTGATGAGATATATAATTCATGTATTTGTATTCTACTTAATGAAATACTCCGTTAAACTCATAAATAAGTTGATGAATGCAACAACAATAACAACAACAGCGACAACAAAAATTTTATGGCCATCTATCGGATTGATGCTATAAGAAAATTCATAAACACAAAATGAAGGTAACAACCAAGGAACTAAAAAATTAATTACATCTTAAAAACTGCATTTTAGAGGTAGCTAGTTCAGCTAGTTTTCAAAGGGAAAGAAAGCTATATGTATATGTGAGAACTGCTAGAACGACAACACCATGTTACGCCATAAGACACATTAGCTCAAAGAGCTATCCATATGCATCTCGAGATGCGGGTATACACAGATCTCGATGTATAACATATGAGTCGAGGTCGCATAAAAGGCTCTTGTGAATCCATGTATTTTGTAGCGTGACATTGTTGTTGTCGTTCTAGTATTCGAAAAATCCATCTAGATAAATAGTACATAAGGTATCAAATTATTTACCCGACAACAAACCAAAGGAGCGATGATCCATTCATCTTAATTTCTTACACTGAAAAAACAAAAGCAAATCTTGATTCATGCGTGTCATGTATGATCTGTAATTTTCGGAGAAGCGAATTCGTGTGGCATCTGGTTCGCACCATGGAGGCGTCCAACCGGAGAGATCTCATTGTTGGAGTCCTGCTCATCGTCACTGCGCTCATGACTTTGGCTGGAGTTTTGTTGCCTCCTCTTCAATAAGTAATAAACGAGCCGGAGAATGGCGAAAACCACAAGTACAGTTACTAATGGAATTATGTATTTCTTGGAAGAATGACCATGTTTGCACCAAAGGAGAACTGGTGGGCATCCCATATTGTGAAGAATAGTAGTGATAATAGAACGTACTACCGAAAGAAATAACTTCTAGGAATATCTCATCAGGGTATACCATCACAATATGTTCTAGCTTGCTTGCTTTCAAGAGAGTTTTGGATAACAATCACGTTTGGTAAAGTGCTTTTATGCAAATAAAAGAGAGTAATGGGAGGGCATGATGATGATATTGATAAGAGTGTACGTAGAATAAAGTGAAAGGAGCGAAGGCAGTCTTTAATTAATTTGCTTACCTTTTCTGTTTGTGGTCATGGTGGAATATACACAAGGAATTTTTAAAGTAACGCGAAGGGTATCAAGAAGGAATATACAAAGACTTTTGAAGTAACACGAAGCGTATTGAGTTGTCATTCGAGGGGAGGTGTTATAAAATAAGAGGGCCGCTAAGGGCACCTCACATTTTCATGAAGGCACCTAAATTATTTGTAAAAATTTCAGCAAAACTAGAAAAGACCATTTTGCCCCTGTATATATAATGATTCAAACCCCACAAATCATTTTGACAAAGAAAAAGGGCACCCACCACCAGGCTTGAACCACAAAGCCACATTGCGTTTGGCGAGCGTTTATCGATTCTTGCGGATTGACATCATCCGACAGCGAGGTAACAATGTTTGACAACCATATGATGGTTTCTTAGAATTGTTTAGTTAGGTAAAATTGTGAAAATGATGACTTGTTTGTCAACGTAGGGTTTGGTAATTTCTTCAAATCCGAACTTGTTTCCACTATATAATGATGGATTGTACTGCTACGGTGCAAGAGGAGGTTGAACTTGAGGTAATTTTGCGAATTTATTGTGTTTTTTTATGAGGTTATCCGAAGTTTCTGTCGATGTGCGCGATTGTTTCGGCCTCGCAGGACCGAGATATATTGAAATGTCTCGGTCATAGAGGACCGGAAGAGAGGTGTACTTTTTTTGGGAGGTCACGAAATATGGTACGACCGAGAGTACTTCGTAACTCTCGGTCGTACGTGAGCGAGACGCGGAAGAAAGTATCGGACCTGTGCAACCGAGAACCTGTTTTTTGGGGTTTTTTTGTGATTGTGCTGTACATTTTGGTTGATTATAATGTTACACTGTTTGTATTGCAAGTAATGCCGGTTTCTACCCTATTTCCAGACTACAAGGACACGTTTACACCTTGTAGGCAATTCCCCTCTAGAGAAGTGGCTATTTCATGGCTTCAAATGATAGGCCGTGAGAACATGTTTGTGCTAGTGACAAAGCACTCTGATGCCGGGGGCATTAAGCGCAGGGGGAGGGTGAAACTTGCGTGTGAGAGGTCTGAAACATATAGGGGAATGTCTCAGAGAGTAGGGAAGGGTAAAGCGTTCAAAATTTCTTTGAAATCAAGAAATGATGAAGACGAGGAAAAGGCGAGGACTCTAACTGGTACGAAGAAATGTGGACGCCCTTTCCTTATCAACGTAAAGGAAAATGCTGACTCCTTGTGGTATGTCACTGTTATATGTGGGAGGCACAATCACGACCCCGCAAAAAACTTGGACGGCCATTCATTTGCCGGAAGATTGGATTAGGGGGAGCAGGAAGTTGTGGTGCAAATGACAAAGGGGAATGTGAAGCCAAGAGACATCCTAAATACGTTGAAGCAAAGAGATGTTAGAAACGTATCGACAATGAGGACAATATATAATGCAAGACAAAAAGTCCGAAATGAGGATGCGCGTGGGAAGACTCAAATGCAACAAATGTTGCACATATTGGAGAAGAATAAGTGGATGTCCTGGCATAGGAAGCATCCCGTTATGAATGTTGTCACCGACTTATTTTGGTCACATCCCGACTCAATAAAGTTGTTAAGGTGTTTCTCATCGGTAATTTTGATGGATTGCACGTACAAGACAAATAGGTACCGAATGCCTTTGTTGGAGATTGTTGGCATCACTTCTATGCACTTGACGTTCTCCGTTGGGTTTGCATTCATATCATCAGAGAGTCATAGGAATTATGTTTGGGCACTTGAGAACTCGAGATCCATATTGGATGGGTGGCCTAAACCTGACGTGTTTGTTACCGATAGGGACTTAGCCCTTATTAGTGCCATAGAAGAAGTTTTTCCGTCATCGTCTCACCTCTTTTGCTCTTGGCACATCAACAAAGTAGTATTGGCCAAGACTAAGAAGATGTTTGGGGAGAAAGATGGTTTTGCGCGTTTTATGGATAGGTGGACGAGCGTGATGTATGCCAACTCGGAGGCCTTATTCGAAGTTAGGATGAATGACCTGCGCTGTGAGTTTGGGAATGTCAAGGAGTCTTACTGAGTACTTGGACAACACATGGTTAAAGAACTACAAGGAGAAATTTGTCTCCGCTTGGACAAATAGAATTATGCACTTTGGGGAAACGACAACGCAGAGGGTGGAGTATGCGCATTCCATTCTGAAGCTACACATTGGGAACAGTCAGACCAATTTTGAGACTTTGTGGAATGTGGTTGATGGCCTCCTTAGAATCCAACACAACAATATCAAGGCATCGTTTGAGCTAAGTTTGAATGTGGTCCAACATGAGTACATTGATGAGTTGTATCGACGATTGCGTGGTTATGTCTCTCAACGGGCGCTTAGGCTAATTAGAGATGAATTGACACGTGGAGAAGATGTTGGTCACGACTCCACTCGTTGTGGTTGCGAGATACGCACCACACATGGCCTTCCTTGTGCACATGAGCTAAACCATCATATATTTGCTCGGTCGGCCATCCCTCTCGAGAACATTCATGTTTACTAGCGAAAGTTGAGTATGATACTTGAGAATCCAGTGGATCCGTCTGGGTACAAAGTGCACGATGAGATTGAACGGGTGTTGGAAAAGTTTCATGCTTGCACAGATGAGGACGATCGACTCAGGATTATTCAGCAGCTCATGGAGATTAGTCGACCTTCGTCTACACCGGGTGTTGTGCCGCCGGCGAAAATTAAGACAAAGGGAAGGACACCGGGGTCTTCAATCGGAGGCAAGGCCGTATCGAAGAGAAAACACGATGATGACGATTTTTTGACGAGACGGTTGCTGAGCGGATTTGAGTACGTGCTATCCACAAAAGAGGCCTCCACTTCTAGGCAGAAGAAAAGTAAAGTTGTTCATAAAATGCGTCGTGCCAGTCGACGCACGCAAAGTGTAACTAACATGGCTTACGGTCATTGCTTAGAACCGGATTGGTTGCCACATGTTGAGGGCATTATCGATGTGGTTGCCGATGGAAATTGTGGATATCGGTATGTTGCCTCTGGGCTTGGACTTGCCGATGTAGACGGGTGGAGGATTGTTCGTAGAAGGATGTATGATGAGATTATTGGGTATGAAAACCTTTGGCGGGAAGTGCTTGGCTCGAGTTACGAGAGTGTCAAGATTGCGGTGCATTGCCCAGAGAATCAAGTTGGTGCATCTTTCAAAGAATGGTTGACACTTCCAGACATGGGATTGTTAGTATCCACTGCATTCAATGTCATTCTTGTCAACCTCTCGCATGAGAGTGCCTCCACATTTCTACCTCTACGTAGTGCTCCACCGTCGTCGTTGCACAACAGACTTGTCATTGCCATGATAAATGACATGAATATCCATTGGGTTAGGGTAAGTTCTATGAATTTTCTTGAATTGTTATGTTTTCCCCATGAGCGGGGTTGTGACAATATCTATCGGGTGTTATACTGTTCACTTTGACAGGTGAAGTTGCGTGTGAATGCACCGTTGCCATCCTTATATCCTTCGTGGGACCGGTATGTTGAGGACTGCGCCAAAGGTTGGCGAGATGGATTCGTATTTCGAGACATCGCGCCCATTGCAACTGTTGATGAAGCCACCATATCCGTTGTAGATTTAGGTACACCGTAGTTTAAAAATTGTACCTAGAAATATTGATGGCTGTACATTTAGCAATTTTGAAAGTTACTTCGAATGTTGTATGGATATACAATGAGTTAAGTATCGTTGCAAATTGTTGTATTGTTGTACATTTTGATTCTTGTATAGTGACTTTGAATGTTATATTGATATATAATTACTTACGTTTAGTTTCATATTGTCGTGCTGGATTTTCTTTCTTGTAAAGTTAGTTGGAAATGTTACGGACGATCTATAATGAGTTAAGTTTCGCTGGAACGTGACTTGTCGGCCCTGAATGACCGAGACAAACGGTATAGTCTCGGCCATACACCACCGAGAACTAACGTGAAGTCTCGGTCGCACAATGCCGAAATTGCCGAAATTGAATCTTCTCGTCGACCTATGCGCGACCATACTCAAGGCTTCTCGGCCATAAGTAACCGCGAGTTGTACACCCATCTCGTTACCATCTCACCGAGAGCATTTGGTCTCCATGTTCATCAAATGCGCAGGGCTAGCTCGTCGAGCAGTGGCCGAACTCCCTCGTATGATGTCGGTGACGAGTCACCGACAGTCTTCGAAAGGTTTCGGCCATCAGTGACCGACACATATTTAAATAAAAGATCCACCGAGATTCTCGGCCAGGTAACACCGTGAATCCAGCATATGTGTCGGTTGTTCAGTACCGACAATTCCACATGAGTGTCGGCCCTGCTTGACCGAGACACCCTCAGAATAAAAAAAACAAGTATCCTATAACAAAATAGACCAAAATACAACTATATGCATTGTAAAACAGCAAGTAAAGTAGCACAATGTCCAAACAGTGACAACAAAAATTAATCAACTTCGCCAAACTATCATAAATCACTCATCAACAAACAAGTACTCATCAACCAACTATCATAAAACATCATAAATCAATCATCAATCAACAAGTACTCATCAACCAACTATCATAAAACATCATAAATCAATCATCAACCAACTATCATAAAACATCATAAATCAATCATCAACCAACAAGTACTCATCAACCAACTATCATAAAACATCAAGTAATGTATAACAATCGTACGAAGCTGTCATAAAACTGTCTCAGCAAACATTAATCAACTAGTCTCGGCCAAACAATGAAAAAAATGTCTATGTTCCCCATCCCCGCTTGGTCATTGCTTTGGTTTCTTCAGATTCTTCCTTTGATACTCCTTCCCAAGCATTCTCTTCGGAGGGTGAGCTTCGACCGTGGCGTGCTGAACTGTGGCCGGGGTGGAGTGTGTGGAAGTGCTACCATGCTGGGACTGCCGCGGGCCTGCTTCGGTAGGGCCGGATGTGGCGGTTGTGCCGGTTGCGGTCGCCGAAGTCGTACTCGTGGTGGTGGGACCTATACTCCTCCCCGAAAGAAAATTGACGATGTCACTCGCCATTGTCCTCGCAGACTCAATCGTACACAACTCCGCGGGAGGTCCATCCATCGCAATGCCGCGTCCAACGCACGCCTATTACGCTGATGAAATAATTGGGTTAGTGTTAATGTAAAACATATCGGGATGAATAAGACATGCATAATACATATAACCATTTCAATACCTCCAGTAGCTCGTTGTCTGCGATGGTTGTGGCGAGCATGTCTTCGTCCTCATGGCTCGGATTGGTGATCACGGGATGAGACACTTTGAGGAACCAAGGCAGGTAGTCTAGTGTAGCCAAAAACTCAAATTCTGCCTTGTCGCCACGAACTTCAGGAGCCAACAAATGGTTCCTCCATCGCTCCCAATTGTCTTGCTGGAACCCATACTTGACCGAGTACTTGTTCGCAGATGGCCCTCGGTGTGCTTCCAATGGACGGTACGGAGGATCTGGTATAGATTGCACATGGCCAAACTGTCTCAGAATCCTCTCCGGGTGGTAGGGCTCCACCACATCCATGTACTTGATCGTCCCACTATAAAAGGCCATCGCGTGGACAACTCCATTTTCCCTGAAATTCACATATGGGTCTCAAGTGACCTAATCAAATTGCAACAACCATTGTTAGCAAAAAAAAATTACTAAAACATCAATCATCAGAGGATATGGATAACCATCTCACCTCACTTGGTCGCAACCTATCCAAGGTTCTCCTAATGGACCCGAGCTTGTCAACATTCGCCACCGTCTCGTGCTTTTGAATCCATCTGCAGACACGAGGGTGCACGTAGTCCATGTACTTCGCATTGGGTGTGGCGAGACCAAGTTTGAAATGGTCGTACACCCATCCTTAAAAATACATATAATGTTAGTTAGTCCACAAATGCAAGTTGGCGTAATTATTATACAAAAAAGAAATTAAGTCTATTTTATAACAAACCTCAAGCAATGTGAGATAGCCAGCAATCTGAGACACTTGCACTCTCGTGGCGGACCCCAAGTGTCGATACAAGTAGGCCAACGCAGCCGCACCCCATGCGTACTTTCCCACGTCGTTCAAGTCTTCAAGAAGCTTCAGCAGCGCGATCGACACCCGAGACCCACTCTTATAGGCAAATAGAGTGCAGGACAAAAGGTACAACAGGTACGCTCGGGCGGTGCATTCCACAGGAGGATAAGTTCTGGGTCTCGAACCAGCTTTGGGGCACCGTCGACTCTTCAACCAACATTTGCGCACTGTGAGCCCCTTGCTGATATTCACCTCCTCCTCAGCCTACTCGACACTAACCCCAAGTAGGTTCGAGACCATCTTAATAGCGTCCGAGCAAGATTCCTTCGTGAACCTCGCAAAGTTCTCCACTGCCACAACTTTGCCCGTCACAGGAATCTTCAGGAGGAAGCTCACATCCTCTAATGAGATAGACATTTCACCAAAAGGTAAGTGAAATGTGTTCGTCTCCGGCTGCCACCGCTCCACAAATGCAGAGATCACCTCCTTGTTGGCCTTGCGGTATGAACAGTCTATCAGCGTATTCAACCCGGAACGCTGAATAATCCTCTGAAGTCCGCCGTGTTCGGGTGGCACGACTGTAAATCCCATTCTTGTATCTGAGCTCCGTGATTGATACACTTGAGAACGGGACGCTCCTGCAACAAATAAATACATCTCGTCATTTTGTGAAAACCATGAGTATTAAGTTACTCCGTTCAATGAAATTGAAATTACCTCATTGCTCCAAATCGATAACGCGACATGATCCTTAAAGCTCTTCAACAACGCCCCGTCTATAGGACCACCGGGGAATGGAGCACGCACTTCAACAGGCACTTCTGGCTCTCCTTCATTATGGCCAGCTCCACCACTACTACTCCCACCCACATTACGATCAGTTTCTATCGTGTTCCCCGCCGCTGATGAGTCACTGCTACTAGACTCCGATGCATGCCCCTCATCTTCCCCTTGGGCAACAACAAGATCCTCAGGTCGCCCAGCATCGATGTTCGAACCCTCATCGTGCAATTGTAACCTTCCACGATTACTATCTACCTTCGCCTTTCCCTTAACATCCTCATTCTCCTTCTCTTTCTCTTTTCGGTAAGATGCTGTCGGGGGTCTCCGGCCACCTCGCCCCCGGTTAGGCCTCAACACCTCAACACCAGCCTCCTCCCTAGTCACCGGTACCTTCGGACGAGCCATACCTGAAAACAGTACAACATATAAGCGCATGGAACATAACCCAAAAAAAATTTACAAAAAAAAATGTTCAAATTCATTCATTTCTGATGTCTCGGTCAAGCAGGTTCGTGAAACAACCCATATTTTTGGTCACCCATGACCGACAAGGAGTCCAATATATCGGCAGTGTACAACCGAGTCCAATAGAAAGTTCTCGGTTGTACACCACCGAGATGGATTGACCATTTCAATTCGCCTTACTCTCGTCCTATCACGACCAAGCCTACTCTAACCCTCTCGCCAGTGTACAACCGAGAGTAGGAGAAAATTCTCGGTTGTACACCACCGACGCCACATTACCTATCACTAATTGTAGCTCTCGTCATGTCTCGGCCGAGATAACTGAAGTATTCTCGGCCATGCGTAACCGAGACACTGTGAACTCTTCCGGCCTTCGTGGCCGAGACTGCGAGTTCCCAAAATTTAGCTTCTGTCTCGGCCAAGTTAACACAGTCTCTGGCCTGTGTGGCCGAGAACCGCGATTTCCCAATTTTTTTACCATTCTACAAACCGCCACACACACATTACAACTACTCTACCAAATGTAACTTAATTATACTATAAACGTACCTTCAAACGATCGATTTCGCGCAAAATCTGTGTGTTCGACGATCTTCAACCGAGCCCTAATTTGGAGACGAAATCGGCTCACACCCCGACCCTACAAACTGCAAAACACTCGTACAACGAAGGAGAAACACATGGCGAGGGACGGAAAATACGATTTCGGGGATTCCTCTCACCGGTCGGTTCAAAACAAATGGATTCTTCCACAAGGAGTTCGGTGAAGGTGGTGGTGGGGGTGGTGGGGTGCGAGAGGTTTGCATGAGGGGTATTTTGGGTATTTCGGGTCTAATTTTTGGGTGCCGCAGGTAAATTGGTTTGTGCCCACATTAACTGGGTGCCTTCATGAAAAGGTGGGGTGCCCTTAGCGGCCCTCTAAAATAACTAGCAGTTGTCCCATGCTTCAAGTGCGGAAGAGACTGAGTATTAGTATTAGATAAAAATACATCAATATATAACTCAAAAAAATGACAAAAAAAGAAAAGTGAATAAATAAATAAAATGCCTATTGTCGCACCTCAATCCAATTGGTAAGTACATTAGAGAGCTCCTTCAAAAAATCAAGTGATTTTTTGATAGCAAATGAGAGATCAACTAACAAAAGAGAAAGTAGTATGTGTGGTGGCCCCGTGCCCCGAGGCCGCCCCTAGGTGTCGTCGCATCATGCGCTCCTCACTCGGTGGCTCAACTATACGTGTCCGGCACCTGCTCGTCCATCTCATGTCTCGATAATCGTGTCCACGGGTACATTACCAGTGTAGTTAACCGATTATCCATATCAGTCTTAAAATATCTCCTTAAGTCTTTAAATTCCATAAGTTCAACTTCCTGTAGCTTATTCAAGTCCTAGCCGTGCTAGTGACTTGTAATTTACAGAGTTGCAAGTAGATAAACAATATTTTACAGCGAAAGTCTTAAATTAAACATAAACATTTATTTTCATTAACTCTTAAGTTATATAGAGCATTAGTGCAACTGTAGAAAACCCGGAATATAGTACATTGTATATATAAGGCGACAAAAGTAAATATATACAAGTATACCAGTCACATTAGTCTCCCATAAACCCAAAATATCACAATATATACACAAAAATACACACCTACAAATAGTGTGCCGAACAGTAGGCGAGCTTAGAGATAGTCGCCAAGAATCTCTTTACCCTTACTCATAGAAGGATCTACACTCAGCCATCACAACAAAACAGATGACGAGTCTAGTAAGTAAAATCTCAAGGAAATTCACTGAGCATTCATATAATAAAGTAAAGGAAATCTAATAAATACTGTTAAATAAACATGCGAAATGTAAACATGAAACTGTAAATGGCTCATCGTATACGTAATTAACAATAAAGCGCAAACACGTAAGCCCTTTCCATGCAGACTAGACCATACTTCAGATAACCTTCCAGGATCCCACCAGTGGGCGCACCCAACTGGCCTATCACCTGGTCCTCTCGGTGGCCGGCGTAGACCTACGACCCATGTACCAGCATTAATCCATAAGAAGTTACCTCCTAAATGTTCTTATCTTGGAATGTTTTTCGTTCCATGCACGATTGAGAACAGGGAATGTGTCAAGGCTCAATGAGAGATCACTAGTTAGGATGTTTACATATAGGCATGCCCGCAGACGTAAGATGGTTTGTGGTGTTGTGTTTGTCTTGTTTATTTTTAATTTCGCACTACTTGAACAATATCCCATTTACCCTTTACTATGAGTTAATAGTAAAATATGAGAATTTGTGTGCCTTTCGACACATGTCGATTTTTAAGCATACCAGATTACTTGGGATATTAAAAAATCTCTTTGGGACGTTCTTGTCGAAAGTCGTTTAAAATGGCTGAAAACGAGGAAGAAATAACTCTAGTAATGAATTAAACCTTACTAATAATGAATATCCTTTGAAATAACAAAACAAAATAGAAGAAGCTAAAGCTATTATGAACCAATATGATGGGTTTGTTGATCCTAATTACAACTTTAATAGTTATGCAAATTACCTGCAGCCAAATCTAGGTAATGATAACAACAATCAGGGTTACCAAAGGTATAAAACATCGAATAACTCCAAAAGAGAACAATATCAAATGATTCAAACATTACAAAATGATATGACTGAAGTAATTAAGAAATTAATCCATAAGAAGTTACCTCCTAAATGTTCTTATCTTGGAATGTTTTTCGTTCCATGCACGATTGAGAACATAGAATTTTTTAAACCATTGTGTGATCTAGGAGCCTCCGTAAATGTTATGCCTTTATATATTTATTTACAAATGACAGACATACATTTATAAGAAATTGGTATAATTAAAGTTAATGATTTAATCTTCTTAGCAGATTTTTGTGTCTTAGATATGAAATAAGATAACTTCTTTAATCAAACTTCTCTAATCCGAGGAAGACCATTTTTGAAAATAGCCAAAGCAAAGATCGATGTCTCAAATGGAACATTAACAATGTAAGTAGACGATGACGTAATAATTTTTAATATATATGATGCAGTGAAATAACGAATGGATGTTTCTTCCATATACACACTAGATATGATAGATCCATTAATAGACAAATCCTTAAGAACAGATAAAATAGATAAACTAGAATTGGCAATCGAAGATAGAAGAAGATGAATATAAAGATGAAGAAGCAAAAGAGATAATAAGTATTCTAGGATCATATAATGAACTACCTGAACTTAAGTACTACTGGACTTATCTTGATCTTGTTCAAAATTTCTACCCTATATAGTTAAAGCTTCTGAATTGGATTTAAAAACTTTACCAGACCATTTGAAATATGTTTATTTAGAGGATTATGATAAATTGTCGATTATAATTTCTAATAAATTAACTAGTCTAGAAGAAAATAAGCTGATAAATGTATTGAAAAAATTTAAAGGAATAATAGGATGAACCATAATGGATGTCAAAGAAATAAGTCTAGCTACGTGCTTGCATAGGATAAATCTAGAAACTGATACCAAAGCTTCTAGTCAACCACAAAGTAGATTAAACCTACCTATGATGGACATAGTAAAAATTTAAATATTAAAACTATTAGATGCAGGAATGATATTTCCGATAGCCGATAGCAATCGTGTAAGCCTAGTTCAAGTAGTCCCTAAAAAGACAAAAATTACAGTAATAACAAATGAACATGGCGAATTAGTACCAACGAGAATCCAAAATGGTTGGAAGGTATGTATAGATTATAGAAAATCGAATGCCTCAACTAGAAAAGACCACTACCCACTCCCATTTATAGATAAGATGTTCGAAAGATTAGATAAAAAAATCCATTACTGTTGCCTAGATGGATATTCAGGATTTCACCAAATACCTGTAGCCTTAGAAGATCAAGAAAAAACTACTTTTACTTGCCTTTTTCAGCACGTTTGCTTATAGACGTATGCCTTTTGGTTTATGTAACACACCTGCAATATTCCAAAGATGTATGGTTAGTTTTGTCCTTGATTATGTGGAAAATTCATTGAAGTTTTTATGTATGATTTCACAGTTTATGGTAATTCTTTTGATGAATGCTTAGTTAATTTAACTAAAATACTTAAAAGGTGCATAGAAAAGAATTTAGTATTAAACTATGAAAAATGTCATTTCATGGTACACCAAGGATTAATATTAGGACATATAGTGTCACATAAAGGAATAGAGGTAGACCCTACAAAAACTCAAGTAATCAAAACGTTACCTTACCCTACCAAAGATGTATGGTTAGTTTTTTCTCTGATTATGTGGAAAATTAAATTGAAGTTTTTATGGATGATTTCATAGTTTATGGTAATTCTTTTGATGAATGTTTAGTTAATATAACTAAAGTACTTAAAAGATGTATAGAAAAGAATTTAGTATCAAACTATGAAAAATGTCATTTCACGGTAGACCAAGGATTAATATTAGGACATATAGTGTCACATAAATGAATATAGGTAGACTACACATGTGATTAGATAACTAGATTGGTCGTTACCCTTTGAAATTATGTGTAATGCAAGTAACTATGTAGTCTAAGCTATTTTAGGTCAAAAAGTAGGGAAAGAATCCCATGTTATATATTATGCCTCCATGCACTAGATACATCCCAACAAAATTACACCACACCGTAAAAGAACTCTTAGCGGTAGTGTTTTCCTTAGAAAAATTTAGACCATATCTAATAGGAATAAAAGTAATAGTTTATTCAAATCATGCAGACTTCTGGTATTTTATGACAAAACAAGATGCAAAACCTAGACTAATAAGATGGATATTACTCCTACAATAATTTGACCTTACTATAAAGGATAAGAAAGGAGCAAACAATTTACCACTTAAGTAGGATAGAAAATCGAGAATCACCTATACTACTAAAAGATGAATTTCCAGATATATACATATATAATATGCATACTGAAGACCCTTGGTATGCCGAAATAGTTAATTATCTTACCACCAATAGGTTATCACCTCACTTGACAAGAGCTCAAAAGAATAAGATTAAAAAGGATTCCGAACAATATTCATGGGATGAACCTCTCTTATGGAAGTTTAGCACCGACCAAATAATTAGGAGATGCATGCCATATTCAAAAGTACAGTCAATTATAGCTCATTGCCATACTTATCCATGTGGAGGTCATTTCGGCCTACATATAACTACCCATAAAATCTTGGAGTCCCAATTCTTTTGGCCCACTTTATTTCACGATTGTATCATTTATATAAAATCCTGTCCAAATTGTCAACGAATTGGAAATTTAGGACGTAGAAATCAAATGTCTTTAACCTATGTTGTAAATTGTTTGATGTATGGGGCATAGAATTCATGGGACCTTTTCTATATCTTACTTGCGGTAGACTATATGTCTAAGTGGATAGAATCAAAAGCTACTAGAACTAATGATTCAAAGATAGTGATTGATTTCCTTAGATAAAAAATTTTACGATTTTTGGAGCACCTATAGCACTTATAAGTGATAAAGGTTCACATTATTGTAATCGATTAGTTGCTAATCTACTTGCTAAATACAACGTCACACATAGGACATCTACTGCATATCACCCACAAACTAGTGGAAAAATAGAAACGTCGAATAAAGAAATTAAGTTAATACTAGAAAAACAATTAGTCCAACACGTAATGACTGGAGTTTCAAATGCATTATGGTCATATAGAACAACATTCAAGACACTTATAGGCATGACACCTTATAGGTTAGTATTTTAAAAATCATGTCATTTACCATTCGAACTAGAACATAAAGCCTATTGGGAAATAAAAACATGCAACATGAATTATAAAGAAGTAGGTAACCAACGTAAGTTGACTCTTCAAGAACTAGTTGAAATCAGGAATAATGCATATGAAAATGCATCAATTTAATAAGATAAAATTAAAGCATTTCATGACAAGAAATTAATTCCTAAAAACTCTCAAGTAGGAAATAAAGTTCTACTATTTTGTTTCAAGACTTAAATCATTTCCTGGTAAACTTTGTTCGAGATGCACAAGACCCTATCTGATTCTAAATTTATTACCTAATGGTGCAGTAGAAATATAAAGTTTAGAGACATGACAAATATTTAAAGTAAAGGGTCATAGGTTAAAACCTTTTTATGAACATTTTGTTGATCATGATATGGAAATCATCGATCTTGATACTGACCAATAAAGTCCACAAAGTAAGGAAATAGAGTTTAGTGTCTGCATCCATGTGAACGAAACCATCACATTATGGATGTAGAATAAGCCTCACAATAAGAAAAAGAAGAAGTCAAAGGAACAACAACCTGAAGTGCACCAACAAAAAGGAAAACAACTAGTGGAAGAAGAATTCACTGACGAGCAGCTAAAGCTTAAAGATTTAGGACGTGCAATTGAAATTCACAAAGATTATATAGGGAGACTCTTACTCTATGTGATGATCAATGATGTCATTTTCCCCAATGTTTTACTTGATATAGGAACTGACATGAACATCTTACCGGAACAATGGAAAAGAAAAGCCAGGTTGAATACTAATTTTATACCACCGCTAGTTATTAAAAAATCAAATAGTGATAAGATATTTCCATTAAGAATGTTGATGAATGTGCCAGTGTAAGTGGGGCGATTCAAGTGTTTCATCAATTTCCTGATAAAACCACTGATTGAGAAAAATGATGCGATATTGATGGGACAAACTTTTCTCAAAACAACTAGAGCCATTCTTGATGTCGAACATGTATAGTTACAATTAGGATGGGAAATGAGTATATGTATTTGTAGGATGGTTACAAAATGGACGATTACATCAATAGCGATTATTATGATGACGGCTATGAGGGCGAGACATCCTATCGTGATGAATACGCTGAAGAACGTTATGTAGATGCTGAGAATGATAAGGGAGATGAAGATAGCAAGACTAATGAAGAATTAGATAATGGTCAGCTTGACTCACTCAAACTGAACGACGAGTGATCTTATCTACTAAGTCGAGCCAATGACTATAAACAACAACGCTCTATGGAAGACAACCATACTCTATCTTTATTTTCAGCTTTAGTAGTAGAATTAGTTAGTTGTTTTTCTATTTTCTCAACTTTTGACTCGTATAATGAGAGTATTTTAAGATTACTATTCGAAAATAATTTCATGTAAGAGGGGTTGATCGAGCCAATGTCTTTTCGTTTACTAGAATTATGATAGTATATTTATCTTTCACTTAAATTTTATTTATTTTTAACTATTTTGAATAATAAAGCATTTATTTAGTTTATTATCCTCTAATTAAAAGTCCAAATATTGTTATGACAATACCTCTTATTGAATATACATAATTCACCTTAATTATGATGGCTATATTTGTTAATTATCTTAAATATAGAATATATTGAAAAAATAGCAAAAATGACTCAGCGATTTCCCAACGATACAATTATTAATGGAAATCGCTAGGTAAATTGCCAGTAGTTTGCGGGTTTGTATATTAAAAATTGACTAAGCAATTTGTTAATGATTTTGGTTTTATACTAGGATTAAATGAATTAATCATTGAACCACTGAGACTTATTTTCACTGATATTACTAGTGATTTGTCAGTGACTTAAACCCCAAATCACTGAGCACGAATCCGTGTTTTTAAAAATAGAACCCTAAATCACCAACACTAAAACTTTCACACCTAAAACCCTTGCACCCATTCATTTCATATATTGATTCTTGCCTAGATTCAACCATTCAAAGCTTGAATTAAAGTCTCCAAAGTGCATCCACCTTGATTAAGAGCACTTTAACCCTATATACATATATCTAATCCTAGTTCATACACCACACTTAGGGTTTGGAAAGTGTTTGATCAAAAATGAAGCTTAGAGAATAGATCTAAGGAGCTAGAAGAACATTTTATTTGAGAGATTCACTCTTAAGAAGGTAATAATTCAATACTATCCAATCTTTTGTATTTTGATGCATTTCACACAAAAAATCAAGTTTTAATAAAATTTCAAACTTATGAAATTTTTAGGTTTTACTTACAAATTATTTTTGGAAATGTTTTTTATGCACACTTTCAATTTGAATATGGGTTTTCAAATGAGTTTGGGGGTTTCTACGGATTTTTCCAATATATACATACTTAGACAAGGGATATGTCGATATAACGAGTTTTACAATATTCACTTTCAACTCTTTCGACTTTTACACTAAAACGTTTACATAAAGTGTTTTCCTTATCTTGTTTTCATGGAATATCAACGATAGAATTTCATTTTACTTATTTCATCATAGTTGCACTATCCTATAGCGGGACGAGGTAGAGGAGGATGTAGAGGTAGTAAACAAGACATAGGGAAAGGTGTAGTGCAACTCAAAGAAAAGCAAAAGTATACGGGCCACCTAATGAATATAATACCTACCGGGATAAGTATTAGAGAACCTAGACTTGGGAGGGCCGAACTTAGAGATCAATCTCCCTTGTCGTCTGATGAGGAAGAGTATTTTGAGAACCCAGGCCCTAATCACTTGGTACCTTATAACCCCTCGTTATTTGTGAGACTAAAGCTCAAATGTGGTATTACAGTGATAAAAAAAGTCATCATTCCTAAAAGAGGGTTCAATATTCAAAATGTGAGCAAGTATGAAGATAGAATTTTGAGCATCATCAGAGATAGAGGATGGGATCGACTTCTGCCAGATTATACGGGAAGAGAAGAAATGGGATGTTCAGAAATCGTACGCCAATTTTATGCTAATGGATATGTTAGTAGGGAATGGGATAAAGTGGTCGTTAAAGAGAAGATAATCGATATTTCACCTGCGAGGTTGAATAGATTTTTTTAGTTTCCATAAAACATAAATACAACGGAGTAGGATTACCCGAATGTTAAGTATGCTGATAAAGAATCATACCCATTCCAAATAACCAAGATACATTGGAAATACCTCCGAGGAGGGGATTTGCCTTTGACAATGAAGGCCACCCAAAACTTATTGAAACCACCTATTTTACGAAGATTATGAAGAGTTGAAGTTATATAATAGATGTGTGCTTTTACCTAACTAAACAACACTTCAAAGTGAAAAACCTCAGAATCGCTTTATTGTATCATATAGTGATGAAGAAGGGTTATATCGATATTGGAAAAATTATATGTGATTCTATGAAGTTTGCCATGTAGATTACGGAAAATGAAGGATTACCATTCTCAATTTTGATCGTTGAGTTGTGTAGACAAGCCGGGGTGGGTCTCGATACCGAATTCGATGTATTACTCAATAGGACCATAAACGATATGGTAGTGCAACAAATGAAAAAGGTGGGGGATATAATGACTTAGAGGATGAACATGAAGTGTTCAATGCAATAAATGCAAGTGAGGTAAGGAAACAACACACCGCTGAAATTAAAAGTAAGACAAGAGAAGACGCACAGAAAGCGGCAAGTTTATATGTTGGATTGACTATACCAAACGTTCCTTCGAGTCCAGCTACATCTTCATCACAGCCTCATAGAAATGAAGAAATGATAGCGACAAACGAGAGGAATTTACAGCCTTACCATTCTATATCTAAGAAAAGACATGATAGTCGTTTGCAGGTTTAGAGGAGGAGCATTGACATTCCATCTCTACGGTTGCAATTTCCAATTGGGCCTTATGACCCAGCTGATAGCTATATTTCTCAACCTTCTGTAGAGATGGTGGCAGATGATGAAGTTGATACTGAGCTCACTTCTACACAACGTCATGTGTAATCTTTTTTTTTCCCTTGTATGCTTTGGAGATGGATAATACGATGTATTAATCTTGGTGAAATTTTTGTTCGTGATGGTTTATGTTTCCCATTTTCAATCCATTAATTTGAAAAGTTTTGGAATGCGTTTGGGGTATTTTAGGTGAAGTATGACATTGAAGGCAATGAAAGGAAAGAAAGGTTGAAATAAAGTTTAGAATTATTTTTAAATCTGATATTCAAGTATGTTGATGAAATTTTTCATTTTTCTTTCAAAATCAGCTAAGTATAAATTTATTTTTTCTTTATTTTTAGTTAAGAAAAAATGATAATGAATATATAATTGATCTTGAATTGAAGTGATATTTGGCTACTTGAGTGAATTTTATGGTAGAATGAATTAATTTTATATCCTTATTGATTTACTTGGCCACTTGATGAGAACACTAAATTGGATACCTTGTGTTAGTCATGATAATGGGTGGAACAATCGAAACAATAGTGCAAGATGAACAAGATAGATTTCTAAGAATCTTATAGTACAAAAACTATCGGTTGAATATTTTTGTAGTATACTCCCTCTGGTCATTTATATAATTTATTTAAGGTAAAGACACAAGATGTAACGACCCATTTTCCAAATGGATTGCCACGGGGGCCGACGCGGACCAACAACCTAGCCTACCAGTGCCAGGTGTGTCCCATATGCCAACTCATCCACCATATTATCATTATTAACCTCATGTTACAACAATTTACTGTTTAAATTGTTACTAAACTCAAGTTATCTGTTAAGATCATTTTAAACCCAAACAAATCACAACAAAAGTCTTTATAAACATTAAATGTCATGTATGCAATCAACTCTGATACCTAGTGTGGAAAACCCGTATAGCCTCATTATCAAAAATGTACCTCAATGTAACAAAATATCACAATATAGAGTCCTATTGGATCACTCACAAC
Source organism: Stephania cephalantha (assembly GCA_039657325.1). Lineage (NCBI taxonomy): Eukaryota > Viridiplantae > Streptophyta > Magnoliopsida > Ranunculales > Menispermaceae > Stephania > Stephania cephalantha. Next base: position 39,844,460 of record CM077576.1, read on the forward strand.
CCCAAATCCCAAAATATAACAAAATATGTATATACAAATGTACAAGCCTGGCTAAACGTCTCTGTATTCTGGTAGCTTGCCCTTGCCCCGGCTCGTACTAGGATATGCATTCAAGCCATCATAAAAAGACAGATGATGAGTCCAAAGTGAATATTGCAAAGGAAATTAAGTGAGTAATAGGGAAAGTAATACTAGAATTTTTAAAAAAACTATTAAATAAACATGCAAAAATAAAAATAGGCAATATATTTGGTGGTTAGGGACATGGTAGGACGAATATGTCGCGTTTCGGTATGGAAACCAGGCGTCGCAATGCCCAAAAATGGACTTTTGTGCTAAGAACAAGATCAAGTGAGTTAATGGTGTCACAATTGGAGTCATGAGGGGTTAGAATAGGAGTAGAGATGTGGTAGTGAGAGGAGATGCAAATTCAACATATATATAAGTCAAATCGACTTATTTCCACAACCTTTTCTCTCTCTTATCTATTTCATCCGAGATTGAGAGGAAGGAAACCAGGTTTTTAAAGATCTCCTTTGGTGATTTGAGGAGCTTGGAGAGAGGAATACATCAAAATAAAGGTGAGAATCACTTACACCTTCATTTACTATATCTTTTGATCTTAATATTAGAGGTGTTGGTGATGGTTTTGGAGGTTGTTGAGTTGTTGTTATGATATGTTTCTAGTGCTATAAAGTTGTGTTATTGGTGTTGTGGCTGTTGTTGGGTTGGCGGGGTGGTGAAAAACCCAAAAATTTCAGCAGTTTTACTATCCAGAGCGCGATTAGTGCGCTAATCGGGTAATCTAGCGCGCTATATTACAATTAAGGCGCTAGACCAGGAATTAGCGCACTGATGTTCTTCTGGGTAACGAACGTATAACTGTCTGGGCATCTAGCGCACTAATGCCCAGACCTAGCGCGCTAATGTACCACTGTTTTGACATAATTTGTGTGAAATGACTTAAAACACATATAAATGACTAAATATCACTTATACATGGAAATAGGTCAAACCGGGGGTTAGTGACGGGACACGGAGTGCGTTGTGTGAGGTGTGTAGTATCCCAACTAAAATTTCTTGAGCAGTACTTTATTTTGCTTTTGAATTCATATTGTCTTTTATTACTCCATTCCTGGTGTGTTGTAATAGACGGATGTTGAGGCTCTCCCTCTGTGCCATTTCTGTGTGTAAGTCCACTAGGCCATAACACGTGTGCCATCTCGGTGAATAGGGCTACCCGAGAGTTGTGACGGGCACATGTGGGTGCATCATAGGTTCCACGCCAACTACCTAGCAGATCCAGATACCGGCCTTGCTTGAGTGCCACTCGCCGATAATAGTTTGTTGGGAGTTCGAAGTATGGCATAAGTCTGACCCTATGGGCTAGGAACACACACTTTGAGCTTTCATTATTACATATGCATACAAGCCTAACTGTGGGTCCCACGAGCGTCTGAGCTCTCAGCCACATTTGCAACCCATCAGAAATAACGACGAATTATATTCAAGCCGTCACACAAGAATTAAGGTAACCTTAATTACGAGTGTAATTTACATATATGTCCTTTAACATTAATGAATTGAAGAATTGAAGAATCATAAATGTATGAATTGTATAAAGGTAAAACGGGTAAAAATATAATAAATACACTCTTGAATTTAAAAAATGACTTACAATTATGAACAAGAAGTTTTTGCTAGAACAAATTATATAAATGACCGGAGGGAGTATATATAAAAAACTATTATGCCATAATTAAAAGAAGAAATAGGTTAGAAACCGATGAATTTTATAAGTTAGAAAAAATATTTTCTTCAACTTTGGTGGATAGTGAGAAGTGTTAACAAGAGTTTATAAAAATAAATTTATAGAGTCCTATAGATTCGAAAGGAAGTGGAGCAGGGAATCTATAGTGAGAAAAACGTAAGAATGTCCAAAGGAAATGGAGCAAGGACTCAAAAGAAAAAAATGAAAGAAATATATTAAAAAGAAAGAATTAGAATGAAGTAGAAAAAATCTTGAGAGATGAAAAAAATGGATATTTTTAAACTATTAAAAAAAGATTTAACTCGAGTACTTGAAGCTAGAGTTGAATGAAGTATCTCTTAATCTAACATGTTTTAATTGATAAACTCATTGGTAACTTGACAAAATTCATATTGATTTTGATTGTGATACTATTATAGAGTATTTTCTAAAATTAAAATTAACCTAGTGGTTTTTATGTTTGAGATTCTATATTAGTTATCATAAGCTTGATGCTTGTCAGTGGAGATTGGGAAAACTTGTGTTATGCACTAACCTTGGTAATGAACTTCAAATTCTAAAGAATGTTACATTAAGGGGTTAAGTTATCATTAAAGGATGTTTTAATTTGACTAAATCATTATGTTCTATCATCACATTCATTTACTTCTAGGTAATATATTTCCATTTGAAAATGATTTCTATTTTAAAATTTCAATTATTTAAAGTCAAGATGAATTAATTTGAAATCAATTTATAAAGAATGAAAATAGAATATGATTGTGAGTATTCCTTTCCTTGGACAACAAATTGTTGAGTTTTGGGGTATTTGACAAGTCAATAATTAGACACATTTTATAGTATAATTTAAGTTGATTTATGGCATAAATGATGATATTACACTAGGTATTATCTTATTTTTGTGATTTCAGGTTTTAAATTGGAAAATAAAGAAATGGAAGAAAAAATAAAGATGAGCAAAATACTCAGCAGAAAAAATGTACCAGTGATTAGCCAGAGATTTGGAATAACACTTGGAATCGCAATATAAATCAATAGCAGAAGAAGACCAACGAATCCACAATGAATTGGAGAATGTACTATAAATTGCCAGTTGAATCGGTGGAGCACTGAGAGCTAAACTCAGTGATTTACTCAGCGATTTGTCTATAAATTAGAAATCGCTGAGGAATCCTTGAGGTCAGTGACAATTTTTCTAGATTAATATGAGGAATTCGTATTTATCTAGGAGATGTATTTCTAGGGGAACTATATATATGACTAGAGAGCTTCGAAATAACTCTCTCCAATTACTCTTTAACTATTTTTGACTATATTATTAAGTTTTTTATGTGAAGCAACATTGGAGCATTAATTTAAAGGTATTTATTTATTTAATTATGTCTTTTAATTACATATTAGTATTGTTTAATAACAACATGTTTGAGTAGTCCATTAATCTAAACAAACCCTAAGCATGTAATATACTTTGGATTGTTATATACTTATAATTATTGAATCATATACTTAATGCTTTAGATCGATACATACACATAAATTATAGATAAAACAAGTTGTTTTTGCGTATTACAACTAGTAATTTTTTATGTTTGAGTGCATAGTGGCCAATATATTCCTTAATATAAAGGATTCAATTCTATGTTTATAGTTATTGACAACAATTATAGAAATAGTAACTAGGATTAATCTATAAGGCATTTCCTAGTGGATGTCTTAGGTGATTGTGTTCTAAGTTGTTTATTATGTGGCTTCGATTAATATTGGCTTCGATTAGGCATGATTTTCATTGAGTGTAATGCTATCGTATTCAATTAGTTTAGTGAATTTATCACATTTATCGGTTAATAACAGCGCTTCAAGGTAAGTGGGGGTTTGATTTATCTTCAATAATGCCATGCAATTAGTTATGTTAGGATTCACAATAATGAATGATTGATATCTTGCTTGGAATCAAATTGAATATATCTTGTTATTCCATTTTATCTTGTCCTTTGAAATCTCTATTTATGAATGTATGTGGAACTGATATGCTTAGAATGAATTATTGTAAATGGTACCTCGGACTAGAAAGTTGGTGACCCTCCGCTATTAGATGATACTTTGAAGGCCAATTTATGGCAGGCATGATCATAATGATGCATATACATTAATCTATACCTTGAAGCTAGTTGGTTGTCTCATCACATGGTTATATCTATTTTCCACTTCGTTGGCTCCATGACATTCATGTTATCATTACTATCTTGTTGACTATCTTGTTCGAGCTTTGTTGTATCTTGTATTATATATTATGCTTGTTATATAATCCTTTCATGCCTAGAATGATAGTAGAATTGATCAATAACCTTGTTCATGCCAGTTATTATGCATTAGATATTACTTAGACGATTAAGGGTAAAACAAGCTTCTGCTTCTACTCAGCCAGATGAAATATTGCTCACCCTACTACTTTTTCCTTTGTAAGTACCTCGGCTGTTGCTCGGGACAGAGGAAAGAGCAAGGTCATAGCGTAGAAGCTTTTTTCCCGTTTGCAAATTTGTTTAATTATATTTATTCGATTTTGGAACATTTTATGTAGTAAATATGAGATTTTATTATTGGTAGACTTGTGAAACCTATGGCCTAGTTGTTTAACTTATATAAGACTTTCTATGTAATGACCAGGGTTAAGGAGCTTAAACATATTAGAAGCTAGTGATCATCACTTTGGTAAGTTTGGTTTTCAAGTTTGTTGAAATTTGAATTCGTAGCGATGATCAAAACTTGTTGAATTGTAGTTGTTGTTGATTAATTAAGGTTGTCCAGCTCATTAGAGGTCCTCCTGGATCATTTGGGAGTGTAATTGTTGAGATTGGATGTGATTTGGGTCGATTCGGATGAGCAGAACTGTCTTGCTACTGTTGCAGGTCTAGTGCGTATAACGTGCTAGGCTTTGGCCATAGCGCGCTACGCATAGTGGGGAAGATGATTGACTTATAGATAGCGCACTATCCATGTCAGGTAGCACGCTACCAGACCCATGAAATCAGCAACTGTGCTGTGTTTTATGAATAATCTTTTGGGGACTTAGGGACTGGTCTAGGGGATCTAAACATAGTGTATTGAACTTATATTGATCTTTTGGTGCTAGGTTGAGGAACACTGAGGAAGAGTGAGATGACTGGAAAGTTAGGAAATTTGGACGGAGACTTAAACCCGAGGTAAGTACGGATTCGCTTATTTATCAATATTGCCTGGCTATTTAGTATATATAGCTCATACAGTTGTTAGAATGAAATGGGGGACTATTTATACTGTGATTGTTTTTAATAAAAGGAAAATGGTGTCTTTTGCGATTCACGAGAGTAAGATCTTGGAATTGAGACGACGTGATATAGGAGACGGGTTAGCTTCACAACCTATATGTAACATCCTACTTAGTTTATAGGTGGTGTAGGTTACATTTACACTAGAAGGTTTGAGATAGAACCATTGGGCATTAGTCGATGGGCTAGAGAGCATATTGTCCAATATGTTGGTCTAACAATCGCATTAATGGAGTAAGTGGGTAATCAACCATAGTTTTATAAAATAAATGGGGATCTTTAATAGTCCAAATTACTTGTTTTGCATCTGATTATGTATTGAATTTACATGATTTCCATATTTTTGTTAGATATTATTGGTTCATGTTGTTATTGCATGATATCCTTGAATATTATATGGAATGTTGATGATTAGTGTGAATCCCTACTTACTAAGCAAGTTGGAGCACTCGCCCCAATTAACATTACAGGTAGATCTGACGAGCGCTACGACTATGAGATGGAGAAGTTATAGGAGTCTTGAACTTCTCTTCGATGTAATGAATTTCTCTGGTCTTATGTATTGGTGTTGAATTCTTGTTTTGTAATATCATATGGGATGGGAGATTTGTATAACCGAGGTTTATTCTGGTTTGTTTTAAATACTATTTATCTTATTTTGATTATCAAAAAGGTTTTAAATTTCCGCTGCATATTCGATAGTCGATATACAGTAGTGCTTATCAGGTGAAGGTGGTAAGGCTGCTAGCTCTAGTTAAGTTTAGTAAGGGTAATATGGGCTTAATTAGGGTTTCAGGTCGGGTATTGCCTTAATCAAGTTAGGGGATGCTACATTATATTTTATTTCCACACCTAATAGACTCAGAACACCTTTATTCTGCACCTATCATATGTCTTTGTTGTCTATTTGTAGATTATCTTATTATATTTCTGCAGAATAAAGCTTATTAGATGATGGCACTACTTGTTGGGCCATCTCCAAAGGTTTGGCCATGGTTAAGACCGGGCGACCCTAGTTGTGAGAATTGGGGTCGTCACAGTTAGTATCAGAGCCTTTGTGTCAGAAACTAGGGAATGTTGATTAGGGTTACCGTTAAGGAATACCTTGGTATCTAGTCTAGGCATTAGCACCTAGGAATGATCACATATGATATTATAACCTTAAGTAATACAGCCTGTTGGGAAAATTATAGTCCAATCCTAAAATTAGAAATATGACTCATCTAAAAATCATAGATAATATCCAAATAGTATCTAACTTAAGTCACCTTAAGGATTAGTAAGTTGTTGAACTTAAGAAAGGTTGGTCATTGTTAAGTAATGAAATAATCTATGTAGGCTTATAGTTTGCATTGACTTAATATGCACAAGTGACCAAACTTAATGTGGAAATGAGATTCAATATGAACAAGTACATGTTATGACGTTATTTGCTTACGCACATGATATTTATATTGTTAGATATCGATGTTCATTCATCTTGTCGCCTATGCAGATTTTTGCAACTAACTTCCTTGAACAGCTCACAATACATCATGAGTACTCAAGGTGGAAGTTCCTATGGCTTGAGGAATACTAGGGGTTCACAAGGGACTAATGATGGACACTAGTGTGCTTAGATAATGCACCTAGATGGTAGAAATGACTGAGAATCATTGCAAAACACTTGAGGATATGTTTGCACAGCACATGAGCATAGAATGGCTGAGATGATGGATGCTATTAGGGGACAAAGAGCACCATTAGCACCACTAGATATGCCACCACCGCCACAACCACATGTACTTACACATATGCAACCACCAGTTGCAGGAACTTGTTTTGGACCCATTCTAGAGGCTAGAAATGAAGAAGAGGACGTGGCGCAGTCAGTGGTTGGGGTAGATGAGAATCCTGTGGCACCATCAATGTACCACTAGTTTACCATCAGATGAAGAAACCGTCAGGATGCTTAAGATATAGAAAGAGTTTATGAAGTATGATGTACCATGTTTATAGGGGATGAAGAGGCAAACGAGGCCGAGCATTTGATCATGTGTGTAGAGAAGAGGCAAAAAGTTCTGAAGATTGATATTAATATTATGGTTTTCCTTGCTTTATACCTCTAGGAAGATAAAGCTTATAAGTGGTGGAAGTCAGTGAAGAGGACCGATGGACCGATTGGAACATGGTCAAGGTTCAAGACTTTGTTTTATGAGCAATATTTCCCAAGGATGGTCAGAGATGCTAAGAGGCGCGAGTTTCTGAACTTGGTGCAGGGAGGTAGACCATTATTGGAATATGAATCAGATTATAATGAGTTGTCAGTTTGCTTCAAACAATGTAGCTCCCATAGAGGAGAGGCTCACTAGCTTCATTGACATACTAGATGAGCACCTCAGGACACGTGTGGCACCCTCTATGTCGGAGAATTATGCAAGAGCAGTTGCCAGTGCACAACATTGTGAGGTAGCATATTAGGTCAGTAGAGATAGGGAGGCTATGCAACAACTACGAGTGATGAGTAGGGATTGATATCTGGGAGTTAGCAAGAGAAGGTATAGGGATGGTTATCGGATGGGCTACTATAAAAGAAGCAAGAACATGGAACATTCTGGTAGTTTCACTCGTTCCGGTGCGGCACCAAGGGTGTAGCACAGTTCAGCGGGGACCACTCACACCCTTGCTCCCTCGACTACCCATGGTTTGGTTTATAAACCACCACTTTCTCCATGATGATTAGAGAGTACTCAGAGTAAGAGTAAGGGACCAACAGGGTTGAAACCAAACAAATATGTGACATAATCATTTGTGACATTTCAGAAGCCTAGGGGTTTGTGTTTTGGATGCAGGCAGGCTAAGCATTACAAGGCATATTGTCCTAACAAACTGGTAGGGTCCACAGATAACGTTGTTCAGCTAGTCAAGGGAGGAGTGCATGCTATTGCCGAACCAGATGCGGGGGCCACTCGATAATTTATAGGAGGTATGGTTTATATTTGCTATAAAGGCATGCATAAGTTATTTGATTCCGAATCTACTTCATTTCTGTCTGGTAAAATAGTGATGAGCTAGGACTGAATCCTATTAGAGCTAGTACAGTTTTGATCTCGAGTATCACCGCTAGTGAGAAACTATATCGTAACATGGTATGTAAGGAATGTTTGATTAAAATTGGGAATCACATCTTATCACATTATTTGTGGGCTTTAGAGTACTTAGAGTACGATGCCTTATTAGGGGTGGATTCGTTAGCAGCTTACTATGCTAGTATTGACTCTTTTTGCAAGATCGTTACCTTTCAGATTCCCGGTATACCACCATTCAAATATCAAGGTCGTACACCTAGCCAAGTTTCCACCCGTGGGAAGGTAGTAATTGTTAGTGACTTGGAAACTCTCATAAGTTTGACAGCCATGGAGGAAAATTGTCATGAAATTCAACTTGAACAAATTCGGTGGTTAGAGAATTCCTAGAAGTCTTTCCCTCAGATTTGCCTAAAGTCCCTATACCTCGAGTTATTGATTTTATTATTCACCTTATTCCTTGTACGAAACTTATATCTATACCACCATATAGAATGGCACCCAAAGAATTATCCGAGTTGAAGACTAGCCGGATGAATTATTAGAGAAAGTTATTCACCCAAGTATGACGTCTTAGGGAGCATCGATGTTGTTTGCGGATGTGCATTGACTATCGACAGTTGAATAAGGTAACCATTAGTAACAAATACCCACTCCTTAGGATCGATGACCTATTTGACTAGTTACGAGGAGCGAAGTTCTTTTCGAATATAGACTTAAGGTTTGAAGGATTACCGATTGTATGCAAAGCTTAGCAAGTATGAGTTTTAGGTTTTGGAGGTGCAATTTCTTGGTCACTTGGTGAATGCAGAAGGGATTTCCATGGATCCAGCTAAAGTCGAGGTCATCACGAAATGGCTGCAACCCACTACAGCGACGTAGATTAGAAGTTTTCTGGGATTAGCAGGTTATTATCGAAGGTTCGCGAATGACTTCTCAAAGATTGCGGCACCAATGACAAGGCTAATTCAGAAAAGTGTCGAATTTGAGTGGACAAGAGAATGCAAGAGTGCTTTCAAGAAATTGCAAGAAAATTTGACTTCAGCACCTATATTGGTACTTCCAGAAGTGGGGAAGGAATTGGTTCTTTATACCGATGCTTCAAAGATTGGTTTAGGATGTGTTTTGATGCAAGAAGGAAGGGTAATTGCCTATGATTAGAGATAGTTAAAAATACATGAAAAAACTACCCAACTCATGATTTGAAGTTAGTAGCAGTTGTGTTTGCTTTGAAGTTATGGAGACATTACTTATATGGTGAAAAGTTCATAGTGTTCTCGGATGACAAGAGTTTGAAGTACTTGTTTACACATAGAAAGTTAATCATGCGGCAAAGACGTTGGCTCGAGTTCTTGAAAGACTTCGACTTCATACTTCAATATCATCCTTGAAAGGCAAATGTTGTGGAAAATGCTTTGAGTCATGTGAGGAAGGAAACATAGGATGTGGTTATAATGATGATCAAGGAGTATAAATTGCTCGAAGAGGTCTCGGTTATGTGTATACATGAGTTACCTATGGAAGAGTCCTATTTTTCAGGGTTCTTAGTACGAGTAGAGATAAGAGCAGAGCCCAAGGCTATTTCCAGAGTAGTAGATTGTCAGAGAGTTGATGTAGAATATGGCAAGTACAGACCACAAGCTGACAGTGAGGAATCTCCAAATTGGAAGCTTTCGGTAAACGAAACATTGAGATGTTGGGGCATGTGTCCTAGGTCAATCTTTAACCATTGTTTATTTTATAATTTTAGTTAATATAATAGAAACTCTTCATTTGCTATTTTATTATAAGTGATTTCATGTTTCCCTTATAGTAAGATCCGTGGGTATTTGTTAAAATATTCTAAATGTCCCTAGTCGGTCATTATACTAGGAATTATAATGAATTAAGGCTAGTGTAAATCTTGATTAATGGTCATGTGATGATCATGCGTATATGGATACAAATGGAGTTCATCAGTACTTGTTAGGGAACAAGGTACTGGATTGACCCGCTATGAGAACACCACATGGATTAAGTTATAGGCGTTAGTCATGATAGGTATATCATTTAGTCATTCGACTTGAGATTATCATAGAATTCAATATTAGGAGCATGGTAATTTGACATAATTAAATGTTGTCTTTAACCAGATGATTATAAAGATTGTGATTGGTTACTATGTGAATAATATGTGAAGGTGTGCAATCAAGATAGAATTTGTCACTCTCGTATAGAGAGAGATATGAGTGGATCCTTGAATATGCTAGATTGTTAAATGGCCAAGTCCAAGTGAATTGATATGATCAATGTCAGTGGATGTTTTCAGTCTACCTAAAGATCGAGACTAGTACGATCGAACATTAAGTGAATTGATATAATCAAAGATATTGCACAACAAAAAGATATGATATATGTTATTCATTAGGTTGTATCGATTTTGAAACTCAAGCTACTAGGGTGGTCATAATGCCTTGCTAGAGATTGCTTATGCCTTGTGTACTAAAATTGGTTTTGTTCACTGCCACATCGCATGAACCTATTGGGTCGCACACAACGAATGACTTTGCACAATTTCAATTGGTCCAGAGTAATATTTTATATGATAAAATTCATGACATAAAAGTCATTATGATTTATTATATGATAACTTATTAATAGGGGCGTATATGTAATTTGCTTAAACTACCTTAATACAATTATGAATATGATTTTAAGTGAGGGCTTATCTATATATATAAATAGAGGTTGAAACCTTAAATCGAAATAAGATTTTCGTTGTTGCTATTTTTGAGTTCTCTGGACTTTGGGAGAGAAAGAAAAATGTTTTCAATCTTTTTTGGGGCTAGCACTCCAAATTGTGATCATCATTCGTGTGAGGATTTCTGATAGAGGACGTGCACTTGAACATCATGGAGATCGAATAGTTAGATAAGGAAATCATAGATTAAGCTATAGTTTACTTTTGTCCATCTATTTTAATGGAACCTACTTTTCTATCCTGTTAGGGTCTTTCAAAATTTGTTTTGAATTTTTTGTTGTGTATGAAGCCATAAACCCAACAGTGTTATTAGAGCATTAGGCTCGATTCTATTAAACATGTGTATGTTTTCTTTGATGTATATATGATATATGTGTGAAAACATGATCGTGATTAATGTATATATGATGTACATATATGTTCTGTGATAATTGTTATCAAGAATTGTTTTTAAATCATGTTGTTAATTTATGTATTTGATACATACGCATGATTTAATTCAATGATGAATTCATGTTTAGAATATTTTGTTTAACATATGTTTTTAGGTTAAACGATGCGAATTTTGCATGTTCATAATAAAAGTCATGTTTAATTTAATGTGATTCTGGGGTTGAATACATAATTCATTTTTGTTTAATAATTATGTATGTCTCCATGATAAAAATCATGATTAGGTTAATGTAATTAATTTAATATGATTCTTGTGTTGAATGCATGATTAATATTTCGTTTCTTGATTCAATTGCTTATTTTGTATGGATAAGAATTGAAATTGGTTTTTGATCGTATACCTGTGTGGTTGTCTGTTAGTATATCCCTATTAGATAGGAGATAAACTTCTAATCGAATAAGAAATACCAATCCTATAAGATAGGTGCGATATATAAGAAATTCATAATGGATAAGGATTTAAAGTATCTTAAATTCTAATTGGATTAGGATAAGATATTAAGTAAAAAAGGTTAATTAAAGACACTTTAATTAACATATTTCAGAATTAAAATAAGGGGCGGTTTTTTTGGTCAATTGGATTGGCTAAACTAATGAGAAATTTTAGGCGAATTTCAATTTTCGGAATTGGAATTTGTTGTCTCCAAAAAAAGTGGCAAGGCTTCGCTCCCCGAGTGTATCAGTGTTATCTCGTTACTCGATAAACATAAGAGAATTCATATAATGGTCACTAAAACAAAATAAAAATCCCTCTTCCAAATTTTACTAATATTGACCATAAATGACCTAAAAAATGGGTCCCTTAAATTAACATAGTGGTTTTAGGAGGGCTATTAATTTAATGGTAATCTATTCCTCTATACTAAAATGAACTTTTATGTCATTTGGATATAAATTTCTTATCACTACGATCTATCTTTGAGAAGGATAAGTTGTTTGGGATAAAATTTCTTGACCTGTTCATAAACTTGAGAATTGGTCTTAACCATGAATACAAGTTTTATGTCTTGGATGATCCTATTCCTAACGAACCACTAGCCAATGTTTTAAAAGTCATGAAGGATGCACATACTAGGCATGTCAACGACTCAACTGATGTTGAATGCATTATGTTGACAACCATGGTTCCTGAAACACACGGAAGCTTACGACATGACTACGATGCTAAAAGAAATGTTCCAATATCAAGCTAGGCAAGAAAGGTTTGAGACAATCAAGAACCTTCATTCTTGCAAAATGGTTGAGGGTGCGTCAGTTAGTCCTCATGTTCTGAGAATAAAGGGCTATATTGACCATCTTGACATACTTAAATTTCCCATAAGCCAAGAGTTGGCTACGAATTTGATCCTAAATTCATTGCCTAATAGTTATTTACAATTTATAATGAGCTAGAACATGAACAATCAGAAGAATTCTATCTCAAAGTTGCATTTGATGCTTAAACCTGCTGAGCAAAACCCATTGCTAATGTTTTGATGGTTTAGAAAGGAACGACTTTAAAGAAGAAGGGCAAAAACAAGGTTAAAGTAGCCAAGTCTATTGTGACTGTCACAAAGCCTATGTAACAAGTCAAGCATAAGCGTGCTTTTATTTCACAGTCCTAGAAAGAAAAGGAAAAAGAAGGAAATTGTCATTTTTGCCATGCACTTAATGGTTCATAAAGGAAAGAATCTAAAGAAGAAGGGCAAAAGCAAGGCTAAAGTTGCAAAGGCTATTGTGACTGTCACAAAGCTCGTGGAGCAAGTAAAGCATTAGCCTGCTTGTACTTCATAGTCCCAGAAGGAAAAAGAAAAAAAAGGAAATTGTCATTTTTTCCATTCACCTGGGCATTGGTTCAGAAATTGCAAGCTCTATCTTAAAGATCTAAAGAAAAAGAAGACTAGTGCAAGTATTTACGTTATTGAAGTTAACTTGTCTACTAGTGATTCCTAGGTATTAGATATTGGATGTGGATATTATATCTTAAGGGTCTCACCAAATGTTGAAATCTAAAGAAAGGAGAAGTCATCCTACGAGTTTAAAATTGAGCAAAGGTTGTTGCGTTGGCTATAGGATGCTATGAGTTAATTTTATGTAGTGGACTTGTTTTAGTTTTAAATAATTGTTATTATGTCCTTGCCTTGTGTAGAAACATCATTTCAGTTTCATGTTTGGATTCTGATGGTTTTAATTTCATTATTGCGAATAATAAATGCTTCATTTTTCGTAAAGACCTTTTCTATGCGAATGGTAATTTGTGTGATGGCCTTTTATATTCTAAACATGAAAAGGTCAAAAATACTCCAATTCTTAACGTAAATACAAAGAGATTCAAGTCAAATGATTTGAATCAAACCTACCTTAGACATTGTCGTGTTGACTACATAAATGAGAAATACATTTCTAAACTCCAAAAAGAAGGAATTTAGATTCATTTGATTTTGAATCATATGAATCATGAGTATCTTGTTTACTAGGCAGGATGACAAATAGTCATTTTACTGGACTTAGTGAAAGGGTAAGTGATTTATTAGGTATAATACATACTGATGTATACGATCCTATATATAAACACAATGGCTAGAGGTGGTTATCAGTACTTTATTACTTTCACTGATGATTTCAGCAAATATGGTTACGTGTATTTCATGAAGTATAAAGGTGGATCTTTTGAGATATTTTGAGCATTTCAAAATGAAGTGCAAAATCAATTTGATAAAACTATTAAAGCATTTTGATCAATTCAAGGTGGTGAATATTTGAACTAAGAGTTTGATGATCATCTTAGAAACTATGGGATTGCCTCACAGTTACTATTTCTTTTTGTGGTTTTGCCTTAAAAAACTACCACGTTTACACTGAATCATGTTCCTTCTAAAGCGGTTGATAAAACACCATATGAGAGGTGGTTTAGGAAAAGAACAAGTTTGTTTTTCCTTAAGATTTGGGTAGTGAGGTTTTTGTACTACGAAAAATCTCAAAAAGTTTATCAACTAGATCTACCAAGTGTGTATTTGTTGGTTATCCTGAAAATATTGAATGATACTACTTTTATAATCCCACTGAGAACAAAGTGTTTCTTGCTTGAAATGGTGTCTTTATGGAAAAAATGTTTATTTTAAAAGACAACAATTGGGATAAAGTAAGTCTTGAAGAAGCTCAAGAACCACAAATAAACACTCAACTGCGCGTGGGAGATCAACTAAGTCTTGAACTAGTTAAATCTCCACAGGTATCATAAGGCCCGTGTAGGTACGATAGGGTACGACATCAGCCTGAGAGATTTGGTTTCCTTATTACTGATAGTAGTGAGGTGTTGCTTATGGATCAAAATGAGTCTACAACTTATCAGGAGGTTATGTATGGGCCTGAGGCAAATAAATGGCTTAGTACCATGAATTCATAAATGCAATCCATGTATGATAACCAAGTTTGGAACCTGGTTGATTTACTTAAAGGTGGTAAGACCATTGCATGTAAATGAGTTTTCAAAAAGAAAAATTTTATGGATGGCAATGTGGATACTTATAAACCACGGCTAGTAGCAAAAGGTCTCAAACAGACTCAAGGTGTTGATTATGATGAAACTTTTTTCCTGTAGCCATGCTTAAATCCATTAGAATTCTAATTGCCATATCCACATATTATGACTATGAGGTATGGCAAATAGATGTCAAAACAACTTTTCTAAATGGAAAGCTACTTGAGGATGTGTATATGATACAGCCTGAAAGGTTTTTCCTTTATGAGAATTCTAGGAAGGTGTATAAGCTTCAAATATCTATTTATGGAATAGAGTAGATTCTCAGAGTTGGAATCTTCGTTTTGATGAAGCAATTTAGGAATTTGGTTTCATTAAAAATGAAGATGAGCCTTGTTTATACAAAAAGGTTAGTAGGAGCGTGGTTATTTTCCTGGTACCGTATGTTGATGATATATTACTCATTGGATATGATATCATTACCATGTAGAGTGTTAAGTCTAGGCTAGGGAAGTGCTTCTCAATGAAGGACTTAGGAGATGTAACCTATATCATTGGGATTAAGATCTATAGAGATAGATCTAAAAGGGTGATTAATCTAAATTTGAGTGCTTATATTGACAATGTACTGAATAGATTTAATATGCAAGACTCTAAAAGTGGGTCGTTGCCAATGTCTCACGCTATAAGTCTCAACAAACTCAATGTCCGAAGAAAAATGATAAGCGAGAGCGCATGAATACGATTCCATATGCATCAGCTATTGGATCTATCATGTATGCCATGTTATGCACTCGACTAGATGTATCATATACTTTAAGCACAATAAGTAGATGTCAGTTTGATCCCGGTGAGAGTCATTGGATAGCAATAAAGAACATTCTTAAGTACTTGAGAAAGACTAAAAAAATGTTCTTGGTCTATGAAAGTTCAATTGCATAACATGGTATACATAATAGATCCAATGGAGGCCCATTCTGGATTTGCGTTTGCTTTGAATGGAGGCGCAATGAGCTAGAAAATTTTGAAGCAAGAAACATCGGTAGACTCTATAACAAAAGCTGAGTATATCGCAACTTCCGATGAAGCTAAGGAGGCAGTTTGGATCAAAATTTTATCTCTGAACTAGGTGTGGTTCCAAGTATAGCTAACCTCATTTGCTTATATTATGATAAAAACTGGGCAATAGCACATGTCGAGGAACCAAGATCACACCAACTATCCAAAGATATACTTAGACATTTTCATCTCATTCGAGAAATCATTGGGAGGACTTGAAAATTTATAGAGTTCCTACAAAATACAATGTTGCAGACCCTTTGATGAATGCTCTTCTATAAGTGAAACATGATGGTTATGTTAAGTCATTAGGTATTAGATATATGAATGATTAACCCTACTGCAAGTGGGAGATGTTAGGGCGTGTGCCTTAGGTCAATCTATAAATATTTTTTATCTTATAATTTTATTTAATAAAATAAAGGATTTTCATTTGCTGTTTTATTATAAGTGATTGCATGTTAACCTTATAATAAGATTCATGAGTATTTGTTAAAATATCCTAGATGTACCTAGTCGGTCATTATCTGGGAACTATAATGAATTAAGGCCAGTGTGAATCTTCATTGATAGTCATGTGATGATCAGGCGTATATGGATAAGAATGGAGATCACGAGTACTTGTTAGGGAATAAGGAACTAGACCGACCCGCTACGAGAACTCCATATGGATTAAGTCATAGGTGTTACTCATGATAGATATATCATTTAGTGCTTCGAATTGAGATTACGATGGACTTCAATATTAGGAACATGGTAATTTGACAGAATCAATTGTTTTCATTAACTAGACGATTATAAAGATTGTGATTGGTTACCATGTGAATAATATATGAAGGTGTGCAATCAAGATAAAATCTGTCACTCTCGTATATAGAGAGATATCAATGAATCCTCGATATGTTAGACTGTTAAATGGCTAAGTCCAAGTGAATTGATATGATTAATGTCACTTGGATGTTTTTACTCTACCTAAAGATTGACACTAGTACGATTAAACATTAAGGGTGACTTTCCATGACTTATGTAGCATCCCCTAAGCCGATTAGGACGATACTCGGCTTGAAACCCTAATTAAGCCCCGATAATCCTGCTAGACTTAACTAGAGCCAATAGCCTATCCTTTTATCTCTTGATAAACTTAATCGTATATCGAATATCAATGTAAATACAAATATTAAACGCAATAGAAATTAAACTTTTTTTGATATTAAAATATGATATACAAAATAAACTCAAACCAGAATAAATCTCGACTATACAAAACCTCATATCCTTTGTGTTATTAAAAAAAGTAGTAATTCAATAAAAATAAATTTAAGACAAGGGGAGATTCATTACATCGAAGAGAAGATCAAGACTCATAAATCTTCTCTATCCTATTGTCACATTGCTCGTCAATATTCATGAAATATTATTTGGGGTGAGCGCTCCAACTTGCTTAGTAAGTAAGGATTCACAAAGCCATCAACATTCCATATAATATTCAAGAGAAATATGCAATAACAATATGCACCAATAATAACTAATGGGATTATGAAAAACATATAATCCAATATATAACAGATGCAAGTCCAACTGTCAATGACTATTACATTGTGATTCTTATTGTATTTATAAAACTAGGTTCGATTACCCATTGACCCATTAATGCGATTGCTAGGCCAACACATTGGGTGATGTGTTCTCTAGCCAAACCATTAATTTCCAAAGGTTATATCTGAAACCCTCTATTGAATATGTAACTCACGTAACTTATCTAACTGAATACGAGTTATATATAGGTCGGGAGATCAACCCCACATCCTATATAACCTGGTCTTAGTTCCAGGAGTTAATCTCGTGGATCATATTAGACATTGTTTCATGGTCTTAGTGAAAACATCATAGTGTACATAGTCCCCCATTTCAGTCCATAAACTATATGAACTAAATATACTAACATATCTAGGCAAAATTGATAAATAAGCGAATCCATACTTACCTCGGCTTAAGTTTCCGTTTCCAAACTTCCTAAGTTTATGGGTCACTCATGCTTTCCTTGTGTTCCAACATCTATCACAAACCATTTGTTATCAATATAGGTCTAATACCCTATGTTTAGAACCCCTAATCCTGTCTTTAAGACCTCTAGAAACCAGGACTAAAACTCATCATAATTTTTATTTTCTGATGTAGGAGCGCGCTCCCTCAATTAGCGAGGCGCCTCCACCAATTGGGTTCGTCCTAACTGATGAAGGGAGCGCGCTCCTCTGCTAGGTGGAGCGCGCTCCACTCCACACTATCTCGACAGTGAACAATGCAACAACCACTGTTCCATTACCAAAACATCACGACAACCACAAACACTATCCCAAATCATCAAGGAGGACCTCCAGTAAGGTAACGACCTATTTATAATCAATAACAACAACAATTCAGAGAGAAATCATCACTAACCATTAAATTCAACTTAAAACTTAAAAACCAACTTACTAACGTGATGATCTCTGAATTTTTGGTAGTTTGATCTCTTTAATTAAGTGGAGGATCCTCTTATACTCCACACCTTAAAACCCTAAACCCTCAATTGCTCTCTCTCACTCTCTCTTGATTGATCAGTGATAATGAGGATAAACATGAATTTTTTGGATTTATATATAGATTTTTCTCAAGATACGCATCGCGCTATCTCGAAGCTGATCAAGTGATTGATGTTTTAAAATGACATATCTTAAAGTGACACACATTTTGACACCATCAACACTCACGCTCATCTCGAGGCGATCCAACGATCCATATAATTCAAACCAAACTTATAGGTTTAATATATATATAAATATAAATTTCATGTATTTTGCGCTTATAAATTCATCGGACATGCTTACGAGTGTTCTCGGGTGTGCACATTTATTTCACGACCCCTCGTCGCACTTGGTGTATCGAATATTTATTGTTTATTTACATATTTTTTGATTATAGGTTTGTGTTAATTTCCTATTAATCCCACAACCTATAAAATTCATTAAGCATTCCAAACAAACACCAATCGTCACTCGAATCCACACACACGCTAGTCAAGGTACGTCGAACTTAATTATGGGTATAACTTGCGTTGATTAGGATTTGGATTAATACTAATCACCAGCTTAAGGTAACGAGTTGTTACAGTCTCCCCAATTTAAATCAATTTCCTCTTCGAAATTAAAGAAAACGTAAAATTACCTGAGTTGCGAAGAGAAATGGAATATACTCTTTTATATAAGACTCCTGCTCCAAGGTTAGTTCCTCATCTTCATGAAATTACCATTTCACCTTAAGCAAAGGAATCTCTTTGATTGTCAGCTTCTGAATATTACGATCAAGTATCTAAATCGACTGCTCGTCTTAAGATAAGTCCTCCCAAAGATCAACTTCATTCCAATCAATATTTAGAGTGAATTGAGTCTTTATTTTACGAAGCATAGAAACATGGAAGACATTACAAACTCTAGCTAACTGAGGAGGTAACTTTAACCTGTAAGCAACACGACCAATCCTTTCTTGCACTCTGAATGGCCCAATGCACCTTGGAGCCAGCTTACCTCGCAATCTAAATTTGTACAATACTTTCATAGGTGAGACTTTCAACATAATGAAATCTTCCCTTGAAAACTCCAACAACCTATGATGTTTATTGGCATATCTCTTCTGTCTTAGCTTTGCCATAGTCAAACTCTGGCGAATCTGTTGAATTCTCTATGTGTAGTTCTAAATCAACTCACACAGAGAAATGTATTTCTTTTAGTTACCACCAAACTCTAAGACACAAGCTTGAAGTATATCCTCTAGCACCAAGATCAACCGTTCATACTGCCCATCAGTCTACAAATGGTATACCGTACTGATGTTAAGAATAGTTTCCAATTTTCTCTGTAATTCACTCCACAATCTGGACGTGAATCTCAGATCTCTAACTGAAGTAATTGATACTGGAACTTTATGAAATTTCAACACCTCACGTACGTACGCCTCACATAATTGGTCGCATAATTGGTCGAGTGGATTTCTCATGAAAACCGGTAAAAAATGCACAGAATTCATCAACCTGTAAACTACAACCCATAAAACATTGTGCTTACGTTTACTCAGAGGTAGATCGGAACCAAAATCCATCGATAAATGTTTCCATTTCCATTCAGGAACAGGAAGTGAATGCAATAAGCCTCCACATTTCCTATACTCAGCCTTAACTTGCTGACATATCTCACATCTCTTTACAAACTAAGCAATATCAATATTCATCCCAAGATACGAAATACGTTCATATCGCGATACTTCTTAGTATTACCTGAATGAATAGAGTAAGGAGATCAATGAGATTCCCATAGCAACTCCTACCTCAACTGATCCTGAGCTGGAATCTACAATCTATCCCAGAACTGTAACGCACCATCATCAGAAACTAACCAATCTGAATGATCTACACTAGCCACTGATCTCTAACGCACTATATAATCCTTACCAGCTTTCTAATAACCAATCACCCAGTGACTCACCTCCGGTTCAGTCTTAATTTGAGCTCAAAAAAATAGATTATGTGACGTTCGAGAATTTCATAAACTTGATTAGGCAGCTAATTAAGTATTTTCATATTTAATTTAGGATTTATGTATCCGAGGTGGGACCCACGCATTTCGGACAGAAGATCATAAGTTAAAATATTATTTTTGTATAATGAATGTTTATTTGGTTTATTATATGGTATTTTCTCATGAAGTTGGGTTGTGTTGAGGTGTATCCTCAGTTTGTCATACACGGGGTTACAAGTGCGTGTCTGAAGGGCACGAGTGAAAATAAATTATTAGCTGTTCGAAAACTAATTAAGCAAGTGTTAATCCTCACATCAAGACTTCATCTCGATTTGTGTGTAACTCTGGATTGATGGTAATGTAATGTTCGAATGAAGTTGGTACAAGACTTATCTCGAGCTTTATGTCAGTTGGTAGTGGCCGAGGTTGAGATTGGGTCCAAATTTGTGTAAGTTTGGCCAAGTGTGGCAAGATAATTGGTCCAATTTTTTTTTAGTATATCACGGATAAAGTTAAGATTTTTGTGTTTTGATGTGACCAAAACTAATGTTATGAACGTTTTATGAAGATGTAATGTTTTGTCGAGAGTTTAGCTCAATTTGGTAAAAAAAAGGATTGAAAATGAGCGCCAAAAGTCAAAATACGTCAAAATAGGGATTTTGAGAGTTAATAAATAAAAAGAAATTAAGCTGCTAAGAAGCAGCTGAGGTTTTATATATAAATATATATAAAATTAACGAAACGTAAGTTTCACTTAATTTTTGAACATAACTAACAATTGTTCGTTCTCTAAACCCTTTCACTTGGGTTTTTGCTCCTTAAGCTCCTGACATCCGATATTTGCCTGGTTTCTTTCTGCAAAATTGTAGAGCATCGTGAGACAATCAATTTGAGCTAAGTTTCTGCAGTGGAAATGAGGTATTCGGCCAGCAATTTGATAAATACTCAATGCTGGGCATTTTCCTCAATTCAATTTGAATTCTTATGATTTCTCGATTTCTTTTGCGGGGTTTTGATAAAAATTGGTAGAAATCATTGTAAATTAATGTATTGGGTTGATTTCGATCAATTAGGGATAAATACTACCGACGTGAGTTAGAATTTTGATTAATTGAATTAATTTAATTAAGTTGATAACTATTTTGGAGATGTTTTTATAACTGATATTGATTCATATTTGGATTATGGATGAATTGGATTATTGGTTTTGATCCGATTTGACTGCACGGGCTATAGGAATATTTTGATGTTGGAATCGAGTGGTTTCGTGGTGTTTGTTGTCAAGTCTTGAAGTTTTAATTGAGAAAATGTTGATTTGGATAGGTTTTTCAGTGAAAAATAAAATAAAGTTTGACTAGTTGACATGCTATATTGGAAAATTCTTAACTTTTTTGTTGGTGATCCGATTTGAGTGTTCTTGAAGTCTATGGAAAGTATGGCATGAGTACTACAAGTTCCTTTTAGGTCATCATGAAAAATATTGAGTTTTTCAATGTTAAAAAGTTACCCCAAGTTGGCTAGTTGAAATGTAGTTGAAACAGTTATATAAATTAATATTTTTGGAAATTGTTCTCAAGTGTACCTTTGCCGCAGTTTTCATTGGGTTTAGTGATTTAGTTTCACTTGAAACTTGACCCATAATATAATTGGTATGCAGAGAAACTATTGAAACCATTTTCATGGTGATTAGACCCTCTGAGAACCCCAAAAATTACTCTCAAAGTTGGTTTGTTTGTAAGTAAACCTTATAATGATCTTTACTATTGATTGAATATTATTGTACTTATAATTGTATCATAGTCGACATCGCATTTTATCATTCTTGGTCATGAATACAAAGAGTGAGTAAGGGGGATAACCATTTTTCGGAGTTTGGTTTGATTGAAACTAGGTTTCAGTCATGCCTCTACGCCTTCAAGTGAGACTAGCGGAGTCTAACGCTAAAAGTTATCTCTGCATTTCATGATCTCTTAATATAGTCTCTATTCTATTTTTGGAAGTTGACGTCTGATTATAGTTAGGAGACAGCGACATAGTGGATTGCATGTCATGTTGATGCATATATCTTATTGTTTATTTGAAAATGCAATTATATGTCTCCATGTATCAAACTAATAATTGTAGGAGTACATATCAATGTGGGAATTTACTTATGTGACATCTTTGAGTTGTTTTTGAAGGTGTTTGATTTAATATGAAGACAAGGGATGAATGGACAAGACTCGAAGATTGTGGTAATTGTTTTCAAAAGTCAAACTAAATTCTTGTTGTAAATTGTTTATATATATTTTTTTGGGATTCTAGGGTGAGTGTAGGATGTGAAATGTTATTGAATGGTTATGAGAGTCTCCTTCGTTAGTTTAAGATAAACTGAGAGGTTTACATTTCAATCTTGTTCTACTATGAGATTGTAAAGTTGTAATTAAGCTTGCAGAGACTATAAGTTAGTTGTAAACTTGGGTTTGATATATATTATGAACTATAGGGAGTTTTGAGTCCTTCTAGGCCTCTCCTCAATTCTAGTGTCTATTATGTGAATTTTTCAGCAGACCACTTTTAGGGGATGTGCCGCCAATTTTTTTTATTAAATATGGATATGATCTTTTAATTTGCTCTAACTAAATAAATCATGATTTGAGTTTCATTGATGACATAAATTTAGTTTTCGAGCCTTATTAATATTGAAATAATTATAATTTGGAGGTCAAAGTTAACAGAATGGATTAGGCTGACTAGATTATCAAGTAATTAAGATAATTTAGGCCGGTCGGTCATCTTAATGACGAGGGGCTGACAGATTAGTAGCTCTGGAACTAACTCTTTCAGTTGATGATGTGTTAGCTAAACTTACATGAATCATCATCGTAGATGATTCCTCAAGAAGTCTAGACTTAGAACCTTTGGCAGTAGCTACATTTTCTATGCATGTTCTTTTCCTACTCAAGGCATCTACAACCCCATTTGCCTTGCCTAGGTGATACTCTAGAGTGAAGTCATAGTTCTTTTCGAAACTTAAACCATTTATACTTCCTCATATATCTTTTCATTTATCCAAGTTGTAATATCGATAGTCTGTTAACACCTTTCTGTATAGTTCTAAAGTACTCAAACTCCAACTTGCTTGTACCTTTACTTCTCCTCTCATACCAATTGATGACGAAGTTTAGCATACAACTTTTTAAGGGAAACATCTCAACATTTATAGCCTGAGAATGTCAACACTAGAGAACTCACACAACAAATTATTTGTTTCAGTAACTATCACCTTCCAATTCACAAGCTCATAAATTATATTTTCTAGAACTAAGATAAATTGCAGATATATTGTGTTAAGATTGAGAAAGGTCCCTCCTAGCTATTATACAGCTCTTCCCCACAGGGAAAACAAACTTTCGGTTCCTCACCAAAATAATAATCCTGGTTTTCCATAAACTATCACTATTCTTACTCACATATATCTCGCTTACTATTCCACGAGAATTAAACCACACCACTGGTAAGAAATTTTAGAATCTATCAAGTCTACAACTATAACACCAACAACCTTCAGTTGTCATTACAACTCAGGTTAATCCATCATAGATTTATGAGCATGAAATTTCATTCATGTAATGAAACAATAATATAACCCTCCAGGTTAATAACACTCAATTTCCACTAGTTGATATATCTCATATTTCTCTATAAAATTGACACCGCCAATTTTCATTCTAGGTCACCAACAATTCATTCTTATCATAATGATTTTGGATTTCATTTGAATGAATCTTTTAAAGAAACTCTTGAGATTTTCATAATATTCTTGCCTCACTTTTTGATTCAAGTTCTATGAACTTTCTTTACATGCTCAATTTTCTGATTTGAGATTATCCATATAGAATATCAATAAATAGTAGTTAAACCTTGACCTACTAGATAATCTCAATCAATTTCTCCAATAATTCATCACCCAATCAATCATTATTAGCTCAGCTCCAATCTGAGCTCCAAAGAACATACTTGTAGTTACTAGTCTAGACAACTCAGCTGATGATGTGCCTACACAGGACTTGTTAGGTTTTGGGGTTCATACGCAGCAGAAAATTCAAAATAATTTTGAAAAACCCCAATAGGATCGAAAATAAGTTCTATTAAACTAGATCTACAAAAGTAAAAACATACCTTAATCCATTTTTTCCTTCTCTAATTGTTCGATCTCTAAGACGTTTAAACACTCATCCTTTATCAAAAATCTACACATAAATGGTGACCACGTTTTGGAGTACTAGCCCTAAAAGAGATAGAAAATATTTTCTTTCTCTCCCAAAATCCAGAGAACTCGAAAATAGCAAAAACAAAAACTCAGCACCTTTTGAGATTTTGATAAGAGTAGCTCTCCTACGTATTCAAGGTCTACCTACCCACCTGGAACGTAATCAACGGGACCACTTTTTCCTTCGTGCACTTGACTCATCATCTCCTTTGCCTCATCCTCGTCTAGACACCTCAACAAAATGTTGTTGTAAGACCGCTTATCTTTTCAAGGATTCCGCCGCATATGACATACTGCATTGCTAGTCGTTGTAGATTCACCTGTTTCCTCGAATTCATACTCAGGACGTGCAAGGAGGCATCGAGACGGGGAGTGGGCGTTAGCGCCCCCTTATCAGTCAGTGGTGCGTCAGCGCTCAGGAGTTGCTTGTTGAAACGCGCAGGGCGCTTTGATTATAGTAGTGCTTGTTGGGTTCGTTCCGTGTAGTCATGTTCTTCGGAAGTCAGCGGCTGAGTTAGCCTACAGCCCCTACTTTAGAAAGAACAAAGAAGTTTGGATCCGAAAAAGTATGCTTAGGCAGTTCCTTCGCTGAGCACAACAGAGTGAAGAGAAATTTGTATCATTTCAAATCCCTATTCTTATCGAAGAGAAGGAACGAGAAAAACCGAAATCTTCCTACTCGAACAAGAAGTCCTATAGTCAACTACTCTTCTTTATATAGTAATTCGACCTATTGCTCCGGTCTTCCCTTTGAATTGATAGCTTCCGCTGGAGCACTTGCCTTCGTGATGAATCCCTTGAGCTTTTACTATCTTTTTCCTTCTTCTTGCTAGCCTTCGATTGTATGGTTTCCTGTATCGCTCTTGTCAAGCTCCAGCCCGATCCCTGTGATCTCGTACTTGGCCTTCCCCCTCTCTTTCTCTTCGTCCCGGGATAGAGCCCTTCACTAAAGGGAAGGTTCCTCTACTTGAATTCTGTTAAAAGATACTAGAACTTACATCTACCCTTATAGAGGTGCCTATAAGTAAGTGGAACGGCAGTTGCTCATCTCTCTGCCTGCTCCATGCTATATAGCCTAAGGATCATGAGCTGGTTGAATGCTAGAATACATGAGATCTGCCCGGTAATTTCGGTAGATGAAGTGAGGGGGCGTGTTAAGTTGATAATTTAGAACATTGTAGCATTCTTTTCTAGGTTGGGGTTTGAGTTTCGAAGTTTCCAGAACTCTGATGACTTGTAGCTTGATAAAGGGCGGATGGAAGGATAGCTGGGAATCCCACTTAGTTGGAAAAATTCTTTCTCAGTATCTAATGAACCGAAGGCTTCAGCCGTGTCGTGGGAAGAACAAAGTCACTGCTGGACCAATGCTAGTAGGTGCCAAATCAAAAGGAAAGTAAGGGTCTTACTCTTATCTCGTAATATGCCTATACTCGTGGGGGTGTTGCTATGTAACACCCTACTGAACACCTACCCAATCCGTAATACGTTAGTAGTACGAGGGTTGTCCTGCCTCTCTGATTCACCACCGGTAGCTGTAGGGACCTTCGTTAAACTTGGGAAGAGCGCGACAAAGACTGAAGGAAAGAGCAACCGGTGCAAGGGTCTCATCGTAGTCCACTCCGTACTCTTGCGCATAACCCGTTGCAACAAGATTCGTAGATGTAGATAGCACTCATTTTTGTATTCATTGAGACTTATATATAATACGTCATTTTTGAATATGGCCTTGCGACACTCACACGATCTTTGCCGAGAGATAGGAGCATTCGGTGGAACCGGTGAAAAAAATCTGCCCTGGTCTCTGCTACCAGGACAGAGTCATACGCTTGTAAATGATTGGTGTAATACTCACTTGTAACTGATAGGTGTCCGAATTTATGACTTATAGGGGGTTGAAGACAAAACTAGAAGTCTTCCAAACGCAGGTGTATGTTTACAGGCCAATAGTAGTATTTTCCTAGGAACAGCTTCTACGACGATAGGCATCAGAACATTCTAATGACGGAAGAATAGGGAATACGGGGGATCCATTGGTTAAGATCTGGCTCGGATGCTACTTTGGTAGCTAAGCATTTTGATCGCTACTCGGATTGCAAGTGAGATAGAGCGATCAAGAGAAGCGATGGGAAGGAAGGAAGGTCGCTAATAGAGGTGCATAGGTAGCGACTTTAACTAGAAGGATTTCCCTACCAATAGAGAGCCAAAGCGGGAAGCTCGAAGGAAAGCATGACTCGAGAGACGAGGTCTCATATGTTGGTCTTGGGCGCGTACCGATGGTTGATGTCGATCCGGGGAAAGAGATAGAATAAGGCGTGGACGCAGAAGAACTTTTAGCATGAAGTGTGAAAGCCGATCAAAAGGCCTTTAAGCCGGACAAGAGTTCAAAACCCTATTCCAAAAGAGGATGAGGTGATGCCAAGCAGTGAGAACACATCGACATTTCGGGGACTAAAGATCGGCCAAAGCATAAGAGGAAAATGGGTCATTTGGTACTTTCTTCACGGCAAATAGAATAGGAGTTTTCCTTCTTTGCTAGAGAATAGGCGTTGTTCACGAATCATTTGCTATAGAAGGAGTTGTTCCGAACCCGAGCGAGAATACCCTTTGTTGTAAGAAGGGCTACTGGTATGACATCAATCACTCTTTGAGTCTTAGCTGGGCAACTTCGTCACTTTCGTGTACCCATCGGACGGCAGCCCTTTCGGGGGTTCCTTAGGGAATTATCAGCTTTCTCCAAGGGCTTGAGGTCTCTCTTCCTCAGAGATTGAATACGCGAAAGCAGAAGTTCAAAAGGCAGAGCGGCCATCCCTGTTATCGCTACCAACGGCCCGTGGAGCTGAATTCGGTTTTTTCGGTGTTCTCGTTGGAACACGCGGGCGTACTCCTTGCTTCTGGGGACATTGATCCGAAGCTCGAGTACGGTCCGTGCGCTATCAAAGGATTTACTATGATTATTTCTAGTATGGAATGAGTCAATCATCCACTTTGGTATCTTATTGAACAAAAATGGTGGCACTTTACATTGGCACCTTGGCCAGGTAGATCCGTCCCACTCTCCGGACCTCACCTCCAAGGAAAATTTTTCGTGGTAAATACAAGATACACTTTGACCAGAAAAACCCGTGCGCAATTATCGAACCGATAATTGCGCACGGGTTTTTGTCGGTAAAGAGAAATCAAATGGATTCAAGTGGAGTTTTCGAAACATATTAATAAGCTAGGCCCATGCTGCGAGTTGTCTCATGCCATAAATAAACCCGAACACTCAAGAAATCCGTTGGACAGGCGGATTCACACCTTTGAAAAGCTTGCCGCTTAGCTTAGTTGGGGGTCTTCGTGTCAATGTCAAAAAATGAGCTTCACTTATCTTTCTAGCACCACGAGAGAAAAACACGAGAGAATGAGATTCGATCGACTGGGAAAACTCATTGTCACCGAATCCTCTGATTATTTGAATGGAAAGTTGCAGGATATAATGCCCCTACCCGAAGTTCCATTTTTTTGTTTTTTATTCATGAATTTGCCCACTATGAGTCTACTTCATTTATACTCAAATATATATTTATATATATAAATAATAGTATTTCATTCGTGTCTCTGTTACAACAAGGCGATTCTCAAGCTGGCGAAACGAAACTTTTCGAAAAAATTATCCATAGCTTGTTCTACACCTCATGTTTCATATAGATCTCAGATCGGCTAGAGTCGACGAATGCAGTGGTTTATTAACAATTGCACTACCCAGCGTTTACCGTGGGCACGATAACTGGTACACCAGAGGTGTGTCCTTCCCGGTCCTCTCGTACTAGGGAAAGGTCCTCTCAATGCTCTAACGCCCACACCGGATATGGAACTTCTGTACCAGAAACAATGGTATCTCCAATTCTAGCCCCTCTGGGATGTAAAATATATCTCTTCTCACCATCCCCATAGTGTATGAGACAAATGTTTGCATTTCATTCCCATCCGCCCTGACACTGGCTCCCTCCTCAAGAAAAAAGACCTTATTCTGGATCGAAGCAATCGGCAATTGGGGTTGTTTTTCGCGACCACAATAGGACCTTTCCTAGCCTTCTTCTTTCATCAGCTGTGAAAGAAGCTTTTGTTCACGAATCGGAGTAGTCAAAGGAAGTACGGCGGGTCCGAGTAGGAAGAAACTCACTAAGAAGTAGGGGCATACAACAATGGATCAATTCATTCAACAAGATCCGTTCGGATCGGACCAGGATGAATGGTTTTGGTCTGACCTCTCGCTCGGATGTCGACTCCCGCCGCCGACAGATGCCCCATGCCACGTTTCGTGAACAGACTATGCCCGAGAATGAATGAATTGTAATATAGCACCGAATAAGCCAATGCCCATTGAGACTTTAAGGGAGAGGATATAGGGGCCCCATACCATACATCCCTGTTTGCCTCGGGACGACCGCACGTTACATCATAGCAAAGACGACAAAATGGAGGCGGAAACCCGCGTAGAAAACTCCAGTGCGCTCCTGCGCCTTTTTCAGAATTCAAGCAAGAAGAAAAGACTTGAACTTCGGAAAAGATTTTAGCAAGCATTGGAAGCACTGAAGGAAGAATTCTCGGTTGATATCTCAGCGGAAAGTGTTGATCTCAGCTTGAAAAGAAGCTCTTGATGGCATTCCATGTCTTACTAAACTGAATAACCTGGAGAGGGTCAGAATCGACAGGATCTACTGCTACCCCTCAAAATGGAATTGGTAGGAATGCTCGTTCAAATGGAATCTCCACTGTGACTCGCTCCAACTACGGCAGTAACCCACCCAAAGGTAGGAATGCCGTGAACCCTGGGGTAACGGTCCTTGTTCTTCTAGTTATCTGCTCAACCGGGGTAACAGATGTAGCTGCTCGCCTTTTTACGGCTTGGCTTCGCTATCGCTCCTTGGTCGGCCGGAATTGTAGTATTCCTACCATACCGGAATGCCTATTATATAGTGCTAGAAGCTTCGCCAGAAGCAAGCAAGACGAGGAAGCTTCTAAGCTGTCCTGCGAAATCAACAGGAAAGTTATTTTGCAGTTGCTTTAGCAGCTCCGGTAAAGGCGAAAAGAGCTTCGGTTTGTAAGCAGGAAAGAGAGCAGCAGATTCTGGGCATGAATGTGGAGCAGATTCTCGAACAAGAGCAGGGGATTCTTTCGTCCGAACACCGGTCGCAAATTCAACCGCAGATGGTTGGCTCCCCCCTTTTATTTTCTTTCCATTTCTTGGTCTTGACCGGACCCCCAAGTCCGGCCTCTACTCCCAAGGTCAAAGTGGATCTTCCTCGCGAGCGAGCCGTGCGCGCTCCCGGCGCCGGAAGCTCCAGCTCCAAGATGAAGAATCTGAATCGGGTGCCCTTTCTCTGCCCCCTGACTTCCGGAGTTCCTTGAATTCCCGGAAGAGGACTAAAAAAGGGGTCGTACGGAAGCGGGCATATATATGAGATGAAGCGCACCCGGCTGGATAGACTCTCGTTAAGTCATAGTTGGGCAAACCCCGGAACATAGTATGGAGCGATTTTTTCGACTCTCTGTAAGATACTTTATCGATCTAGTCCGTGCTTCTTCGCCAAATCTTGAAGATAGTGCTCCATTTCTAATGATTTCTACCTATCAATGCTTACTCGAGCATTCTAATCCTATCGATGCCTTCCTATGGGAACACTCTACTTCTCGAGTCGTCTGAAGTTTGCCTTTAGGTGCTTCCCTTGTTCTATTGCGTACTCCCCGTCCGCGTATCTCACACTCACCGTATTTCTTTCATTTTCCTTTCCTGCATCTTTCTTTCGGGTCGGCTTCGTGCGAGATAGATGTTCGCCGGGGAGATTGGTGCTCCTTGAGGTATGCCTTTCCGGTGGATTGTTCCCTTCTCTCGTTCGTCTTTTCCATCCAAAGGCTCGCACCGCGTAATCACCCGTAGAATGAAAGGGCGATTGGAGACGATGCCCGATAAAGCGATTCGGAGCAGATACCGGTGTCGCTTATTTAGAATTGTCTAGAATTCTCGCGTTATGTTATAACAGAGAAACGAGTTCCATATCCACACATATCGGGACTTTCCTTTAGTACTTTTAGTACTTTATTATTGCAGTTCTCTCTCTTAAATGCATGCATAGAGAAGACTGGGCCCAAAGCATTGCAGGTGAGCAGATCAGCAAAGAATCTCTTGAATGTCGTTGAATGATTGTGTTGTCTAGCTTGAATGGATATCTCTTTAGGAGCTTGAATGGATCTCCTCAGGAGGGTCTCGTGTCTTCTTACATTCCGTATATGCTTCTATTTTCCGGAATCATTCCCCTATCATTCGAAATGGTCTATGTTGGACTCTTGATTGGCTTATATTTTCGACCGACCGTCTACAAGGACTATTCCACCTTGGTGCATTTCGACGACTTGGTATTCTCTTGATCGGAGAAGAGTTGTTCAGAACTGGCTACCTACAGATAAGTTGAGAGGATAGCATAAGCTAAGCGAATCATTCCCCCAAAGCGAGTAGGGCGGTGAAGGAAGCCGTCTCCTTATTCACTAGACTTTCGGTAAAACAATGACTATTGCTGCCCGGGTTATAAGGAAAAGAGAGCCGCCAGCCGGGTCGACCAATGAATGATAGGCCAGAGGGAGGGGCTCATTCGACTAATCAGTGATCCCTGGGCCTACCTAACACGGATGGGGGATTGGTTGATCGGAAAGCTCAGGCAGGAGTAGGACATTCCATACAAATCTTTCTGATCCGCTAGCAGGTGGTCCTTTCAAATCCAATTTTTTCATCGACAGGTAGGTGAATTCTCAGGTTCCTTATTCCGGTTGTAAAGCGGAAGAAGAGGGGGCACAAAAAGAGACCTCAATTCCGAAGCCTAGCGTCTCCTGATAACACTCTATCACCTTAATCCATTCTTTTGTTGAGGGTCTGGCACTTATTCCGGCCCTCTATTTACATAGCGAAGAAAGGCAAAGGCTCTTGCTCGAATGCGTGACTGCGGCGCGCCTATCGCCCCGGTACGGCACTCTAAAATGCATGTTGGGTTGAGGCCAGCAAGAAGACTGCGACTAGGGAGACGAAGAATGGAATTGAAGGCATAGTCTCAATAAAAAGAATTGAACACCGGCTGAACCAACTGCAAGGCTAAAGTACCCAGGGTTGGAACCCAAGGCTAAGGCATCGGTTGACTTTGTTCACTTTAATGAGTTAGCAGGCGGAAGAGATTAGCGCTTTGATTCAAAGTGAACATTAGCCCTCGAAAGGCCTCAAAATGGTAGAGGTGCGACGAGTGAATAGTAGTTAAAGAAGTGAAACGAGTTATAAGTAGTCGAAAGGTGAACCCAAAGACGGAGCGGGTCGAATCCGATTGAAAGGAAGGAAAGTGGCTTGATATTGGTGAAAATCCAATTCGTGAGAAGAGTCCAATCCCGAGCAGAGTTCCTACGTGTCTTATAGTCATATTCTTCGGCTGTGGCTTCAGGGTATGCTTCAACAGATGAATCCGCGAACTCGGATGCTTAATCCAATCCTGTTCTTCCAGATGAGTCTCATTCTGTCTATGCCCTTTCTTCTGGACTTAGCCATTTCAAAAGCACTATTCAAGTGAAGTGCAAGATCCATGACCCGACCGCTTAGCCGGGAGATCATACCGGAATTCAATTCTGCCTTTAAGAAGGACTTTCTGGTAAGCATGCGTAGCTTGATGGGAAAGGCGGAGTGACGGTTTAGGCTTTGGATTCTACAGTTGCGCTTCCTTCAAATAAAGGAAGGAGGGTTCCGGGTCGAAACCCGCCTGGCGGGTGAGTTGTTTACGGAACTGTACTGATTACGTGACTCTACTTTGAAGAGGACGCCGCTCTTTGCCCTCTTTCCATTTCAGTTCATCTTTAGTAGCGCTATTTCACCACTATCTCATCGTTATACGTGCGATGCGGATGCATCCTTTCCTTTTTGTACTGTAGTCGCCTATCGAAGTTCTGTTCAAAAACCTCGTACGAGAACTTGTATAGAGAAGGATTTCCCGCGGCGCAGCAGTTCTTCTCACATAGTTGATCTCAAGTCTAGATTTTGGCTTCGATCCTTTTTGCCTATTTTCGTTATTTGGTCGAGGAGGGAATCTAGTGAGCTAAAGTTAGAATCCTTTGGTGAATTCCGGTAAGGAGAAGCGAACTTGACTCCTGCTAAAAATGAGTAGCCGGGTTAGACTCCAATCGCTGTCACTGTGATTTTTCAAGGAAGACAGGATTCGGCCGAGCGGGAAGCGAGGCACACGCACCCCCGTATGAACAGACAGAAAGAAAGGCCGAGCTAACCGGAAAAGTGAGTGAGTCCCGGGTGGGGCGAAGAAAGAGGAGCAGGAACAACAGGTTGTCCTCTCCCGGCCCAGTAGTTCCGCAACTACTACCGTGGTTGTTGCCAACGGGGATCCCCCATTCCGAAAGGTTACGGGAAAGCTTCCTCTTGTCTAGCTAATGTTGAGTATTCACGGATGGTCATCTGCTCTTGCTCTATTAACACCGGTTGGAGTGCTCTGGAGCCTGCTTTGAATAGATTCTAGATTCTTCCTTGGATGTTGCTAAATCTTTGGTTATTCCACTCCTTGAGCTCAACTTTCAGCTTTTGAAATTTGGATGAAGAGGCGCCAAAACCGGCGGAAGTTCCCCACGCCGATCCCAATCCGAATTTGGACCCAGAGTTTCTGGAGCCACGGATTGGGGGAGAAAGCCCTTCTCAGATCTATTCCCGACTCGTCTTCTCTGACAGGGGGATACTGAAACCTCCGCTGGGTTCGGGAACTCCGCCTATCTCAATCCTTGGAAGCCGGTTTGAGGTTCACCGATTGACCTAATTCCATCGAGTAGCCGGCCGTAGTGCGCAGAGCGCACTGGAGTTTTCTACGCTGGTTCGCTCATGCTGGAGGGAGCATCCCCACTTAGTGATCGGTCCGCTAGTTCACGCAAATCCGAAGAAGTTATCACGGACGAGCCACATGCAGGGAAACTTGCACGTGTGGTTCTGGCCGGGCTTTCCTTCGGTATCTAATAACCTTCTTCTTGGA